>JASAUF010000632.1:2640000-3299845 GCA_030180095.1 Magnolia changhungtana
AATCATGTATTCCCAAACATCCATCATAACAAGAACAAATCATAATTCCATATTCATTGAGACATTTCAACAAACACCTAGAATGCATTAATTTCAACATAGTTCATATATATGTGTAATACATGGAAACATCATAACTAAGCATGTGTAATAGCAATCAAGTCAGTCATAAATCATTAACTGACATTGAAAGCCTTGAAAACCATAACCTAAACGTTTATAGTCCGCACCTTTCGTCGATATACTCGTATCGAACTCAGTTTGAATCCTACGTCTTTGTTTACAGCACAATGGCTACCTAGTCACTAAAATAAGTTAGCTATTTCACATTTTATTCTATTTGGATCACTAAAAAAAATTAGGGCTAGGATTTCTTACCAAAAATCAGAACTGGAATCACCGGTATAACGATACGGATGAGGTTGTTCAGCACGTGGAGATGCCAGAATGAAACCCCGCAACTATCTCTCACACACTCTCTCTCTCTCACTCTTCTCCTCACTTTCTTCTTCTCTTTTCTCTCTCTTCTCTCTCCTAGGATTTGAAATTCATATGGAATGAGAGAGGGGTGGGTTTAGGTCCTTATATAGGCCCAGAACTGATCTCAATGGCCCCAGGGCCATGATATACTTAACTTATATCTAAAGAGTGGCCGTTTCAAGCCAACGGAGCTCATCTGGAGGCCCCTTTTCTGCATACGGTCTGGGGAAAGTTCCCTAACAATGGATCTATGCCAAGTTAAGTTTTTAGTTCGATCGAATTTGTAGATTAACTATGGCAGACCAGTTTCAGTTCAACATTTTTGTCACTCAATCAGGCCCACAAGTATACTGACCTGTGTAGGAAAATTTTCCTGATCCAAGGGTATATTTGGGTCAAATTCTGACGGTCAGAAACCTTAAATTTGGCCCACAAGCGAATGGCCCAATTTACTTAAATCTGAATTGGTTTTCTAAAGATATTCGTGTTTCTCACATACTTCGTTCCGGGTCTAAGTCGTGAGTTTCTGGATACTATCTAGACTTGATTTCTAAGATGGTTATCAAGTCCAGTAAGGCGGTCATAACCGTATAGTTCCATGGTTATCAGACTTTTGACGCATGTTCTAGGACCGAAACGGAGTTTCAAGCTGCTCCTAAGTGCAACTGGGTTTTGAGATTGATCCTGTGTTTTTAGGTAATGTAGCGTTAGTGATTCTACTAGTTTTGGGTCTTTCAGATCATATAGAAAGCTATTCAAGCTAATCTAGTGTTTAATTCAGTTTAACACTTAATTACTTTTCATCTAATTTCTAAAGGGTTTGGTCCTGAGTGATTTTTACATGAGGTGGTACTCAGGTCTTTGTATGGATTTTTTCGAGATGTTACAATCTACCCCCCTTAAAGAAAAATTTTGTCCTCGAAATTACTTCCTTTTCGTACTGCTCGAGAATCTGAGGGTAGTTCTTGCGGACCGCTGCTTCTGTTTCCCAAGTAGCCTCTTCCTCAGTGTGGTGTGTCCACAGAACCTTCACAAGTGGAATCACTTTACTGCGCAGCACCTGTTCCTTCCTATCTAGGATACGCGTCGGTCGCAGTACATAAGTAGCATCCTCATTCAACTGCACCTAATCCCACTTGATAATATGGGAAGAATCAGGAACGTATTTCTTCAACATCGACACATGAAATACGTTGTGCACGCCCACAAGTTGGGTGGGCAAAGCAAAGCGGTACACAACCACACCCACTCGGTCTAGTATCTGGAATGGGCCAACGAACCTCGCCATGAGCTTCCCCTTCTTTCCAAACTAAAGGACTCCCTTCATGGGGGAAACTTTCAAGAATACATGGTCCCCAACCTCGAACTCTAGCGGTTGCCGCCTCGTATTGGCGTAACTCTTCTATCTGCTCTGTGCTGCAAGAAGTCGACGCCTGATAATGTCGATCTTCTCTGAGGTCGCCTGAACTAACTCTTGGTCAACCAAGCTTTTCTCACCAACCTCTGCCCAGCAATGCGGTGCTCGACAGGGGTGCCCATATAGGGCCTCATAGGGAGCCATGCCAATACTCACCTGAAAACTATTGTTATAAGCGAACTCAGCATATGGAAGGCAGTCATCCCAACTGTCTTTGAAATCAAGCACACATGCTCGCAACATATCCTCCAACATCTGATTTACCCATTCTGTCTGCCATCTGTCTATGGGTGGAACGCGGTACTAAACTTCAGTTTCACACCCATTGCTTTCTGGATACGAGTCCAGAAGATAAATGTGAATCGCGTGTCTCTGTCCGACACGATCTCCATAAGAACTCTATGAAGACGTACGATCTCCTTGATATATAGCCTGGCCAAATCATCTACAGAGTTCGAAACTCTAATCGGGAGAAAATGAGCCGATTTCGTCAACCGGTCCACGATCACCCAAATGGAGTCATGCCCCTTCCTCGTCTTCGGTAATCCTGAAATGAAATCCACAGAGATGAAATCCCATTTCCATTCTGTTATGGGCATGGGCTGAAGCAGTCCCGGAGGTCGGTAATGCTCGGCCTTGACCGGTTAACACGTTGGACAACGGGACACATAATCTACTATGTGGGACTTCATGTTGTCCTACCAGTATGAACACTTCATATCTTGATTCATCTTTGTACTACTAGGATGTATTGCCATCTTTGATTTGTGAGCAGCTTCCAGTACATCCCTTCTCAAGTCATGAAGATTTGGGATGCATAGGCGGCCACGATAACGTAAACCCCAATCCGTTCACTGTTGCTTACCTACTCTCTTATCTTTGCCAATAGTTCATCGTCTTTCTGAGCCGCAATGATCCTGTCATCAATGAGTGGCTGCACCCGAATGTGTGGATGCTCTCGAACGATTCCTCTACCGTAAGTTTTTGCTCAAAGTCTCACACAAACTCTACTATATCCCACTCTGCCATCTTCAGTGAAGCCGCAAATGCTATCGTCTTCTTGCAGCTCAATGCCTCTGCCACAAGGTTGGCCTTACCAGGATAGTGGAGACCTCAAACTTGAAGTCCTTCAAGGTTTCCATCCATCGCCACTGCCTCATACTTAAGTCTCTCTGTGTGAATATGTATCTGAGGCTCTTGTGGTCGCAAAAGAGCTCGAACTCCTCTCCATAGAGATAATGTCTCCAGAGCTTCAATGCAAAGATGACGGCTGGCAACTCCAAGTCGTGCGTAGGATAGTTCTCCTCGTGTTTCCTTAACTGTCGCGATGCATAGGCAATAACCCTGTCTTTCTGCATCAAAACACAACCCAAACCCACACGAGAGGTGCTGGTATATATCATATACTTAACTCCTTACTCTGGCAATACTAGCATAGGGGCGGATGTCAACTTGTCCTTCAATTCCTGAAAAGTCACTTCTGCCTTCTCATTCCAGACAAATTTGAGATCCTTCTGGGTTAGCTGAGATAACGGTCTGGCTATCTTGGAAAAGTTCCTAATGAATCGACGATAGTAGCCAGTAAGTCCCAGAAAGCTCCTCACTTCAGTAACCGAACAGGGCTGCTCCCAGTCCTGAACTGCCGCTACCTTAGCAAGGTCCACAGCAATCCCTTCCTTGGACACCACATGTCCCAGGAACTTCACTTATTCCTTCCAGAAGTCACACTTATTGTACTGCGCAAACAACTGGCTCTTTCTAAGCGTATCAAAGGCTGCTCCTAGGTGCTCCTCGTGATCTTCCCGCCTCTTGGAGTATATCAGGATGTTATCTATAAATACGATGACAAATTAGAATAAATATGACTGAAACACCCGATTCATCCAGTCCATGAACATGGCCGGTGGGTTTGTGAGTCCAAACGATATCACAAGGAACTCGTAGTGCCCAAAACTGGTCCCGAAAGCTGTCTTCTGTACGTCCTCATACCTGACGCGCAACTGGTGATACCCTAGCTATAAGTCAATCTTTGAGAAATATTGTGCCCCCTTCAACTGGTCGAACAAATCATCTATCCTAGGTAAAGGATAATTGTTCTTCACTGTCACTTTGTTCAACCTGCGATAATCAATACACAATCGCAGCGATCCATCCTTCTTCTTTACAAACAGCACAGGTGCTCCCCAAGGAGATATACTCGGTCGTATAAAGCCTGCATCCAATAGATCATCGATCTGTTTTCTCAGTTCCTCCATTTCACATGGAGGCATGCGATACGTGGGTAATGAAATAGGTGCCGCACCAGGCACTAGATCAATGGTAAAATAGATCTCGCACTAAGGAGGTAACCCAAGTATTGTCCTGAACATGTTAGTGAAATCCTGAACTACAGGCGTGTTCCCAAGTGTCGGACTATCAACAGTCTCTAGCAAGGTGGCATAACAACTAATGCGGCAGGGCCAACTAACCTGAACTGGAAAAGTAAAGGTCGTGCCCTCAGGTGCATGGATTGTCACCACTCTAGTATCTAATCGATCTCAGACTTCATCTCGGTGAGCCAATCCATACCGAGGATAATGTTGTAATGATGTAATAGGGCAACGATCAGGTCAATAAGCACTGTTCTGCTCCCTAAGTCTATCAAACAATCCTTACAAAGTTTAGTAACGTCTGAAAAGATTCCTGTGGCAGTAAGGATCCTCATCCCCTTCGTAGGAGCTATATCCAACAACAGTCGCTTGACTGTTGCGCATGATATGAGAGAGATAGTACACCCAGTGTCCACCAATAAGAAGACTGGATTACCTTGGATATGCGTGTAACTTCAAAGGCCAGTGGTGCTGCAGTCGCTGTCTCGGATGCTTCAGCTGCAAGTGAGTGCACCCGAGCCTGTTGAGAGCAGTTCGGCTGTGGTACCATAGGCCGTTGTGGCGGCCTAAAATGAGGTACAGGTGGCCGAAAAGATGGATGGGCTGGTGCTGACCATAGAGGTGGGGCTGCAATAGCTTGAGGAAGCTGGCAGTTGATCCTCTGAGGCGGCGAGAAGCCGTTGTCCCTCATCCTAGTGAAATAATATGTGTCTGAATGACCTGACCTCTTACAGTAAGTGCACCAAAAGTCTGATCGCCTCATCGGGGCTGGTCGAGTTGTAAGTCTGGGAGGCGAGTTTGCACGGGGCCTCTTACCGAGGAATGACTTGCTCGGTAAGTCTGGTCGCGGCCTAGGAACTGTACACGTGTACGGAATAATTTGTCCCCATCTTGCTCCGCTCGTATAGACATGCTCACTAGCTCAGCATAGTGGGGTATGATAGCGTAACACATCTTTGAGCGTATCTCGGGTCGCAGGCCCTAAGAAAATCACCGCATTCACATCGGCTCATCAGCTAATATCAACAAGGCGGCTCCGTGAATCTGTTCTCGTACTCAGCGACGGTCATCCCTCCCTGTCGGAGGCGAAGGAACTCTCCCTCCTCATGGCGGTACGTGAAGGGGAAATACTTCTCGTGGAAGCGTGTCTCAGAGGCCGCCCACGTCCACACATTACTGACAGCAATGGTCCGCAGGACGCTGTCTCACCAAATGCTGGCCTCCTTCTCGAACATATAGGTGACTAACTCCACCTATTCTCCCTTAGTGTAGTGCAGTGCTTCAACATCTTAGAGATGCAATCAAGCTAATACTCAGCCTACTTGGGTCTGTGAGTATCCGCAAAAGTAAGCTGGAAGCGTTGGAATGGCTCAAATACGCTGTTAGCAGCCACGTTTCCAGCAGGGTGTACGGGTGGTGCAAGTAGAACCACCCCCATACTCTGGGCAAAGACCCCAGTGATTATGGCCAAAAACTGATGTTGTTGCTGTTGTTGCTGCTGCATCAAGAGCATCATTTACTCCAACCTGTCAAGAGGAGGATCGGCCTGAGGCATATGAGGCGTCGAGGTAAACGCACGGTTCTACTCAGGAACCGGTGGTGCCACAGGTGGTGCAACAGGTGCCGGCCCATTAGTGGGGCCAGTGGCGGGCTGTGAATCCGTCATATCTCATGGATCGGGCCCGAACTGGGGTCCATATGGCTATCGCTGAGGGGAGGTGCCTTGTCAATCAAGTCGCCAAGTGTGAGACGTGTCGTACTCCGTGCTCTTAGGTGATATTCCCTATATACAACATAAGGCGCGACCCGTGATATTTAGCACAAGATCATACACTCATTCATACATCATTCGCATTTTAAATCCAAAGAAGCTTCATGCATTTCATTTACCAAAATTGTCACAATACATGAGATGCAGTATTGCATGGATCATGATAGAAGATGCATGTGAGCTAATCTAAGCAAGGTTCCACACACTAAAACCTACAAACCACTCTACCACATTACTAAGCCTATCAAGGCTATACATAGAAACAAGAAAATAAGCAACAAAGCAAACCAAAAGATGACTACATGTACAACTAGTTGTCCGAATCTAGCGATGGTAGAGGTGTACCCTTATCCTGTAGATAGAACATGATAGCCTTCAAAGTATGAGACACCTTCTTGAATTTTTGTTTCACGAAGGCCCGGGTCTCACTGACCTCCTATCGCAAGGCGACTTGGCCCTCCTCAAGCTGCGCCAAGTAGGCTTCGATAGTAGCCTGATCATGGCGGGGCTCGTGTGTAGCAGGTGGAGAGCCCTCATCAGTGTCCTGGGTCTCCTCTTCTTCTCCTTTATTCTCTCATTCTTCACCCCCTTCCTCTGACTCATTTTCTTCTTCTATCTCATTGCTTTCTTCCTCTTCGCTTTCAATCTCGTCCCCATACTCGTCGAGTTGGGCTTGAAGTTGGTGAGAGCCAATCCTCATGTTGTTGAGCGTAGTGTCATTAATGAAGTGGATCGACGCAATGTCATCCATGTTAAGTCTGTAGGTGAACTCTTGAGCAATCTTGTATACAAGTCAACCAAATGGAAGCGAGACATCATTCTTAACAGAGCGCGTAGTCTGGACTATCTATAGCAGGGCGAACATAGGTAGACACAGCTTGTCTCCCTGCCCGACTCTATACAGGAAATCCACCATCAAGCGAGTGCATTCGGTACGGTTACCCCACCTAGGATACACGTTGTAAGATAATATGTGAGGCAGATGGAAATCGTCTGTCAACTCCATCGATGGGAAGCAACTGCCTCGCTTCCAATGAACTAATCGGCCACAAAGGTAATGCATGCGGCGATCTCTTTCTCGTGTGTGCTTGATATTCTCCTTGCTAGAGTGTACTTCACCACATGGGATTCCCATGATCCGGGCCACCAAATCTACATCAACTGTTGTTTCCCGCCTTTCTACGGGAATCTTGAACTGTAGAGGCTCCAACGATAGGTCCCACATATGGGCGAAGAAGTGTTCTCACATACGTGAGACTTGCCCTCGAATATGGGACCCCACCCGGTGTCTGCTAAGTGGTCCATCATTGGGTACAGCCCAAATAGCCTTTCATATACATGAGCTTCAAGCACAACCTTACGGCCACCAAATCGGCCGTGTTCGAAACCCGTTGGTAGAACTCTCTCGACTGGGATTTGGGGATCAAGATCCCGCTTCAACCTTCGCTCTTGGGCGGCGCTTGTGCTAGCTTTAGCGCCCGCCTTCTTCCTTGAACGGGTAGGGCGGCTAGGCCCAGCTTCATCCGTAAGAGCCCTCTTCTTCCCTATGAGAAAAAGAAGTGTGGGAATGGAGAAAATTGCCACCACAAGCTCAAAAAGAGCCAATGGAGGGAATTGTGCACTCAAATGAGAGGGATTAAGAGAAATAGGTGGTTGTAGAAGATGGATTTGAGAGTGTGGTGTAGGTGGTGCGAGAAAAAGGAAGAAGATGAGATTGGAGGGGTGATTTGAGAGGGGGAAATGGAATTTTTTGAGAGATAGGAAAGCTTGGAGGTATGTAGGGAGGAAAAGGGAGCAAAATGGAAAGAAATAGGGGTCCCCACGTGATTTGGTGGGACCCACAGCCTTCCACAAGTGTCAGGCAGGCCGGCCCGCTCCGGCCTGACAGGCCCAGACGAACCAAACTGGGGTGCGCCCCGGTCGATGCGTCGCCATCGTGGTCCTCTGGACCCAGCGTGGTGCCGCCGTGGTAGGGCGGTGGCCACCCCCCTCCCGGGGTGCCGGACATGTAGGGGGGACCCCCTGGGTCCCACTGATTTGCAGGGTTTGGGCCCCCCATCCGCTTGAGTTGTTTCGGGTCCCAATGCTTACGTATTCATGCTTTTTCAAATTATTTGAGTGTAGAATACATCAATTTATGGTCTAAGCTCATCGATTGACCGTCTGGGAAGGGATCGGGATCATTTCACATGATCACCGATACATTCAGGTCAGATTTCAAAGGCCCATTTCGCCGATCAGTGAAACCAGGAATCCTACGATTGTTTCTACATTTCATCACTTCCTCTTAAGTCAAAATAAGTCAGTGTGCGTCATGTGACCATAACCCAGGTCCAATTTAATCCAAATCAGGCTCTAATACCAACTTGTAACGCCCTGAAAATCGGGGGGTTGAGAAGGAGCCCAACTCCCTAGTTCCAACGCATCACTTATGCAACGTAGATAATGATGATTAAATGTTATCCGTATTAGTGCATTAAATATGAATGAGATTATAACAAATCAACATATCATACTCCAGAGATAGTTAAATTATGCAAGTGGAAGACTGTGATAAGTATATAAAACGTATAAGTGATTGTACGTCCCCAGAGTATGAAAGTCACCAGGTTAAGCATTTACATGTATAACTCCAAAAATTTACAAAATAATAAAGTGTGATGTCATCTAGTCCAGATCCATGTAGCCTCGATGGCGCAACTCCAGATCTACATAGACCCGTCAGAGAGTTGTATGTAAGGAGAACTCCTCCTCGTCATCATAAAAATCAGGCTTCACCTCTCAAGCATTGCCATCATCTGCAACTAAATCTGGTTGGTGTTTTAAAACACCATCCCAGAGTGGGAGTGAGTGATCAACTCAGTGAAGCTATAAGGCAAAGGTTAACATGTTATCAATTCAGTCAAGCAGTAATGATAAAGCAATACAGCAAACATTCCTAACTACTCTAGTTAATGCAAGGATGATATGTGTTAATGATGCATGCCCTCGCCTGCATTACCTCTTCGACATCATCTCACAATTGCGGCATGCACCCCTTCCTCTGTGCTCAACTCCAACCCCATGCAAATGCAATGCATGTATGTGATTAGCTAAGTTCTTAATTAGACTTATTCATACAGCAGGTTTGGGAAGTTAAGTTACCTCCCCTTTACAACATTGACCTAAATGATGATCCATCTAGGGTCGTCAATCCTAGTTAATCACATACGATAGGCAAGTTATAGGGCAATGTCACCCCTGATTTAAAAAATAGTTAATAAGCAAGTTCAGGTCACTAGGAAGAGGTTCGTCACTATCATCATAGGCCTTAGTTTATACTCGAAGTCACTACAGAAAAGGCTCGTCACCTTAGCGTAGGCCGACATCTCGAATACAGTGTCCCATACCACCATATTCAGCTCACAAATTCAGGTTACTCATTAGTCACTACGGGGAGGTTCATCGCCCCAGCGTAGGCTGACAGCTCGACCATGGTGTCCCATACCATCATGCTCGGCTCATGAGTCTTAGCGGATCGAGGTACCAAGGTTAAACAGATATTTCACTGGTAAGTTTGGTACCTTAGATTCAAGCAGTAGCATCCATACATGGTGAACATACATTCGGCCAATCGGGTTACTTGACAAGATCGACTAGTACGAGCGTACGTTGAATTAATCGACATGAAGCGGGTAAGCACTCCGCTTGGCCTAACCACTATCGGCAAACAACGTATGACTCAGATTCATCGAACGTGTCTAACATGGCGAAAACAGATCGGCTGCCAATCGTAAACCATTGCCGATTGCCTGGACTACATCATAGCCCCAATCACATTCCAAACAATAACATACACATGTGGTAGTCAAAGACAACATGTGGCAACTAATTTCAGGATCAATCTCATTTAAGCATTTTAACAAAACACATAGTACACGTGTTATCACACATAGATATTTCATCTATAAATCACATAGTAGTAAGATATGTTACATAAAGGAAACTGTAACTATGGATAAGTGATTGAGAACCCTATCTCAATACTCTCATTAAATACATTACACCAAACATTTTCTCGTTCAGGCATTTTATCAAACATTTAGACTACACATATCACATGCATGTAATAAATTTGTTAAAACACATACTATAGCAAATCCTTCCACATAGGAGTTGCCACACGTACAACAATCATGTATTCCCAAACATCCATCATAACAAGCATAAATCATAATTCCATATTCATTGAGACATTTCAACAAGCACCTAGAATGCATTAATTTCAACATAGTTCATATATATGTGTAATACACGGAAACATCGTAACTAAGCATGTGTAATAGCAATCAAGTCAGTCATAAATCATTAACTAACATTGAAAGCCCTGAAAACCATAACCTAAACGTTTATAGTCTACACCTTTCGTCGATATACTCGTATCGAACTCAGTTTAAATCCTGCGTCTCTATTTAAGGCACAACAGCTACTTAGTCACTGATATAGGTTAGTTATTTCACATTTTAGTCTATTTGGATCACTAAAACAAATTAGGGCTAGGATTTCTTACCCAAAATCAGAATCGGAATTGTCGGTATAATGATACGGATGAGGTGGTTCATTACGTGGAGCGGCAGGAATGAAACCGGGCAACTATCTCTCACTTTCTCTCTCTTCTCCTCACTTTCTTCTTCTCTTTTCTCTCTCTTCTCTCTCTTGGGGTTTGAAATTAGTATGGAATGAGAGAGGGGTGGGTTTAGGTCCTTACATAGGCCCAGAATTGATCTCAATGGCCCTAGGGCCAAGATATACTTAGGTTATCGCCAAAGAGCGGCTGTTTCGGGCCAACGGAGCTCATCCGGAGACCCCTTTTTTGCATACGGTCCGGGAAAAGTTCCCTGACAATGGATCTATGATAGGTTAAGTTTTCAGTCTGATCGGATTTATAGATCGATTGTGGCGGACCATTTTCAGTTCAACGGTCATTGTCACTCGATCAGGGTCACAAGTATACTGACTTGTGTAGGGAAATTTCCCTGATCCGAGGGTGTATTTGGGTCAGATTCTGAATGTCAGAAACCTTAAATTTAGCCCACAAGTGAACGACCCAATTCACTTAAATCTGAGTTCATTTTCTAAAGATATTCGCATTTCTCACACACTTCGCTCCGGGTCCAAGTTGTGCATTTCTAGATACTCTTTGGACTTGATTTCTGAGATGGTTGCCAAGTCCAGTAAGGCGGTCATAACCATATAGTTCTACGGTTATCGGACTTTCGACGCGCGTTCCTGGTCCGAAATGGAGTTTCAAGCTGCTCCCTAGAGCAACTGGGTTTTGATATTGATCTTGCGTTTTTAGGTAATGTAGCGTTAGCGATTCTACTAATTTTGGGTCTTACAGATCGTATAGAAAGCTGTTCAAGCTAATATAGTGTTTAATTCAGTTTAACACTTAATTAATTTTCGTCTAATTTCTAAAAGGTTTAGTCTTGAGTGATTTCTGCCTGAGGTGGTACTCGAGTCTTTGTACAGATTTTTCCGAGGCGTTACAATTGCAAATGAGCGGCATTTTTCTCGAATTGAACACGAGCCCACATCTCAAAGCCATGGTATTGGATCAGCGCGCGAGTCGCGGTATCGGAACCGCGACGACGGTGCGAGTATAGTATCGGAACCATGGCGACGGCGTCGTCACTAGGGTATAAGTCTTGGGTTGAGTCGACTCAGGTTTGCAGGACTCGTCTTAAGATCGCGCGCAAATGTTGGATAAAAGTCGAAGGTTGCCGGAATTCGACCAGGAAGACCATGAAAGCCTACGGAACGATACGGTCTAAGATACGGGTCTTACAGTTTTGCTCGAAAATGATGAGATTCCAAGTCTCGGATGGGCTGCAGGCAAAAGATCATGTCCAAGTGACTAACCAACAATTCTAACCATTAATTTACATGGACAATGTTTGGACGGTGCTATCATCATATTAAAGTAATTAATGGTGATGTCATTGATTAATTGTTTTTGAATATCATTAGTGGGCCATGTGCTCAATAGAATAATAGTACGGTGACACACATGTTACACGTGTAACTATTGAAATGATTTTAGGGTTTATTTGATTTTTCATTTCATTGGTAAGTACCCTATAAATGGGTAATAATTATTTCATTTGGTATTTCATCACTCTCCCCGGTGCTTGATTTGACCAACTGCTCTTTAGACACATAAACCGAGAATGCTACAAAATATTTGTCCACCGTGATTTATGTTGCTTATCCACACCGTTCATCCATTATGCCACCTGAATTTATGGCATGGGCCAAAAAATGAGGCATATCCAAAGCTCAAGTGGACCACGCTATGGAAAAAGGAAATCGAATACTTACAATTAAAAACCTCGTGGGGCCATTGTTTCTTTTGGTGTGGGCCACTTGAGTGTTGGATCTGCCTCATTTTTCGAATCATGCCTCAAAATATTGTGGTAAAACAGATGGACAGAATGGATATATAATATACATCACCTTGGGTATACAATTTTAAACTAGCTATTTTGAATCGATTTTCCAGTGTAGAAATTTCAATGAATTTTCAAACGGGTGAAATTGTAATAATTATCCATTTACAAGATATTTACATTAGCTTTGAAAAAACAAATAGGCCCTTAGGTGTAATCTAAGCTTTCACCGTTCCAGAGGATTTGAAAACCCCATTTACTTCATACTGGCAAACAACCTTGGGATTTGAAACCCCCTCAAATCCAAAAATCCATGGTGACAAACTACCCCTTTGGTGAGCCTACCGTTATGTTTGTCAAAAATCTACTCCGTACATCCAGTTTTGGAGATCATTTTATAACTCGAGACCAAGAAGTGAACGGGATCCAAGATTAAAGTGGTCCAAGATTAAAGTGGCCGCACTAAAGGAAAATGTGGGTAGGGAAATTCGTTCCGTTGAAACTTCCTTGGGTTGCCAATGATGTTTATATCCCATCCATTCCATTCATCACGTCATTCCCACTGGATGAACTGAAAACACAAATATTATCCTCATGCAAAACTTCTGTGGCCTTAGGGAATATTTCAACCGTGGACGTTCAATCCTCACTTGAGTCTTGGATCCGGCTCATTTTTATACTCATATTCTAAAATGAGGTCAAAAAACGGATGGACGGGGTTGATTTCTCACAAACATTATGGTGGGCCCACCTTATTTACACGCAGGAACTTCCTGGAAATCCGCGTCCTGTCATCTCAATCCACTTCTGAGCCATTGGCTATGAGCTTCCCACGTCATTATATGTGCCACGATACTTGGACTCAAATTAAAAGCATAAAAGAAATTTCCATGAGGAAATCAGTAGCCATACATATGCAATCCACGTGGATGTGCCGTTTTATCCTTTTTCTTTTGTCACGTGTAAAGTACTCTATTCATTGGCCCACGTAGGAAAAAGCCAAGAAGAGATGTGCATCCCAATTTCGGTTGAGTTGAGCGAAGCTTGTGGCGCACATTGCCACTTCTCATATATATATATATATGTGGAAAAGGTACTATGCGCTCGAGCGTAAAGCGGTCGTCCGTGAGGTTGAGCTGCAGTGGACCCCACTGTGATGCTGTTCGAAAATCTACTCCCTCAGTCAGATGCACCATTCCAGAGGGGACCCACACGGATGAAAATCAAGTCAATCCGTGACTTTTGTGGGCCACACCACGTACAGAAGTTGAGAGGGGCCGTGCAACATTGAAATATTCAAAACCATTTGTGGGGATCTTTCGAGACTTATTTTGATGATCAACACCGTCCATCATATGTGTCCCACTTGAATGTAATGTAGACTAAGTTTCAGGTGGTATCCACAACTCAGGTGGGGCCCACCAAGTGCTTTTACATGTTTTTACGTGTATACTTATGTTTTCCGATGGTATGGCCCACCTGAGTTACGTGGACGGTTGATGTTGGGCCGTATGGGCCTACCCTGGGCTCGTGCATCTGGTGGACTGTGTGGATCTTCAAACGGCATCACGGTGGGGCCCACACAACTCGACCTCACGGACGACCGCTTTACGCTCGAGCGCATAGTACCTTTTCCCATATATATATATATATATATATATATATATATATATATATAATTCCTTATCCCTCGACCCATGTTTATCCGATCGAGAAAGATAGAAAGAGCGATGACGATGATCATGGAAGCTTGTTTTCTCAAGTCCATGTCACTCACGACAACCCTAACTTCATCCAAAGCTAAAATCCCCATCTTATACGGGAGAAAAGTCAATGTCTTTCCTCGAAGAAATGGTGCAATTTATCCTCCCATTTCCAGTAAGTGCTTGAATTTCCTTCTCTCTATATGACTGCCTGCCTCGTTTGTCTATTTTAGTTTGTGTTCGGGTTTCAATTGAGCTAAAATCTAAAAAGGAATTGGACTGTGTTTATATCATATACACGCCATAGTTTTAAAACTTCATTACCAGCCTAGTAACTCAGCGGAATCAACTCGACTCGAGGGGATTTCATGCCAAGTAACTTGAAAACTCGATAACGAGTTAAGACTCTGTTAGAACTTGCCTTCTCAGCCGACTCGATGTAGCTTGGCTTTACTAGAACCGAGTCATTCATTGAGTGAAATGACTATTTAATATTAAAAAAATGCAAGGTGGGTCACGGATAGCTTGGTGTCACCACCTTGCATGTAATGCACCATGTTTCTTACAAATTAAGACATTATCTTATAGTTATGTAAACATTTATTATTAATTTAAACACCTTTTATTTTAACTAGTAAATGACGAGTTAATCTGAGCCGAATCTTCAGGTCCGCATCAAACTGCGTTGAATTTTCAAGTTTTTGAACTATGTTACACAAAAATTTAGACATCCAAACGTTGTTTATGAAGCATAGTAAGAGAATCTCTTTATCTGTTGTTAATAGATTTCTTTCTTCTCTTCTCAAATTTGTGTGATTTCATTGAAAACTGTAGGTTGTCATCTCTCCTCACCAATGCCAAACAATGACGATCGGGAACCCATGATCGACCGAGATTGGCGATCTTTCAGAGCAAGGCTCGTCGCTGGAGAACAAGCTTCAGGGACAGAAGAGCCTGCCACCTGGCTAGCAGTGGACGAAGCCAGGGGGAATAATCCTCCTCCAGTCAAGCTCAGCGGGAAGTGGACCCACAGCCTCCATGAGCCAGAACATGGCTGCTTACTCATCGCAACAGAGAAGCTTGATGGGGTCCATATCTTTGAACGTACCGTCATTCTCCTCTTGTCGACAGGTCCAATTGGGCCCATGGGCATCATACTCAACCGTCCATCCCTCATGTCAATCAAGGAGACAAGATCAACAGACCTAGATGTTGCAGGCATATTCTCGGATAGACCATTGTTTTTTGGTGGGCCACTGGAGGAGGGGCTGTTCTTGGTGGGCAATCAGAATGGGGGTGATGATCAGGTTGGCAGGAGTGGGGTGTTTGATGAGGTGATGAACGGTTTGTATTATGGGACAAAGGAGAGTGTGGGATGTGCTGCTGAGATGGTGAAGAGGAATGTAGTTGGATTAGGGGACTTCAGGTTCTTTGATGGGTATTGTGGGTGGGAGAAAGAGCAATTAAAGGAGGAGATTAGAGCTGGATATTGGAATGTGGCTGCTTGTAGCCCAAATGTAATTGGGCTGTCTAACGTTGGGAGTGCAGGCCTATGGGAAGAGATTTTGGGTCTGATGGGGTAGAGAAAAGTATGGTGATTCTTAAAAAAGGAAAGGATCCTGTTCCAAGCTCACTTGTATTGACCACTCATCTAATGGACCATGGTGACCATAACCAAATATCACACTGGTCAAATGATCTTAGCTGCTGATTCGAAGATTTTCTAGCTCTGTTTCTAATCATCTAGGGGTTATCCAACCAGTGGGATTTCTTAATACATCATGGTAGCGCTCAGCATATGAACGGTCCAGATCCTACAAGTGTTCCAAATGTAAAAATTGGCTTCTTCTAACTTAAAGGGTGTGACCTGAATCAATGAGCAAGAATCATCAGATAAGGCAGATTGTAGAAATAAAGCTCGGTAACCTTTGAAATCAGGTTTTCAATTAAGCTAATCCAAGGAATTTGGACCCTCCAACTGAATGGCCCACTTACAACTAGAATCCCTCAGTTCATCTAAGCCATGTTTTCTTAGATTTCATATTTGTTGAATCTTTGTCAAAGTGCATATCATGGTTTGTTAGACACCAAGCACAAATTAGAAGTCTGTTACTCTAGTGGAATATAGATGTAACTCAAATTAATATGTTTTGAAATTGTGGACGAATGGTTGTCATTTCATTTACAGGTGAAGCTAGAACAAGTCAACTTTCACAATTCAGTTAACAAAATTTTCATTAATTGAGTTTAGAAACACTTAAATTGATTTCATCTTAATAAGGTGGGGACCTAGTAATGTCGAGTCCACAATTTGGACAGCTTCATTCGAGTAAATGTATCGGACATATACAGCTGAGTTCCTTTGTAGTTGGATCTTCAGGAGTTAAACGACTTAGATATACCTCAATGGAGTGATCTGATGCGTTGATGAGATCATAAAGAAACACAGACGAAGCTGTGAATATTGTCCCGCCTTCTGCTAGACCAAGTAGGATCTAAATAGCTAAAGTTTAGTACAGAGCTGGGCATTGAGTCGAGCCGGACCGATTTAGGGCTGACCCGAACTCGATCCGGTTTTCAAATAGACTTGACCTGAACTCGACCCGACTCAGTACCAAGTCCAGCATGTCTGACTTGATCCGAGTCCGGGTCTATCCTGGACTAATCCGGACCGAACCTAACCCAGTCACCAGCACCGAGTTGGGTCGAGTTGGCACCGAGTTTGGTCGGGTGCAGTGTTCACAACCCCAAGTGCAAGGTCGCGATGTAGTAATAACTCGGTGAGACCGAGGTTGAATCCGCAAGGACTAAACTTACACGTATTCTGAAAATAACTAGAAGTAGAACTAGAATCGGAAACTAATCTAAATTCTGGAATAGTTGGAGTAATTGTGAATAATGTCCACTTGTAGCTATCAAGATGCTAGCTTACTTGATTCAAGGAACATACACTACAAGAAAAATGGCTATTAGGGGCGGTTTTAGCACCGGCGGCCACAAAAAAACCGCCACGGTGTATGGAACGAGGGGCGTTTTCATGTGGTCGCCCGTGTATAAAACGGGCCACCGCCGCTGTATATATTTTCTTTAAAAAAAGAAAAATCCCCAAATTAAACCCTATCCCGCGCGGCCCTATCCCCAAATAACCAAAACCCTTTACCCGCCTATCCCAAAATCCCTCCCGCCTCTTCTTCTCCCACCTCTTTTCTACCAAAACCCGTCTCCCATTTTCTCTCCTCCCTGCAATATCCGACCGAAAGTCTCTCTCTCTCCCTCGTTTTCTTCAACGTGTTGTTCCTTCTTCGATCTCTCTCCAACAATCGAAGAAAATTGAAGGAAGAAGAGAAAATCGAAGGTACTCTCTCTCTCTCTCCCTTCATCTCTCTCTCTCTCTCTCTCTCTCTCTCTCTCTCTCTCACTTCCCCTTTCGATTATCAAGCAGCGGCAGCCATATCAGCCGTTGTCCATGGCCGCTGACATCTGTAGGTTAGTTGTTTGAAGAAATGCTTCAACCAATAACGTGTACCGCTGTTGTACATTTAATATCCCTGTTTCTTTCATACTTTTTTGGCCCATCCATGAGTGGACTAACCTGATATATGGGAGGGGAACAATCAACTAGAAGAGCTCTGGCTAATACAGCCATCAGGGGTAGCCCACCAGCGGGTGGCCCTACCAACTGCCGAGGAGAGGGGGTGAGCGTGGATGCCAAAGAGTCTACCACTGCCACCTGCTCTAACAATACCGAACTGACCATTCCTTGTTATTGCCCCGTCCAGCACCGTAAACCAACCTGGCACCATCCAGCAACACCCAAATATTCTAGAACTGCCTTCTTTTTCCCCTCTCTTCTTCTTCTTCAAAGGCTCAAAATAATGGGCTGGATTTTCAAGTTTTGGCCCCATTCATGGGCTGAGCTTTTCTCTTGAATTGGGCCAAGAAAGTCTGCATCACAAGTGTAATTTTTTTATTTTTTTTAAATTCATGTGATATCTAAACTGAGAGCCAGGGTTAGTACGGTTCACAAAGGCAAGATTTTAAGTGCCTGCGTATCATCATTCATCACACACTGACGAGTATCAAAGTTTTTCTCTTTTGGTTTTGAATTGGATCGAGCTTTTTGAGCAGGCAAGAACAAATGCATATCCGTCTTGCTGTTGTCTTGGATACTTTGGGTCTGCTATTGCTGCTTTACATCGTTTTCCAATATCTCATCAGCCACATATCATGCAGCTCTATCCTTGGCGGTGGGTCCCCTACTTTCGATTCACGGGTGTAGCTTGACTTTACAGTCTCTCTCATGTTGACAAAAATGTCCATATTTCACGTGCAATATGAGATGTGGACCATTTATCTGGTGTTTATAAACTATACTTTACCTCTCTCAGAGATCACATTGGTCCTAGAAATGATTTTGGATCATTAAACTCAAAATGGTGAAATTAATTTATAACCATTTGGCTCCATTTTTTCATGGAATTTAAACTAACCAAGGTGACTAGCTAAGAGTTACTTTTTGAGTCCGGTGGTGACTATAAAGAGAAAAACTAGCGTAGGGATTTAAAAGAAAGTAATATATAATGTGTATATGTAAAAAAAAAAAAAAAAAAAAAAAAAAAAAAAAAAAAAAAAAAAAGCTTACTAAAACCCGTACAATTTACACTCTGGACTGTTTTGATATTTGCAATTTATTTCCTGAAATGTCTGTATTATATGAGAGTATCGGCTCCCCTTCATTTTCAAGATGTGGTGTCTCATCCACCAAAGTATAATTTGAACTGCCCACCACCTGATTATGTTCACTGACTACAACCACTGGACATTTGATAACGACCAATTAGATGGATGAATTAGTTGCATCCTCAAATAGAGGAATGCTGATTCAAACACCACATCGTCAAGCACCAAAAGCAATTGCACCCTCGTATCATACATTGAAATCTGAGAAGTTCATCAGTTGGGCCTCCCATACATGTTTTCTATCTCATAAATCAGGCCAGTCCACTTATAGTGGCAGGTGAACCATGTTGAAGAGCTGATTGGGAGCCTCTCCGCATTTATGTATGTTGTTATATAGGACACGAAGATGGAGCAGGAATTCTAACAGGTTCACTTGCAGGATTGTCCATTTTAGCTTTAGTAGTCTGAAGCCCTGCCTAGCGTCAATTATAGTTTTGGTGGTACAATGAGACTGCCAGAAGAGGACTTCCACGTAGCAGATTTCTTATCATTTAAAAGTATAATAATACTTGTATGGTGAACTGTATACTATATAGCTTAAGGTGGTACTGTACAATTCTCAGATCAAGTATCTGTATGGTACACTTGGGCCTTCAGTTTCTACAAATGTGTGCCCATGGTTCAGTGATCCAAAATGCTAATGATGGGTAACACAGAGGATGATGGTCTATGCATCAAAAGTTTCGCGAACTGCGAGATCCTAGCTGTTGAGTCCATGGTCCTGTTTTGGCTTAATGTAGACAATTGCTGTATTTCTTTTCTGATTATTTGCTGGAGACATATAGAATGGTTAGAATCTTTAGATTCTGTGAAATTTTTATGCAAACATCAAATGGATATAGAGCTATGCCTTCGCAGGCTCGGTTGGATAGGAAATGTATCTTTGATCTTTGAAGCTCACACCAATTTTCATTTGTGTAAATGTATCAAACAGAGAGACTTGTTTTGTGCCAGTGATGAAGGTCTCTGTATAAGAGCCATGTCAGCAGGTGAATTGTAGCATCTAAGAAGGCTTCACTCTTCCTTTTTTTTTTTTTTTTTTTTTTTTTGTAAATGCATGGTTTGCTTCTCTATATTTAGAGTGTTATTTTATAGTATAAATACATGGTTTATACTATATCAAGTCTTCAGATAGAGCACACAACGTTCCTGCTTGTAGATATTGTCTAAGTATAAATACTCTTAGTTGATGTACTCTGATTTTTCACTTCTATGTTAGAATTCTTGTTGAGTGGACTGTTCATGCAAAATTTTGTCATGTTAAGACAAGTTTGCTAGACTAAATGCTGATTTAACTATTTATGACTTGATTAGAAAAGAAAAGGAAAAAAAAAATTACAAAAAGATGAAAGTGGCCATCAGTCAGGGGTTGGAAACTAAATTATGATGGTTCTCATTGGAGCTCGAAATGGTGGTTATAAGAAATGACATGGGTGAATTCTGGTCTCTGCGAGTTCTTGAAAGCCATGCCAATCCAACCATCAAGTGGGCCTCCACTTGGTTTGGAGGTTTTCCGGATGGTTGTCCATTGTTTTCTTTTGTGTGGCAATCGATAGTACAAAGGCTACACTAGCAGTGAAACGGAGGCTTGCCTGTGAGATGGTGAAGTACTGGCATATCGTTTGCCAATGTTTCAGATTCATCTAAAACCAAAGGTCCTATCCATTGAATATTAGATAAATGATTATGATTGTCTTGTCATGTTATTTCTTTTTCAGGATCTATATTGGAAAATGGATCATTGGATTGTTTTTCTTTTTGGTTAGTGGCAGTGTTTTTCCTTTTTCTTGAGAATTGCCCTGCAGCTTTCTTTCTTTTCTTTTCTTTTTGTCCTGTTTTTCTTAATGATTTTTGGTTTATCTTTAAAAAATGTCACAATATTGGGGTTGTATGATTGTGTCAACTGAAAGAGAAGTCGAACAACACTTTTCAGATCAAAACCTGTGTTAGTGTCCTTGCATTTTCTGTTTTCACAGTTCCATGCAACTGTCTTGGAAAAAAATAAATTCTGTAAGCAGGAATTCTGTTTTCAGAGTTCCACCTTTCCCGCACATTTTACATGTATATTTTCAATTTTATTTTCTTAAATTTCTTATTTTTGTGACAATGCAGTTTGACAAAGAAAGTGTGAGCATTTTAACCCAAGTAAGTCTTGTACAATGGGTTGAAAGAATGATTTTATTTTTTTTCCTTCTCATTTTTTTTTCTTGTTTCTGTTCTTTCTTTTGTATTTGTTTTATTCCTCATATGAAGTCATGCCTAGTTTTAAGTTTGTGGCTGGTTCCTCTGCTTACCAGGTCAACAGTTGGAGAAACACCATAGAGAAAACATGGGTTCGGTTTGCTATTTTTTTTCTTTTTACATAAATTGCTTTGGTAGTCCCATCCGTTAAGCATGGTTGTTCAATATTTTTCTTCATGCAGATTTTGTTCCTCTATCAGAAGGTGAGGAGACCCATGCTTAACTTTATTTTATTATACACATTTTCGTGAATAAATAATTGCTAATAATATTTTTTTCGATATTGTCATATAACCATGTGGATGTGTCTGCATATCGAGTGTTCTAAACTGTCTTGTTTGGAACCAACTCATGTTTTTCTCCTATGTTAGTTATGATCTGTTTATTTCTTAATACTATACTATTTTGTGAGAGACAACCTCTCTGGTTTTCAAACAATCAAGAGGCGCTTTTATATAGTTAGAACCTGAGTCCATTTTTTGTTTGAAGATATTGTTGAAGGGGAAGGAGCAGAAGTGCATGAAGGAGTTGGTTGAATTTAATTATGTCTTCTGGCGTTCAAATGGATATTTTGTTCATAGGTAAGGTATTCCTATTTCTTTTTGGTCTTTCTTTAACTGGTAAGAAATTCTATGTAGGAAAGAAATTACATCACACAAGCGACCAAGATTCCCAAAGACAAGACAATGCATGACTAAATGAAAGATTTAATCAAGATGAGAGAGCCTGGATTTTGTGGAATCCATAACAGGTCTTTGAGGTTCGGATTTTTCAATGGCCACCCATCCAAAAATAATTTTAGAATCAGCACTGTGGTTTCCCTCAAATCTGCCAATGAAAACAGTGCTTTAAAAATAAATAAATAAATAAAAATTGGTGTTTGATGTCACTTTTGGGTTCTACATATTGTTGAAAAAAACGATCAGTAAATAGTTAAACATTTCAAATCTTTAATAATATTGATATCAATAAAAGGTAGCTATTCCCACTTCCTGACCTTCATCAGGTTATTTATTTTTTATTTTTTATTTTTTAATCTATTTGATTGCTTATTAATATACTAATTCTTTAATTTCTTATATATATGGAAAGATGCCATCCTCTTAACTTCTCTTCTTCTTCTTCTTCTTCTTCCTTTTTTTTTTTTGTTGTTGTTGTTGTTGTTGCAAATGCAGCACCGTGGATCAATTTAGTGGAGAGAGTAGGCCTGTGGTACTCCCTCTGGATGAGAAACAGGTTTGTTACCGTTAATTTCATTTACCAAATTCAGAATGAATGTGTTATTTTTCTGTCGTGTTATAATTTCTGAGAGTGAAGATGCCTATTTCTCATCCTATTTATAGATTTTGATGTTCTTTCATGATCATCTAAGGGGCTGTTTGGATGTCCGTAACATTTCTAAAATGTAACATAGTTACAGGTGAGATTGTTGCAAGTAGGAACTGACTTCTTTATGTTTCTGACGCTCTTTGTATGTAATCCGGTGTACAGTATCAGTGAGTTGGTTAGCTGCCTGGCTGTGCAGCGATTGCATCTTTCTTCTCTTTCTTTTTAAAATAAAATTTTAATTACCAATAAAAAAATAAATTAATGGTATAATATATATGAAAATCATGTTTGACTCTTTTCTTTTTCCAGGATATGGACATTGCTACTATGATCATGCTGAGCAAATATAATATTCAGCTTAAAGGGGAGTAGTTTTTCGATACTCTGTCTGCATATGACACTTGATATGCAGTCATATATAAAGTCAAGTTAATCTGACTAAATTTTCTAACCCACTGTAGCAAAGTCAGTCTAAAAGTTATATTGGTTGAATAATCCTAACCTCTGATTCGTGAATGCTTGTTACTTGAACTAGGACCATTGGATATTTTTCATTTTAACAGTCCATTGTATGTCCAGAAATCTAATAGTCAGATAACCAGGTGCTAAAAATATTTTGTTTGTGATACATCTGAACTGATGTTCATAATTTTTATGGTTAGTTTTATTAATTGTATGCCACATACAATTTCTCAGTATTTTTAACTGCTTGCTTATCATCTATTACACGGTGCCAAAGTATCAAAGTATTTCTCCTTAAAGAATGCATCTTTTCTATTTCAGATGAAAGATTTAAAACCTATAAACAAAGGAGAAGTAGGATATCATTCAATGCTTTCCATAGAAAGCAGATGACTTCCCACTTTTCTCTGAGATGGTAATTATATATGTAGTTGGGGTGCGCTCCAGTGGGTACCACCATATCCTTGTGGTGGTAGCTGGCAGAGGTGGGGCCCACATGATGTATTCACACCATCCACCTGTCTATCATATGCATCACCTCAGAAAACCCCCTGGGACCCAAAATGAAGTCTGATCCAAAACTAAGGTGGACCACAGAAAAGCGATCAAGCTGGGAGGGAATGCCCACCCTTTAATTTCACAGGGGCCCACCTGGTTCACAAACAACCTGGATTTTGGCGTAACCCTTCTCTGCATTGGATGAGGGTCTGAACAACCTTGATTATATATAAAGAACGCAGTGGGCCCCTCACATTAATCAATGATGGGTGTTCCCTCTCAATATGTTCCTTGTGCAGTAGCCCATCTGAGTTCTGTATCAGGCTGATTTTCAGGCTCTGAAGGTTTTCTGAGGTGACACATCTTACGGATGGGTTTGATTCTTTGAAAACATCATTGAGCCCCACATTTGCCTAGTATCACCGAAGTGTTGGTACCATTGGAGTGTGCCCCATGTAGTTTACATTGGTTTCTTCAACTGTCAGTCATAATCACCAAATGAAATACAAGAAAAGGAAAAAGGAAATTGCAAATTTGTTCACTTCTCATATTTTGTCTGAATGATCTTCAAGTTTCCTAAGCTAATGCAGGAATCTCTTGCGGAAGTTATGCTTGGTGTACTACTTGTCTACCCACTTGCTTAGAGCTTGCAACTCATACACCTTGTCAATGTCCATAAAGGAGCATGTACATGAATTGGTCATGTTGAGGTGGTGAGAAGGGGTATGAAGGCTTGTTTGCTTTCCAAGGATTGGGCCTTAGGCAGGATCAGTAGGCAAAAAAGGGTTTGTTAGTGCAACCGACCCCAAATAGCTGGGAGAAGGCTATGATGATGATGAGGATATTAGATGTTTGAGTTTGATTCAGAATGTTATGTTTATTTCTATTTGTTAAGGTATCTCACAGTATCAAATCATATTACTTAAGTTTTCAAACAAGAGCAAACTGATGTAGTGCAAATTTCACAAAAATTGAAGTAAACCTGGAATGCATCAGCTAAATGAACGAGTGAAAGTTCTCCACTAGCCTTGAATTTGATGAAGACATGTTCTGATTGCTTCTTCTTGCTCATGGGTAGTTCTATGGCTTTTGATGCCTATTGACTTGTAACTTCAACTGCTCTTTTATGCCAAAGGCAAGACACTTTTGGGTTGAGTGTCCATAGACATCCATGTAAAATGGACCTCCACAGTTTAAATGAATATTTTTCTGGTGCTGTTGGATGCATATTATGGACACATGGCCACAAGATTTTTAGTATTAAGTCCTTAGTCTCTCTTTTTTCTTATTCTTTTTTTTTTTTTTTAAATGCAGGCACATAGAAATATTGTTACTTTTACCTCCCCCAGATGCCTTAATTTCGCAAAAGCTGATGGCGCTCATGCCCGTTCCTCTGTTGCAGTTCTCAGCCTCCAGTATCTTCCAAACCCGTTTAAACTCATTTAGCCGCCCTTGTCTCTCTGCTAAAAGTAAGAAAGAAGGATTCCTCAATGCTTCCTTTTCTTCTTCTTTTTCCCTTCCATGTTATAAATGGCCCACCATGGCATGACATAGGATCTGTTGCACCATGTGGCGGAAGAATAGTCACTGCCAAGCGGCATGGCACTCTAAAAGTGTCAACGGGAAAAGGACCATAGGAAGTAACATTAACCACCATGGAAACCACTTAGCATGTAGCAAGTGTCAACATCTTAGCATGAGAGTAACTTTGTTCGAAGGTGCGCATCAAACACTACAAATGTTTCCTGTTATTCATGACAAGGACTCAAGTTGCAGTTGCATTCCTTCCAAGTCCAACTTGAAAGTCGAAACTAATGTAATTGCAATTTAAAGTCCTTGTTATCAATACAATAGTATCATATCTCAATATGGTTCCACTTCATTACACTAACCGGTGGAATTCAATTCGATGGCGCTTGCAAACACACCTTTAAAACTTCAATCAAGTGTCATGTTGCAAGTTTTATCACTGCTAGAGATCACCCTTACACTAATTCTCATTAAAATAACACAATATCTGCATATTTGGGTGACATATGGCACTCTTTGTTGTGTGGCATGAACTATCGGGCCTATCTTTCTCTCAGTTTTGACGTGTTAAAAACTGAATCAGCAAACTGAAGAATGCAACCGGTGCAGTAAACTTCAGTTAATTTGAATGTAAAAAAAAATAATCTGTTTTGTACACAAGAAGCCAGGTTGCATACACTAAAATGATTATTAAAAAAATCTGTTCATGGACTAGATGATAACTAAACCAGCCAATATTCTACATTCTTCTATTGTACAATGATACTGCAGTTCTGAATTTAGTTCATGTAGTCTTTTGTTGTGCAACTGTTGATCTCTAATTTGCTTCCCACAGAAATTGCCTATTGAGAAGGAAAGCAATCTTCTGATTGCCCAATGTGAATGCAGGTATCATGGCACTTGACGGTTTCATTGGGTTGTACAGGAGTTTTGTACCTAATGCATTGAAGAATCTCCCAAATAGCAGGTTCGTTTCCATTTGATTCCATGCTATATTTTTCTAGAAAATGAAGTTCACTTTAGCTGTAAAATAATCCTTCTGGTGGTGATCTATACCATTGATGCCCCTTTGGATAAAAGTAGAGCTGGTCTAACCATTTAAACTTTTCTTTCATCATTATGTGTTTTTATACCTTATAGATTTGATGAACTTTAACCATTTTTACTTTTAGCCCTGTTTGTGGGATACCATTCCGATGATAAAAATGCAATTGCCAAAGTAATTTTCAGTCTGTCTAGATACACAAGGATCCATCAGAGGGATGTTTCAGATCATCAAAATATACAATCATGTGTGCTTGGCTTGTCCATAATTGCTTGAGCCAAGAAATGGACCTCAACCACTAATTATCCTTATATCGAATGCTTATACAGATGCATTGAGGTTGGAAAGCCTTGAGCTTGTGCAACCCAGCTCTCTTACAATCCAAGCTTTCCATCAGGTGGTTCCCCACTTATTGATGCCACGATCCAAAAATTAGGCAAGTCCACTCCATGTAAGGATCACCAAAAGCAAGGGCCCCACACCCTTGGCTTATTATTATTATTATTTTTCTAACCAATCTTCATTGTTTCAATATAACGAAGGTTTTCCATAATGTTTGACTTGTATTATGTATTTATCTTTGGTTGTAAGATGCTTATTCAAAGTGGAAGTAACTATATAGAGTGTAGGCTCAGGGGTCCACAATGCTTACATGGATGCATGATCAAAGCTGTTCATCAGGTACAAGCCACTATACGGCTTTCCTTGTGCTGAATTCTGGTCCATCCATATTGAGTTGCATGCTAGTTAATGCTTCTGTAAAAAGGCTCATATGAGTTGCATGCTATGATGTTTATGATGCAGTTTTATCCTTTGAAGAAAAAGGGAAGAAAAATCTGTCCACATATTTAAAAAAAATAAAATTCCATAGCTATTCTCCTCCGTCTGCTAGTTACAGGTATTTATTGGTTCCTTTTATTTTATATCAAATTTATTTTTTGTTATTTTATTTTGTTTTGTAAACTTTTGTCTTTGCATTGGTAACAGAGGGGGGCTTTGCTGTTTCATATGGGGATGGATATGGACTTCATTCGGTATGGTTGTTTTTGCAGGAAATATTTATGACTGAAAATTTAATTTTAGCTAGTGTAACTCAGATTATGAGTGTACATACTGTTTTATTACCTGACCTCTATGCATGGCAGGGTGGTGCTGACAAAGGTCCTCTATATGCATGAGTTCTGGTTCTTGGGGTGCATTTGAGAAGTCTCGCCTCGGGCGTTGCTGAAGTCCGTTGATTTTTTTTTTTCCTTCTGTTTTTCCTTGTGTCTCAATCTGTAAATATTCTGTCCATTATGTAACCTTTCATTCTCAGGTCCCCTGTAAATGAGGCTGGTTGTAAATGATTTACAGGTTGTGTTTGAATGCTAATTTAAGCTTGTAAAGGTCTTTTGATTTAGAAGATTCAGCCTAGCAGAATTTTTAATTGTTTTTATTATTTTTTCTTTTACAATGTAAATGATTTACTGGCATTTTAAACAGGTTTTATAGGTGTTTTTTAATCTCTCATTAGCATTTGTAACAGACTTTAGCGGCGTTTGTTGTTACTTTAGCGGCGTTTATTATAAAAGTTACCCATCTTGTAGTCGTTATTAAAGATTTTGCGGCGATTAGAAACCATTTTAGCAGCGCTTTGATGGTTTCTACCGGCGCTTCTATAGATTTACCGGCACACAAAAGAATCGCCGCTAAATTGTAAAAAGCGCCGCTAAAGAATATTTGAAGCGGCGGCTGACAAAAACGCCGGTAAAAGTTACGAATGCCGGTAAACAGCGCGGCGACGCCCCCCTTTTGCGGCAGCCGCCCAACCGCCGGTAATTCTTATACTGGCGGTTTTTTAGGCTTTTAGGGGTGGTTTTGGCCGCCGGTAATGCCTGTTTTTCTTGTAGTGATAATTGGAATTGGGGTCCTATCCTATCCAGTGGAAGATAAATTATTCAAGCATAATTTGAACTTTCATTGAGATAGTACACAAGATCCATTGCATTGATTGGAAGGGATTCCATCATGCTACCATGCCCAGGAGACAATGGTGAACAACAGGATTTATCAATCTCCACAACTCCAAATAGATTAAGAAGATATCAAAAGCCTCCACAGAATCTACTGTAATTGAAGTCACAATAAATCATAGAAAACTGAAAATATTCTTCAAATCAAACTAGAACTCAATGATTGTTTAACATAAACAAGAATCAAAGCAAGATAATCATCCCAACACACTACAAGCTTCACCTCTTAACTCTAGCTATGCGCTTTAATTCACCGTAGACATGATTGAAACCAAATCACTTAAACAAAACATGAAAAATAAACTAGAGAAGAAGAAAAACTCTTGAGAAGCTGCTCCACTATTTGGCTCTGCTCCTTATAACCTAATTTGTATTTAGAATTCCTTAAAGAACCAATATTTATAGCCTTTGTCCAGCCGACTATGGAAAACTGCATCAAATTTATGCACTCTATGTAATACTTTTGATGCCATCGAACAGACTTCGATGTCATCGAAGGAAGAATTCTAGTTTGAATTGGATTTAAAAGTCGCGCTCTTTCGCATTGTGTAACTTGTCGATTTCATCGAGCGTCCCTTCAATGCCATCGAATAGATCGTCAATGCCATCGAACATGTCCTCAAGCCATCGAAAAATATCCAAAATGTTCTAGCGAATTGTTATTCATAACCCCAAGTGTAGGGTCGTGATGTAGTAATAACTCGTGAGAACGAGGTCGAATCCACATGGACTAAACATGTACGTATTCTGAAAAGAATTAGAACTAGAAGAAGATCTAAATTGAAATCTTAATAATTAAGAGTAATTGTGAATAATATTTAAACTATCAATTAAAGGTGGAAACTAGGGTGTCGAGGATCGACTTGTAGCTATCAAGATGCTACCTTACTTGATTCAAAGAACACAATTGGAATTGGAGTCCTATCCTATCCAATTGGAAGATAACATAATTAAATCAAATCTGAACTTTTCATTGACCTAATTCTCAATGGAAGAAAATTGTGGTGAGTGTAAGGGATTCCATCACCCTACCATACCTAGGAGACGATAGTGAACAATAAGATTTACCAATCTCACAATCTCAAAACAGGAAAATAAGATATCTAAAGCTATCACAACATCTATTATAATTTGAGTTAGAATAAATCATAGAAAACTGAAAATATTTCTTAAAATCAAATTAGAATCCAATGAAGTTCAACATAAACAAGAATCAAAGCACAATAAACATCCAAACACGATACAAGCTTCACCTCTTAGCCCCAGCTAAGAGGTTTAGTCAACCATAGATATGATCGAAACCAAATCTCTTAAATAAAGGATGAAAAATAAATTAGGGAAGAAGAAAAACTCTTTAGTGGCTGCTCCACCCTTGTGTATGCTCCTTGAGACCTTTTCAAACTCTAGAAGATGCTTTGAAGCATCCTAGGGAGTCCTATTTATAGTTATGGAACTCCAACTTTCGCACTAAGTTGGAAAAATCTAGAAACCACTTCAAATTTACGTACTCTGTACAGTTTCCCAAAATAGGCTTAGAGTTTAAACCGCGTCAAATTTACGCAATCTGCGCAGTTTTCCAAAATAGGCTCGGAGTTTCAGAATATACTTTTTCAAGACAATTTCAGGAATATATTTGTTTTCAAGACAATTTCAGTATTCATTTTTTTCACTTCAAATTTTTGATTTTTTTCATTCCTTACTTAGTTTTCTTAAATCTTTGACATGTGAATTTTTCATTAATGACTTCTAAATCTCAAAATCCTTATTTAGAAATCTTTTGAGCATAAATCTTCCTTTTGGCATCAATTTCACCTTAAGCTTTAGAAATCACCTCGCATATGAAAACATGCATAATTAAATCGATTAAGCACTATCATGTTTATAAAATCAAGGTATAAATAGGGGGAATATGCAATATTTCACACTCAACACACCCCCCAACCAGTATTTTGCTAGTCTCAAGCAATACATGTGTGAATTGATCTTCAATCTTCAATGTTCAAATCACTTTAAGAAAATAATCTTTTGTGCAATTAAAGATGAATGAGCACAATTTTGAAAACCTAGAGCCGAATCACACAAGCAATCAATCAAAAAGTTTCTTTATTAATCAATTAAGAGCATCAGTTCATATATCAAAAACTTCCAATGTGCTTAGTGAATTCTATTTACTTTTCATAACATACTACTATTTCATAATGTTATCCATGCTCATCACCTCAAGTTTTATTGAATAATCAAGTACCTATTCCGAATTTATCAAAATTTCCTTCTTTTTTCAGTTTTTGATTTTATATCGACGGTCCCTTTTATTTATTCATTCTTTTAATTATTTTTCAATCTTTTTATCATACATGACCTTTTTAGCTATCTTTCTATTTTTTTAACTGGTTCTTTTCATCTTTTTAAGGTGGATAGAATTCTCCAGACTCAATTCTCAACATCTATCAATGATAGACATACTAGTAACCAAAACTTTTAGCATTATTCACAGGAAGCAAATCAAAGGTGTCTTGTGACTTACATCAACATAAAATTCAAACTTCCTCTTAATTAATTAGATGAGAGAACTTAAGTGATAGTCTACTTTTTTGATCAAACTCCAACAATTCAAAATTCAATCTTTGTTTTATTATCATACTCAAAACATTCTTAAGTGCACAAATTATTGCTTTCTAAATAGGTTTTTAACTTGAAAAATTGAAATTTATCACAATTTTTGCTCAAAACTAAGAAAACACTGATTAGTTTACCTAATCCACACCCCTAACCTAAAACCTACATTGTCCTCAATGTAAAAGATATGAGCATGTAATGCACATGAGACAACGAAAAGAAATGGGAAGTGATGGGAAGATAATACCTGAAGAAAGAGAATCGAAACTTTTCCAAAGTTCTTAACATGTAAATGGGTTAGCACGAAGACTAAACAAACTAAAATCAAACTATCTTAATCCTAAATCCTATGAAAGCAATAAACCTAACTACACCTCCATTAGACTAGGAGGCCAATCCTGGTACACAGGATCAGTCAGAGGCATATACATGTCCTTTGAATTAAACTTCTCAACAACTAGCTTGAGACGATGTCCATTTACTTTGAAAACATTTTCATTTGTCAGATTCTTTATCTCGATGGCCCCATGAGGATAGACATTAGTAACAGTGAAAGGGTCATTCCAACGAGATCGAAGTTTTTCCGGAAAAAAGATATAACCGAGAATTATACAGAAGGACTTTTTGACTAGTTATGAATGTTTCTTAAGGATGTTCCTATCATGGAATACCTTCATCCTTTCCTTGTAAATTCTTGAGTTCTCATAAACGTCATTCTAAATTTTCTCAAGTTCATTTAGTTAGAGTTTGCGCAACGAGTTAACGTTGTCCATGTTAAAGTTCAGATTTTTGATAGCCCAATAGGCTCTATGCTCCATCTCCATAGGCAAGTGACAGGCTTTCCCATAGACGATTGTAAAGGGAAACATTTCAATGGGGGTCTTAAAAGTTGTATGGTAAGCCCATAAAGCATCGGTCAAACAGATTGACCAATCCTTACGGTCGAGGTTAACAGTTTTTTCCAAAAGTTGTTTAATTTTCCTGTTGGAAATCTCGACTTGCCCGCTTGTTTGCGGGTGAAATGGAGTGCTCACTTTATGAGAGATGTCATATTTCTTCATTAAGTTCTCAAATGACCTATTACAAAAGTGTGAACCTCAATCACTAATGATGGCCTGAGGCGTTTTGAACTAGAAAAGGATGTTTTCTTTTAAGAATCTAATCACCATTTTGCGATCATTATTCCTGCATAGGATCACTTCGACCCACTTAGTGACATAGTCTACTGCCAATAAAATGTAAATATTTCTAAAGGATTGGGGGAATGGCCCCATGAAATTGATGCCCTAGCAATCGAATGCTTCAATGACAAGAATTGGGTTTAACGACATCATATTTTACAGGACAATCCTCTCAATTTTAACGCTCACAAGCTTTGCAAAACTCATGAGTATCTTTGAACATAGTGGGTTAGTAAAAGTCACACTATAGAATTTTGGCCGTGGTATTTTTAGCAGAAAAGTGACCACCATAGGCCTAAGAGTGACAAAAGGAGATGACACTTTGATGTTCATTGTCTGACACACATCTCCTTAGAATTTGGTCTGGGCAATATTTAAACAAATAAAGATCATTACAGAAGAACTTGCGTACCTCGGTAAAGAATTTTTTCTTATCTTGCGTAGTCCAATATGTCGGTGTGAAACCTATGACAAGATAATTCGCAATGTCAGTAAACCAAGGTAATTGAAAAAGTTTAAACAATTGTTCTTCATGGAACATGTCATTTATCAGTGTCAGTTCAAGGGAATCAGGAAGATCAAACCTAGAGAGATGGTCAGCTACTATGTTCTCTACTCCCTTTTTATCTCGTATTTCTATGTCGAACTCTTACAGTAGAGCGATCCATCTTATTATGTAGGGCTTGGCATCATTCTTAGAAAGAAGGTACTTTAGCACCGCATGATCAGTGTAAATGATGATTTTGGATCTGATAAAGTAGGACCTAAAATTGTACAAAGTGAACACTACGACTAAGAGTTCCTTCTCCTTAGTAGAACAACTCACTTGGGCTAAATTTAGGGTTCTACTTGCATAATGAATCACATAGGGCTTCTTTTCTTTTCTCTGGCCTAACACCGCCCTAATAGCATAGTTAGATGCATCGCACATTAGTGCGGTAGTCAACATAGCCTTGAGCTTAGTGAAAGCTTCTTAGCATTGCTCAATTCACTCGTATGGTGCATTATTTTGAAGTAGATTACATAAAGGATGAAAGAGATGACTAAAGTCCTTTATGAATCGTCAATAGAATTTGGCGTGTCCTAAGAAGGATTGCACGTCACATATTCTCTTGGGTGGAGGTAGGTTAAAGATAAGATCAATTTTCACCTTATCTACCTCAATTCCCTTGGACGAAATTATATGTCCAAGAACAATTCCCTTGGGAACCATAAAATGACAATTTTCCCAATTAAGAACCAAATTCTTTTCTTCACATCGCTTCAACACATTTTAAGATTTTCCAAATACTCGTTGAAAGATGGACTAAAGACAAGGAAGTCGTCCATGAAGAACTCTAAATATTGCCCCACCATGTCAGAAAAAATACTCAACATGCATTGCTGAAAGGTGGCAGGGGCATTGCACAGTCCGAATGACATCCTTCAGTAAATAAAGGTGCCAAAGGGACATATGAATCTTATCTTTTCTTGATCTTTAAGGGCTATCTCTATTTGATTGTAGCCCGAATGTCCGTCAAGGAAAGAGTAGTAAGAGTGACTAGCCAGCCTTTCTAAAATTTGATCAATGAAAGGCAAAGGAAAGTGGTCCTCCCTTGTGACAGTATTCAACTTTTTATAGTCAATGCACATTCTCTAAGCAGTAGTGACTCGAGTTGGCATGAGTTCATTGTCGGCATTGGCTACAATGGTAATTTCGAACTTCTTGGAAACTATCTGAATTAGACTCACCCATTGACTATCAGATATAGGGTATATGATATGTAAGGCTCGTATCCTAGTCCGTACTGTTCCTTAGACTTCCGTGATCACCCGCGACCTATAATCAGCATTTACGCATGACCCTAAGTCGCGTCCCATATATCTGAGTCAACTCGACCCGAGATTTGTACCCTAGCGACCGCGCTGTCGCCGCAGTTCCAATGCCGTGACTTACATACTGATGTGATACCTAGGCTAGGAGTTGTGGGCCCGCGTTTATTTTTAGAAAAATGCCGCGCATTACGGATTCCAAGAGAATCTTTATCCCCATCCATCCCATCAATCAATCAATTACAAGTCAAGTACAACCCATCACTCACCCATACCTCTCTCACCAACTAGTTAAAGCAACCCATGCTTAGCCCATTCCTCTCATCCCAAAAGTTAATGAGACCCATGCTTTCCATGTCATATCCCTTACACACCACTCCTCTCTCTCTCATTTCTCACTCCATTCCAAGCAATTCCCATGAAGAGGACGTCCATGCTCTTCTAAGAGAGCCAAGTGTGGCCCACTTCCTAGCCCCCTCATCTCTCATCTTAGCCCTTCAATCTTCATCATCCTCCATCAAAATCGAAGCCGAGAAGCTTAGCATTCTAAGGATCCTAGAAGATTAGCAATCGATGTATGTTTTATATAATTAGATTTTAATTTTTATGATGGACCAAGTGGGGCCTACCGATTGATGGTATGGATCCTATTTGGGCCCACCTTGAAGAATGGATTAGATCCACACCATGGGCGGTGGAAATCCCACTATGATGTATTATCCACACCATTCTTCCTAGACAGACCTGGATGAAGGAAAAACACAAGTATCAGTTTGATCCGAGCGGTGGGTCATGCTAATGTAGACCCACCATGATTTATTTATTATATTTGCACCGTCCAGATTGTTGGACGGTGGGTTGCACCATGGTGCATGTGTTTTATCAACGTTGTCCATCTATTTCATCTAGACCGTCCAGCAGTTTAGACGTGGTCGTGGGCCACCATGCTATATGTATTATATCTCAGCCATCCATCTGGACGGTGGGGACCTACGAGTTGCATACCTGCTATATTTACTTCAGGAGTTCTATGGGTCTTGATCATGAGGTGTGTTATATCTTAATAGTCCATCTGGACGATGGGCCAGCAAGCCACACCAGCAGCTCGAGCTGCTGTAATGACGTCAACAAGTTCTGTGGGTCCCGCATAATGTATGTGCTTCAGATCCAGGCTGTTCGTCCAGGGTCGGGACATGTGGCCACCTTGATGATGTGTCGTAGATTCACACTGTCCAGACCTCTAGACAGTGGTGAAATAGCGGTGAAGACCGCTTGAGTATAAGTTAGAATATGTCAATATGTCCTAGAGGGGAGTGAATAGGACTTTTTAAAGATTTATGAGTTATTTAAAAATCCTATCACTCTAATCCTATCATGTATGCAATTTTCAGGATTACTCAAATGTAACTCTACTGGCTTCCAAGCCAAGTAGAGGATCCAATCACAAACTAATCAAGATATAGCAATATGCAACTTAGTCTATGTTGGACGTGACTGTGTGTGTGTGTGAGAGATGTGATCAGATATACGAATATGAATGCATTGTCATGAATCACACATAGAGAAAACAATCACAAACATAGTTATTTTATAGTGGTTCAACGATAAGTCGACTCCACTCCCGGCTGTCGCACTCAACCCTTGAGTGTACCAAATTTCACTAAGGAGGTTTCCCAGGGTTCACCTCAAACCTAAGGTTTTAAATCAGGTTCACCTTCAACCTTTACATGAAGGTTTCTACTCGGTTCACCTCTAACCCTGGAGTTTTACTGGTTTACTCCTAACCAGATGTTTATGCTCTCCATAGAGCAAGGGTCCACACAACGCACCCAGAGGTTTCTACTCGGTTCACCTCTAACCCTGGAGTTTCACTGGTTCACTCCTAACCAGATGTTTTTGCTCTTCACAGAGCAAGGGTCCACACAACGCACCCACAGTGTACACTCCTACCGAAGGCCTCCTTGAGGACTTCAAAAGGGTGAGAACCACTTAAGACCCAATCCTAGAAAGGAATGATCGCAAGTGTCCTCCTGGACTCTAAATACTTACAGATAAGTTGATGAGTCTCATTAAGCACAACGCCGAAGATCTCCTCCTCCTTGTTGATGAAGATTCTTCTGATCCCTTGATCCATAACATAAAAGATATACCAAGACTAGGCTTAGGGTTAGGTCAAAGGGAAGATGGAATCCTACTCTCTAAAGGTTTTCCTATAAGGAAGGTAGAGTAGTTCCAATCTTATGCATTCAAGGCATCCCAACTAATGATTTGCCATTAAGGTAGTAGCTGGAGGATCCTTGAATGTGGAAGTTCATTCCCCAATCCACTCTATTGAATATCAATGGTGAGGGTGGATTAAAGAATGAACTCCCTTGAGAGAAAGGGCTTTAGGTATAGGATATAAATTGAAACACTCAAAAGCTCCCTCTACTTTCTCTCACAACAACAAAAGACAAGTCCTCTATAAATTGGCAAAAAGTTTCAATGGATATAAAACGGTCATATTTATGACAGAGTTCGATATTATTAAGCAGGTTCGATATCATCAAGCGTATACTCTCGATAGCATCGATGGTCTGCTCGATGACTCGGACTCGATATCATACGCTTTTGAAACTCTTTGCCAATTGGTCGATGAATCGAGGCTATTGTTGATGTCATCGGATTTCGAACTTCAATTTTATTGATGACAGGATCGATCCATGGACACATGAAAAATGAGAGAGACTTGACTTTGAGATATTTCAGAATTTTATGAATGATCGGGGGAACCGTCGAGGTCATTGGAATTTGAATGTCGATGGCATCGACATCAGAGTTGAGGCATCGATAAATCTAGCTGATTTATCTTTGAACTTGCTGGACAGATTATGGCTTTGTTCGATGCAATCGATCTGGTGTCGATATCATCGATATTTGAATATCGATTAAATCGAAGGGCCCTCGATCATAGTTAAAAACAACCTGAAATAACTGCCGTAAGAAATGCGCGCCTACAATCGATATCATTGATGGACCTCCGATCTTATCGATATTCGATTTCAGATCATATCGGACGGTCATCGATATATCGAAGGAATTTAAGATTTTCATTAAAAAACAGGGGCGCTGAAAATCAGCCTGTTGATCTTATTGAGCCACTCTCGATGGTCTCGAGTTTTGAATATAGATGATATCGATATGTGTATCGATACATCGATAATTTGTCCAGATAAGTTGTGAAGTTGCTGGACTATTTAGTGCTTTTATCGATGATATCGATATATCGATAAATCCGTCCATATGAATATTTAGTTACTGGATATTTTGGTCCTCTTATCGATAATATTGTTAAGGTATCGAGGACATCGACAGTGTAGGTCGATCATATCGAGGGTGCTTCGATAAAATCGACAAGGCGAGAAAAACTTAGATATTTTTCTGTTTTGTAAAAAGTTTTCTCTCCTTAAAAACCCTAAGATGTCTATCTTGTTTTAAGGGTTTTAATCAGCTGGTGTTTTGGGACATGGGATGTGAGGCTTATGATTTACCTATTGCGAGCTTCCACACATCTAGTTGAGGCAGACGCTTGAAATAATCTTCTTATCGAGTTTTACAGCTAGTCTGACTCTCCACATACGTAACTTGACAAACCAGGGCACTAGCAGGTGCACTTTCAATCTCCCCCTTTGTTAATAACATGACAAAATACCCAAAAACACCTTAGAACACTTTTAGATACACCCTAAATTGTGTGTACATGTATTTACACAATTTTACAAATTTTCTAACACATGTATACATTCTTAGTAGTATTTGCTCCCCCTTACTTCAAAACTCCCCCTTTCTTGGTGCAGCTGCTCCCCCTAACACCTACAACAAATTAGATATACAATTTCCCACTCGGGGTGTTTTGAATTGTTCTCTCCCTTTCTGTCAGTCATTAGCAAAGGTATAACAAGTGATAATGACTGAAGAATGAATTGCATGGGAGAACTAAGCAGATGTATAAAGATGAAATCATTTTAAAATAAACATCATTTTCAAAAGATATAAATGTAAATAAGATAAGCAATAAAGGCATATGCATTTCTTATCAGAAGCTTGATAAACTAGGGGACTATAAATCATAAGCATGGTAGTAAAAATACGAATTATACCCAGCCAATGCAAAATATCCATACTACCATAGACAGCAGTAGTTAACAGTGATCCAACAAAAACATCAAGCCCATTTGAGGGCACTCAAGGCAAACAATATTTAGTCCCAACTGTGGACATATATAAACCAAAAAATTAAAGAGTGTCACACATAGTCAAGAGAGCGTAGAACATCCAAAAAGATATTCATGTTCATACGCTGAATTAAGAGGTGTGTGTGTGTGTGTGCCACAACATGTAGAGATCAATGCTACAGAGTCGAGTGAGAGGGTGCTATATCTTCTCGTCGGTAGGTCAGCAGATCCACCAATTATTACATAGTCTATTGCACTTTGTGGACAACCTGCTCCAAGACGGTCAGCTTCTCCCGCATCAAGTGAACATCTCTCTGGATCGCCCCAATCCTGTCTAACTTGAATCTTTTTGTGTGCCCATGCATTGACGTAGATGGTGCAGCCTCAAATCCAGACGGATCATCCTCGCCTATGTCAGTTTCTCTAACATGAGGGTCCCCACCACCTTTAGCTCCCTCTTCTAGAATCCCTTCTTCCTCTTCTTTTTCATCATGGAACTTCAAATCCATGTTGCGAATATTTTTGGCATTGAAGATTTGAAGAGGGAATTTTGGATCTGTAGTAGATGGGAAACCAATTTTGTCGTAGATCCTGCTTATAATCTAGGGTTATGGAAGATGGAGATCCCTGGAGGTATGGATCGCATACACCAACTGATTAACTAGTAGAGTAGGGAGGCACATCCTTGTCCCTTTGGAAATAGAGTAAACTATCATGACCATAAATCTGGTGAGATCGGATTTGTTGGTACTTCTCGGATATAGGTTAGAGGTGAAGATACCATGCAAAATTCTAAATCGGGGGTCCATGTATCTGGCTTTCAACGCATTTCCTTGGTGCCAGGCAATGTCCCTTCCTTGGCATAGGTACTTGGTCACCTTGGATCGAATCTCAGGATGATCAGTGTCCAAATCCAGAAGACCCTTTGGTGCCAACTGCAACTCGAGGATATTAGCCATTGTAACTGGGGAAATGAATGCATCATCACCACACATGGAGACCACAAATGAGGGAGGATCGGATACAAGAGAATGACATGCTGCCAGAAAGTTCCATGTTCGTTTAAGCTGGCAAGGTCCTTCAAAATCTAGGACTGGCTCCCACCCAATCGCAGCAAATAGGGGTTCGAGATTATGCGGAGCCAAATAGTCCCTGTCAACTTTGCTCTCTCGGATCAGCTTCCTTCCGGTCTATTTTACTGGACGTTGGGCCACCGAAGAGGGAAGAGAAGGAGGAGGTGTTGGTTGGTCAGGTTGAAACTCCCCACATGCGGTTGGTCGTGATCTTTGCTCTGTGGGGATCCCATAGTCTGGCGCCCTTCCTATTGTTATGGATGCGAGGACTTTTTGTCGAGTCGTCCTTGATGACTACCCAGGACTGGATGCTATTTCTTTACCCATTCCCATGTGGACCAATAGGCTTTTTACGGATTTGGGAAAGCGACAAAAATGCTTGACAGACAGGAAATACCCAAAAAGGAATGGATTGTTGAAGTGTCAGAGGGATATTACCTGATTTGAGGAAGGATTTGAGTGGGCTGACGTGGCTCCTTTTGGTCGAGAAGATTGAGCAGAGAAGATGACCAAAAATAAAAGAAAGCAGCCCCTTTTTCGCTTCGCTGGCTATTTATCGAGCGTCATCTGTCGATATGATCGATACATGTTTCGATAGTATCGATAAGATGCAGATTGATCGTATCGATTCTGTCACCGAGATCATTTTCAATCATGTGTCTTTTCAACTTCCAATGATCGTCGATGGTATCGACTCTTTATTGATAAGATCGATATTCAACCAAAGACCAGACGATAGTCATATCGAAAGAAAGTATTTTTCAGGTTTTTCACTATTTCGACAAGCTTCCATGTATAATGAGATATGTCTTGAATTTATCAGTATACATTGCAAAATTTTTGTACAAGTTCTGTACAGCTCAAAAATCATAAACATGATAATGTTTATATACAAAATGTTTGAGATGAGTAACCTCAGATGTAACATTGGTGGCTCAGCAAAAAAAAATATTTTTCATTTCAGCTCATTTCCAGATCTTGATGTATGATCCGAACTAACTCTTCCTTATCCATTTTACCTTGTTAATCAATTTGGGTGGTGATGCAAAGGTATTTCTTTTATTCATATTCCTAAGAGGACTTCCAAGGTTTTGTGTTTCTCTGGTCAACACATAATTCTGACTAGGGCTAGATTGACTCCTCTTCGGAGTTATGCATTCAAACTTGTAATGGCCTGAATCACCACACAAATGACATATTGGAGTTATTCTGGTTTTGCTTCCAGAAGCAGCAGATTTTTCAGTTTTAAGTGCTGCATGTCCAGATTTTGGTTTAGGCTTTTCATAGCCTAGGCCACTTTTATCCTTACCAGGTCTTCCCATTCTCAACATTCTTTCTAGCTTTTCGCTGCTTTGGGAAAACTTGTAATTTATCATGGCCATCTTCTTGGATTCTTCTATATCAAACAGGATTGTATGATTCTCATTTCGAAGAAGTCTATTTTCGTCTTCTGGTAGTTCAACCTGTTTAATCAGCTTATAAGATTCAGACTTTAGAAAGATATTCGCTTTTTCTAATTTATCATTTTCTGAATAATACTGCTACAGATCATTCATTACTTGTTTGTTAATTTCCAGTGTCTCATTCAAGTCTTTCTGTAGCAGCTTGCTTTTGTTTTCTGATTTTCAAGTTTCTTAAGGATATTGATGCTATGGGTATAGAGATGATTATAAGCATCTTGTAGTTCACTCTGTTCCTCTTTTTCTTCTTTAGATTTCTCATTATCAGATGAAAATGATTTTGTGGCTTGTTGTTCGCTCTCAGATTCAGTTGGGTTGATCGGAGCACTAAAGACCATAAGAATTTTCATGGATTTTCGGTCTCCATTGCTCTCAGAGTCACTAGATTCAGAGTTTGACTCTTCTGTATCATCCCATGTTGCAGCCATTGCTTTGCCCTTTGTTTTTCGGTTTGGGCATTCAGTAGCAATGTGTCCATACTTCTCACAAGCATAGCATTGTAGTTCTTTGGATTTATTATCAAATTTTCCTGGAGAAGGTTTGTTGTCCACTCTTCTTCCTCTAGAAGGACGGCCACGGTTCTTTTGAAAGAACCTTCTGAATCTTTGCACGAGCAGAGCCACCTCCTCATCGTCATCCTCTTTTTCGGTTTCACTGTCCTCTCTTAATGCTTTCTTGGAGGCTTTTAGGGCAATTGTTTTGGACTTAGGAGGTTGACTGAAGTGTAGTTTAAAAGTTTGTAGGGAACCTACAAGTTCTTCTACTTTCATTTCATCAATATTCCTACACTCCTCAATTGTTGTTACCTTGGGATTGAAGCGTTCCGGCAATGATCTTAGAATTTTCCTGCAAATTTTAGGAACCAGAGCTTTCTCTCCCAATCCACCCATGGAGTTACAAATGATATTCAGTTTTGTAAAGAACTCCATAAATGTCTCATGCTCCTCCATTCTGAGATTTTTGAATTGTGAGGTTAAGAGTTGTAGTTTGGACCTCTTCACAGTATTTGTGCCTTCATGGGTTGTTTCCAGTAGATCCCATGCTTCTTTAGATGGCCCACACATGCTTATTTAATTGAAGATATCTTAGGACGCAACACAGTAGATAGCATTCAAGCCTTGGCTTCAGATGTTTGTCTTTCTTTGTCGAATGCTGTCCACTTTTCTTTGGGTTTGGGCTTTGTGATTGTTATGCCACTATCAAGTATAATTGGTTCAGTAGGTGGCACATATCCGTTCTCAACTATATCCCAAACGTCATGATCCAAAGACCTTAGAAAGTAGTGCATCCTAGCCTTCCAGTATGCATAGTTTGATCTATCAAATACTGGAGGTCTAGTGACTGATGAGCCCTCTCCTTTGGCCATATTTCAAACTTCAGTCAAGATCACTCTCTAGGCGGTAAAGCCCTTAAAGAGCAACCCGTTCTGATGCTAAATGAAATAGCGGTGAAGACCGCTTGAGTAAAAGTTGGAATATGTCAATATGTCCTAGAGGGGGGTGAATAAGACTTTTTAAAGATTTATGAGTTATTTAAAAATCCTATCACTCTAATCCTATCATGTATGCAATTTTCAGGATTACTCAAATGTAACTCTACTGGCTTCCAAGCTAAGTAGAGGATCCAATCATAAACTAATCAACATATAGTAATATGCAACTTAGTTTATGTTGGATGTGACTGTGTGCGTGTGAGAGATGTGATCAGATATACGAATATGAATGCATTGTCATGAATCACACATAGAGAAAGCAATCACAAACACAGTCATTTTATAGTGGTCCGACGATAAGTCTACTCCACTCCCGGTTGTCGCACTCAACCCTTGAGTGTACCAAATTTCACTAAAGAGGTTTCCCAGGGTTCACCTCAAACCTAAGGTTTTAAATCAGGTTAACCTTCAACCTTTATACGGAGGTTTCTACTCGGTTCACCTCTAACCCTGAAGTTTTACTGGTTCACTCTCCATAGAGCAAGGGTCCACACAACGCACCCAGAGGTTTCTACTCGGTTCACCTCTAACCCTGAAGTTTCACTGGTTCACTCCTAACTAGATGTTTATGCTCTTCACAGGGCAAGGGTCCACACAACGCACCCACAGCGTATACTCCCGCCGGAGGCCTCCTTGAGGACTTCAAAGGGTGAGAACCACTTAAGACCTAATCCTAGAAAGAAATGATCGCAAGTGTCCTCCTGGACTATAAATACTTACTGATAAGTTGATGAGTCCCGTTAAGCACAACGCCGAAGATCTCCTCCTCCTTGTTGACGAAGAGTCTTCTGCTCCCTTGATCCACAACACAAAAGATATACCAAGACTAGGCTTAGGGTTGGGCCAAAGGGAAGATGGAATCCTACTCTCTAAAGGTTTTCCTATAAGGAAGGTAGAGTAGTTCCAATCTTATGCATTCAAGGTATCCCAGCGTAATGATTTGCCATTAAGGTAATAGCTGGAGGATCCTTGAATGCAGAAGTTCATTCCCCAATCCACTCTATTGAATATCAATGGTGAGGGTGGATTGGAGGATGAACTCCCTTGAGAGAAAGGGCTTTACATATAGGATATAAATTGAAACACTAAAAAACTCTCTCTACTTTCTCTCACAGCAACAAAAGACAAGTCCTCTATAAATAGGCAAAAAGTTCCAACGGATATAAAACGGTCATATTTATAACAGTCGTTATCACCGAGCAGGTTCGATATCATCGAGCGTATACTCTCGATAGCATCGATGGTCTGCTCGATGACTCGGACTCGATGTCATACACTTTTGAAACTCTTTACCAATTGGTCGATGAATCGAGGCTATTGTCGATGTCATTGGATTTTGAACTCTGATTCCATTGATGACAGGATCGATCCATCGACACATGAAAAATGAGAGAGACTTGACTTTGAGATATTTTAGGTTTTCATGAATGATCGGGGGAACCGTCGAGGTCATCGAAATTTGAATGTCGATGACATCGATATTAGAGTCGAGGCATCGATAAATGCATCTGATTTATCTTTGAACTTACTGGACAGATTATGGCTTTGTTCAATGCAATCTATCTGGTGTCGATATCATCTATATTTGAATATTGATTAAATCGAAGGGCCCCCGATCATAGTTAAAAATAACTTGAAATAACTGCTGTAAGAAATGCGCACCCACAGTCAATATCATCGATGAACCTCCAATCTTATCGATATTTGATTTCAGATCATATCGAACGGTCATCGATATATCGAAGGAATTTGAGATTTTCATTAAAAAATAAGGGCGCTGGAAATCAGCCTGTCGATCTTATCGAGCCACTCTCGATGGTTTCGAGTTTTGAATATTAATGATATCGATATGTGTATCGATACATTGATAATTCGTTCAGATAAGTTGTGAAGTTGCTGGACATATTTAGTGCGTTTATCGATGATATCGATATGTGTATCGATATATCGATAAATCTGTCCAGATGAATATTTAGTTGCTGGACATTTTGGTCCTCTTATCGATAATATTGTTAAGGTATCGAGGACATCGACAGTGCAGGTCGATCATTTCGAGGGTGCTTAAATAAAATCGACAAGGCGAGAAAAACTTAGAGATTTTCCTGTTTTGCAAAAAGTTTTCTCTCCTTAAAAATCCTAAGATGCCTATCTTATTTTAAGGGTTTTAATCACCTGGTGTTTTGGGACATGAGATGTGAGGCTTATGATTTACCTATTACGAGCTTCCACACATCCAATTGAGGCAAACGCTTGAAATAATCTTCCTATCAAGTTCTACAGCCAGTTTGACTCTTCACACACTTAACTTGACAAACCAGGGCACTAGCAGGTGCACTTTCAGGTGGGTCCTTCATGCCGCACATGTTATATCCAAACCGTCCGGACCATGGGTCCCATGTGAGATATATGTTATGCCTAAACCGTCCATCCATAGGACTCACCTGACGCATGCATTTTAAATCCACACTGTCCGTAGGATGGACCTATGTGATGTATGTGATTGTATCTTAGCCGTCCGTCCATTGCTAGGACGTGAGGCCAGCCATGATAAACATGTTGTATATCCTCACCGTCCAACTTGCTAGATGATGGGACTCCATGATGTATGTGTTACATCCAAACCATCCATCTGCTGGGTCACACCAGCTATATAGTTGTTGTAGTGACGTCAGCAAGTGTGGGCCTGATCATGAGTTATGTTGATCCAAACCGTTCATCCTCTGCGCGAGCTCATCTTAGGGGTTGAGAAGAAAAATAAGACAAATCTATCTATCAGATTGACCACACTGCAAAAACCAGTGGAGGATTGAACACATAACATTGAAACCCGTTTGGGGTTCTAGAAGTTCTGGATCAATATAGAATGTACTTTCCTCTTATTTCAGGTCTTTGTGACCTTATGAACAGATTAAAAAATAAATGTTTTGGTGGGCCTGTGAATTGTTAACGGTGAAAATCATTATCTCCACTGCTATTTGTGGAATGGTCCAGATGATCATTCGATATGATTCATTTTTGGGTAACGCTCTAAAATGATCTCTAAAAATAGATGAATGGTGTAGATAGTCTAGCTGGAACGACGGATCACACTTGATGTATATGAGGCCCATGTGATGTGGCCCACTTGATGTATATGAGGCCCATGTGATGCAGCCCTGTAATATAATGTCTCGGAAAAATCCGTACAAAGACCCGAGTACCGCCTCAGGCAGAAATCACTCAGGACCAAATCCTTTAGGAATTATACGAAATTAACCAAGTGCTAAACTAGATTAGTAGTAAAATTAGCTTGAACCACTTTAAATACGAACTACAAGGCCCAAAACTTGCAAAATCATTAACGCTACATTACCCTGAAGCATAAGATCAATCTCTAAACCCGTTTGCTCTCGGGAACACCTTGAAACTTCATATCGGACCCGGACCGCATGTTAAAAGTCAGGTGACCAAAAAACTGTACGCTTATGACCACCTTACTAGGTTTGGCAACCATCTCGGAAATCAACTCTTAACAGTATCAAGAAATGCACAACTTGAGCCCGGAGCGAAGAGTGTGAGAAACGTGAATATCTTTAGAAATTGAAATCAGATTTAAGAGATTTGGGTCGTTTGCTTGCTGGCCAAATCTAAGGATTCAGACCATCAGAATTCGACCCAAATAAACCCTCGAATTAGGAAAATTTCCCAGCACAGGTCAATGTACTCGTGGCCCTGATCGGGTGCCGACGACTGTTGAACTGAAACTAGTTTGTCACGGTTGATCTACAGATCCGATTGGAACAAAAAATTAACTCGACCTAGATCCAATGCCAGGGAGCTTAAGTCCAACCGCACGTAGAAAAGGGGCCTCCAGAAGTGCTCCGTTGAGCCGAAACATATGGGTTTGGCTATAACCTAAGTATATCATGGCCCTAAGGCCATTGCGCTCACGTTTGAGCCTATATAAGGGTCTTAAACCCTCTCTCTCCCTTCACATACGAAATTTCAAACCTTAGAGAGAGAAGAGAGAGAAAAGAGAAGGAAAGAGAGAGAAAGAGAGAGAGAGTGTGTGTGGGAGATTGTTCTCCGGACTCAATCTCGCTGTTCCACGTGCTTATCCACCATTCCTGTATCGCTATTTGGGCGATTCCGATCCTGTTCTTAGGTAAGAAAATCTAATCCTAATCTGTTTTAGGGTTTCAAATAGTGTAAGTGATAAAATAGCTAACCTAATTTATACTATAGGTTGTCATTCTACTGTTGACAAAGACTTAGTGTCTAAACTGAATTCGTTACACGTTTACCGGCATAAGGTGCGGACTATAAACGTTTAGGTTATGGTTTTCAAGACTTTCAATGCCAGTTAATGATTTATAATCGATGTGGGTGCCATTTCACATGCTAAATGCGATGCCTGATTCGCTTTACGGATATATATGAACTATGTTGAATATAGTGTATTCCATGCATTTGTCGAATTAATTGAATGTGTGCAGAATTTGGATTTCTGTTTGACATGATTATCCATCATAGATATAGGATCGTTGTATATGCAACAACTCGTTGGCGAAAGGATTTGCCCTAATACATGTTATGGCTAATATACGTCATGTATGTTGTAGTGTGTAGCCTTAATGTTTGTTGAAATGTGTGAATGAGTATGGAATTGTGATTTATCTTTGCCATGTTTATTGACTAAGAATTCATGATTGTTATACGTTTGGTGAACCCTTGTAACGGGATTTGCTATAATACCCATTATAACTACCATACTACATACATATGATATGTGTAGCCTAAGTGTTTGATAAAATGCCTAAATGTGAAAATGCTTGTTTAAATGCATGTAATGAGGGTGTTGAGATAGGATTCTCAATTCCCTTAACTACGGTTATAGTATCCTTTATATAACGTATCCTACTACTATGTGTTGTATGGATGAAATGTCTATGTATGATAATATGTGTAGTATATGTTTATTAAATTGCTCAAGTAAGATTTGTATCTGATTTCAGTTACACATGCTGCTTTGGATTACTAGATGTGAATGCTATTATTTGGAATGTGATTGGGGCTACTATGTAGTCCAGGCAATCGGTAATGTCTGTGAACGGTGGTTGAACTGCTTAAGCTAAGCCTGCATCGAGGTGACGAGCCCTTTGTAGTGACCTAGAACCGCAACATCCTATGGGATTTACTAGGACTGAAGACCCTAGAATCGATCATTGTTTGGGAAATGATATAAGGGAGGTACCTTAGTTTCCCAATCCTGCTGTTTGAAAAGGACTAATAAGAACTTGGTAATCACGCTCATGCACTATATTGCATGTGCCTTTGGCGTTGGAGTTGAGAACTGAGGAAGTGATAGAATGCCGCAACCGTGAGATAAAGTTCGTAGAGGGAGTGCAGGCGAGGGCATGTATCATTAATACATACCATTCTTGCATTAATCAAAGTACTTAGGGATGCTTGATTGTATTGCTTTATCATTGCTGCTTGACTAAATTGATAACATGTTAACCATTATTTTATATCTCCACTGAGTTGATCACTCACTCCCACATTCTGGGACGGTATTTTAAACACCAACTAGACCCTGTTGTAGTTTCAGATGATGACGCAGTCTGCGAGGTGGAGCCAGACTTTGAGGATGATAAGGAGGCATTCTCATATATGCAGTATTTAGGGAGGTTTATATAAACCGTTTTGATCGGCGGGGCTTTAAGGCTTATACTTTGTAGTGGACCACCACATTTTGACATTTTATATTTTGAAACAATACTTGTAACTATTTAACCTGGCAACGTGTACATACTTTTAGACCTACAGTGGTTTTTACGTTCCATGTATTTCGCTTAGTCTTCCGCTTGCATAATTCGACTGTCCTTGGAGTATGTTTTGCTGTTTTAACTTAATCTCATTCATGTTTTATGCACTAATACAGACAGCATTTAAATCATCATTATCTATGTTGCATAAGTGATGCGTTTGGAACTCGGGAGTTGGGCTCCTACTCGACCTCCTATTTTTAAGGCATTACAAGATGGTAAGTAACACGACGCACTCTGACGCACTCTGATTTAGGAAGGGGAGATGGAATTTAGAGATGACGTTAGGATCCTAAGGTTTCGCCAATAGGTGAGGCCGAATACTGTAATTTAGTCTACAACGTATCTTCAATCACGTGAATCGACCTAAGTCGCCTCTAGGCCATCAATCGACGGGTTGGAGTCATTAGTTGGCGAATTCCAAACCTGAAACGGATCTAAATGACACAATTATGGGCACGTTGGACCACAAAAACGGACCTACGGGCTTAAGGACCCAAACCAATAAATTTAGAGCGGAGTAATGAGAGCTAGGACCTTGAGAGTGAGGATTATACACACCATAATGACCATCAATGGTGGGGCATTTAGAGTTTTGGACCTAGAGTCGGTACTCTTACATTTTGAAAAATCTAACAGTTTAGGAAATCTAATACTAATAAAATTAATAACATGAACCAGAAGACCTCCTTAGCTGGTATGAGCATATGTGAAGTGCTCGAGCGTAGTCAAATTCAAGTTCGGACAACTCAATTCCAATCAAACAACTTTTGACCCTAAGCGATAAAATAATTTCTTGTATTAGAAATGGTATGAAATCATCTATCATATAAACATAGACTTTGGATTACAACTAATGGATTACCGCTACTCATAAGTTAAGACTAGGTTACTTGTTATACTAAAGAATGTAAAAGAGTGACTATGCTAAAATAATTGAATGATAGACTTAGTTAGTCAGCTTGATTAGGTTAGAGTGAGACCTCATTCTGTCATTGAATCCCCTTAGTACTTATAGGCTTCTTTAATAACTCTTAGGAAGCTGTTTTGACTTAGAAACTAGTCATGTTCAGAGAAAACTTATATATCCATTGGATTGAACGTTAGGTCAAATCAACACACCCCCTAGAATTGTCTTCTCAAGGACTTATTACAATCGGCAACATGAAGGAGAGAAACTATATATATGCGAAGTGTTCGCGGTTTGAATTGAATTTTCAATCCTAGTAGTTACCAATAAACTTAATGCTTTGATCAGGCAGAAGGTCGGAATCAACTAGGATTAAGAACTGATACGACAATTTTTTTATCTTAGCTAGGTAGAAGGTCTATGTATTCGACTCAGACCCACTACATAACTTTTCTTCCGTGTTGGTCCAACCACTTACAAGCAAAAATTTATTACTTCGTCTTTAGGAAGTGTTAAGAATATATGGCCAATAGAGATTTTTCTTTTTAGGCCTAAGAAATGTCTCAAATGGGCAACAGACAGTTATAAATTAGGTCCCGAATCACAGATCATTCAAGCATACATATTGTGCATAAGAACTTAGAAAGATAGCCTGCCCATTAACCTATTTTGTCCAAATTCCTTATGTAATAATAATTTATATATTATCTTGCAGTATTAAACCGGACCTGATTAGAAAGGGTAAGTTGGGACCGTAGCAAAAGTCCTTCTTTAGTAGAATTAGACATCTTGCCACAAATTCACACCCGTCCCTGAAATCAACCATAACACCCATCATTTTTAGCTCATTTCTATTACCATAGATATCAATGCCATAGTACACATCATCGATGAAAGGAAGACTAATGTATTGAGAGATCGTTTCCTATTTCATGCCAAGGATAGGTCCTAAATTACACCTTGTTCCGACATACGGATCAGGACATAGATTTTTGAGCCGTAAGAGTAGAAATAGTTTTTAAGGGGGTTAGAACATTATAAGTCCAATCTAGTTAGGTCAGTTAATACATAGTTTTTAAGGGGGGTAGAACATTATAAGTCCAATCTAGTTAGGTCAGTTAATACATCTGTTTGATCAAAGTGTCATAGCGGAAGCGTAGTAGGCCCTTGCCCCACTAGCCCAGAATCGAAGGAAATAGATACAGGCTGTGCGTAGAGATATGTCACTAAATAGGATCTGAATCTTTTTTGGAATGTAAATAATGAAGTCATTGAAGGGAAGCAATTAGGGTTCAAGTATTAAACTAGTTCATATTAAATAATAGGCTTAACAATGGGTGCAAGCTGAATTGCAATAACCAATGTTAGTGTATCAATAATGTGCTCTTTGAATATGAACCCCATAGAAGCCGTAGCCAATTTCAAGGTGAAAATATTTTAAAGGAGGTAGACTAAAATGAGCCAGACTAGCATAGATAGTATACACCCTGTCATGCATATAAACTTGAAGTCAATAAAACTTAGGCAAAAGAAATAGTGAAATCTTTACTCATCACCTTAGCCAATTTTAGGGACAAAATTATTTTTAAGGGGGGGTAGATTGTAATGCCTCGAATTTTTGCCAACCTGGAGTTAGACGTACTTAGGCAATGGGCCGATCCTAATACCTTATTAACTTCTTAGAACTCAATCCCAAAGTTTAAAATCCCCTTTTAACCCATTTCTTTAAGAATCTCACCTTTCACCACCTTGTCCTTCAAATTTTTCTAAGTATTATCACATTAGACACTAATCCTAAAGTTTAAATGATGAAGAATAAGACTTAAACTAAAACTTACTGTAAATGGTAAATACATAAATAAAATAGGCTTTTGACCATTAACCTTTTAGAATCTCATGAAATAAGCCAGTGGGCCGCCCGTTTTCTGCCCCATTTTCTGCAATATTTGTCCGACTTCAAAAAGTCATATCTCCCTCGTTATAACTCTGATTTAGGTGATTTAAAAGCTAAATTGAAGCTTGAGAAGTCTAGTTTCATATAAAAATAAGTAAAAAATATAATAAAATTTTAATATAGTTAGATATAGGTCGTTATGACAACTGTCTGAGAATCATCAGTTTGGACAGCTACTGCTTCTAGAATTTTTAGAATTTTTTCACAGCATGAAATCTAATGAAATTTGGTAAAGGCGAAGTAGACTTGACGAAGAACTACTAAAAAAGATAATTAAAATAATATACAAATTAAAAGTGCCAGAAATGGACATGACTCCATTTGGGTGATCGTGGACCAGTTAATGAAATCGACCCATTTTCTCCCTATCAGAGTTTCGAACTCTGCAGACGAGTTGGCCAGGTTGTAAATCAAGGAGATTGTGCGTCTACATGGAGTTCCTTTGGAGATTGCGTCAAACCGAGACACGCGATTCACATCTTTCTTTTGGACTCGTATCTCGGAAGCAATGAGTGTGAAATTGAAGTTCAATACCACGTTCCACCCACAGACTGACGGGCAGATGGAACGGGTAAACTAGGTGTTGAAAGATATGTTACGAGCTTGTGTACTTGATTTCAAGGACAGTTTGGATGACTGTCTTCCTTGTGCAGAGTTCTCCTATAATAATAGTTTTCAGGCAAGAATCGGCATGACTCCCTATGAGGCCTTGTACGGGTGCCCCTGTCGGGCATCGCATTACTGGGCAGAGGTTGGTGAGAAGAGTCTGATTGGCCCAGAGTTAATTTAGGCGAATTTAGAGAAGATCAACATTATTAGGCGTCGACTTCAGGCAGCACAGAGCAGACAGAAGAGCTAGGCCAATACAAGGCGGCGACAGTTAGAGTTCGAGGTCGGGGACCATGTATTCTTGAAGGTTTGCCCGATGAAGGGAGTCCTCCGGTTTAGAAAGAAGGGGAAGCTCACGTTAAGATTCATTAGCCCATTCCAGATTTTGGATCGAGTAGGGGTGGTAGTATACCGCCTCGCTTTGCCCACATCACTCGCGGGCGTGTGTAACATATTTCATGTATCTATGCTGAAGAAATACGTTCCTGATCCTTCCCACATTATCAAGTGGGAGCAGGTGCAGTTGAGTGAGAACGCTACATATGTACTGTGACCGACACGTATTCTAGACAGGAATGAGCAGGTATTGCATAATAAGGTTATCCCACTTGTGAAAGTGTTGTGAACACACCACACTGAAGAAGAGGCTACTTGGGAAACAGAAGCCAAGGTTCACAAGAATTACCCTCAGATTCTCGAGAAGTATAAAAAGGTTCTAATTTCGAGGATGAAATTTTTCTTTAAGGGGGTAGATTGAACGTCTTGGAAAAATCCGTACAAAGACCCGAGTACCACCTCAGGCAGAAATCACTCAGGACCAAATCCTTTAAGAATTATACAAAATTAACCAAGTGCTAAACTAGATTAGCTGTGAAATTAGCTTGAACCACTTTAAATACAAATTACAAGACCAAAAACTTACAGAATCATAAACACTACATTACCTTGAAACATAGGATCAATGTCTAAACCTGTTTGCTCTCGGGAACACCTTGAAACTTCATATCGGACCTAGACCACGCGTTAAAAGTCCGTTGACCACGAAACTATATGCTTATGACCACCTTACTGGGCTTGGCAACCATCTCAGAAATCAACTCCTAACAGTATCCAGAAATGCACAACTTGAGCCCGGAGCGAAGTGTGTGAGAAACGCGAATATCTTTAGAAATTGAACTCAGATTTAAGTGATTTGGGTCGTTCGTGCCAACGACCGTTGAATTGAAACTGGTCCACCATGGTCGATCTACAGATCCGATCAGACCGAAAACTTAACTTGACCTAGATCCAATGCTAAGGAGCTTAAGTCCGACCGCACGCAGAAAAGCGGCCCCCAGAAGTGCTCCGTTGAGCCGAAACAGATGGGTTTTGGCTATAACCTAAGTATATCATGGCCCTAGGGCCATTGAGCTCACGTTTGAGCCTATATAAGGGTGTTAAACCCTCTCTCTCCCTTCACATATGAATTTGCAAACCCTAGAGAGTGAAGAGAGAGAAAAGAGAAGGAAAGAGAGAAAGAGAGACTGTGGGAGATTGTTCTCGGGACTCAATCTTGCCCTTCCACGTGCCTATGTACCATTCTTGTATCGCTATTTGGGTGATTCCGATCCCGTTCTTAGGTAAGAAAACCTAATCCTAATCTATTTTAGGGTTTCAGGTAGTGTAAGTGATGAAATAGCTAACTTAATTCATGCTATAGGTTGTCATTCTACTGTAGACAAAGACTTAGTATCTAAACTGAATTCGTTTCACGTTTATCGGTGTAAGGTACGGACTATAAATATTTAGGTTATGGTTTTCAAGACTTTCAATGCCGGTTAATGATTTATAACCGACGTGGATGCCATTTCACATGCTAAATGCGATGCCTGATTCGCTTTACGGATATATATGAACTATGTTGAATATAGTGTATTTCATGCATTTGTCGAATTGATTGAATGCGTGTAGAATTTGGATTCGTGTTTAACATGATTATCCATTGTGGATATAGGATCGTTGTATATGCGACAACTCCTTGGCGAAAGGATTTGCCCTAATACATGTTATGGCTAATATACGTCATGTATATTGTAGTGTGTAGCCTTAATGTTTGTTGAAATGTGTGAATGAGTATGAAATTGTGATTTATGCTTTCCATGTTTATTGACTGAGAATTCATGATTGTTGTACATATGGTGAACCCTTATAAAGGGATTTGCTATAATACCTGTTATAACTACCATACTACATGCATATGATATGTGTAGCCTAAGTGTTTGATAAAATGTCTAAATGTGAAAATGCTTGTTTAAATGCATGTAATGAGGGTGTTGAGATTGGATTCTCAATTCCCTTAACTACGGTTATAGTATCCTTTATATAACCTATCCTACTACTATGTGTTGTATGGATGAAATGTCTATGTCTGATAATATATGTAGTATGTGTTTGTTAAATTACTCAAGTAGGATTTATATCTGATTTCAATTGTCACATGCTGCTTTGGATTACTAGATGTGAATGCCATTGTTTGGAATATGATTGGGGCTACTATGTAGTCCAGGCAATCGGTAAATGTCTGTGAATGGTGGTTGAACTACTTAACCACGACAGACACACCTGATGAATCTGAGTCGTATGCTGCTTGTCGGCAGTGGCTAGGCCACACGGAGTACTTACGTGCTCCATGTCGATCGGCTCGACGTATGGTCGTACTAGTCGAGCTTGTCAAGTAACCCGGTTGACCCGATGTATATTCACCATGTATGGACGCTACTGTTTGAATCGAAGGTACCATCTTACTAGTGCAAAACCCGTTAACCTTGGTACCTCGATTCGCTAAGACTCATGAGCCAGACATGGTTGTATGGGACACCGTGGTCAAGCTGTTGACCTACGCCGGGGTGACGAGCCCACCCGTAGTGATCAATGAGTAACCTAAGCTTGTGAACCGAATACGGTGGTATGGGATGCTATATTCGAGTTGTCGGCCTACGACTAGGTGACGAGCCATTCTTAGTGACCTCGAGCATACTCTAAGCCTGTATTGAGGCGATGAGACTTTCCTTAACAACTAGAGTATAAGCTAGGCCTGCATCGAGGTGATGAGCCCTTTGTAGTGACCTAGAACCGCAACATCGTATGGGATTTACTAGGACTGATGACCCTAGAATGGATCATTGTTTGGGAAATGATATAAGGGAGGTACCTTAGTTTCTCAATCCTGTTGTATGAAAAAGACTAATAAGAACTTAGTAATCACGCTCATGCACCGCATTCCATGTGCCTTTGGTGTTGGAGTTAAGCACTGAGGAAGTTATTACATGCCGCAACCGTGAGATGAAGTTCACAGAGGGAGTGCAGGCGAGGGCATGCATCATTAATACATACCATTCTTGCATTAATCAGAGTACTTAGGAATGCTTGATTGTATTGCTTTATCATTACTGCTTGACTGAATTGATAAAATGTTAACCTTTGCTTTATAGCTCCACTAAATTGATCACTCACTTCCATGTTCTGGGACGGTATTTTAAACACCAATTAGACCCTATTGTAGTTTCAGATGATGATGCAGTCTACGAGGCGGAACCAGACTTTAAGGATGATGAGGAGGATTCTCATATATGCAGTATTCAAGCTGGTTTATATAGACCATTCTGATCGGCAGGGCTTAAGGGCTTGTACTTTGTAGTGGACCACCACATTTTAACATTTTATATTTTAAAATAATACTTGTAACTATTTGACCTAGCAACGCTTACATACTTTGGAACCTACAGTGGTTTTTATGTTCCATGTATTTCTCTCAGTCTTCCGCTTGCGTAATTCGACTGTCCCTTGTATGTTTTGTTGTTTTAGCTTAATCTAATTCATGTTTTATGCACTAATACGGATAACATTTAAATCATCATTATCTATGTTGCATAAGTGATGCATTCAGGAGTTGGGCTCCTGGTCGACCTCCCATTTTCAGGGCGTTACAGGCCCACTTCATGTATATGAGACCCACGTGATGTGGCCCACTTGATGTATATGAGGCCCATGTAATACAGCCCACTTGATATATATGAGGCACATGTGATGCGGCCCAATCTAATGTGTATGAGGCCCATATGTGAGGCCCAATCTGATGTGTATGAGGCCCATATGTGAGGTCCAATCTGATGTATATGAGGCCCGATGGGTAGTATATATAGCCCTTATAATGAGGCTCGATGTAATGTATGAGGCCCATATGATAGGCCCGATGTATGGTATATATGGCCCATGTGATAAGGCCCATTATGATGTATATGGGGCCCATAGTGAGGCCTAATGTGATGCATATGTGGCCCATAAGTGAGGCCCATCATGATGTGTATTAGGCCCTTTATGTGAGGCCCATTATGTAGTATATAAGGCCCTTGTGTGAGGCCATGGGCCCACTATATGTTAGGCTCTATGTGGGCCACTCCTTGGGAGCAATGTTGGTTAAATGTCCACATTGATGAGCAATGATGGTTAGATGTCCACATTGTGACCTTCCCTTAGGCCTTGTTAGGCCCATTCTCATCCTTCTCTAAGTAGGTTGACCCAAATCGTTGGGCCAGATTGACATTGCATGATCCATCTATTCTTCTTGGGCTAACCCAAAATGTTGGGCCCCCATTGGTTGCTAGTAGGGTTATTTTAATCTTGGAGCTGTAACGCCTGTATCCTAATCTGTACCATTCTGAAGACTTCCACAATCCTTCATGTCGAATTCCGGCAACCCTCGACCTGTAATCGGCGTTTGCACGTGACCCTAAGTCACATCCTATGATTCTGAGTCAGCTCGACTCAAAACTTATACCACCATGACGGCACTGTCACCGCAGTTCCAATGCCACGTCTTGTGCACCGATGCGATACCCAAGCTAGGAGTTGTGGGCCCGCGTATTTTTGAAGAAATGCTGCGCATTTGCAAAACTCAAGAGAATGTATCAAATCAATCACATCAATCAAGTCAAGTACATCCCATCACAAACCATCACTCACCCTTACCTCTCTCTTCACCAAGTCAAAGCAACCCATGCTTAGCCCATTCATCTCATCCCAAAAGTCAATGAGACCCATGCCTCCCATGTCATACACACCAATTCCTCTCTCTCTCATTTTCTCACTCCATTCAAGTAATTCTCAAGGAGATGAAATGTCCAAGCTTCCCATGGAGAAGCTATGGTGTAGCCCACTCCCTACCACCCTATCTCCTATCTCCACCCTTCAATCTCCATCTTCCACCATCAAAAGGAAAGCCAAGAAGTTTAGCTTGCCATGGATCCGAGAAGAAGAGTAAACAGTGGGTGTTTTGTATGTTTAGATTTATGTTTTGATGATGGGCCAAGTGGGGCCCACCGATTGATGGTATGGATCCCATTTGGGACCCATCTTGATGTATGTATTGTAACCTAGAGGGGCCCATAGTGGCTGTGTAACATTCCAGATTTTTGCCAACTTGGAATTAGATGTCCTTAGGCGATGGGTCGATCCTAACATCTGATTAACTTCTCAAACACTTAATTCAAAAGTCTCAAATCCCTTTTCAAACCGTTTTCTTCAAAATCTCCCATTTCACCTTTCATCACCTTGTTCTTTAAATGCTTTTAAGTACTTTCATATTAGGCATCAATCCTAAAGTTTAGGTGATGAAGAACAAGACTTTAGAAATCCGTACAAAGTCCCTAGTGCCACCTCAGGCAAAAATCACTCAAGATCAAATCCTTTATAAATGAGATAAAGTAACTAAGTACTAAACCAGATTAGCTACAAAATCCGCTTGGATCGCTTTAAATACGATTTACAAGACCCAAAACTTGTAAAATCATCGACGCTACATTACCCTAAAATCTAGGACTAATCTCATTACCCAGTTGCTCTAGGGAGCATCATGAAACTTCGTATCAGATCTAGACAACACATCGAAAGTCCGATTAACGCGAAGTTAAACGGTTAAGACTACCTTGCTGGGCTTGACAACCATTTTGGAAATCAAATCCAGATAGTATCCCAGTACTATTCGCTTGAGCCCGGAGCGAGGAGTGTGAGAAAACCTAATTTTCTTTAGAAATTAAATTAAATTTAAGTAATCTGAGACCGGATGTTTGTGGGCCAAATATAAGCAATCAGACCATCGGAATCTGACCCAAATACACCCTCGGATCAGGAAACATTTCCCATAAATGTCTGTGTACTTGTAACCCTGATTGAGTTCCTGTGACCGTTGAATTGAAACTGGTCTACCACGTGCGATCTGGGAACCCGATTGGAATAAAAACTTAACACGACCTAGATCCAATATCTGTGAGCTTAAGTCTGACATTTGGCTTAAGGGAGGCCTCCAGAAGTGCTCCGTTGAGACGGAACAGTCTCGCTTTGGCTATAACTTAAGTATACATTGATCCTGAGTCTATTTTGGTGATGTTTTAGCCTATATAAGGACCTTAAAACCTCTCTCATTCAGCCCATACGAATTTGAGAAAACCTAGGAGAGAGAAGAGAGAAGAGAGAGAGAAAGTGTGAGAGTAGTGGGAGCATCTCCTTGCCACTCTACCCTGCTGCTATCCGTGCCTAACCACATCGTTCTTATCGCTTTCCCGGCATTTTCAACTTCCTTTCAAGGTAAGAAACCCTAACCCTAATCTAATCTAGGGTTATGAACATTGCAAATGATGAAATAGTTAATCTATTTTATTCCATAGGTTGCCAAACTGCCGTATACTAAAGCTTAGCGAATCTATCGAGTTTATTACACTTTTACGGTGTAAGGTGCAGACTTTAGATGTATAGGTTATGGTTTTCAATGCTTTCAATGTCAAATAATGATAGATTCATGATCTGTATGCAATTGCACATGTATAAAGTGCTGTCTGTTTCGTTTTTCAATTATACGTTAACTATGTTGAATATACTGTATTCCTCGTATTTGTAGAAAATACCATATACGTATAAATTTTGAAAGTATGTTTGACATGATTAATCATTGTATGAACATGCTATATATATGTATAATACTCACTCGGTGAAAGGATTCGCCCTAATACATGTTTTTGCTAGTATACGCTATGTATGTTAAAAGAGTGTATTCTAAGTGTTTGTGAAAATGACCGAATGAGTATAGAATTCGCATTCGTGCTCGCCATGATTAATTGTCATGGATATATGATTGTTGTATTGGCGAGACCCCTTTGAAGAAAGGATTGGCCCTAAATCATGTCACGGCCAATATGTGCTATATATGTTAAATTGTGTAGCCCAAGTGTTTATAAAAATGTTCAAATGAATATGGAACTTGGATTCATGCTTGTCATGATTATCTGTCTTGGGTGCACGCGTGTTATCCATGGGGTAGTTCCCTAGTGAAGGATTTAGCCTAATACCTATGTGATCAACATACGTCATGTATGTTGATGTATGTAGTCTAAAGTGTTTGTTGAAATGTCTGAATGAGTAGTAGTTAGTAAATTGTAATGTATAAGGGTGTTGAGATAGGATTCTCAACTACCTTAGTGATGTGTATGATTTCCTTCATGTAAGTTGGTTAGTTTAATTACTTATTAGTTTATGAAACGTATATGTTTGGATTTCCTGCTTGCATTGTGTTTTATAACATGCTTGTTAATATGTTTGAATTACTTGTTTATTTAATTCTGCTCTAACTACTTCACATGTTTGAGTTATATTCCATAAAAGCCGTGAAGGGTGATGGGGGAGTAGTGTAACGATTCCGTGCAACAGCCCTGACAGCCCTAAGCGGACAATATTGGATATTTAATTGTATGATTTGAAATCTTGATCCATTACTGCTTTAACTGTTCTGTAATTGAATGTGATTGAGGCTATTGTATAGTCCAGGCAATCGGAAATGGAAATAAATACGTGATTGAGATTCATTCGCCATGCGAGATGTGTTCGATGAACCCGAGTCATACTTCGGTTGACGATAGTGGCTGGCCACACGAAGTGCTTATGCGCTTCATATCGTTCAACTTGTTATGCACTCGAGCTAGCCGAGCTCGTCAAGTAACCCGATCTGTCTTATGTATGTTCACCATGTTTGGACGCTTCTGTTTGAACCTGAGGTACTAACCTTACCAGTGGAATCCTATTAACCGTGTTACCTCGATCCGCTAAGACTCATGAGCCGGGCATGGTGGTATGGGACACCGTGGTCGAGCTGTTGGCCTATGCTGGGGCCACGAGCCTCCCCGTAGTGACCATTGTTCAACCAGACCAGCACTGGCCCGACCAGCCCGGGCAAAGAGGACCGTGGTGAGCGTGGCTCCACCGCGGTCCTCTGGACTAGGCGCGGTGCTGCCGTGGTAGGGCGGTGGCCACCCCCTTCCCAGGGTGCCAATGGTACCCCCGGTCTACCGTGGGTCCCCCCAGATTGCATCCCTTGGCCCCCGACTCCGTTTCGGGTCCAAATTTCTATACATTCATGTTTTTCAGGTTATGTAAAGTTGGAATGGATAACTTGGCATCTAAACGCGTCAATAGACAGGCTAAAAGTTACCTGGGATCACCTCAAGTGATCACGGATGTGTATAAACCCGATCTCAACGATCGTTTTCGGTCGGTTTTGCCGTTCGGCGAATTTGGAAAGTCCTAAGTCTGTTTCTACGTTCTGTCGCTCCCTCCTAAGTTAGAGTGCATCAGAGTGCGTCGTGTGTCCATAACCCAGGTCCGATTTAATCTAAATCATGCTCTGATACCATCTTGTAACACCCTGAAAATCGGGGGTCGAGCAAAGCTCAGCTCCCGAGTTCCAACGCATCACTTATGCAACATAGATAATGATGATTATGATGAGAGCATTGAAACATGGATGAGATTATACCAAAACAGTATATCATACTCCAGAGACAGTTAAATTGTAAGCGGAAGACTGTGATAGATGTATAAAATATATAAACTATGGTGAGTCTCTAGAGTGTGATAATGTTACCAGGTTAATGAATTACATGTAAATTTCCAAATTATACCAAAGGTGTAATGTCATCTAGTCAACATCCTAGAAAACCCCGTCGATCAGGACACGGCTCACAGGAACCCGCCTGAAAACTGCATAAAGGAGAAATCCTCTTCATCATCATAAAAGTCCAGCTCCACTTCGTAGCATCGCCATCATCTGAAACCCAAACAAGATCTGGTTGGTGTGTACAATACCGTCCCGTAACGTGGGAGTGAGTGATCAACTCAGTGGAACAATAAAGCATAGGTTAACATGTTATCAATTCAGTCAAGCAGTAATGATAAAGCAGTAAAATCAACATTCCTAAGTACCATAATTAATGCAAGGATGAGATGCGATTATGATGCATGCCCTCGCCAACATACTCCCTCGTGTGGCACCATCTTACGTCCGTAGCATGCTGTCACCCTTAGTGCTCCACATCTTCTAGGCACATGCAATACGATGATGAGCATGATTACCGAGTTGTTATTAGTCCATTTCAAACAGCAGTATTGGGAAACTAAGGTACCTTCCATATATCATTCCCAAATAATGATCCATTCTAGGGTCGTCAGTCCTAGACAATCTCATACAATGGTGTATTACTATGTCGCTGCAAGGGCTGTCAGGGTTGTTACATGGAATCGTTACACCACTCCCCCATCACCTTATCAATACAGGCCTAGTTTATACTCTGTTACTATGTGAAGGCTCGTCACCTCACCGCAGATTTAGAGTATGCTTGAGGTCACTACACTAGGGTATGGTGTCGTACGTGTGGTCGTTACACTAATCATTGCACCACTCCCCCATCACCCATCAAAGCAGTATAGGCCGACAGCTCGAATATAGTGTCCCATACCACCATAATCAGCTCACAAGTCTGGTTGCTCAATGGTCACTACGGGGAGGCTCGTGGCCCCAGCGTAGGCCAACACCATCTCGGAAATCAAATCTAGATAGTGCCCCAGTGCTATTTGCTTGAGCCCGAAGCGAGGAGTGTGAGATAACCTAATTTTCTTTAGAAATTAAATTAAATTTAAGTAATCTGAGAATTGATGTTTGTGGGCCAAATATAAGCAATTAGACCGTCAGAATCTGACCTAAATACACCCTCGGATCAGGAAACATTTTCCATAAAGGTCTCTGTAGTTGTAATCTTGATCAAGTTCCTGTGACCGTTAAATTGAAACTGGTCCGCCGCGTGTGATCTGGGAACCCGATTGGAATAAAAACTTAACTCGACCTAGATCCAATATTTATGAGCTTATGTCCAACCTTTGGCTCAAGGGGGGCCTCCAGAAGTGCTCTGTTGAGATGGAACGGTCTCGCTTTAGCTATAACCTACGTATACATTGATCCTGAGTCTATTTTGGTGATGTTTTATCCTATATAAGGACATTAAAAGCTCTCTCATTTAGCCCATACGAATTTAAGAAAACCTAGGAAAGAGAAGAGAGAAAAGAGAGAGAAAGTGTGAGAATAGTGGGAGTACTCCTTGCCACTCTACCCTGCTGCTATCCGTGCCTAACCATATCGTTCTTATCGCTTTCTCAGCATTTTCAACTTCGTTTCTAGGTAAGAAACCCTAACCCTAATCTGATCTAGGGTAATGAACATTGCAAATGATGAAATAGCTAATCTATTTCATTCTAATGGTTACCAAACTATCGTATACTAAAGCTTAGCGAATCTATCGAGTTTATTACGCTTCTACGGCGTAAGGTGCAGACTTTAGATGTATAGGTTATAGTTTTCAACGCTTTCAATATCGGATAATGATAGATTCATGATCTGTATGCAATTGCACATGTACAAAGTGCTGTCCATTTCATTTTTCGATTATACGTTAACTATGTTGAATATACTATATTCCTCGTATTTGTAGAAAATACTGTATACGTATAAATTTTGAAAGTATGTTTGACATGATTAATCATTGTATGAACATGCTATATATATGTATAATACTCACTCGGTGAAAGGATTCGCCCTAATACATGTTTTTGCTAGTATACGCTATGTATGTTAAAAGAGTGTATTCTAAGTGTTTGTGAAAATGACCGAATGAGTATAGAATTCACATTCGTGCTCGCCATGACTAATTGTCATGGATATATGATTGTTGTATTGGCGAGACCCCTTTGACAAAAGGATTTGCCCTAAATCATGCCACGGCCAATATACGCTATATATGTTAAATTGTGTAGCCCAAGTATTTGTAAAAATGTTCAAATGAATATGGAACTTGGATTCATGCTTGTCATGATTATCCGTCGTGGGTGCATGCGTGTTATCCATGGGGCAGCTCCCTAGTGAAAGGATTTGGCCTAATATCTATGTGATCAACATCCGTCATGTATGTTAATGTATGTAGTCTAAAGTGTTTGTTGAAATGTCTGAATGAGTAGCAGTTAGTAAATTGTAATGTATAAGGGTGTTGAGATAGGATTCTCAACTACCTTAGTGATGTGTATGATTTCCTTCATGGAAGTTAGTTAGTTTAATCACTTACTGGTTTATGAAACGTATGTGTTTGGATTTCTTGGTTGCATTGTGTTTTATAACATGCTTGTTAATATGTATGAATTACTTGTTAATTTAATTCTGCTCTGACTACTTCACATGTTTAAGTTGTATTCCATAAAAGCCATGAAGGGTGATGGGGGAGTGGTGTAATGATTCCGTGCAACAGCCCTGACAGCCCTAAGCGGACAATATTGGATATTTGATTGTATGATTTGAAATCTTGATCCATTACTGTTTTAACTATTCTGTAATTGAATGTGATTGGGGCTATTGTATAGTCTAGGCAATCGGAAACAGAAATGAATACGTGGCTTTTACACCACTTTTTTAGGGTGTTACAGGCGGGGTCCCTCCCATCATCGCTCTCTCTCTCTCTCTCTCTCTCTCTCTCTCTCTCTCTCCCTTCTTCTCATTTCATTTCTTTGTGATGATGTGTGTGGCCCATTTGATGTGTCCAGCAATCTAGACTGTCTAGGTTTTTGGACGTCCAGCGAATGGGGCCTGCCTTGCTGCCCATTTTTGGGCCAGCTAGGATGGAGGGAAAACAAATAAATATCATCTTGGCCAATGTGAACCCCACCATGATTCACGTTTTTTATCCATGCCGTGTGGGGTGTTGCATCTAGACCGTGTACGTGTTGCGTCCTGACCGTCCAGACGCTGGGGTCTGGACGGTGGCAAAACACAATGCCAACTTCTTCAAAACACTGGTGGGCCCACACGTGGGACCCACCTGTGATGATGTGTTTCATCTATGCCATCCACACCATCCACGTAGGGACTATGGGGCCCTGATGTGGTGCCCGTTCATGTGGGACGTGACCCCACAATGATGTATGCGTTATATACCCTCACCGTCCATCTAGACGTGGGGCCCACCTTGTTGTGTGGTGTCCACACCGTCTAGCAAGGACGGTGAGACCCACCAGATGTATTATTTCATCTAGGCCGTCCAGGGCCTGGACACTGCTCCTTTTTAAAAAATAAAATAAAATAATGATAAATAATATTATATTATATTATATTATATGTGGTGAGCCCCACGTGGAACCCACCTAATATGAAGCAAATTGGCTGGTGTAACTCACACCATCTATGTAGCGCCCTGGACCGTGTAGATAGGCCACACGTGTGGGATCCACACCGTCTAGATGGGTAGATGGTGGGACCCACCTCTGATGTGTGTATTGTATATCCACGTCGTCTGTCCATTTGGTCAGATCATGGGGACCACAGTGATGTATTTATTCTATATCCATTTCGTCCATCTACCCAGGGCGGGTGGGGCCCACCTTGATATTTGTGTTTTATCTATATCGTCCATCTCCAGCTGGTGGAGCCCACATGATATATGCATTACATTCCACGCCATCCTCTAGTTGGTGGGCCACACACATGGACCCACCTAGATGTATGTGATGGACGATGGAAAGCCACTTGGCATGTGTTATCCATGCGTGGGCACCACATGATATATGTGTTTTATCTACACCATCCACTGATTGGGACGGTGGGCCCCACCGTGAGGCATGTGTTACATCCAAACCGTCCATCTGGACAATGGATCCCACGTAGATGAATAGTTGTTGTTTTGACGTCAGCAACTTCTGTGGGTCCATCATGAGATGCAGCCAGTATTTGAGACCCATTGTGATGTATTTAAGCCCATGGGTTGTGACCTATTGCGATGTATTTGAAGCCCATGGGTTGTAGCCTATTGCGATGTATATGAGGCCCATGGGTTGTGACCCATTGCTTTGTATTTGAAGCTCATGGGTTGTGGCCCATTACGATGTATGTGAGGCCCATGGGTTGTGACCCATTGCGATGTATTTGAGGCCCGTACTTATCTCCCATTATGATGTATATGTGGCAAGTATTTGAGGCCCATTTTATGGTGTATTTATGGCTCATTTGGCGAGGCCCATTGTAATGTGTATTAGGCCCATGTGATGCGGCCTATTGAGATTGTATATGGCCAACCATGATGCGGCCCATTGTGATGTACGTGGCCCACCATGATGTGGCCCATTGTGATGTATATAGGCCCATGTGATGCGGCCCATGTGATGTGTATTAGGCCCATATGATGAGGCCCAGTGTGATGGATGCGAGGCCCATGTGATGAGGTCCATTGTGACGTATGAGAACCTTGTGTAAGGCCCATTGTGATTGTATGAGGCCCATTGAGATCGTATGTGGCCCACTATGTTGTGTATGAGGCCCTGGTGTGAGGACAAGGGCCCACTATATGTTTAGTTATGTGGGCCACTCCTTGGGAGCAATGTTGGTTAAATGTCCACATTGATGAGTAATTGTCACGCCCCGGATTCCGGCACTTGGGTATATCCGACCCTGATTCCGTACCCGCAGGCATGACTTATGTTTTGTATGTTTACATTTACTAATCCACATATATTGACAAAATGATCTCATTCATAAAATATAACAATCCAAAAATTTAATAATTAAACATTTATTTAAAGAAGAAAAATGTCCATGTTCTGACTATTCAAGATTATCATCAAACACATGTCATCGTAATGTTGTTCATTACACTTATTTTGAAAATAATAAAGAAACAAAAATAAATAAAAGAAATCCCTTTAAGCTCCTCCACGTGATCCCGATCCTGAAATTTTAAAATCCCAAACAGGGTAAGCTGCGAAGCTTAGTGAGTAATCTCAACACAGGTTTCAAAATAACCTCATATAACATGAATAAAGGTATTAAAATATACAATACCTATTTAGGCAAAACAACAAATGAGGAGATTTAATAAACAAAATATTTCCATGTAAATTCAAAGAAAAATGAATGAATGAAATCAACATATGTTATGCTCCATAATAACATGTGCGGTTTATTCTTTTTAACACCAGGGCCAGTTTACACCGGTTGGCCAACACCCGCGCCAATACAACACCTAGCCTGGCAATGGGAACCTTTCGCATGACATGCTCACCCATCCAAAGGGCACTTGGTGAGGGACCCATTTGTACGTTAGCTGGTCAGACTACTACCCTACCGAACCTGGCAGTGGGAACCTTTTGCAATCCTGACATGCTCACCCACTCAAAGGGTACGGTAGAGGTTCCAAAAGGTACCAGTTGGGTTTCTGGGACTTTCAACCCAAGGGTCTTAATCACCCCACCTATTTACGCTTTAGGGATTTTCAACCCAGAGGACTTGATCGCCCCACCTATTTTCTGGTGTTCCAAAACTGTTTGAAGGATATATAATTTTAATATTTCATGAGCAAAATATTTCTAAGGACAAATTGTTTCTAATCATTGTAGACTGTTCATACATGATTTAAAGTTCTACGTAAAAATATATTTGTGCAATGCAATCCGTCAGATCCGATAGTCTGGAAAAGTATACTAAACTTGAAGGTTTTTAAAAGATGATCTAAATCCTAACTTTCTTAAAATTACAAAAATAAAAATAATAATCAAAGAATTATTAATGCATGGGTAAACATATATCTAAATTTCAAGTTGATTCATATCTTGCTAATTAAAATAAAGAGAACTACAAAAAATCATGTTAAATAAACATAACAAACTATGAATCAAATAAATAAAAATGCACAATTATTGAGTTATTTGCATAATAATAATAAATAAATAAACCAAGTGGAATTTGTTATAAGAAAAATAAATAAATAAATAAAATATCAAGTGAGAGAAACTCACTTTTTCTTAAAAAATAATTTCTTTTCTTTTCTTTTTCTTTTCTTCCTCTTCCTCTCTCTTCCTTTTTCTCTCTCTCTTCTCTCTCCCTCTCTTTCCAACGTGAATGTCCAAAGAACCCTCTCTCTCTCTCTCTCTCTCTCTCTCTCTCTCTCTCTCTCTCTCTCTCTCCTCACTCTTCTCACGTCATAACACCTCACCTCACCACACGTTCCTTTTCTGTCTCTCATGCCTCCCTTTTATAGCCTCTTCATTCACATATTTAACACGTGTAAGAGAGTGGCTCTTACTACTCTCTTACCGTTTCTCTTCCTTCTTCTTTATTAGTCTATTTAAAACATGTGTTGCATTTTCTCTAGTTTGCACGCACCACCGGTTGTACATTGCACATGTGTTATATGTGTTACGTGTGTGGACATCAGGTGCATGTGATGCATGTGGTGCATGTGTGCCACACGTATAAGAGATGTGTGTATGCAATAGGTATTCATGGTGGGAAATCTAGTGTGCATGTGCATCATGTATCTCATGTGTGCGTGCCACATGTGTGCATGAATGAAATTGTTATACATGGTGTCCAGTATTAAGCTATGGTTGTGATGATGTAGATGGATGGATGGATCAATAGATGGACGGATGGATGTATGGATAGATGGATGGATGTGCGTGATGTGTTTGGTGCATGTGTGTGGTTGTGATGTATTTGATGGTGCATAGGTGTATGATGTAGATGGATGGATGGATCAATAGATAGACGGATGGATGTATGGATAGATGTGCGTGATGTGTTTGGTGCATGTGTGTGGTTGTGATGTATTTGATGGTGCATAGGTGTATGATGTAGATGGATGGATGGATTAATGTATGCATAAATGGATGAATAGATATATGCAGATGCGTTGTTGTATGATTGATGGTTAGACTCCAAGGTATAGTTGTGGATGGACGGGTAGGATTGCTGGTGGCCATATGACCAATATGATGGATGGTCAGTTCAGATGCAAAGGCAAGTGTTCCAATGATTTTCAACATATGGATGGTTAGATGGTTGTATTGTTGGATGAATGGTTAAATGTATGGTTAGATTCATTGGTTAATGAACAGATGGTTTGGATATGTCCAAATTAATGGTTTAGATTGAACCAATTGATCTTGTAGATTGACGGTCAAATCAGACTAATTGGGTATGTCGATCAATGGTTAAATTTCGATGGTCAAAATTTATTTGGGTTATTACAATAGCAATAGACAATTCCATAATGCTGAATTTAAAGACAACCACAAATGTACGAGTATTGTTCTAAGGATAACCTTACACCATAAAAACCAAGGGTTTCAAGAAAGGAAATCTAAGCTATTACAACATTCTCCACATTTGCATAAAAGAAATTACAATATTCTCCACAATGTAAAAAGGAAAATTACAATCATCCACAGAAATAAATAAACATTCAATCCACTACACCAAAAATTAAAGTGGTTCGCTTTTGTCTACACCAACTGTTTAGAAAAACAGCCACACAACTACTCCACTCCTAATATCCTCACACAGTGGATATTAGCGTTCACTATTGTAATAGCCTGAATTTTTCCTAACCTGGAATAAGACGTCCTTAGGCAATGGGTCGATCCCAACACCTTATTAACCTGTGAGAACTCAAACCCAAAGTCTAAAGCCGCCTTTGAACCCATTTCCTTCACAAATCCCACCCTTCACCACCTTGTTCTTTCAATTTTTCTAAGTACTTTCACCCTAGACACTATCTTAAACTAGCTAAGTAGTATAACTTGGATCACTTTATATACAAACTACAAAGGCCTAGGTACCACCTCGACCAGAAATCACTTAGGATTAAACCCTTTAGAAATTTGACAAAGTTAACCAAGTGCTAAACTAGATTAGCTATGAAATCCGTTTGATCCACTTTAAATACGATCTGCAAGACCCAAAACTTGTAGAATCATTGACGCTAGGTTACCCTAAAATCTAGGATCAATCTCATTACCCGGCTGCTCTCGGGGGCATCTCGAAACTCCGTATTAGTTCTAGACCGCACATCGGGAGTCAGAATAATTCGAGGTTAAGGACTTAGGACCACCTCACTGGGCTTGACAATCATCTCGGAAATTAAATCCAGACAGTGTCCCACGGCTGTTCGCTTGAGTCCAGAGCGAGTGAGTGTGAAAACACTTATTTCTTTACAAAATAAATATCTTGAATAGTAATATGAGACTTGTCGTTTGTGGATCAGTATTAAGCAACCAAACCGTCAGAATCTGACCAAATTACACCCTCGGATCAGGAAAAATTTCATAAACATTTACATGTACTCGGAATCTCTGATCGAGATCCACTGACCATTGAACTGAAACTGGTCCGCCACGCGTGATCTGAGAACCCTACTGGAATGAAAACTTAATGGAACGTAGATCCGGTGTTAGTGAGCTTAAGTCCGACCTTTGGCTCAAGGAGGCCCGCCAGAAGTCCTCCGTTGAGTTGAAACAGGTCTGCTTTCATTATAACCTAAGTATACTTTGACCTGGGTCTATTTCGGTGAGTTTTTAGACTATATAAGGACCTTAAACCCTCTCTCATTGTAGCTATACGAATTTGAGAGAAACCCTAGAGAGAAAAGAGAGAGAAAGTGTGGGAGAAGTGGGAGAAACTCCCTGTTACATTTCCTTGCCGTTCTATGAACCATTCTCATCACTTTCTCGGCGATTCCAGCATCATTTTTAGGTAAGAAACTCTAACCCTAATCTGTTTTGGGGTTGTGTAGGTTGTAGGTTATGAAATAGCTAACCTATTTCGTTCTCTAGGTTGCCAAACTGCCAAATACGGAAACTTAACAATCCTATCGACTCCGTTTCGATTCTACAATAAAAAGGTACGGACTTTAGGTGTATAGGTTATGGTTTTCAATGCTTTCAATGTCAGATAATGATAGATACATGATCTGCATGCAATTACACATGTACAAAGTATTTTTCTGTTTTCTGTTTCGATTAAAGATGTAGATTTTGGAATTTTACATATTCTAGGTATTCGTAGAAAATATCGTATACGTATAAATTTTGAAAATGTGTTTAACATGATTATTTGTTATATGAATATACGATGTATGGATAAAATACTTATTTGGCGAAAGGATTCGCCCAAATACATGTTTTACTAATATACACTATGTATGTAGAAATACAGTATTGTAGAAAGTACCGTATATATAGATATATATTTTAGAGATGTGTTTGCCATGATTATTTGTCATATAAATATATTATATATGCGTAAAATACTTGCTTGGCGAAAGGACTCGCCCTAATACATGTTTGCTAACATACACTAAGTATGTTGAAATAGTGTATATTAAGTGTTTGTGAAAATGCTTGTGTGAGTAAGTGTTTGCATGTTGGTGCCTTAGGTAGGTGTTGAGATGGGATTCTCAACTACCTTAGAGACATGTATGATTTCCTCCATGAGGTTGTTCACTTTAACCACTTACTTATGAAATATATATGTTTGTATTCCTATTTATATAGTGCTTCATAACATGCTTATAACATGCTTTATAATATGCTTTATGATATGCTTGATAACATGCTCAACTAATTGTATGATTTTAATTATGTAATGCGTATGTTTAAATTCATAATTACGTTGTATGATCCGTTATGGGTGATGGGGGAGTGGAGCAACGAGTGTGTGCAACAGCCCTGGCAGCCCTAAACGGATAGTACCAGACTTTGATTGTATGATTTGAATCTTGATCCATTACTGCTTTAACTATCGGTAATTGAATGTGATTGGGGCTATAATTATAGTCCAGGCAATCGGTAACGGGATAAAATTCGTGGATGTGATTCATTTGCCACGTGAGATGTGCTCAATGAACTCGAGTCGTACTTCGGTTGACGATAGTGGTTGGCCACACGAAGTGCTTATGCGCTTCATGTCGTTCAACTTGTTGTGCGCTCGAGCTAGCCGAGCTCATCAAGTAACCCGATCTGTCTAATGTGTGTTCACCATGTTTGGACGTTACTGCTTGAACCTAGGGTACCAAACTTACCAGTGAAATTCTGTTAACCATGGTACCTCGATCTGCTAAGACTCATGAGCCGGGCATGGTGGTATGGGACACCATGGTCGAGTTGTCGGCCTACGCTGGGGCCATGTGCCTCCCCGTAGTGACCAATGAGCAACCAGACTCGTGAGCTAATTATGGTGGTATGGGACACTATATTCGAGTCGTCAACACCTACGGCGAGAGTCGAATATGGTGAGACCTGTATTCGTGCTGACGGACGACGAGTCCTTCGTAGTGTCTTCGAGTATACTCTTAGGTCTGTGATTGGCGACGAGCCCTTCACAGCAACTAGAGCATGAGTTGGGCCGAGTACAGTGAGACCTGTATTCGAGCTGATGGTCAGCGATTAAGCTGAGTACAGTGAGACCTGTATTCGAGCTGATGGCCAACAATTGAGCCGCATACGGTGAGATCTATATCCGTGCTAACGGGCGATGAGCCCTTTGTGATGCTTTCGCGATGCCTCTCAAACCTTAATATCGTATGAGATTATCTAGGAGTGACGACCCTGGAATGGATCATGTTTGGGAATGATATAAGGGAGGTACCTTAGTTTCCCAATACTGTTGTTTGAAACGGACTAATAACAACTCGGTAATTATGCTCATCATAGCATTGAATGTGCCTGGTAGATGTGGGGCACTGAGGGATGAATGCATGCGCGAACGTAAGATGGTGTCACTGAGGATGGTTTGACAAGGGCATACATCATGACTGCATTCATACTTGCATTAATAAGAGTATTTGGAATTGTTTGATTGTACTGCTTTATCATTACTGCTTGACTGAGTTGAGAACATGTTAACCTATGTTTTATTATTCCACTGAGTTGATCACTCACTCCCACGTTACGGGATGGTGTTTGCAACACAAACCAGATTTGTAGAGTTTCAGGTGATGGCGTTGCTTATGAAGCAGAGTCGACTACTACTATGATGTTGAGGAGGAGTTCTCTTATCTGTATCTCTCTGGCAGGTCTATGAAGACCTGGTAATGTATTGACGGGGCTATAGTACTTGGGATAGAAGACATTACACTTCCTCACATTTGGTAAATTTTAGAATTGTACTTATAATTATTTAACCTAGTAACTTTATCACACTCTGGAGACTCACCACAGTTTTTATATTTTATATGTCTATCACAGTCTTCCGCTTGCAATTTAACTGTCTCTGGAGTATGATATGTTGTTTTGGCTTAATCTCACTCATGTTCAATACACGAATACAATCAACATTTAATCATCATTCATTTTGTTGCATAAGTGATGTTCTGGAACTCGGGAGTTGAGTTTATGCTCGACCCCCCAATTTTCAGGATGTTACAACTATGAAAATAGGTTTTTCCAGGTTCACCTAAAACCCTTACAATTGTGTCTTTCAAGTGGGTTTACACAATTCAAAAACCCCACACTCTGAGTTTTCTGGATCACCTAAGACAAACCAAAACAGAAATTTTTTTGGCACAATCTCAAAAACCAAAATAGAAATTTACAATAATGTAAAATATCTGGATATTCTCCTTTTGATTCAGCCTGGAAGAACCAATTCGGAGTAGAATTTCAACGTAGAAGTTCAATGTCTAAACTCACTTATAAAATGGTTCTAGGTTTTAAATTGATTTTAAATTAAATCAAGTTGGGCTAGCTCTATTTGATTTTGATTCTAAGAAAAGGGTAATCTCAATCCCTTCTTCAAATATGATTGGAATAAAGAATACATAATCAAATATAATAAAGCTAAAATAAGAGAATATTAAATGAGCATAATATAGTTTAAAAAGAACACTAACTTATCTCTAAGAGTGGCGTATTGATTTAGCTTGAATTGAATTAAAAAACTCTGAAATTCGTGCTCTATTTATAAGTAAAGAAATCGTGTTCATGACTAGTCTTATGGATACTACGACTGGTCGTAAGACCAACAAATTTTTAAAATTTTGAGCACGATCGGATAAAGTCGTTCCATGACTGGTCGTGGGCCTTGCACGACCGGTCGAGGGACCTCCACGACTGGTCGTGACCTATCTACGACTGGTCGTGTGTAACCAGATTTAGTTGCTGGACTTTGAGTCGTGGCTGCAGGACTGGTCAAGAACGAGTCAAGCACTATTCACATGACCGGTCGAGCAATCTCCAGGACTGGTCGTGGCTTAATAAAAAATTTTAAAAATTTACAACAAACTTAGGACTGGTCGAGGAATTTCTTGGACTTGTCCCAATGCTAGGACTAGTCGAACAGAGTCCAGGACTAGTCGAGAAACAGTCTATTCACTTATAAAATGATCTAATTGAATTATGTATTCAAAATTACCTACCCTAAGGTCAATCTAGGGTCATTCATACCTTGTTAGTGTTGTATGAACATTGAAACTTCTTTTCCTTCAATTGATAGTCATTCTTTGAAGTTCATGAATCTTGTGATTATTATATGATGAAGCTTGAACTTGAAACCATTTGAAGCTTCAACTTGAACTAACGTTAAGAAGCTTGAACTTGAAATATCTTGAATCTTGAGCTTGAGGTTCAAAGTAAAAGACTTTGCCTTGACTTGGAGCTTGATCTATGAATCTTGAAACATTGAACTCACACTTTTTGTTGTACTTAAACATGAACACGTACACTTGCCTTTGAAGAAGTTCTTGAACTAAAGACCATTGTGTCCTTGAGAGATGCACAGTCTTCATTATGTAGATGAGCTGGATAAGACACAGATTCCAAGAGGTTTTGGCAGTACGAAATTTGACAATATAAGAGCTAGAAACCATAGCATTTACAATCTCCCCCTTTGTCAAATTCGTCACAAAATACACTTCATAATAACATAAGCATTATACACATAAAGAATCATGCACCAGTTATATAAAGAAATCAATTACAACCTGGTTAAAGAATCATGCACAAGTTATAAATAAGTTAAAACAGAGCATCAATTCACATCAATTCCTCCAACAATACTCCCCCTAAATTACTCCTCCCCCCTTACACAAAGAAGGCTACATATCCACAATCCACATGCCACATACTACATATCCATATATCAAGCATGACCAAATTCTCCCCCTTTTTGTCACAATATGACAAAGGAATCAAGAAATAAAGGTGGAAAGATATAAAGAAAGAAGAATAAGAAGAGTATCGAGGAATAAATGATCAAGATAGACAACATAAGTAACCAAGTTCCTCCATGTACTACCAAGTTAAGTCAAGTATAACCTCACAAGACAAAATAAACCAAGTAGCAATAAAGTTATTACAAACCAAGAATAGAAAATAATAATCAGATCCTGAAGAGGGAGCAGGAATAGATGGATCAATCTGGTGTAAACCCTTATTAATGCGCCTTATGTATTTATGCATATAAGCAAATTGTGAATCCTGAGTTACATGAATCTGAGCCACCTGTTCTTTAAGAGAATGCAACCTCTCAACAAAATTAGAAGGCTCATAATCAAGGTCAACCTCAGATTCTGATTCGATCTCATCAAAGATATCGTCCATGTTAATGTCATCTAGAGGTAAATCGCTTTCATCTTCATTTGCTGCCTCGGCTCCACCAACTCCCACATTAACCTGGCCTGCGGCCAACCTCAAATTCATCTTGTTTATATTTGAGTTGTTGAAGATTAGGTGTTAAATGGGAGCCTCTCCAATAGGTATAGCCACTAACATATGGGTGGCCAACACAGTCATAAGATATGCAAAAAGGATATCACTTTGTCCAGGATGGAGACAGAATTTTATGATGGAATGACATATTAAAGAAGGAAGACATACAAATGAACCAGAGATGATGGAATGCAAAATCCAAACCATGAAAGAGGTGAGTTCGGTTTTGTTACCAGAACGAGGATAAAGATTTGAAATAAATATCCTGTGAAGGACCCTGTATCTGGGTAACAAATACTTTGAAGAAAGCGCATTTCCATTTTGACTTCATTACACATCTATATTACACAATGCTATAATAAGCATACATTTTTCTGATTTAGATGGTTTAGCTACTAGAGAGCTAATTGGAATACCTTCATCATTCACAGGTATGTCCATTAGGCCAGAAATCAAATGTCGGTCTACTTCAAATGGACCTTCTCTAGTTGCTATAACAAAAGTTAAATTTTCAGTTGAAAAATCAGAAATACATATAAACATAGCTTGCGCAATTGACCGGTATGCAGGCCCACCCCAATGTAGAATGTTAGCCTATCCTACAGATTGAAGAAGAGGAAGGAGATCAAAAGGAGCTATATGTTCAATATGAACAGGTCGTTCAACTATAATATTGCATAACCTTAAATCCCACACATAGGAGGGATCATCTTATGTTGAAGGACCACGAGAACTTTTTTTTTTTGCCTCTACCTTCCATTTGCAACTAGGAATACAAGGAATCAAGTGATTGCAAAAGAAGTAGAGTGAGTTTTCTCAAAATCAGATTTTGAAGAAGAAAACCCCTAAAAACCTCAATGAAATAAGAAATAAATCACTCCAAAGATGAAAAAGAAGTGATAAGAACTTGAATCTACAAGGAAAATGGAAATGAAGAACTAACCTTGAAGATCTAGTAAGATGGGTTTGACCGATCGTGCTAAGACTTGTTGGAGAAGAAGCCCCAAATAGAAGAAAAATGGATTTTCCCCTAAATAAAGGTCAAACCTGCGCTACACGACTGGTTGAGGACATGCTCGACCGGTCGTGCCACGACTGGTCGAGTATGTACTCGACTGGTCATGTACAGCAAAAAATATGCATTTTTCATGGAATTTGAAATTCTAACCATTTAAAATAACAAATATATACAATATGATATAGATATGCATAATTAATCAATTCGAATTGTACATACCAAGATCAAATTTTAATTTAGAAAATCTACTTTTGTCGAGCGGTTTTGTGAAAATGTCAACAAGTTGAGTCTTAATTGGTATATATTCCAAAGAAATTATCTTGTCTTCCACTAATTCACGAATGTAGTGATATCTAATGTCAATGTGCTTGGTTCGTGAATGTAGGATTAGATTTTTAGATATATTAATTGCACTGGAATTATCACAATATAAAACCATATAATTCTGTTCAATTCTATAATCGCTTAACATTCTTTTCATCCATACGAGCTGAGTACATGCATTACCTATCGTAATATATTCAGCCTCAGCGGTAAAGAGTGATACGAAACTTTTTTCTTACTTCTAAACATTTTCCAACATAGAAACAACCACCACTGGTTGATTTCCTATCATTAATGTTACCAGCCCAATCAGCATCAGTGTAACTAACTAATTGAACACTAGTATCATGTGGATACCAAAGACCCAGATTAGCTGAACTTGCAACATATCGCATAATCTGCTTAACATTAGTTAAATGCGACTCTTTAGGGTCCGATTGATATCTAGTACAAATTCCTACGCTAAATGCAATATCAGGTCGACTTGCAGTTAAATACAGCAAACTACCTATCATACTGTGATATAATTTAGGATCCACTCTCTTACTTGTAGAGTCCTTTGAGAGTTTTAAGGTTGTACTCATAGGAGTATCAAAATTTTTCCCATTCCCAAATCCGAACTTTTTAACCAAGTTCAGAGAATATTTGGTTTGGGAAATAAAGAAACCATCAGGTTGCTGTTTACAATTCTTCAACCATGCTCATTTCAAACTTAGATTTCATAAGATCTGCAAACTCAACAGTCATATTAGCACAAGTAGATCCATAAATAATATTATCAACGTGTATTTGCACTATTAAAATGTGATCATTATGTTTCTTTACAAATAATGTCTTATCAACACTTCCCATTATAAAGTTATGACTTAGTAAAAACTTAGTCAATCTTTCATACCATGCCCTGGGAGCTTGTTTTAAACTGTAGAGATCCCTTTTTAGGCAATAGACATGATCAGCATTCTTTGGGTCTTCAAAACCCGTTGGTTGTTCAACATACGCTTCTTCATGCAAATCGCCATTTAAAAAAGCACTTTTTACATCCATTTGATAAATTTTGAACCTTCTAAAGCAAGAAATGGATATAAATAGTTTAATTGATTTAAGACGAGCTACTGGAGTAAAGGTTTCATCATAATCAATGCCTTCAATTTTAGTGTACCCTTGTACAACCAGCCTAGCTTTATTTTTAATTATATTACCAAGTTCATCAGACTTATTTTTGAAAATCTACTTAGTTCCGATAATATGTTTATCTTTTGGTCTAGGAACTAAGTACCAAATATCATTTCTAACAAATTGATTAAGCTCTTCTTCCATCGCAACTATCCAGTTTTCATCAGTAAGAGCTTCTTTTACGTTAGCCAGTTCTATCTGGGATGTAAAGCACACGTAGTTACACACATCTTCTAGTTGTCTACGAGTATGTACACCAGTAAGAGGGTTTCTAAGAATTTGATTAGTTGGATGGTCTTTAACAGTTCTCAGTTCAGAGTTGTTTTAATTTGATGAAGAATTTGATTTATCAATTAGAAGTACTTCATCATTATTTGAACTTGAGACAGGTGTCTTCAAGTGATCATAAAAAACCACATTAATTGATTCTTGAATTACACCGGTCCTCTTATTAAGAACTCGATATTCTCGACTATTCAGAGCATACCCTAAAAATATCTCTTCATCACTTTTGGTGTCGAACTTAACCAGATTTTCTCGGTCACGTAAAATATAGCACTTGCTGCCAAAAACTTGAAAGTATTTGATAGTAGGCTTCTTACCAAACCACATTTCATAAGCGATTTTATTATTTAATTTTCTAGTATAGACGCGGTTAATTATATAACAAGCAGTTTTTTCAGCTTCGGCCCAAAGATTTTTAGGGAGCTTCATACTATTTAACATTACATTTGTCATTTCTTGAAGCACTTTATTTTTTCTTTCTACTATACCATTTTGTTGTGGTGTTTTGGGTGCAGAGAATTCATGTGATATTCCCTTGTCACTGTAAAACTTCTCAAAACAACTATTCTCAAATTTTGATCCATGATCGCTACGAATTTTATAGATTTGAGTTTCTTTTTCAGTTTGGATACGTCTATGTACCCTTTTAACTTCATCGAGAGTTTCTAATTTGTATTTTAAGAAGACTACTAAGTATACCTGGTAAAGTCATCAACGATTACCAGAATATACTTTTTCCCACCTTGACTCTCCGTTCTAGTTGGTCCAACAAGATCCATATGGAGGAGTTCGAGTGGTTTCGATGTGGCATTGGAGTTTAGTTTTTTGGGAGAACTCCTAGTCTGCTTGCTAATCTGGCATTCGCCATATATTTTATCTATTTTATGTATTTTGGGTAGGCCTCTTACTAACTCTCTTTTGTTCAATCTATACAGGTTACGATAGTGTACATGTCCAAGGCGTTTATGCCATAACTCGGTCTCATTGGTATGGACCATATAACACGATAAATTAGATGAGCTAGAGTCATTTACAATATAGCAGTTTTCAGAAGTTCTGCGACCAGTTAATATTACAAAACTATTTTTATTTAAAATTTCATACCCTAGGTTAGAAAATTTTACACTATGATTTTTATTGCATATTTGAGAAATGCTTAATAAGTTGTATTTTAAACCTTCTACATAAAAAACATTCTCAAATAAAGGGAGGTTAGAAAGTTGAATTGTACCTTGACCAATAATCCTGCAGTTGCTACCATCACCAAATGTGACTGAACCATCAGTCATGTCTTTAAGATTGGTGAATAGACCTTTGTCACCAGTCATGTGCCTGGAGCATCGACTATCTAGGTACCACTTTGAATGGCTTGAAGCTTTGAAAGCCATGTGGACAATCAAGCAAGTAACCTTAGGAACCTATTTCATTATAGTTTTGGGTTTAGGAGTATAGTTGGTCTTCTTGTGTTTGTAGTTGTTATAAGACCGACCCTTTGAGTTAGATTTTAAGAGCTCCTTAAGTAAATCAATAATTTTCTCAGTTAAAGGATTGCGATTCTGATTTTTATAGTTGATATGGTTGCTTTTAGGTTTTAAAGATTGAAAAGTTTTAGCATTTTTAGAATAATTTTGATTTGAACTTTTCCCTTTTGAGTTTGAAGACTCTCCTTTCACAAACTTAGGAGGAGTATTCTTATGTTTAGGAGGAGTACTTTTGTTGTAGCACAAACCGGATCGGTTGCCACATTTTCTGGATCCAGATAATAGTTTTTCTAACTTAGTATCACCTTGGGCATACCTCCATGTATCCTTTAAACTCAAAACTGAAGAGACTTCAAGTTTTAGTTTTTCATTTTCATATTTAAGATTTTCAATAAGGGAGGTTTTGAAATCTAAATCGCATTTAGTTTTTTCAAAATAATTTAAAAAGTAGGATTTTCTAAAACAAGAGTATTAAAATTTTCTTTAAATTTCAAAAACTTTTCTTTCTGAAGTTTTAGTTTTACCGCAATCTTACAACTTTCCTTGTATAGGGCATTGTAAGTATCTTGAAGATCTTCTTCAATTTCATGATCACTATTCAAATTTTCTTCATAGTTGAATCATCATGATCTAAAAAAGTGAACTTGGCTAGATTCATAAGGGCTTTGACTTCATTACCCAACTCGGTTTCAGAATCTTCTGATTCAGAAGAGGCTTCAGAGCCAGAAGATTCATCCCAAGTAGCCAACATTCCTTTCTTTTTCGGTTTGTCCTTTTTAGGACACTTGTTCGCTAAATGTCCATATTCATGGCAGTTGTAACATTGACTATCTTTTAAAGATTTTTAAGTTTTAGTTTTAGTTTTTTTCTTATCATTTGATTTTTAAAAAATCAACCTTCTTTTTACTTTTGAAAATTTTGTAAAACTTTTTAGCTAAAAGGGTCATATCTTCTTCAGAATTTTCTAAATCAGAATTACTACGATTTTCTTGAGAAAAATACTTAGAAGATTTAAGGGCAATTGATTTACCTTTAGGAGCTTTAAAATTCAACTCATAGGTTTGTAAAGACCCAACCAATTCTTCTACCATCATATTGTCCGTATCACAAAGTTCCTAGATCGCAGTCACCTTTGAATTAAACCATTCAGGCAGTGAGCGTAGTATCTTTGCACAGACTTTACTTTCTGGGATTTTATCACCGAGACCCCACATAGAGTTAACAATGTCATTTGATCTAGTATAAAAGTCCATGAAAGTTTCACTTTCCTCCATACATATTTCCTCAAATTTGGTTGTGAGGATTTGGACTTTAGATTTCTTGACAACTGTTGTTCCCTCTTGTGTCATTTCTAAAATATCTCATGCTTGCTTTGCAGTATCACCGGATATAATTCTTTTGAATTCATCCGATAATAGTGCGCAAGTGATTGCATTTAGTGCTTTTGCATTTGCACTACTCTAACTTTCTGAAGTGTGGTCCAAGAAAGAAGATGAGATTTTCATAGATTTAGATCCATTGATACCAGTTACTTCATTGGTAGGAGGGGTCCATTCAGTCATTGTGGCTTGTCACACGCTCTCATCCATGGATTTTAGGAAAATCCTCATTCTGCCTTTCCAATAGGCATAATTGGAGCCATCAAATGGTGGAGGCATAGTGACTGAAAGGCTATCAAAATTTGACATCTCAAATAGCTCAGATCGATTAGCTCAGGAAATAAATCCAAAAAGAATAATTAAAAGCGAACTATTAGGCTCTGATACCACTTGAAAAGGCCGAGCTATATGTCTTAGAGGGGGGGGGGGGGGGGGGAATAGGAGTATGCCAAATTAAAACTTAACAGCGGAATTTAGATAAATTAAATACAGATAGCAATAGACAATTCCACAATGCTGAATTTAAAGACAACCTCAAATGTATGAGTATTGAGAGGTTGATACAGATGTTGTTCTAAGGATAACCTTAAGCCATAAAAACCAAGGGTTTATGGTAGGACAACCTTACTAGAACAGTTTGTGTATCAAAAACTCAAACTGATACAGAGGAATAAAGAAATAAATAGCAAGAAAGGAAATCTAAACTATTACAACATTCTCCACATTTGCATAAAAGAAATTACAATATTCTCCATGATGCAAAAAGAAAAATTACAATCATCCACAGAAATAAATAAACATTCAATCCACAACACCAGAATTATAACGGTTCGCTTGTGTGCACACCAACTGTTTAGAAAAATAGTCACACAACTACTCAACTCTTAATATCCTCACACAGTGGATATTATCGTTCACTATGAAAATAGATTTTTCCAGGTTCACCTAAAACCCTCACAATTGTGTCTTTCAAGTGGGCTTACACAATTTAAAAACCCCACACTCAGAGTTTTCTAGATCACTTCAGACAAGCCAAAACAGAGATTTCTGGCACAATCTTAAAAACCAAAACAAAAATTTACAATAATATAAAATACCTGGATGTTCTCCTTTTAATGCAGCCCGAAAGAATCAATTCGGAGTAGAATTTCAACGTAGAAGTTCAATGTCCAAAATCACTTATGAAATGGTTCTAGGTTCTAAATTGATTTTAAATTAAATCAAGTTGGGCTAGATCTATTTGATTTTGATTCCAAGAAAAGGGCAATCTTAATCCCTTTTTCAAATATGATTGGAATAAAGAATACATAATCAAATATAATAAAGCTAAAATAAGAGAATATTAAATGAGCACAATATAGCTTAAAAAGAGCACTTACTTATCTCTTAGAGTGGTGTATTGATTTAGCTTAAATTGAATTAAAAAACTCTGAAATTCGTGCTTTATTTATAAGTGGAGAAATCGCGTTCATGACTGGTCTTATAGACACTACGACTGGTCGTAGGACCAATAGTTTTTGAAATTTTAAGCGTGATCGAATAAAGCCGTTCCGCGACTGGTCGTGGGCCTTGAATGACCGATCAAGGGACCTCCATGACTAATCATGACCTGTCCATGACTGGTCGTGTGGAACCAGATTTAGTTGTTGGACTTTGAGTCGTGGCTGCAGGACTGGTCGAGAACGAGTCAAGCACTGTTCACATGACCGGTCGAGCAGTCTCCAGGACTGGTTGTGGCTTAACAAAAAATTCTAAAAATTTGCATCAAACTTAGGACTGGTCGAGCCAGTGCTAGGACTAGTCGAACAGAGTCCAGGACTAGTCGAGATAGTCTATTCACTTATAAAATGATCTAATTGAATTATGTATTCAAAATGACATGCCCTAAGGTCAATTTAGGGTCATTCATACCTTGTTAGTGATGTAAGAACATTGAAACTTCTTTTCCTTCAGTTGATAGTCGTTCTTTGAAGTTCACGAAGCTTGTGATCGTTACATGATGAAGCTTGAACTTAAAACCATTTGAAGCTTCAACTTGAATTATATTAAAACTTGAATTTGTAACTTTAAGAAGCTTGAACTTGAAATATCTTGAATATTGAGATTGAGGTTCAAAGTAAAAGATTTTGTCTTGACTTGGAGCTTGATCTATGAATCTTGAAACATTGAACTCACACTTGTTGTTGTACTTGAACATGAACACGTACACTTGCCTTTGAAGAAGTTCTTGAACTAAAGACCATTGTGTCCTTGTGAGATGCACAGTCTTCATTATGTAGATGAGCTGGATAAGACACAACTTCCAAGAGGTTTTGGCACTACAAAATTTGACAATATAAGAGCTAGAAACCATAGCACTTACAATTATATATATATATATATATATTACATATAATATATATACCTATACCTCACATATATGGGTCCATCGTCCAGGCCCTGGACGGCCTGGATGCGGACACGCTACATGGAGGGGTCCCACCGTCTCTGATGGACGGTGATGATAAAACCCACACATCAAGTGGGTACATGTGGTGGCCCAGGATCCCATGGCCCAAGCTGATATTTGGGTTTCTCCTACATCCAGGCCCACCCAAAGACGGTCAGCAAGGTGGGCCCTACAGATGGGATGGCGTGGATCATACATCACAGTGGGGTCCATAATACATGAGAGAGAGAGAGAGATTTTGACGGTGATGGAGGGGCCCCGCCACTATGGGCCCCTCTTATTATAAAGCGTACATCAAGGTGGGTCCCACATATATGGACCTTTAAATAAAAAAATGAAAGATGAAAATCCAAGATCACCCACCATCTTTTTCTTGCTTCCTTGGCTTCCTTTGCTCCTTACCTTCGATCCCAATGGAAGATGATGGAGTTTTGATAGTTGAGATGGGAGATGAGAGGGTTAGGAAGTGGGTCACACACAAAATCTTCTCATGAAGGTTAGGAGAGCTCGGATGTTGGAAATTTTTGTGTTTTGGGTTGCTTGGAAAAGAAGGGAGAAATAAGAGAGAGAGAGAGAGAGAGAGAGAGAGAGAGAGGAGATGGGATAGAGTGATGGATGGGAGAGAGGGATGGGTTGTGTAAGAGTTTGTTGACTTTAGGGGTAGATTGTGTAAGAAGGGTATGAGTTCTGTAAGAGTTTGTTGACTTATGGGGTTGCTTGGGGATGGGCTGTGAGGTGATGTGTACCTGACCCCTTGATGGGATTGATTGATTGATGGTTGTGACATTAGGTAGAGATTCTCTTGGGTTTTGCAATGCGCGGTTTTTCCTTAAACTGAATGTGGGCCCACATCTCTTGGCTTGGGTATTGCCTCAGTGCGTGAGATGCGGCATCAGAACCGCGGCAACGGCGCGATCGTTAGGGTATAAGTCTCGGGTTGAGCTGACTCTAGTTTGCAGGACGAGGATTAGGATCGTGCGCAAATGTTGGATATAGGTTGAGGGTTGCCGGAATTTGACAGGAAGGATCACGCACAAACGTTGGATACAGGTCGAGGGTTGCCAAAATTCGACAGGGAGGATTGCAGAAACCTACGGAATGGTACGGATTAAGATAAGGGTCTTATAACTCTCTCCTCCAAAAAAAATTTTTGTCCTCAAAATTTACACAATCATCGCAACTAGACTAACTCAAGAGGAAGAAGAAATATAACATCATCATATAAAATCAGAAACAACATACAAAATACAACACATAATCAATCAACAAAGAGATGGGGATAACGCTCTCAAATCTCGGCCTCGCGCTCCCAAGAAGCCTCCTCAAGAGAATGGTGACCCCACTGAACCTTCACCAATGGATGACCTTGGTTCGGAGGACCTGCTCCTTCCGATCAAGGATGCGAACCGGCTGCTCAATATAGGAAGCGTCCTCACGAACCTCTAACGGCTGCCAATCAATAACATGAACGATATTTGACCCACACATCCTTAACATAGAGACATGGAAAGCATTGTGGATGCCAGAAAACTGTGATGGCAAGGCAAGCCGATAGGCCATGACTCCAATTCGCTTAGTGATCTGAAAAGGTCCTATGAATCTAGGGATAAGCTTGCCCTTTGCTCCAAATCGAACTACACCCTTCATGGGTGAGACCTTGAGATACACATGGTCCCCTACAACAAACTCCAAGGGACGACACTGGTGATCAACAAAACTCTTTTGTCCGCTCTAAGCTATATGCATCATCTGCCTGATGATATCGATAGCCTCTGACGTCTGCTGCACAAGCTTAAGACCTAGGAGACAGCTCTCTCCAACCACGGTCCAACAACTCGATGATTTGAATGGTCTGCCATATAGTGTCTCAAAAGGAGCCATACCGATGGTCAGGAACTTAGCCAATTGCAGATGCTCATCCCAGCTACCCCCGAAATCAATCGCTTAGGCCCGAAGCATATCCTCAAGGATCTGGTTAACCCTCTCGGTCTGGCCATCGGTCTGCTGATGGTATGCGGTAGCGAGCTGCAAATCAATCCCTATCGCTCTCTGGAAGCTCCCCCAAAATTGAGATGTGAACCTCGGGTCTCCGTAAAAAACGATCGAAACTGGAATGTCATGCAGTCTCACAATCTCCTCAATGAAAAACCTCGCAAGTCGGTCCATAGACCAAATCGCATGCATAACAAGAAAATGTGACAATTTCGTCAGACGATCCACAACAACCCAGATGGGGTCATGACCGTGCTGAGTCCTCGGTAAGCCCATAATAAAATCTGTCGACACGTGCTCCCACTTCCACATCGGGATGCTCAACGACTGTAATAGACCAGGGGATCTCTGATGATCGGCCGTGACACACTGGCATGTGTCACACTCAGCCACAAAACTGATGATCTGGCGCTTCATTCCCACCTAAAAATATCGTCGCCTCATATCGCGGTACATCTTCGTCGAGCCAGGGTAGATAGAAAATCGCGATCGATGTACCTTGGTCATAAGATCTCTACGCAACTCAGGAATATCCGGGACACATAATCGGCCTCTGAATCGAAATCCACCGTCCAAACCAATCTGTCAAAATCTGACTGACTCTCAGATGCCGCCTCAGTCATATAACTTTGCAATGACTCATCAACCTGCTGAGCCTCGATCACCCTTGTGACAAGAGAGGGTTGAATCGATAGGCTCGATAACTGCACGATAGAAGATTGCAGACCGAATTCAAAATCATACTCTACTATATCCTCAAGCATCCTCCACTCCTGAATTATCATATGCGCCAGCAGGCCTCGTGGCTAACGGCTAAGGGCGTCTACCACCACGTTCGCCTTGCCCGAGTGGTACTGAAGATCGAAATCATAGTCCTTCAGGAGCTCCATCCAGCGCCTCTGTCTCATGTTCAACTCATACTGTGAGAAGAGGTACTTTAAGCTCTTGTAGTCAGAAAAGAGTTCGAACCTAATCTCATAGAGATAGTGCCTCCACACTTTCAGTGCAAAGATAATTGCAGTCAGCTCTAAATTATACATGGGGTAGTTCAGCTCATGGACCTTGAGTTGATGAGATGCGAAGGCCACTGGTCTCTCGTGCTGCATCAGGACAACACCCAAACAAATATGCGAGGCATCAGTAAATACAATGAATCCATCACTCCCAAGAGAAAAGTGAGGACAGGGGTGGATGTCAGACGGTCATTTAGCTGTGTGAATACCTGCTCACATGCGTCGCTCCAAATAAACTCTGCACCCTTCCACGCAACGGGGCTGCAATACAAGAGAAGCCCTCAATAAAATGCCAATAGTAGCCCGTCAAACCAAGAAAACTATGGATCTCGGACGCGCTAGTGGGCTAGTCCCACTGATACATTACCCCATCCTTCGAGAGGTCCACCACGATACCCTCCTGCATTACCACGTGACAAAGGAACTTCACTTCCTCCTGTCAAAACTCGCATTTCTTTAACTTCACATAGAGCTGGTGTGCGCGGAGGGTTTGCAAGGTAATCTCTAGGTCTACTCGTGCTCCTCATGGGTCCTCGAATAGATCAGAATGTCATCGATAAAGACTACAACAAACTGATCGAGATACGGGCAGAAGACCTCGTTTATTAACTACATGAATATCGCGGGCACATTAGTCAGTTCAAAGGACATGACCTGGAGCTTAAAATGACCATAGCATGTCCTGAAAGCCATCTTCGGAATATCCTCCTCTCAGATCCAAATCTGATGATAACCGGAATGCATGTCAATCTTCGAAAAGAACTATGCACCCTGCAGGTGATCAAACAATCATCAATCCTCGAGAGCGGGTACTTGTTCTTGATTGTGAGTTTGTTGAGCTCGCGATAGTCCACACAGAGCCTCAATGAGCCATCCTTCTTCTTCACAAAGAGTACCGGCGCTCCCCACGACGAACTGCTCTAACGGATAAAGCCTAGCTCGTGCAACGCGTCTAACTGCTTCTACAGTTCCCGTAACTCTAACGGTGTCATACGATACAGGGCCTTCGAAATAGGCGTGGTACCGAGTACGAGATCAATCTAAAACTCGGTATGTTGCGAGGTGGTAATCCCGGAATCTCATGGAACACATCGAGAAAATCGTAAACTACAAACAACTAGACGATGCTCACCGCTATGGGCTCCTCTATGGCACACGACATCATACAAGACAACAACTCTCCTCTGGGCTCGATAATGAACTAGAACTGTGGCAAGCTGGGTATACAGAAGGTGACTGTCCTCATGGAGCAGTCCAATATGGTATGGTACTCGGCAAGTCAATCCATGCCCAAGATGACAATGAACTCAGACATTGGCAATGCAAACAGATCGACAGATAAAAAGATATCCCAACTAGAAAGGGGCAAGATGAGTAAAATCAGCCCAACACTATAGTCTTCCCCAAGGGAGCGATATTGACAAGCCCTCACGAGCAGACTCCAACAACAAACCAGTCGATCAGCAGAAACTCTCAGTAACAAAAGAATGTGATGCACTAGAATCAAATAACACACGTGCAATACATACAGAAACTAAAAGTATACCCTCGATGACCCCTCCAGATGACTGCAGATCCTGTTGAGCCGCGTAGAACCTAGCCTGGGTCGGCTTGGGAAGTGGTTGGCCCCTCTAAGCGTGCTGCTGCTGCTGGTGTCGCTGAGGCGGTCGAAACTGTTGCCTCTGCTACTACAACCTCAGAGGCTGGTGCTGATGCTGCTGCTGAGGTGGCCTTGTGGTAGGGCCTATTGTCGCTGCTGCTGTGAGGGTTTCTACTGTTGTTATGGTGGAGGCCGCTGTGAACCTCTCAGTTGTTGCTGCTGCTGGGAGCAGGGACACTCCCACATATGGTGCCCCGTCACACCGCACCTAAAACAGGTATCATTGAACTGCCTCAGAGGTGGTGCTGGAGGTGGTGTTGGTGCTCGGAAGGGTGGGCGACCTATGGGCCCCTACTATGGTCGACGCTGCTTGGAGTCACTAGAAGGAGCCTGCCTCTTCCGGTCTCTCTTTTGACCATGATCACTCTGAGAAGCGACCTACTCGGCCTAAAAAATCTCGGCCTTTCGTACCACCTCCTCAAAAGTTGGGAGCTCATGCCCAATAACATGGCCTCGAAGACCGTAATGCAAGCCGTCCTCGAATCGGCGGGCTCTCTGCTCCTCATCATCTACAAGGTACAATGCAAATCTGGACAGTGCTACAAAATGAGCCATATACTAAGCCACTGTCATATTACCCTACACTAGGGCCTTAAACTTCAACGCTTGCTGTCGTCGGATGTAATCAGAAAAATATTTTTGGTCAAACTGATCCACAAAATCCTCCCATGTCCACACAAAATTGGCACCTGTTGCTCGGGAGACTGATGTCCACCAGTGCTCAGCCTCACCATGGAGAAGGAACACAGCTAACTGGACTCCCCGCTGGGTTGTACATCCCATCGTATCAAATATCTTCTCCACATCGGAGCGTCATCTCTCAGCTGCTGTCGGGTCTTGCTCACCCTAGAAACGCGAGGGATCAAGTTATCGAAACTCTCAAAGAAGGGCACTCACGCTGTCACGCCCAAAATCCAGAAATCGGATTTATTGAAATCTCGATCACCGAATCCGGTGCCAACGGCCTCCGTAGTACCCCATTCTCGGCTCCTAGCGTCCATACGCCAGATTCCGATCCTGGGATCCTACTAGGAGGATTTTCAATGTACATTTAACTCATAATAAGCATAACCACAAGATTACCCAATTCACAATGACAACAACATCATCACATATCTACTAATATAATCATTTGAGTACAATGCTGAAAGGGAAATATATAAATAAAAAATTAAGCTCCAAAAGACTACTGCACACTCCAAGCTCAACACTGCTGTAACCTAACATCACCTGCACGCATCTATCATGCATAAGCTTATAGAAAGCTTAGAGGGTGGTGTAAGTGTGTGCACAAGGTGAGTGTCAAGTATTCAATGCAATGTCATAATCATACAATGTCGAAATAGGCACAAGGTCACGAATCATATGTTATCCGAGTAAGCAAAAATACTAGCAAGTCCATGGGTCAAGCAATACCAGAATATGTGATACAGATCAATTATACAATGAGGAGTAATAAAGAGTCAAATATCAGATGCCGTATCTAAACCATATAAATACAGAAACACAGGTAACCCAAAATGTCATATGCCATGAATGTAATACAATATGCGATGCAAGTGGAATGACCATGCGGGCGTGTGAAGTTAGATGATAATACATAGTATCGCAGGCTATGGGGTCCATCACAAGGGACTTCTATCCAAACTAGTCCCATACCTAAATTTAGATAGTCAGACTTGATGTGGTAAAATCCTGATCTCAGGTTAGTTGCCCACCCAAACCAAAATCCTGGCCATTACGAAGGTACGCATAACAAATAGTTGCGTACCACCAGCCCGAGTGGATAGTGAATGAATGAGTATGCAACTCCTACTCAATAAGTCCACATATTAGTACAGTTCATCTCCCGGATCATCACCGGGGTTTAGTACACTCCAAATGGCACTGCCCCTCCCAGCAGCACAGTCTAAGTGAACATAAGAAACCTCACTATCTGCCTAACTAATAGTCTGTCAATACCTATCCGGCACGTCGATAGTGAACTCATTCCTTGAGCTGTTCAGACTCAGCCTAGCAATGCCCCCTACGCTCGGGTGGGTAAGGCCACACCCCTTCCCAACCGGCCATGACATAGTGAGAGACGCGGCCTCCTGGTATTCGGCACTCGGGCATTCATGTATCCACTCGGTCTCGACGTTGGGGCATCCTCTGGTACCAAGAGGGTTTTAGGGATTTTCACCTAGGGCCATCTATGGCAGCCCGATGCTCTAACCAAACATTTTTGGTGTCTCATCTGGCCATCCACGAGATGCCTGTGAAGGCTATGACCTTGATGTTGCTAGAGCGTACAGTAATCACAACACACAATGCAAGATGCATGAGTCATACAATCTAGTCATGCACCAATCTTGCGCATATCATGCGCTCATGTAAGATAACCTCCACCTATCAGGGAGTCTCATAACAACCTGCCTAATGACATATGCAATGATCAACCACATCTCATAACAAACATGCAAATGATGTGTATGGGCATGTATCATGATGTTATGCGGTCACATACTCATAATTGGTATCAATAACCAGCATTGACAATCAACCTCGACAATGTGGACATTTAGCCAACATTGCCCCCAAGGAATGGCCCATATAGAGCCTAACATACAGTGGACTCTTGGCCTCACACCAGGGCCAAATATACAACACCATGGACGTCACTCAAGAGCTTAATATACATCACGATGGGCCTTTCACATGGCCTAACATACCTCACAATGGGCTCCATCGCCTGACCCTCAAATGTATTACAATGGGCCTCATCACATAAACCTCATATTCATCACATTAGGCTTAAAACACAGGCTGAATATATACATCACAATGGGCTTCAATTATGAGTCGCATATACCCATATAGGTCTCGACAATCGGCCTCGACAATTGAAATCAGTCTTGATAATCGAAACTGACACTCGGACTTGCCCTCGACAATCGAAGTCGACCTTGACAATCGAGATCGATCGATAATCAGAATCGACAAATTAGTCATAACAATCGGGATCGATCGATAATCAGAGTCGACAAATTGGTCACGTCAATTGGAATAGGCAATCGGTCACAATAATTGGGATCAACCAATAATCAGAATTAACAAATAGGACACGACAATCGGATCGATCGATAATCAAAATTGACAAATTGATCATGGCAATCGGCCATGACAATCGGAATCGATCAATAATCAGAATCGGCAAATTGGTCATGGCAATCGGAATTGACAATTGGTCAAGACAATCAGAATCGATCGATAATCAAATCAGCAAATCGGTCACATCAATCGGGACGACAAATCGGTCATAGCAATTGGGATCAGCAATTCGGTCATGGCAATCGGAATCAACAAATCGGTCAAGACAATCAGAATTGATCGATAATCAAATCGACAAATCAGTCACGTCAATCAGGATCGACAAATCGGTCATAGCAATCGGGATCGACAATTCGGTCATAATAATCGACCGAACAAGGCCTAAGGGAAAGTCACAATATGGACATTAAACCATCATTGCCCATCAATGTGGATATTTAACTAACATTGCTCCCAAGGAGTGGCCCACATAGGGCCAAACATATAGTGGACACTTGACCTCTCACAAGGGCCTCATACACAACATAATGGGCCTCATCGTATGGGCTGGAAATATATCACAATGGGCTATGAATACATCAAGTCGAGCTTCATTCAAGGGTCAGAATATATGGTCTTCAAATACACAATAGGTGGGCCCTGTACATGGGCCATAAATACATCACATTGGGCCTTGCCCATGGGCCGAAAATACATCACAATAGGCCACAACCCATAGGCCTTAATACACAATGGGTGGGCCCTACACGTGGGCCTAATATACATCACAAGTGGGCCCTGCACATGGCCTCATATACACAACAGGTGGGCCCTACACATGGGTCTCAAATACATAACATGTGGGCCCTATGCATGGGTCTCATATGCATCAAATTGGCCACGCCAACGGGCCTAATACATATCACAATGGGCCTCATATACATCAAGTCGGACCTCGTCATATGGGCTTTAAATACAAAATAGGTGGGTCCCATCACATGGGCCAAAAACATAAACAGGTAGGCCCCACACATGGGCCAAAAATACATTATGATGGGCCTCATGGATGGGCTGCACCAATGGGCCTTAAGTGGACTTGGACCACACCAAAAATCATTTCAATGATGGTAGGTGTAACTGGTGTATCCCTGCACACATGACCCAGGTATGATGATCAGCACTGTCCCAACATTATCCATGTAAATTGGCGTCATCCAAACATTGTCCAGCTCATCAGCACCGTCCAAATATTGTCTAACACTGTCCGAACATTTGGACGGTGTAGATAAAACAAATACATCACAATGTGGCCCATATGGCAAAACAGGTGGATGGCTTGGGGATCACATACATCAAATGGGACTCACAAAACTTTGTTGACATCACAACACCAGTAGCTTGCTGCTGGGTAGCGTACACCAGCCAATCTGCTGGGTGGGGCCCACGTATGGCCTACCAATATGATATAATATATTATTATTATTATTATTATTATTATTATTATTATTAAGAGAGGGTACTCCAGCGTCCAGCGTCCCGATTTGGATGGATGGTTGCATACAAAACACCTAGTAGTGGTGGGCCCCTGTTGCCACCATCCAGATGGATGGATAGATGAAATGCATACACCTATGGTGGGTTCCACCCATCCAGTGTAGTGGACGGTGTGGCAAAACCCACGCATCACGAGGGCCCCACGTCCACACAGGTGGACGGTAGGGATACAACACATGTATCATGGTGGGGCCGTACCTGGTACGCCAGATCACCATGATATTTATAATATAAAATATTATATTATATTATTATAAGTATACATGTGCGTGTGTGAGAGGGAGTGGGAGGGTCAGCCCTGTTAACGTCTGGATGGACGGCTGATGGTGGGTCCCACATTTTTGGACGGTTGTGATGCAACACATACATCATGTTGTGGGGCCCACACATTTAGCTGACGGTCCAACAGTTATATGTTGTTGGACGTCAAACTGATGGACGGTGATGGATCCATCGTACACATGAGGTGGGTTCCACCGTCCACTGCCGTGGACGGTGTGATAAAACAAATCCATCAGTGGGTCCCACATGGGGCCCACCATAACGCTTATCTTCCATCTAACATGTTGGTATGGCCACAGGGACCCGTGAAAAGAGGAAAAACAAATTTCGCAATGATCCAAAACTTCTGTGAACCTTAAAAGGGTTTTAATGGCAGACGAGCAATCCCACTGTCCCCTGTGATGTGGACCACCTGAGAGCCTTATATGGCTGATTTTTTGCAGGATCACAGCCCTAAGGGGTACCATCAAAATGCAGGGTGTTGATGTACAAAACACATCATAGTGAGGTCCACAGCTGGGGCCGTGGGTCCCAGCCCGTCCAGCGTCCATGCAAGATCATTGCTATGTTTTTTTGTTTTTGGGTTTTATTTGGGTTTTTCATAGGTGGGGTCCGCATCAGTAAAATCCACCCTGTCCATTGGTCTTTACTGCTCAAGACAGACCATAGGATCCCAATATTCGCTATATTTTGGCGCATCAAAACATCAGGGTGGATTTCAATGGTAGACACACTGTTTACTATGCTATGGCCCGCTTGAGAGTCAGATTAACCACATTTTTTGGCTCAACGCCTAAAATGAGTTGGGAAATGAGAGGGACGGTGTGGATTGAATTCATACATCATAGTGGGGCCTATATGAGTGACCCTCCCCAAGTTTCTAATCAAGCTGATATTTTATTTTCATCCCTGTAACGTCCAACATCTAGGGAAGCTGGTCGGCTTTGGGTACAACACAAATTAGGGTGGGCCTTGCTCAGATGGGCCACCAAATGGATGGATGGTGTGGGTAAGACCTACATCAAGTGGTGTACATTCGGGTGGGCCACACGGCCACATCATCGCATACGAAAAATGAAAGATAGAGGGAGAGCGAGAGAGAGAGAGAGAGAGAGAGAGAGAGAGAGAGAGAGACACCCACCTCAAGATCTTGAACTCCTCCTTCCTCCAATAAGTCTTAGAGCTCCAAGGAGGTTGATTTAACGGTCGAAATGGGGTTTGGTGGGTTGGATTAGTAGGGAGAATGGGTGGGAGATGGCTTGATTTTGGGTGGCTTAGACATCCTAAGCTTGCAACGATGGAGATAAAATGAAGAAGAAAGAGGGAGGGAGGGAGAGATAGGAGAGAGAGAGAGGTGATGGTTTCTAGGCAATTAATGAGTTTGACTTATGGGGAAAAGGGAAGGGGTGGTTGCTTGTAAGGAGTTATAACTAGGGGTAGGGTGGGGTGATGTCACCCCTAAGGTGACATCATCACAATTATGGCTTTCTAGGGAAGTACAACAACAGGGATAAGTGGGTCCCGTGATTAAGCGCTCAATGATCGGGATAATGCACGGGCCGGATCTCACAATCTGAGCGTCGTATTGACGCACGAGACGCGATGTCGAAATCGCGGCAATGGCGCGATCACAATGACATAGGTCTCGGGTTAAGTCGGCTTGGGTTTACAGGATGTGACTCAAGAGCGTACACAAACGTTATCTATGCGTCGCAGGTCATTAGAATTTGACTAGGAGGACTGCAAAAATTTACAGAATGGTACGGGGTAGGATACGGGTCTTACACAGGTGCTCCTGCTCTGCCTAGTCTAGAGAAATGACAGGGTATCTGCCCTATCCCTAAAGGGCGGCCGTCACAGCCTGTAACATCTGCTGTAACTGGGAGGCACTCACGGGTATGGTCGGATCTGCATCGATCTCTAGTAGATGAGTGGCATCCTCAGGATGGGTGGTAGGAATCTCTGGTGGTGAGTGGAGATCATAGGTGGTAGGGGTGGAGTCGTAGGTGGTGGAGCGGGAGGCTCAGGTGGTGGAACGGGAGTCGATCGGGTCACTCTCCTGAGCAATATGTCCTACAGGAAAGATCAAAGGCGCTTATCAACCTTGGAAACTCTCGAAGGCACATACGTTAAAGGTTTATAATAGAAGATCACTAAGCTATCCGACCTCAGGACCTAATCATTCTAAACTCATAGCAGACATGTGATGTTGTACTCAGTTGTTCCCGAGTTATGCTCTGATACCAACTTCTGTCACGCCCTAAACTCAGAAACCGGGCTCACAAAATTTTTTATCGCCGAATCTGGCGCTGACAGCCTCCGTAGTACCCCATTCTCAGCTCCTGGCACCCATTTACCAGGTTCCAATCTTGGGTTGCTATGAGGAGGATTTTCAACATCTGTTTGATTCATAATAAGCATAACCAAAGGCATAACCCACAAACAACAACCAAAAACTTTATCACATTTCCACTATGATAAAAAAATTTAAAAATACACAACGCATAAAGGGAAATATAATGATGATGAACAAAAAGCTCCAAGATGATCTGTTAAGCACTCCAGCCTCAGCGTTGCGGTGGTCCAATGTCACCTGCACGCAATAGTTGCGCATAAGCTTATGGAAAACTTAGAGGGCAGTGAAAGTGTGTGCTCAATGTAGTAATATAAGTATGCATGATCAGACTAATATGGAATATGATGATGAATCTATGAATATTATGGGCCGTACTAAGGCCATACGATGCAAGGCATGAATGATGTCAGTCAAACCAAGGCCATGCGATGCGAGATGCAAACTAGGCACACCAATCCTCATCTAAGTCCACATATCAATACAACTCAACTCTGAAATATAACCGGGGTCTGGTACACTCCAAACCAAATTGCGGCCCCATCGCGCACAATAAGGTAGGTGGAAGAGACCTCACTATCAACCTGCCAATATTGGGTCCGGCTTGTAGATAGCGGACCCATTTATCGAGCTGGTCAAACTCAGCCTAGCTTTTTCCCCTCCACTCAGGCGGGTAAGGCTTCACCCCCTTCCAACTGACCACGACACAGTGGAAAGAGCGACCGTCTAGTAATTGGCACTCGACGCTCATACACCCACTCGGTCTAAACATTGGGGTAACCTCCTAGTACCATAAGAGCTTAAGGACTTTCACCCAAGAACATCTATAGCACCCCATGTAGAACAAGATTTTCGGTGTCCAATCCTACCAACCATGATATGCATGTGCAGGCTACGACCCTGATTTCGCTAGGGCGTATAGTATACATGTCACATAATGCAAGATACATGAATCACGCAATCCAGTCATACAGCAAACATGCGCATACCACACGCTCATGAAGGTAACTCCCCTTACCAGGGAGTCCATAACAATCTGCCCACTAGATGTACTATGATTAATCACTCATCTCATCAAAAGCATGCAGATGATGCGTATGGGCATGTATCATAATGCTATGTCATCACATACTCATAATCGGTATTGATAACCGGCACCGATAATCAACATCGGCCTCGATATCAACACCAATGCTCAGCATCAACAATCGGCATAGATAATCAACATCGGTAATCGGCACTGACGATCTGCATCGATAATAGGCACCGACAACTAGCATATATAAACAAGGAAGGGTCCATAGTTGGACAGCCAATCAACCATAATATAAAGATCGGCCCCCGGTCGTGGTTATATCAAATCCAATAGCGCGAAACCATCCATCTACAGTGAATGGGGCCCAGTTATTGGGTTAACCCATGAAGAGAATGAGCCTAACGAGGCCTAAGGGAAGGTCACAATGAGGACATCTAACCATCATTGCCCATCAATGTGGACATCTAACCATCATTGCTCCCAAGGAGTAGCCTACATAAGGAATTCATACACAATGTAATGGCCACACATACATCACATTAGGCCTCGCTCATGGGCCTCACATACATCGCATCGGGCTTCATATAAGGGCCTCGACTGTACCACAATGGGCTATGCCCATGGGCCTTGAATACATCACAATGGGCCTCGCCCATAGGCCTTGAATACATTTCCACGGGCCTCTCCCATGGGCCTCATATATCAAGTGGGCTGCATTACATTGGTAGCATTATATGGGCCACACTAATGGGCCCAATACACATCACAAAGGCCGCATAACATGGGCCTAACTTTCATCAAGTGGGTCGCGCCATCTACACCATTCCTCTATTCTTAGGGATCATGTTAGAGTATTTTAAAAAAATTTAAATCACATGGACTGCACTCCAAATAACAGTGGTGATAATGATTTCCACCATTAGAATTCTCAAGGCCCACCGTAACATTTATTTTCCATCCAATCTGTTCATAAGGTCACATAGACCTGAATTAAGATGAAAAACAAATTTCATGTTGATCGAGATTTTCTGTGATACCAAGACGATTTTAATGGTAAATGTTCAATGCTCCATTGTTTTTATCAGTGGCCCACCTGACAAGTAGATCTGACTCATTTTTGCCTCAAGCCATAAAATGAGCTTGCCAAAAGGATGGATGGTTTGGATGTAACACATGCATCAGCGGCCCTATGGAGATGGACGACATAGATAAAGCACACCTCATGGTGGGGTTTGCACGTGTGGCCCACAAGATGTAATGGATGGTCGCACAGCCACACGCGGGACCCCAGAACTTGTTGATGTTAATTAGTAGATGGGTCCCACCATCTGGATGGTTTAACTATCACGTGGGACCCATAGAATTTAGACGTTTAAATGGTAGTCGGTCCCACCATCTGGCAGATGGCTGGCGTGGATGTACAGCTGATGGATGGTCTGTATATAATACACGTCACAATCAGGCCCACTGTCCCAGCCCATGGACGATTGGGATGTACAAAACCCACCAATGTGACCAAGTGCTATGTATGCATGATTAGCCCAACCGTTATTAATCTGTTTACAACCAACAAGTTTAATCGAGCTCATAGTCACTACGGGGAGCTCATAGCCCAGCGTAGGTCGACAGCTCGGGCATAATGTCCCATGACCACCATCCTCAGCCCATGAGTCTACCGTCTTAGGGTGTGTATAGGACCCATCAGCACGTGGTCAATTAGTTCTTCATAATGGGAAACTACCATCATAAGCCGACTAGGAATGAACATTGAAATCTTTAGATAGAGCGACTAAAGTGAGACAATATGTATGATCCAATAGCGAGTAAACAACGGTAATGACAAATGTGAAAGAGGCCATTTGATAGTCGGTTAGATGAGATCACTCCATATGTGGTACATCCCATGAATTTAAACTACCATTATCCATAACCACCATGCTGAGGGACTAATGTTAGTACAATCTGTCCCATTACACCTTAAGTACGGACTCTCTTTAAATAGAGGTTTCCATAGAGAGATTTTAGCTGATATGTGACTTATAACCAATGCAACCATATGGAGATTCAGGCATGCTTCAACATTTAAAGTAAAGTTCAAATATACAAATAGTTCGAGAGTCATGTGTTCATAACTTGTCAATTTCTAAGGCATATATCTTAAAGAAAGCAATTCAAGTGACTCCTATACTTGAGTAATTAGTAAGACAATTCTTAGAACTTGTGCTCAATTAAACTAATTGACATTCTAACAAATCCAAAACATGCTTTTAAGTCAAGTAAATCAATTACTCGAACTAACTCTAGGACATTTAGTTAAGTAAGTTAACCAAACATCCTACTAAGTGTTAAGTGGACTAAACAGATAGTTTTATTTCTATAACATGTAATGAACTAACTACACAATTATTCTTAACCAATTCTAATCAAGTCTAAGGCATGAATTAGATTATTCAAGTATCCAAATGAGTCTTAAATCATACTTCCAAGCAAACCGACCAAGTGTTAACTTACTTATAAAGCATAGATTTCAACAACTTCCCGAATGATTCACCGTCATTCAAATTTTACTATAAAGTTATCCTTAGCCTAACTTGGAGGTCGAAAGCCCAAGGGGAAGAAAATCATCACCAGACAAGTCGTACTACGTCCCTTAATGCGAATTCCCTTAAGAAGTTAGTGGCTCCACGTCGTTCGAATGGTCCCCTAGAGAAATTTCTTGCATAAGTCGATAAGTTCTAAAGTTTTAAAACACCAAGATTGGTTGAAGGACCCAAAAATAAAGATGGTTCGGGTCTCATCAAGGGGAGTCCAGGCCCAACACACTTGGCCCAACGAGTGTGTTCAATTTGAGCCCAAAATCTCCTCTAACTATGGGCTGAACTGGGCCCTAGCTTTGGCTCAGCTATAGGGTCCAATACAAGCCCAAGATGGAGCAGGGTTAGGCCATCCCTGGCCCAACAATTCATGGCCCAATAGGACCAAATCCAATTTGAGTGTGGGCCACCCATGCTTAGGCAGCGTGCGGCCCACAAGCCTTATGCAAGGAGTGGCCCACTTGCGTGGCAAGGTGCGGCCCACTAGTGTTCAAGGTGAGGCCCACTGTTGTTCAAAAATGGTGCGGCCCACTGAGTTGAAAGTCAGGTGCAGCCCACATTTACTTAAGGTAGGGCCCATAGAGCCTAATTTTGGCCCACTATAGGGCTCAGATTTACACAGGACTACGGCTTGCTTTCTGGCTTTCCTTCCGGACTAGCTAAGACTTGGTTTCCATCTCCCACTCATAGCCTCCCAAGGGACTGGTTTCAGCTGGGATTGAAGGCCCATGCAGGGGCCTATTGCGGCTCTATTTTCGGTCAAGATTGAACCTGGTTTTAGCTTGGATTTTAGCCCAGCTGAGGACCTGGTTTTGATCCAATTTCCAGCTGAGTTAGACTCTATTTTCATTAGCCTTATGGATGGATGAGGGTCTGCATTCCAGCCTTATATCCGACCTAATCTTGGTCCCGTTAGTGGGGCATTTGTAGTTTAAATCAAGGCCTAATGAAGGCTTAATTTCGGTTCAGTTCCCGGCCCGTTTAAGGCTTGATTTCGGTATGATTCCAGGCTTGAAAATGGCCTATCACAGAGCTCGGTTTTCGGCCCAACTAGGGCCTATTTCTGCCACAATCCTGGCCCAGAACTAGGCCATTAATTGGCCTAATCCTAGTCCAAAACAGAGCCATGCCTTTGGCTTTGTTCCAGTCCAAAACACAGTCATGGCCTGACCTGATTTTAGTCTAAAACTTGAGTTGTTTTCTAGCTTTATTTTGGTCTGAAATATAGCCATGGATTGGCTTGGTTTTGACCTGAACTACGACCATTGTTTGGCCCGGTTCCAGCTCAAAACAGAGCTCCTATATTACCGGGTTTCAGCCCGACTCATGGCCATTGTTTGGCTTGCCTTTGTCTTGAAATTTAGCCATTGGTTGGCCCAACTTTCATCTCATATACTACCCATCACGCTATGAAAGAATAGCTTATTACCTAGTATAGAACTCGGTGGGGCAGCCACCAACTCGGCCGAGTCGAACTGAGAACAGGGTGAGTTGAGCTGACCCATGCACTCGGCTCACTCCCTCTTTCTCTCTCTCTCTCTCTCTCTCTTTCTCTCTCTCTCTCTTTCCACTCTCTTTCTCCTTTCTCCTTTCTCTCCACTTGGTGTGAATCCTAAGAGCTACACGCCTCTTTTTATAGTGATGAGGAAGTGAGCTCCAACATGTAAGTGCTATGTTTTCTAACTCCTATGATTGTCAAATTTTGTAGTGCCAAAACCTCTTAGAATCCATGTCTTATGTAGCTCATCTACATATTTAAGATCATGCATCTCATGTACAAGAACAAAGGTATTTACCTCAAGAACTTCAAATGTAAGATCAAGAGATATACAAGTTCAAGTTCAAGTTCAACACCAAGTGTTAGTTCAATCTTTCAAGCTTCAATAGTTAAAGGTTTCAAAGCTTCATCCATGTCAAGACAAAGTTCTTTACTTTGATACTTAAAGCTCAAGATGAAATACAAGTTAAGTATCTCAAGTTCAAGATTCAAAGCGTCTTAAATTCAAGCTTCAAAGAATTACAAGTTCAAGCTTCAACACACTTCAAGATGTCAAGCTTCATGTAGGTCAAGAACAACTATCAACTGAAGCAAAAAAAAATTCAATGTTCATATATCGCTTATAAGGTATGAATGACCCTAGATTGACTATAGGTTAGGTTATATTGATTACATACTTTAATTGGGTCACTTTATAAGAGTATAGACTGTTTTCTCGACTAGTCTTAGCCTATGTTCGACTAGTGCAATTACTGGCTTGACCAGTCTAAGAAACTCCTCGACCAGTTCAAGATTTGTTACTTATTTTTCGGATTTTTTGTTGGATCTTCGACCAGTCGAGTGAACAGTGCTCGACTCAAAGTCCAGCAATTAAAATGGGTCCCACACGACCAGTCGAGAGCAGGGTTTGACCGGTCGTGCAGGCAACTCGACCAGTCGTGGATGCCACTTGACCAGTCGTGGAACGATTTTATCTTATCACGCCTAAATTTTTAAAAGTTTGTTGGTTTTTTGACCAGTCAAGCTGTCCTCTGGGCCAGTTGAGTGAACAATTTCTGTACTTGTAAATAGAGCATGTTTTTAGAGTTTTTCATCGAATTCAAGAAAAATCAAGACACCACTCTGAGAGATAAGTTTGTGATATTCTTAAGCTATTTACTGCTCATTTAATATTCTCTTTAATTAGCTTTTTGTATTTAATTTTGTATTTTATATTCCAATCTTATTTGAAGAAGGGATTGAAATTTTCCCCTTTCTTAGAATCAAAATCAAATCAAGCTAGCCCAAGGTGATTTAATCTAAAAAAAAATCATTTAGAACTTAGAACCTTTTCATAAGTGAGTGTGGACATTGAACATCAACGTTGAACTTCTACTCTGAATCGGTTCTATTGAGTTACATCAAATGGAGAATATCCAGATAAGTATTTTATAGTTTTGTAAATCTCTTTCTTTTGGTTTCTTTGAGATTGTGCCAGAAAAATCTTTCTTTTGGTTTGTCTGAGGTGATCCAGAAAACTTAGAGTGTGGGGTTTTTTTTAATTATTTAAGCCCACTTGAAAGACACAATTGTAAAGGTTTTAGGTGAACCTTGAAAAACCTATTGCATAGTGAACGCTAATATCCACTGTGTGAGGATATTAGGAGTGGAGTAGTTATGTGGTTATTTTTCTAAACAGTTGCTGTACACACAAGCGAACCACTATAATTTCTGGTCTTATGGTGGATGATTGATTGTGACATTGTGTGGATGTTGTAATTTCCTTTTATGCAATTGTGGAAGAATGTTGTAATCTTTTTATGTAAGTGTGGGAATAGTTTAATTCCTTGTTATTTATTTATTTATTTATTCCTCTGTATCGGTTTGAGATTTTGATATACAGACCTTCCTAGGAATCAGGTTGTTCTACCATAAACCATTGGTTTTTGGTGTAAGGTTGTCCTTAGAACAACATCTGTATCAACCTCTTAATACTTATACATTTGATGTTGTTATTCATTTCTGCATTGTGTGATTGATTAGTGTTATCTTTATTTTTATTTGTTAAATTATGCATTTAATTTTTAATTTGGCGTAGTCCTATTCACCCCCCCCCCCCCCTCTAGGACTCTTAGCTCGACCTTTTCAAGTGGTATCAGAGCCTAATAGCTCGCTTTATTTATTTTTGGATTCATTTCCTGAGCTAATCGATTTGAGCTTTTTAAGATGTCAAATTTTGATAGCCTTTCAGTCACTAGGCCTCCATCATTTGATGGCTCCAATTATGCCTATTGGAAAGCCAAAATGAGGATTTTCTTAAAATCCATGGATGGGAGTGTGTGGCAAGCCACAGTGAACAATTGGACCCCTCCTACCGCTGAAGTGACTGGTACCAATGGATCTGTAACTGCAAAAGTAACACCTTATTTTACTTGGACCTACCTTCATAAAAGTGAAAGTTGTGCCAATGCAAAGGCTCTAAATGTAATTACTTGCGCACTATCACCTGATGAATTCAAGAGAATTATCTCCTGTGATACTACAAAGCATGCCTGGGATGTTTTGGAAATGACACACGAGGGAACAACAATTGTCAAGAAATCTAAAGTCCAAATCCTCACAACCAAATTTGAGGAAATATGTATGAAAGAAAGTGAAACTTTCTTGGACTTCTATAAAGATCGAATGACATTGTCAACTCTATGTGGGGTCTTGGTGATAGAATCCGAAAAAGTAAAGTCTGTGCAAAGATACTACGCTCACTCCCTGAACGGTACAATTCAAAGGTGACTGCGATATAAGAACTTCGTGATACGGATAATATGAGGGTAGAAGAATTAGTTGGTTCCTTACAGACCTATGAGTTAAACTTTAAAGCTCCTAAAGGTAAATTCATCACCCTTAAATCTTCTAAAATTATTTCTCAAGAAAATAACAAATCTGATATAGAAAATTCTAAAGATGATATGGCCCTTTTAGTTAAAAAGTTTTATAAGATTTTCAAAAGTAAAAAGAGGGTTGATTTGCAAAAACCTAGTGAAAAGAAAAGATCTCGATCTAAAACTTAGAAATCTTTAAAAGACAACCAATGTTAAAAGTGCCACGAATATGGGCATCTAGCAAACATATGTCCTAAAAAGGACAAACCGAAAAATAAAGGCATGTTGGCTACATGGGATGAATCTTCCTGCTTTGAAGCTTCTTCTGAGTTGGAAGATTCTGAAACTGAGTTGGCTAATGATGTTAAACCCCTAATGACTCTAGCCAAATTCACTTTTTCAGATAATGATGATTTAAATGGTGAAGAAAATCTTAATAGTGATCATGAAAATGAAGAAGATCTTTAAGATGCTTATAATGCCTATACAGGGAAAGTTGCAAAATTGCTGTAAAACTAAAAGTTCAAAAAGAAAAGTTTTCAAAACTTAAAGAAAATTTTGATAATCTAGTCTTATAAAAATCACACATTTCTGATTGTTTTGAATAAACTAAATGCGATTTAGATTTCAAAACCTCCCTTGTTGAAAACCTAAAATCTGAAAATGAAAAGTTAAAACTAGAAGTCTCTTCACTTTTGAGTTTAAAAGACACATGGAGGTATGCCCAAGGTGATCCTAAGTTAGAAAAACTCTTATCCGGATCCAAAAAATGTGGCGATCGATCTGGATTGGGCTACGACAAAAGTATTCCTCCCAAACATAAGAATACTCCACTCACATTTGTGAAATGAGAGTCTTCTAACTCAAAAGGGAAGAGTCTAAATCAAAATTATTCTAAAAATGCTAAGACTTTTCAAACCCTAAAACCTGAAAGTAACCACCTCAACTATAAAAATTAGAATCGTAATCCATTAGCAGAGAAAATTGTTGATTTACTTAAGGAGCTCTTAAAATTTAACTCAATGGGTAGGTCTTATAACAACTACAAACATAAGAAGACCAACTATACTCCTAAACCCAAGACTATAATGAAATGGGTCCCTAAGGTTACTTGCTTGGTTGCCCACACCGCTTTCAAAGCTTCAAGCCATTCAAAGTGGTACTTAGACAGTGGATGCTCCAGACACATGACAGGTGACAAGGGTCTGTTCACTAATCTTAAAGACATGACTGATGGTTCAGTTACATTTGGTGATGGTAGCAACTGTATAATTGTTGGCCAAGGTACGGTTCAACTTTAACCTCCCTCTATTTAAGAATGTTTTATACGTAGAAGGGTTAAAACACAACTTATTAAGCATCTTTCAAATATGTGATAATAATCATAGTGTAAAATTTACTAACCAAGGTTGTGAAATTCTAAATAACAATGGTTTTGTAATATTAACTAGTCGCAGAACTTCTGAAAACTGCTATATTGTTTGTGATTCAAGCTCATCTAATCTATCATGCTACATGGTCTATACCAATGAGACCGAATTATGGCATAAGCGCCTCGAACATGTACACTACCACAACTTATATAAATTAAGCAAAAGATAGTTGGTAAGAGGTTTACCCAAAATACAGAAAGTTGATAAAATATGTGGTGAAAGCCAGATTGGCAAATAAATTAAGAGTACTCACAAAAAGCTGAACTCCAATACCACATCTAAACCACTTGAACTTCTCCACATGGATCTCATTGGATCAACTAGAATAGAGAGTCGAGGTGGCAAGAAGTACATACTGGTAATTGTTGATGACTTTACTAGGTTCACTTGGTTAGTCTTTGAAAAGGCCTAGCTATATGTCCTAGAGGGAGGTGAATAGGACTATGCCAAATTTAAAATTATACCAGTGGAATTAAATAAAAAGATAGTCTTATAAACAAATAATTGAAAGATAAAACTTTAAATAAATCACAATACGGAAATGTAAAGCAACCTTAATATTTTAGTATTGAGAGGCTGATACGAATGATGTTCTAAGGATAACCTTGCACCATAAAAATTAAGGGTTTATGGCAAGACAACCTTACTAGAATGTATAAGTATCAATGTCTCAAACTGAAGAGAATAAATAAAATAGCAAGAATTGAAATTCTAAACTATTACAACATTCCCATAATGCTTGAAATGTAAATATTACAACATTAACATCCACACATACATTCCACAGCTTTGAATGATAAAAGATAGAAATTAAATAAACATTCAAACCACAAGACACAAAGAATTATAGTGGTTCGCCTGTGTGTTCACCAACTATTAAACAACAGCCACACAGCTTGCTACTCCACTCCTAATATCCTCACACAGGGGATAGCGTTCACTATGAAAATAGGTTTCACAAGTTCCCCTAAAACCTTCACAATTGTGTCTTTCAAATGGGCTTACACAATTCAAAAAACCCCACTTTTTGAGTTTTCTGACTTTCCTCAGATAACCACTATATTGAGATTTTTTTGGCTTAATCTAAAAAAAAAACTAAAATGAAGGAAATTTACAATAGAGTAAAATACCTGGATTTCTCCTTTTGTAGTAGCCCAAAAGAACCAATCAGAGTAGAAGTTCAAATATAGAAGTTCAATTGTCCAATACTCACTTTGAACTGGTCTTAGGCCGAACTGCATTTTTAAATTTTAAGCGCGATCAGATAAAACCGTTCCACGACTAGTCTTAAGGTGTCCACGACTGGTCGTGAGGCCTCCACAACTGGTCGTAACCAATCCACGACTGGTCGTGAGGAACCAGGAATGGTTGCTTGAGTTTGAGTCGTAGTTGAAGGACTGGTCATGAATGAGTTGACACTTTTCCTACGACCGGTCGAGCAGACTCCTGGACAGGTCGAAGCTCAACCAAAAATTTTCAAAAATTTGCAACAACTTAGGACTGGTCTTGGAATTTCTTGGACTGGTCGAGCCAGTTCTAGGACTAGTCTAACAGAGTTCAGGACTAGTCAAAGAACAGAGCAAATACTTATAACAATATTTAATTTGAATTATGTATACAAAATGACCTACCCTAAGGTCAATCTAAGGTCATTCATACCTTGAATGTGAAGTAAGGACATTGAAACTTCATTTCTTCAAATGATGGTTGACCTTTGAAGATTATGAAACTTGAGATCTCTATAAGATGTAGCTTGAACTTGAGATCTTCAAAAGCTTGGATTTGTCGTTCTTGAGTTGTACTTCTTCTTGAGTTGTACACTAACTTGAGTCTTGAATAAGATCACTTCTTTCGTTGTAGCTTGTACTTGTATTTCTTGAAATGATTTGAAGTAGTTCTTCGTTCTTAACTTAAAGCAAAGATGCAGTGACTTGATCATATGAAACAACATGTTATACAAGACATAAATTATGTTTTTTGGGTCCACAAAATTTGACAACCAAAGGAATAGGAAACCATAGCACTTACAATCTCTCCCTTTGTCAAATTTGTGACAAAACATACTTAACAAAAATATGATCAAAATCATGCACCAGTTATAAAAGAAAACCAGTTACAACCTAATTAACGAATCATGCACTAGTTGTCATTCACAAATTCTTGTCATTCACAAATTCTTCATTACTTACTCCCCCTGAGTAACACACATAAATCCACCATAAAAATTATGTTACTCTACTCACCCACAATCCATATTTATCTCCCCCATATCTATATTATCCATATTTATCAAACTTAAATTATTGTCCCCCTTTTTGTCACAATATGACAAAGGAAGAAATGAATAAATAGAAGTGGAAGACCAATAAGAGAGTAATTAAAGGAATAATTAGTTAAGATATACAAGTAAAAATAAGCAAATTCAAAGTTCACATAACATTAACTAGTTGAAACAAAAGTCAGTCATACAAACTGAAGTAAAACCAAAATCCACACACCAACAAAGTAATATAAAAGTTATTACAAACTAAAGAATAAAATACTTAATCATATCCTGAGGAAGGAGCAGGTATCGTAGGATCAAGTTGATGAAGCCCCTTATTAATGCGCCTAAGATACTTACGCATATATTTAAATTGCAAATCATGGGCAATATTCATGTCCCTACCTTCTCCTCAAGAGCACGAAGATGAGCATCAAAATCAGATGGCACATAGTCAAGTTCATTTGTAGAATCTAATTCATTCTCATCAAAAATATCATCCATATTTATATCATCGGGAGGAAGATCGCCACCTTCTTCATCATTCCCTGCTTCAGCACCACCACCACCTACATCTCTTTGGCCACCAGCCAATTCCAGCTTCATCTTGTTTATATTAGAATTGTTAAAAATAAGATGATGTATAGGAACCTCTTCAACAGGCATAGCAACTAGCATGTGAGAAGCTAACACAGTCATAAGATAAGCAAATGGAATATCACTATGTCCTGGATGGAGACGAAACTGAATGATGAAATGACATATAAAAGAAGGCTTTAGTACCAGTGATAATAGAATACAAAACCCGAACCATAAATGAAGTCAGTTCAGTTTTGTTACCAGAACGTGGATACAAATTTGAAGTAAAGATTCTGTGGAGAACCCTGTATCTGGGTAACAAATACTTTGCGAGGAGCACATTCCCTTTATAAGTCCATTGAACATCAATATTACATAAATTTCTAGTTAACATACGTTTCTCTGTTTCAGACGATTTTTCAACTAGAGTATGAATAGGAATACCCTCGTCATTAACAGGTATGTCCATGAGAGCCAAAATCAGATGATGGTTTACTTCAAATGGACCTTCTCTTGTATCAATATTAAACATTAAATTCTCATATGAAAATTTAAAAATACACGCAATCATGGCCTGAGCAATAGATTAGTATGCAGGCCCACCCCAATGAAGGATGTTATCTCAGCCTACAGATTGGAGAAGAGGAAGGATACCAAAAGGTGCAATATGATCAATAAATATAGGTCTTTCAACAATGACATTGCGCATTCGCAAATCCTATACATGTGCGGGATCATCTTCGAGTGAACGAAGATGGCGCCGAGAGATAGGAGCTGATCTAGAAGATGATGGACCACGGGAAGTTTTCTTTTTCCCTCTAGAATCCATTTGCAATAGATTAATTAAAGAAATAAGAAAACGCAAAGATTATGGAGTGGGGTTTGCTAAGATCGGATTTTTCAAGAGAAAATCCTAAAATCACAATGAAACACAAAATAAATTACTCCAAGAGTGAAAATGAAGTAAAATTGACTAGAATCTCCAAGAAAAACACAAATGATGCACTAACCTTGAAGAATCAGACAATTGGGTACGACTGGTCGTGCTACGGCCCGTTGAAGAAGAAATAGGAAATGAGGAAGATGAGTTTTTCTCCAAATTTGAAGAGACACAATGCGCTACACTACTAGTCGAGGACTATTCTCGACCGGTCGTACCACGACTGGTTGAACACGTCCTCGACTGGTCGTGAACTAATAAAAACATGTATTTTTCATCAAAACTTATAATTTAAACAAATAAATATACGTTATGATACACACATGCATGAATAATCAATTTAAATTGCACATTCCAAGATCAAATTTCAATTTATTAAACCTGCTTTTGTCGAGCGGTTTAGTGAAAATGTCTACAAGTTGAGACTCAGTTGGAATGTATTCCAATGAAATTATTTTTTCTTTCACTAATTCATGAATGTAATGAAATCTAATGTCAATGTGCTTGGTACGTGAATCCTGAATTGGATATTTAGAAATATTTATTGCACTGGAATTATCACAATCTAAAACCATTGAATCATGTGCAATTCCATAATCGCTTAACATGCGTTTCATCCAAACAAGCTAAGTACATGCATTTCCAGTTGTAATGTATTCAGCCTCAGCAGTAGTAAGTGATATAGAACTTTGCTTCTTACTAAACCAAGAAACTAAACAATTTTCAATATAGAAACAACAACTACTGGTTGACTTTCTATCATCGATATTACTAGCCTAATCAACATTTGAGTACCCTGCCAACTGAACACTAGTATCATATGGATACCAAAGACCTAAATTAGCAGAACTTGAGACATATCGCATAATCCACTTAATAACAGTTAGATGAGACTCTTTAGGGTCAGACTGATATCTAGAGCAAATTCCAACACTTAAAGCAATATCAGGTCTACTAACAATTAAATAAAGCAAACTACCAATCATACTGCGATATAATTTAGGATCTACATTTTTACCTGTAGAGTCTTTTAAGAGTATTAAGGTTGTACTCATAGGAGTATCAAAATTCTTACCATTCTCAAATCCAAACTTTTTAATTAAGTTCAAATCATATTTGGTTTGAGAAATAAAAATACCATCAGGTTGTTGTTTTACTTGCAACCTTAGGAAATAATTCAATTCCCCAACCATGCTCATTTCGAACTTAGATTTCATTAAATCTACAAACTCAATAGTCATGTTAGTATAACTTGATCCATAAATAATATTATCAACATAGATTTGTACCATTAAGATATGATCGTTATGTTTCTTAACAAACAGAGTCTTATCAACACTTCCCATTAGAAAATTATGACTTAGTAAAAACTTAGTCAATTTTTTGTACCATGCCCTGGGAGCTTGTTTCAAACTGTAGAGAGCCTTTTTAAGGCGGTAGATATGATCAGTGTTCTTAGGGTCTTCAAAACCCATTGGTTGTTCAACATAAACTTCTTCATGCAGATCGTCATTTAAGAAGGCACTCTTTACATCCATTTGATAAATTTTGAAATTTCTAAAGCACGCAATGGATATGAATAGTCAGATTGATTCAAGATGAGCTACTGGGGCAAAGGTCTCATCATAGTCGATCCCTTCAATTTAAGTGTAACCTTGTACAACCAGTCTAGCCTTGTTTCGAATTATATTACCAAGTTCATCAGACTTGTTTTTGAAAATCCACTTAGTTCCTATAATGTGTTTATCTTTAGGTCTAGGAACAAGATACCAAACATCATTTATCACAAATTGGTTAAGCTCTTCTTGCATAGTTACTATCCAGTTTTTGTCAGTAAGAGCTTCTTTTACGTTAATCGGTTCTATTTGAGATGTAAAGAACACATAATTACATGTCTTTTAGTTGTCTACGAGTGAGCACACCAGTGAGAGGGTTTCCAAGAATTTGAGTGGTTGGATAATCTTTGACAGTCCTTAGTTCAGAATTAGTTTAATTTGATGAAGTATCTAGTTTGTCAATTAAAAGAACATCATTATCTGAACTTGGGGCAGGTGTATTCAAGTGATCGTCAATAACCACGTTGATGGACTCTTAAATAACACCGGTCCTTTTGTTCAATACTCGATATGCATGACTATTTATAGAATACCCTAAAAAGATACCTTCATCACTTTTAGTATCAAACTTTCTCAAATTTTCACGGTCATGTAAAATATAGCACTTGCTGCCAAAAACTCAAAAGTATTTGACAGTAGGCTTCTTATCAAACCATAGTTCATAAGCAGTTTTATTATTAGATTCACTTGTATAAACGTAGTTGATTATATAGCATGCAGTATTAACGGCTTCAGTCCAAAGACTTTTAGGGAGCTTCTTACTATTTAACATTACATTAACCATTTCTTGAAGAACTCTATTTATTCTTTCAACAATTCCATTTTGTTGTGGTGTTTTAGGTGCAGAGAATTCATGAGATATTCCCTGATCGCAACAGAATTTCTCAAAACTGCTATTTTCAAATTCTGATCCATGATCACTACGGATCTTATTAACTTGAGAACCTTTTTCAATTTGGATCCGTTTAAGAATCCTTTTTACTTCATCAAGGGTTTCTGATTTATCTCTTAAGAAGGTTACCCAAGTGAATCTGGTATAATCATCCACGATCACCAGTATGTATTTTTTGCCACCTCGACTCCCCGTCCTGGTTAGTCCTAAAAGATCTATGTGGAGAAGTTCGAGCAGTTTCGATGTGGCATTAGAGTTCACCTTTTTGTGAGAACTCCTAGTTTGTTTGCCAATCTGGCATTCACCACATATTTTGTCTACTTTTTAAAGTTTAGGTAGACCTCTTATTAGTTCTCTTTTGCTCAATCTATAGAGATTGCGGTAGCGTACATGTCCAAGGCATTTATGCCATAACTCGGTCTCATTGGTATGGACCATGTAACACAGTTGATTAGATGAGCTAGAATCACTCACGATGTATTAGTTTTCAGAAGTTCTATGACCAGTTAATATTACAAAGCCATTTTTGTTTAATATTTCACACCTTAGGTTAGAAAATTTAACATTATGATTTTTATCACAAATTTGAGAAATGATTAACAAGTTATGTTTTAAACCTTTAACGTACAAAACATTCTCAAATAAGGGGAGGTTAGAAAGTTGAACCGTACCTTGGCCGATAATCTTACAGTTGCTACCATCACCAAATGTGACTAAACCATCAGGCATGTCTTTAAGAGTGGTGAACAAACCTTTGTCACCAGTCATGTGCCTGGAGCATCCACTGTCTAGGTACCACTTTGAATAGCTTGAAGCTTTGAAAGCGGTGTGGGCAACCAAGCAAGTAACCTTAGGAACCCATTTCATAATTGTTTTGGATTTAGGAGTATAGTTGGTCTTCTTATGTTTGTAGTTGTTGTAAGAATGACCCACTGAGTTAGATTTTAAGAGCTCCTTAAGTATATCAACTATTTTCTCAGCTAAAGGGTTTCGGTTTTGATTTTTATAGTTGATATAGTTGCTATTTGGTTTTTGAAAAGTTTTAGCATTTAAAAAAAAAATTTGATTAGAACTTTCTCTTTTGAGTTTGAGGACTCTCCTTTCACAAACTTGGGAGGAGTATTCTTCTGTTTAGGAGGAATATTTCTATCATAGCCCAAACCGGATCAGTCACCACTTTTTCTTAATCCAGACAATAATTTTTCTAATTTTGGATCACCTTGGGCATACCTCCATGTATCCTTTAAACTCAAAAGTGAAGAGACGTCAAGTTTAAGTTTTTCATTTTCAAATTTCAAATTTTCTTCACTAGTAGAATCATCATGATCTGAAAAAGTGAACTTGGCTAGAGTCATAAGGGTTTTAACTTCATTGTCCGACTCAGTTTCAGAATCTTCTAATTCAGAAGAGGCTTCAGTGCCAGAAGATTCATCCCAAGTAGCCAACATTCCTTTCTTTTTAGGGTTGTCCTTTTTAGAACACTTGTTTCCTAAATGCCCATATTCTTAACAGTTGTAACATTGACTATCTTTTAAAGATTTTCAAGTTTTAAATTTAGATTTAGATCTTTTCTTATCATTTAATTTTTGAAAGTCAACTCTCTTTTTACATTTGAAAATCTTATAAAACTTTTTTGCTAAGAGAGCCATATCATCTTCAGAATTTTGAAAATCAGAATTTTCTTGAGAAAATACATTTAGAAGACTTAAGGGCAATAGATTTACCTTTAGGAGCTTTAAGATTTAACTCGTAGGTTTGTAAAGACCCAACCAAGTCTTCTACCCTCATATTGTCCGTATCACGAAGTTCCTGGATCGCAGTCACCTTTGAGTTGAACCGTTCAGGTAGTGAGCGTAGTATCTTTGCACACGCTTTACTTTCTAGGATTTTATCGCCAAGACCTCACATAGAGTTTACAATGTTATTCAGTCTGTCATAGAAATCCATAAATATTTCATTTTCTTCCATATGTATTTCCTCAAATTTAGTTGTGAGGATTTGGACTTTAGACTTCTTAACAATTGATGTACCCTTGTGTGTCATTTCTTAAATATCCCAAGCTTGCTTTACAGTATCACGGGATATAATTCTTTTGAACTCATCCGGTGATAGTGCGCAAGTGATTACAATTAGTGCTTTTGCATTAGCATTACTCTCACTTTTCTGAAGAGTGGTCCAAGAAAAATAAGGTGTTACTCTCATTGATTTTGATCCATCAATACTAGTCACTTCAGTGGTAGGAGGGATCCATTCAATCACAGTAGCTAGTCACCCGCTTTCATCCATGGATTTAAGGAATATCCTTTTCCTGGCTTTCCAATAGGCATAATTAGAGCCATCAAATGGTGGAGGCCTAGTAACTGAAAGGCTATTAAAATTTGACATCTTATAAATAGCTAAGATCGATTAGCTCAGGAAATAAATCCAGATAACAATAAAAATGAGCTATTAGGCTTTGATACCACTTGAAAAGACCTAGCTATATGTCTTAGAGGAGGGGCGGGGGGGGGGGGGGGGTTAATAGGACTATACCAAATTTAAAATTATACCAGCGGAATTAAACAATAAGATAGCATTATAAACAAATAATTGAAAGATAGAACTTTAAATAAATCACAATACGAAAATGTAAAGCAACCTCAATATTCGAGTATTGAGAGGCGATATGAATGATGTTCTAAGGACAACCTTGCACCATAAAAACCAAGGGTTTATGACACGACAACCTTACTAGAACGGTATAAATATTAATGTCTCAAACTGAAGAGGAATAAAGAAAATAGCAAGAATTGAAATTCTAAACTATTACAACATTCCCACAATGCTTGAAATGTAAATATTACAACATTCACATCCACACATACATTCCACAACTTTGAATGATAAAAGATAGAAATTAAATAAACATTCAAACCACAAGACACAAAGAATTATAGTGGTTCACCTGTGTGTTCACCAACTATTAAATAACAGCCACACAGCTTGCTACTCCACCCCTAATATCCTCACACAGGGGATATCAGCGTTCACTATGAAAATAGGTTTCACAGGTTCACCTAAAACCTTCACAATTGTGTCTTTCAAATGGGCTTACACAAATAAAAAAACCCTACTTTCTGAGTTTTCTGGCTCTCCTCAGATAACCACTAGATTGAGATTTTTCTAGCTTAATCTCAAACAAAAACCAAAATGAAGGAAATTTATAATACAGTAAAATACCTGAATTTCTCCTTTGTAGCAGCCTGGAAGAACCAATCGGAATAGAAGTTCGAATATAGAAGTTCAATTGTCCAATACTCACTTTGAAATGGTTCTAAGTTCTAATTGATTTTAAATTAAACCAAATGGGCTAGCTCTATTTGATTTTGATTCCAAGAAGAAGGAATACAACAATTCTTCTTTTCAATTCAGATTGGAATATAGAAACAAAATCAAATTGACAAAAGCTAATAAAAGAGAATATTAAACATGCACAGCGTAGCTTAAAAATTAACACAAACGTATCTCAGAGTGATGCCTTGATTTTACTTGAATTCGGATTGAAAAATTCTAAAATTTGTGTTCTATTTATAGATGCAGAAATTGCGTCTACGAATGGTTGTGTGGCCACCACGATTGGTCCTAGGTCGAACAACATTTTGAAATTTTAAGCATGATCGGATAAAACCATTCCACGACTAGTCGTAGGGTGTCCACGACTGGTCGTGAGGCCTCCACGACTGGTCGTGACTAACCCATGGCTGGTCGTGAGGAATCAGGAATGGTTGCTGGAGTTTGAGTCGTAGCTGCAGGATTGGTCGTGAATGAGTCGACACTATTCCTACGACCGGTCGAGCAGACCTAGGACTGGTCAAAGCTCAACCAAAAAATTCTGAAAATTTGCAACAACTTAGGACTGGTCTTGAAATTTCTTAGACTGGTCAAGCCAGTTCTAGGACTAGTCGAATAGAGTTTAGGACTAGTCGAAGAACATACCAAATACTTATAACAATATTTAATTTGAATTATGTATATAAAATGACCTACCCTAAGGTTAATCTAAGGTCATTCATACCTTGAATGTGAAGTAAGGACATTGAAACCTCATTTCTTCATATGATGGTTGACCTTTGAAGATTATGAAACTTAAGATCTCTAAAAGATGTAGCGTGAACTTGAGATCTTCAAAAGCTTAGATTTGTCATTCTTGAGTTGTACTTCATCTTGAGTTGTACACTAACTTGAGTCTTGAACAAGATCACTTCTTTCGTTGTAGCTTGTACTTGTATTTCTTGAAATGATTTGAAGTAGTTCTTCGATCTTGACTTGAAGCAAAGATGCAGTGTCTTGATCATATGAAACAACATGCTACACAAGACATAGATTGTGTTTTTTGGCCCCACAAAATTTGACAACCAAAGGAATAGGAAACCATAACACTTACAGTCTTCTTAAGAGACAAATCAAAAACTCTCGATGAAGTAAAAAGTATACTTAAACGTATCCAAACGGAAAAAGGGTCTCAAGTTTCAAAGATACGTAGTGATCATGGATCAGAATTTGAAAATAGCGGTTTTGAGAAATTTTACAGTGATTAGGGAATATCACATGAACTCTCTATGCCCAAAACACCCTAATAAAATGGTATACAGTGCTTCAAGAAATGACAAATGTAATGTTAAATAGTATGAAGCTCCCTAAAAATCTTTGGGTCAAAGCCGTAAATACTACTTGTTATATAATTAACTATGTTTACACTAGAAAATATAATGGTAAAACGACTTATGTAATGTGGTTTGATAAGAAGCCTACTGTCAAATACTTTTAATTTTTTGGCAGCAAGTACTACATCTTACGTGACCGAGAAAATCTGGATAAATTTGACACCAAAAATGATGAAGGGATAATCTTAGGCTATGCTCTAAATAATCGAGTGTATCGGGTTCTTAACAAGAGGACTGGTGTGATTCAAGAGTCCATTAATGTGGTTATAGACGAACACTTGAATACACATATCCCAAGTTTAGAAAATGATGAAGTTCTTTTAATTGATAAACCAGACTCTTCATTAAGTCAAGATAATACTGAACTGAGGACAGTTAAAGACCATCCTTCTAATCAAATCCTTAGAAACCCTCTGATTGGTGTGCGCACTCGTAGACAACTTGAAGATATGTATAACTACGTGTGCTTTACATCTCAGATAGAACCAACTAACGTAAAAGAAGCTCTTACTGATGAAAATTAGATTGTAGCGATGCAAGAAGAGCTCAATCAGTTTGTAAGAAATAATGTGTGGTACTTAGTTCCAAGACCAAAAGATAAACACATTCAAAACAAAATGAATTTTTAAAAATAAGTCTGATGAACTTGGAAATATTATAAGAAACAAGGCTAGGATAGTTGTACAAGGGTACACTCAAATAAAAGGCATCGATTATGATGAGACCTTTGCCCTAGTAGCTCGTATTGCATCAATCAGACTATTTATATCCATTGCTTATTTTAGAAAGTTCAAAATATACCAAATGGATGTAAAGAGTGCATTCTTGAACGGCAATTTGCATGAAGAAGTGTATGTTGAACAACCAATGGGTTTTGAAGATCCTAAGCATGTTAATCATGTCTACAGCCTAAAAAAGGCACTCTACGGTTTGAAACAAGCTCCCAAGGAATGGTATGAAAAGTTGACTAAGTTTCTACTAAGTCATAACTTTATAATGGAAAGTGTTGATAAAACATTATTTATAAAGAAACATACTGATCACATACTAATAGTATAAATCTATGTTGATCATATTATCTATGGATCTACTTGTGCTAACATGACCGTTGAGCTTGCAGATCTTATGAAGTCTAAATTTGAAATGAGCATGGTTGGAGAACTAAACTATTTCCTAAGGTTACAAGTCAAACAACAGCCTGATGGTTTCTTTATCTCTCAAACTAAATATGCTCTGAACTTGGTTAAGAAGTACAAATTTAAGAGTGAGAAAATTTTTGATACTCCAATGAGTACTACTTTAAAAATATCAAAGGACTCTATAGGTAAGAGTCTGAATCCTAATTTGTATCGCAGTATGATAGGTAGTTTGCTTTATTTAACTGCGAGCCGACCTGATATTGCTTTTAGTGTAGGTATTTGTGCTAGGTATCAATCTGACCCTAAAGAGTCACATCTAATTGTTGTTAAGTGGATTATGCGATATGTCACTAGTTCAGCAAATCTTGGTCTCTGGTATCGACATGATTCTAGTATACAATTAGCTGGTTACACAGATGCTGATTGGGTTGGTAACATTGATGATCGAAAATCAACTAGTGGTGGTTGTTTCTATATAGGGAACTGTTTAGTTTCTTGGCTAAGTAAGAAACAAAGTTCTGTATCACTTTCAATAGCTGAGGTTGAATACATTGCTGCGGGTAATGCATGCACTTAGCTTGTATAGATGAAAAGAATGCTAAGCGATTACGGAATTGGGTAAGATTCTATGGTCTTATACTGTGATAATTCGAGTGCAATTAATATCTCTAAAAATCCAATCCAGCATTCACGAACCAAGCATATTGACATTAGATATCACTATATTCGTGAATTAGTGGAAGACAAGACAATTTCTTTAGATTATATTTCGACTGAGAATCAATTAGCTGACATATTCACAAAACTGCTCGACCAAAGCAGGTTTGCAAAATTAAAATTTGATCTTGGTATGTGCAATGTGAATTGATAATTCATGTCTTTCTGTATTATAATGTATATATTTTTATTTTGAAAATTTTTAGATTTTAAAATTTATGAAAAATTACAAATTTTATGAGGTGCACGACCAGTCGAGTACAAACTCGACCAGTCATAGCACGACCAGTCGAGCATGTACTCGACCAGTCGTGAATCATGGGTTTAGCTTTTATTTGGGAAAAAATCACTTTTTCTTCATTTGGGTCTTCTTCTCCAACAAGCCCTACCTCGACCGGTCGAACCCATCTTCGATTCCTCCATTGGTTAGATCATTATTTTCGTTTTTCTTATAGATTTAAGTTCTTTGCACTTATTTTTCATCATTTGTGTGGTTTATTTCTTATTTTATGTTGGTTTTTTAGGTTTTCTACTCAAAAATGTGATATACTAGAAACCCACTTTGCTTCTTTTATAATCTCTTTATTCCTTGCTTTCTTTATTATAAATGGAAGGTACAACTAAGAAGAAAAGATCTTGTGGTCCATCTTCATCTCGTTCGATTCCTATCACGGTGCGCCACCTTCGGTCGCCCAAGGAAGATCCTAATTATGTGAAGGATATTCGATTATGTAATGTGATAGTAAAACGAACTGTCAATGTTGATCATTTGGCTCCTTTTGATATCATTCCTCTCCTTCAGTCAATAGGTTGGGATAACATATTACATTGGGGTGGGCCGCAATACCACTCCATTGCACAAGCTATGTATGCGTGCATTACTAATTTTTCTACTAAAAATCTGACATTTACTATTATGACTAGAGAAGGTCCAATTGATGTGGACCATCATCTTATTTCTGGTTTAATGGACCTTCCTGTTAATGATAAAGGTATTCCCATTAGTTTTCTAGTGGGAAAACCCTCTGAAAATGAAAAGCGAATGCTTACTAGGGATTTATGTAAGATAGATGCGGAATGGAGTACTGGTAATGCGCTCACCTCCAAGTTTCTGTTACCCAGATACGGAATCCTTCATAGGATTTTCATTTCAAATGTTTATCCTCACTCTGGTAACAAAACTGAACTTACTACATTCATGGTTCGTATTCTCCATTCTGTCATTTCTGGAGTCTCTGTATATCTTCTTTCTTTGATTTGTCATAGTATTATTCAGTTTTATCTCCATCTAGGTCACAGTGACATACCCTTCACTTATCTTATGACTGTGTTAGCCACCCATAGCTTAGTGGCTATGCTTGTTGGAGAGGCTCCCATTACCCATCTACCATTCAACAACTCTAACATTAACAAGATGAATTTGAAGTTGGCCCCAAGCCAGGTTAATGTGGATGTTGGTGGTGCTGCAGCTCCAAATGAAGAGGAGGGTGGTTTGCCTCCAGATGATGTGAATATGGATGACCTCCTTGATGAAATCAAATCCTGATTCTGCCGTTAATCTTAATTATCAGCCATCTGACTTTAATGCGTGTTTGCTCTCTCTTGAAGAGGAGGTAAAAAGTATGAATATGTCCCATGAAATGCAATTTAAATATATGCGCAAGTATTTGAAGCACATTAACAAGGGACTTGATCAAATTGATCCTTCCATACCTACTCTGGGTTCAGATTAGTAGTTGAATTTTACATATGTAATAACTTTTAAACTACTTGAATTTCTCTTGTTTTATAGAATTGGACATGCTTGAACATGCTTGCTTTTGGATTTAGTTATCTTGATTATCTTGTTCATTTACCTTCTTCTTCCTCATTACTCTTCTTTTACTTCCTTATTTATCTACTTCCATTATCTTTTTATTGGTTCCTTCCTTTGTCATATTGTGACAAAAAGGGAGAGAATTTTATCATGCTTGTGATATGTGGATTGTGGTTGTGGATAGGTAGCCACCATTATTTTTTTTTTTTGTAAGGGGGAGTAAGTAAGGGGGGGTATTGTTGGGAGAATATTGTTGTATTGATGCATATTTCTTTAACTTGTTTATAACTGGAGCATGATTCTTTGTTGTGCATCTTATGCTTATCTTATGTTAATGAAGTATGTTTTGTCACAAATTTGACAAAGGGGGAGATCGTAAGTGCTACGTTTTCCAACTCTTATGATTGTCAAATTTTGTAGTGCCAAAACCTCTTGGAATCTATGTCTTGTGTAGCTCATCTATATATTCAAGATCATGCATCTCATGTACAAGAACAAAGGTCTTTACCTCGAGAACTTCAAATGCAAGATCAAAAGATATACAAGTTCAAGTTTAAGTTCAACACCAAGTGTTAGTTCAATCTTTCAAGCTTCAATAGTTAAAGGTTTCAAAGCTTCATCCATGTCAAGACAAAGTTTTTTACTTGGGTACTTAAAGCTCAAGATGAAATACAAGTTAAGTATCTCAAGTTTAAGCTTCAAAGCGTCTCAAATTCAAGTTTCAAAGAATTACAAGTTCAAGCTTCAACACACTTCAAGATATCAAGCTTCATTACGTCAAAAACAACTATCAACCGAAGCAAAAGAAGATTTAATGTTCATATATCACTTATAAGGTATGAATGACCCTAGATTGACCATAGGTTAGTTCATATTGATTACATACTTTAATTGGGTCACTTTATAGGTGTATAGACTATTTTCTCGACTAGTCTTAGCCTATGTTCGACTAGTCCTAGTACTGGCTCGACCAGTATAAGAAATTCTTCGACCAGTCCAAAATTTGTTACTTACTTTCAGGATTTTTTATTGGATCTTCGACCAGCCCTGGAGATTGCTCGACCAGTCGAGTGAACAGTGCTCGACTAGTCGAGCAGGCTCGACTCAAAGTCTAGGAATTAAAATGGGACCCACATGACCAGTCGAGAGCAGGGTTCGACCGGTTGTGTAGGCCACTCGACCGGTTGTGGATGTCACTCGACCAGTCGTGGAACGATTTTATCTTATCATGCCTGAATTTTCAAAAGTTTGTTGGTCCTTCGACCACTCGAGTGAACAGTTTCTGCACTTATAAATAGAGCACGATTTTCAGAGTTTTTCATCGAATTCAAGCAAAATCAAGACACCACTCTGAGAGATAAGTTTGTCATATTCTTAAGCTCATTTAATATTCTCTTTAATTAGCTTTTTGTATTTGATTTTGTATTTTACATTCCAATCTTATTTGAAGAAGGAATTGAAATTTTTCCCTTTCTTAGAATCAAAATCAAATCAAGCTAGCCCAAGGTGATTTAATCTAAAAAAATCATTTAGAACTTGGAACCTTTTCATAAGTGGTGTGGACATTGAACATCAATGTTGAACTTCTACTCTGAATCGGTTCTATCGGGTTCATCAAAGGAGAATATCCAGATAAGTATTTTACAGTTTTGTAAATCTCTTTCTTTTGGTTTCTTTGAGATTATACCAGAAAAAATCTCTTTCTTTTGGTTTGTCTGAGGTGATCCAGAAAACTCAAAGTGTGGGGTTTTTTGAATTGTTTAAGCCCACTTGAAAGACACAATTGTGAAGGTTTTAGGTGAACCTTGAAAAACCTATTACATAATGAACGCTAATATCCACTGTGTGAGGATATTAGGAGTGAAGTAGTTGTGTGGTTGTTTTTCTAAACAGTTAATGTACACACAAGCGAACCACTATAATTTCTGGTCTTATGGTGGATGATTGATTGTGACATTGTGTGGATGTTGTAATTTCCTTTATGCAATTGTGGAAGAATGTTGTAATCTTTTTATACAAGTGTAGGAATGTTGTAATAGCTTAGTTTAATTCTTTGCTATTTATTTATTCCTCTGTATCGGTTTGAGATTTTGATACACAGACCTTTCTAGGAATCAGGTTGCCCTACCATAAACCCTTGGTTTTCGGTGTAAGGTTGTCCTTAGAATAACATCTGTATCAACCTCTCAATACTTATACATTTGAGGTTATTATTCATTTCTACATTGTGTGATTGATTAAGTGTTATCTTTATTTGTATTTGTTAAATTCTGCATTTAATTTTAATTTGCATAGTCTTATTCAACCCCCCCCCCCCTAGGACTCTTAGCTTGGCCTTTTCGCAACGGTTGGAGAGACGACCCATATTTGCAATGGTGGTGATTAATGTCAGTCGTGCGTGGGGCCAATCCCTGCCTAGGGATGGACTAATGGTCTCCTGGCCCATTAGAAAAGTGAATTTCCTAGCTGTGGTGAGGCCCACTCGTCATCTCGTTTGATGGTTCATCAAGGAAGATGATCCAACCATTAATGGCTGATCATCACTTGATGTATTCGGGCACGATCCGGTCCATTTGGTCGGTCCAGATGAGGTGTCTGATTAGTGTGGGGCCCACTTTTTGGGCCCCAAACATTAGTTCAGGAATATCTCATGAGATATTCAGATTCTCACCATTCTATTATGAGATGGAGCAACTTCTCTCCAAAATCTCTTTTTACTTTACTGAGGACAGTCGAGATTCCTCCACGTGGTCAGGGGATGGTTGAGATCATTCTAGCATCTGCTTTCCTAGAGAGGAAAATCTTTTCTTTTGCTTTTCCATATGTAGGCCTTGCCAGACCATTTCCGAAAAAGAGAGGGCATGGCTTTCCTTGACAACGGATAGATGGGATGGACTGATCAGGATGATCATGGGCCACCCATGCGGTCTCAAATGGGTCTCATCTTGCAGGTATCCACCACGTGTAAGTCGGTGAACAGTGGCAATCTATAACGCCCTGAAAATCGGGGGTCGAGCAAAGCTCTACTCCCGAGATCCAGAACATCACTTATGTGCAACATGGATAATGATGTTTAGATGTCATCCATATCAATGCGTTAAACATGAGTGAGATTATACTAAAATAGCATACCATACTCTAGAGATAATGTAATTAAGCAACGAAAATCAGAAGCACAAGTATCTAAATATGAAAGTATTTCAAAGAACTCCGGAGTATGAGTATGTAACCGGGCTGATTATATATACCTATATTGTTTTAAAATATACAAAGTCTCAAAATTTAAAGTGTTCGACTAAATCATATATCCCTATAATCCCGTCAAATCAGTATAGGTCTACATAGACCCGTTTGAGAGCCGAACATAAGAGAATTCTTCCTCCTTGCCTACGAAGTCCAACTCCGTTGTATAGATCTCTCCATCACCTGCATCTAAACCAAAGTCTGGGTGGTGTTTTAAAATCCCATCCTAGGGTGGGAATGAGTGGCCAACTTAGTGGTACTATAAGGCAATGGTTAACATGTTATCAATTCAATTAAGCAGTAATGACAAAGCAATACAACAAACATCTCCAACTACTCTTGTTAATGTAGGAATGATATGCGGTAATAATCATGCCCTCACCTACACTCCCTCAGTGACTTCATCTCACGGTCGCGCATGGCAAACTCCCTAAACGTGCGCTTCCTCGCCAAAGCACATGCAATGCGGTGCATGGTCGTGTTAGCTAAGTAATTAATAAGCTTATTCATACAGCAGATTCGGGAAGCTAAGGTACCTCCCTTTATATCACTTGCCCAAATAATGATCCATCTAGGGTCGTCAATCCTAATTAATCAAGGCAAGTTGTAGGGCATCACCCCTGATGAAAAGCAGTGGATAGATAAGTTCAAAAGTTTATACTCAAGGTCACTCCACCAACGCCCTACCAACTAGAGCGCGATTTTTTAAGGGGGTCCGGATTAGACGGTTCACCCCAACCCACGCTGGGACCGCAGCCAAGCTGCGTCGGTGTAGGCCGATAGCTCGAATACAGTGTCCCATACACCACCATATTTGGCTCACGATTTGGGTTGCTGACTGGTCACTACGGGGAGGCTCGTCACTCTAGCATCAACCGATAGCTCAACCACGGTGTCCCATATACCATTATGCCCGACTCATGAGTCTTAGCGGATCGTGGTACCATGGTTGAAATGGGCTTTACATTGGTAAGTGGTACCTTAGATTCAAGCGGTAACATCCATACATGGTGAACACATATTAGCCCAATCGGGTTATTTGACAAGTTCGATTGGTACGAGCGCACGCTAAATTAATCGACATGGAGCGCATGAGCACTCCACGAGGCCTAACCACTGTCAACAATCATCGTGCGACTCGGATTCATCGAACTCATCTACTATGGTGAGACTAGTCGACCACTCGAATGGGAACCATTACCAATTGCTTGAACTGCATAGTAGTCCCAATCATACTCAAATGCAGCATATGTATACATGTGATAATCATATAAGCATTTAACGAACATTTTAAAAATAAATCTCATTTGAGCATTTTAACAAACACATTGAACATGTTATTATACATATGCATTTCATACATAAATCACGTAGATGAAATTCAGATTTCATGAAGGAATTATACATATGGATGAGGTGATCAAGAATCCTATCTCGATACTGTTGATAAACACAATCCATCAATAATTTCTCATTCAGACATTTTATCAAACACTTACACTACACATTACTAAATACATAAACTAGATTAGTTATGACATGAACTATAGTAATTTCCTACACAATGTAGGTTATAAATCATATAACAAACATAGATCTTAGATTGAAATCATGACAAGCACAAATCAGGATTTCACACTCATTCAAACGTTTTATCAAACACTTAGGCTACCCTTTACCCAATATATGGACTAGGTTACTTACGACATATATTATAGCAAATCCTTACACATAGTGATCATAATACCTATGACAACCATGAATCCTACGTTTATAGGCATGACGAACACAAATCATAATTTCATATTCATTCGATCATTTCAACAAACACATGGAATGCATCTTTGTATTCAACATAGTTCACATATATATAATATATACAAAGTGTCGTAACTAAGATCATATGGCAGCAATCAAGTCAGACATAAATCATTAGCTAACATTGAAAGCCTTGAAAACCATAACCTAAATGTTTATAATTCGTACCTTTCATCGAAAAACTCGTTTCGAACTCGGTTCGAATCCTACACTTCCGTCTACAGAACAACGGCTACCTAAATCACGAAATAGGTTAGCTATTACGTCAATTACTCTATTTGGATTCTTAAATCAATATTAGGGTTAGGATTTCTTACCTAAATTGAAGTTGGAATCGACGGCGTAGTGATGGTGAGGTGGTGATTCGGCGTATGGAGTCGTGCGAGTGAATTCCAATAACGATCTCCCTATCTCTCTCTCTTCTCCTCACTCTTTCCTCCTCTTTTTTCTCTTCTCTCACCTAGGGTTTGAGAAAATCATATGGAATGAGAGAGGGGTGGATTAAGGCCCTTATATAGGCCCAGAACTGATGTCAATGGCCCTAGGTACATGGTATACTTGGGTTACAGCCAAAAGGCTTCTATTTCGGGCAAACGGGACCCCTAGGAAAGTCTGTTTCTCACATACGTCACAGGGCAAGTTTCCTAATGATGAATCTATGCTAGGACTGTGTTTATGGTGCGATCTGACAAACAGATCAGCAGTAAAGGACCCGTATCAGATCAACGGTCATCGTTACTCGATCAAGGCCACAAGTATACCAATAGGTGCAAGGAAATTTTTCTGATTCGTGGGTGTATTTAGGTCAGAATCTGACGGTCTAAAGTCTTCAATTTCACCCGTAAGCGAACGGTCCAATTTACTTAAGCTTCATTTCGTTTTCTAAAGATATTCGCGTTTCTCACACACTTCACTCGGGGCTCAAGTTGTGCGGTTCTGGATACTATTTGGGTTCAATTCCCGTGATGGTCGTCAAGCCCAATAAGATGGTCAGAACATTATAGTTTCACGATCGTCGGACTTTCGACGCACAGTCCAGGTCCGATACGGACTTCTAATGTGCTCCCGAGAGCAACTGGGTTTTGAGATTGCCCCTAGGTTTTTAAGGTATTTTGGATTAGTGATTTTAATGGGTTTAGGTCCTGTAGTCTGTATAGAAAGTGGTTCAAGCCAAATCCATTGATTGTTTAGTTTAGTACTTAACTAAATTCTGCCCTAATTACAATAGAATAAGGTCTTAGGGAAGTTCTATGTCCCTTTTTGGCACTTTTAGTTAGTATATTATTTTAATTATTGTTTTAGTAGTTCTTCATCAAGTCTACTTCATCTCCACCAAATTTCATTAGATTTCATGTTCTAAAAAAATTCTAAAAATTCTAGAAATAGCAGCTCTCTGAACTAATAACTCTTAGACAATTGTCACATTAACCTAGATTTAACTTTATTAAAATTTTTATTATATTTTTCACTTATTTTTATATGAAACTAGACTTACCAAGCTTCAATCTAGCTTTTGAATCACCTTAATTGCAGTTATATTGAGGGAGATATGACTTTTTGAATTTAGTCAAAAACTATGAATGGGAAGGGCGGCGGGCCATTGGACCCGCGAGCCGCCGCGGCCCGCTTGACCCGACTGCGAGGCCTCACGGTAGGCGCGATGGCATCGCGGTCTACTGGTGAGTCTGGGGGTGATTCTGGCATGTGATTTTTGAAATGAGCATATCTTGCAAACTAGAATAAGTTATTCAACGTGCAATATATGATTTTGGGGTAGGAGAAGCTGTTCTATCCAAATAACCTACTTATTTTGTAATATTCCATAAGTTTAATGGTCAAAAACCTATTTTATTTATTTATAGTAAATTTTAGTTTAAGTATTATTTTTCATCACTTAAACTTTAGGATTAGTGTCTAAGATAAAAGTACTTAGAAAAATTTGAAGAATAAGGTGGTGAAATGTGAGATTTTGAAGGAAATGGGTTGAAAAGGGATTTTAGCCTTTAGGACTGAGTTCTGAGAAGTCAGTAAGGTGTTATGATCGACCCAATGCCCAAGGACGACTAACTCCAAGTTGGAAAAAATTCGGGACGTTACACAACCCATCTCTCATGTCCCTTTACATGGGCTACAAAGCTTATACCGTTTTAGTCAGACGGACCCCACGAGCTTAATGAACGGTTTAGATCTTTCAGAAAGTGCCCAGGGTGGGCCACTTTGGAGCCTAAAGACCGTCAGATTCAAATGACCCATTGACGGGAAGAAATTTTGGAATTTTTGTGTTTTGGTTCGATCAAAGCCTATTTGACTAACAACAAGCATCCAGTGCACCTCGTGCACTAGCACTAGGGTGCACGTGCACATTGGTTTGGTGACCCACTATGACTCTGGTACTTAATCCACACCACCCAATCATCTTGGGGGCCAAATATAAGGGTCTCGACCTAGTTTGGGGTAGGGCTGAGGTCCAGGTGGGCCATATTGTACACCTACAACCTCTATTTGGCCAACATACCTTGATCCCAAGGTTGGATTGAATTGAAATCAGGTTTCAACTATCAAAATGGGCTCCAGGTCGTGATGAGGGGTTCATTTGTTACTAACTAACTCTCAAGAGTTGGTTGTAGGAGCGTTGTCCCTAATATGATCCAACTAAATGACACAGAACTTTTATAAGTTAGGGTTTTTGGTTGATCTTACCTTCCTGGCCATCATGGAGTTCATCTCAGCTCCTACGGCCCCTAATGGATGGCTTTAATGCTGACTAGAACACCCATCCTGCAAACGTTGAGTTCAGACTATTTGATTAATCCATTCTGATTTTTGGTTGATGCAGGTTAAAAAGGGTAACACCCGTGTACTAGAGGTATGAGGTGTTACAGTCTACCCCCCTTAAAAAAATTTTACCTTCGAAATTAACTGCGGGGTGCCACTGAACAGGTGAGGGTACTTCTCCATAACTCCTACTTCTCGTTCCCAAGTCACCTCTTCTTCTCCATGATGTGACTAAAGAACCTTGACTAATAGTATCGTCTTTGTCCGTAGGACCTACTCTTTGTGGTCCAAGATGCGGATAAGCTCCTCACTATAAGAGGCATCCTTTGTAAGCTCGATGTGCAACTCGTCTAGCGTGTACTTCTTTAACACGGATATGTGAAATACATTGTGGATATCGGCTAGTGCGGTAGGCAACGCGAAGCGGTATGCTACAAGTCTCACATGATCCAAGATCTCAAAAGGTCCAATGAAGTGAGGAGCTAGCTTCTCTTTCTGTCCGAATCTCATCAAACCCTTCATGGGCGACACCTTTTCTGCTTTAGGTGGTGCGCAAACACTTTCAAACCACATCAATGACCTGGGTAGTAGTCTGAACCAGCTCGGGCCCTAACAAGCTTCTCTCTCTGATTTCTGCCCAACACTGAGGGGCTCGGCAAGGGCGACCAAAGAGGGCCTTGTATGGTATCATGCCTATGTTGGACTGGAAGCTGTTGTTGTATGCAAATTCTGTTAGAGCTAAGTGATTGTCCCAATTACCCTAAAAGTCTAGAACGCATGCTCTCAACATATCCTCCAAAATCTTATTCACCCTCTTAGTCTGTCCGCTTGTCTGAGGGTGGAACGTTGTGCTGAACTTGAGCTCTGTGCCTATCTCTTCCTACAGCCTCTTCCAAAAGGTAAAAGTGAATCTAGAGTCTCGATCTGATATAAGCTCTCTCGTGGAACTTCGTCGGATCGCACGACTTCTCGGATGTATAACCTTGCCAAACTATTGGTGGAATCTGTCGTGCGGATCAAGAGGAACTTTACAGCCTTTGTCAACCTATCGATGATGACCCAGATCGAGTCATGCTTCCTCTACATCCTAGGAAGGCTGGATATAAAGTCCATGAAGATGTTATCCCACTTCCATTCAGCCAATGGCAAAGGCTGAAGGAGGCCAGTGGGCTTGCAATATCCAGCCTTGATCTTCTGGCACACCATGCACTTTGCGACGAAGCCTGCGATGTCCCTCTTCATGTTATTCCACCAGTACTGTCTCTTAACATCATTGTACATCTTCGTGCTACCCGGATAGATAGCTAATTTGGAATGGTGGGCTTCTACCATAACTTCTTTCCTCAAATCGGCGTTGTTCGGAACGCATACCCTCCCCTGGTACTGAAGACTGCCATCATACCAATCCTCCAACTGGGCATTTCCATGCTCTTACACCTTCTTTTCATCTTGACAAGCCATTCATCCTGGTCCTGAGCGGAGATTACCTGTCGAACTAGAGTTGGCTCTGTAGTCAGCAAAGCCACATAAGCATCAGATTTGTTGAGGGTAAGCTGGATGTCAAAATCCTGCACGAACTCCACCATCTCCCACTCCTTGATCATCAAGGTGGATATCATCTCGTGCTTCTTCTTTCGGCTTAGTGCATCAGCCACGGAATTCGCCTTACTCGGATGGTAAGATATATCGAAATGGAAGTCCTTAAGTGTTTCCATCCATCGTCGCTGACACATGTTCAAGTCCTTCTGCGTGAATAGCCTCATCCAGTCACAATGGGTCTCATACAAGGACCTCATATACATCACATTGGGCCACACTCATAGGCCTCATATATATCACTTTGGGCCTCATATATAGCACATTGGGCCACATCCCATGGACCTCAAATACATCATGTTGGGCCTCATTACACGGGCCGTAAATACATCATAATGGGCCTCAAATACGGGCCGCATATACATCACAATGGGCCTCTTAATCACAATGGGCCTCATACCATAACAACACAATGGTCGTCACACATCGTAATTGTAACACCCTGACTTTTCAAGACCCAAGTACATGACCCGTTTCCCAAAAACCTGAGTGTTAACCTTAAAGGATGGTCGAATTCGAGTATATATTTTTTTCTTTTATCAGAATAAGAAGATGAGCGTAGGATGAACAAATCAACGTGAAGGAAAATTTCAACTACGCATAGAGTATACAAGAGCTGCCCATAATGACTTATACAAACTAATGTCTCCATTCTTACAATTACAAAATGAAATAATATTAGATGTGAAGTAAAGTAAATTACAACAAATTTGATATATGAAATCCTATAGCAACCCTTAGCAAATATAATCTTGCACCCTTGTCAACCATAGCCTGCTCCTCACCAATATGAATGTGAACAACTCAGTGTATCCAATATGAATGTTATATATTTGATGGATGAGTATCCAACTCAGTGTGAACTCCCCTCTTGATTACACACTGCCACATTAGGTAATAAATAGTATAAAACATCCAGACAACCAAAACAGAGTAAATGCAGTCTTATTAGATGCATGGATGCGTGAAGTATGCAATCACACCAGGGGATGCTCATCCGTGCAGACAGTGGGCTCATAACCCATGCAATCATTAAACCTGGGACACATCATCTAGTTGGAATCATCGAACCTGGGTACATCATTCAGTCGAAACAATACGTGCATCACGTATGATAGCAATAGATGCTGGTATGTGCTATGTATGCATGATTAACCAATTCGTTATCAATCAAATTATAACCAGCTATTTTAAATAAGCTCAAAGGTCACTACGGGGAGCACATGGCCCAGCGTAGGCCGAGGGCTCGGGCAAAGTATCCCATGACTATCATCCCTGGCCCATGAGGCTACTATCTTAGGATGTTTAACGGAAACTCATCGACTAGTGGCCAATCATATTACAGTATATGGTGCTTACCATCGGATGGTTGTATAGAAATGGTACATCAAGCCACATAGGGCAAATACCAAAACCAAGCCACATAGGGCAAATGTCAAAACTGAGCCACCTAGTACGAATCTTGAAACTAAGCTACATAGGGCGATTATTAAAACCATGCGATAAAGACCATCCATGAAAACCACCTAACACAACGACTCATGGGTAGTAGGCCCACATCAATGCCCAATTCAAACCGCCATTCAACAACCACTAAGTCGAAGGCTGTAACATCCTGTACTTTTCAGATGTGTCGGGTATTACCATGTAACCTAACACAGTATAAATACTGGCCTAGCTTTTGTGAACGTTCACCCACATCTGTCCTAAGTCTAATCATGGTAAGTAATCTCCATCCATTGGTCAAGTTGTCCACCCATTACTCTTCAAGACGAATTATCAATCCATCAGATCCATTGTCCATCGGTCTTACATTGGTCTATCCTTTGAAAGCACACATCAGATTATTTGACTTCATATTCAACTCACATATTTCACTTAAACATTCTTAAAATCAGTAGGGTGATTGATAGCTAAATACGGGTCAGTCCAACTGTTGGGCCATTTGAACGGTTGAGAAGTCGAGATTGGTAATTAGACATTCGTGTGTTGTGGGCCACTGAACAGCTAAGATACTTTAAGAATTAAGCACACGACTCGTAGGTGTTAATTTACTATGAGAACAGCTCTAGACTTAACAATTTTAAAACTTTAAATAATAATAATAATAATAATAATAATGTTGATAATGATAATGATAATGAAGTTTTAAAAATGATAATTAATACAATAATGAATGCATATTGAGTCACCTAAACCTTAATCCAATAGTCAATTCCTAGCTAAGGGGATCTTGGGACTTTTTTTACCATTAAGATGAAAATGGAAAATGATCTGACCGTTGGAACTTCGAGGATCGTCAAATGGTGCCATTTAGGCACGTAAATCAAGTATTATGGTTCACCTAATCACCTGATTGACCCCACTCTTCATCCATCACCCTAACAGAATCACACAAAACTGATGAATGGATTAAATCTCATTCATATACGTCAGAGTGGGTCCCACCGCAACTGCCTGTGCACGGGTGTGCATGTTCTCGCAATGCACCGAACCTGTCAACACGGTTTGACCGTGTTGACTCGATTATAACAAGAAAAAGAGAGATTTTCTCTCTGTCTCCTGTTTTCCCGCCACAGGAACTTTAAATGGACGAGGGCCATTGTGATGGCTCGTGGCCCACCATCATGACTGCCATCAATGATCCGAACCGTCCATCATCCAGGCCATGATATTCCAATCAAAACCTGACTCCCATTTGAAAAAGGGAATTTCCCTTTTCTTTTCCCACCGCACGCTGTTTAAACGGATGATGTTCGTTTGAAGTTGTTGTGGCCCATTATCTTCGACCACACCCTTGATCAGAACCATCCATCTAGTCTGAACGGGTGGTCTGACCAAAACCTAGCTATTTTTACACATTACTTCCCGTGTACAGGTACATGATCGCTAGCACAAAACAGTTGTGTGCGTCCGTTCTTCCAAAAACGGAAAGGTCCGTTTCTTCATCCATTTGCCAGGTTGGCAATCCGATCAAAGGGAAGTCCTTTGAATCCCAGCCACTCAACACAACGCAACCTGGCCCTTTATCCATTTCCGTTTTAGGATCTCCCACTGCCGCGAAGAGAAAGGCGGAAAGCATCTTTTGGTTTCGGCCAGCTGGCACGACCTCGACCGTTCACCTCTCTCTAAGGAACGGCTCAGCAGCTTTCAGACGTTAATCTTAGGGCGACAAACAAGAGCGTCTTAACGAAAACGGGATTCTCGCGAGAAACTCGCTAGTGCACGAGTTGTTAGCTGGGGCGGAGAAACTCGTGAAAGCACGATATTTTGGGATTTGTTAAGTGAATGGTGGGTACCACAAGGTCCTTACAACCCATCAAAGCCATCAAAATGTTACTGATCATTAAATCAACCGTCCGTAGGATTTCCGCCATTACCAGCAGAACCATCTTCACCGTTCACTCGAAGAACCCATCACCCGATGATGGGGCCCATTCGTCTATTTAAACCATCCATATGATGGACCATGGTTGTAACAACCCGAATTTTCAGAACCCGAGTACACGACCCGTTTCCCAAAAACCCGAGTGTTAACCTTAAAGGATAGTCAAATATATATATTTTTTTTCTTTTATCAGAGTAAGCAGATGAGCGTAGAATGGACAAGTAAGCATAAAGGAAAGTTCCATTATCATTTAGAATATACAAGAGAATGCCCATAATGACTTATACAAACCAACGTCTCGAATATAACAAATACAAGAATCCACATGATCTAGTATAAGAAAAATAACATAAGAATGTAAACATAAGCCGCAAGACTGTGACTCCTCGAGGTAGATGTAGTCATGCAACCCTGGCACATGTACTCGGCTCCTCATCAGCCTGAACCTGAAAGTCACTTAAGACATCTGTGCTACCTGTACGGTTATATATTTGATGGATGAGTGGCCAACTCAGTGTGAACTCCCCTCAAGATTACACACGCCGCATTAGGTAAGAATAGTTATAAAATAGAGCATACAAAACAATACATGATGCAAATCTTATTATGTGCATGGATGCGTGAAGTATGCAATCATCGCCCCGGGGATGCTCATCCGTGCGATCATCGAACCTGGGAAACATCATCCAGTCGGGTCCCCATGCAATCGTCGACCGGGTAAAACATCCGGACGGTCGGTGCCCCGGTAAAACATCCAGACGAGGCGATGTGGTGGTCATCGGCGCAACATTCGGCGTAATCGCGGGGCATGAAGATCCGGTCATCATCATAATCGAATGGTGGTCATAAGCGCAACATTCGGCGTAATGTCGCGAGGCAAAGTGATCCAAGTCATCGAGATATGCCATGTATGCATGATTAGCCAATCCGTTATTAATTCAATTACAACCAAAGCAGGTTTAATAAGCTCAAAGGTCACTACGGGAGCACAAGGCCCGGCGAGGCCGGCACTCGAGCATAGTGTCCCATTCCACCATCCCTGGCTCATGAGGCTACCACCTTAGGATGTTTAATGGAAACTCATCGACTAGTGGCCAATCATATTATAATATGTGGGGCTTACCATCGCATGGTTGCACAGTATAAAACATCGAACCCATGTAGGAAAAATATCAAATAAAACCACGTAGGGTGAGTATCAAAATATGCCACATAGGGCGAATATCAAAATCATACAATAAAGACCATCCTTAAAAACCATTGGGCACAACAACCCTGGTTGGTAGGCCCACATCAATGATCCATCTAGACCACCACTCAAAAATCACCGAGTCGAAGGTCCATTACGATCACAAAGAGTCAAATTACATCCCAAGTATGGGTGTACATTCATACGTGGGAATTTCCCACTAATGTACCAGTTTAGATTCCGTAAGCAATCCACAAATAATCCACAAGCATGAACAATTATACGGGATAATCATAAAGCATGTAAAATGACAATTTAATTTCTACCACTAACACATGTGATTATAAGGAGAGATATCAATTATGAATTTAAATAAAAACTATAACTTAAGCTAATGAGAAGATGGAAAGCTCAAGGGAAGAATCATCACCTGAAACGACGTAGTTCTTTCCTTGATTTGAGTGATTGTTAGTCCCTTGTTGCCTGATATCGCGTAGTAGCTCCCTAAAGTTATTTCTAATATAATAGCTTGTGTTAGAAGGCATTTCTGCCTTTTGGACGAATAGGGCTAGCTAGGACTTGATGGTTAAGGGGATATGGGCCCGATTCAGGGTTGTCAGGCCCACCAATCATGACACAATCACTGGGGCCTGGGTTAGGCCATATATTACTACCCAAATGAGGTCTAAACTATATTACACTAGGGCCCCAGTAGTTAGGCTCCATCCAAGCCCAAGGTGGAGCTGAGTTAGACCACCCCTGGCCCAACCTACCACAGCCCAATGGGCCATTTTCAACCAAACGGGGCCCACCAAACTTTACATGGTGCGGCCCACCAACATTGTTGCATGAGAGCCTTACTGAGGTTCCCAAAAAAAAACTTAAGTTTGGGCTGATTTCAGCCCATCACGTGGCCCAAACAAGAGACTGGTTTTAGACCAGATCACGACCCAATTTCAGGCCATTTTTGGCCCGTTCCAAAGATCCATATAGTGGCCCTATGTGTAGCTGTTTCCAGCTCCCCACGTGGCCCGATTGCAGGCTATTTTTGGGCCTGATTAAGGGTCCTATGAAGGGCTTTTCTCAGCCCAAGACGTGGCTAATTTCAGCCCTTGATTGAAGCCCATGCAGGGACCAGCTGCAGTCCTACTAACGGCCCAACAGGTCGCTCCAGACATTGGCCACGCCATTCAAAACAACGGACAACCATCCATTCAAACAAACACACATGTGGACGTTGAAAATCAGGTGGGCCACGTATGTACATCAGATCCACCCCATCCACGAGGTGGGTCCTTCAACATTAGGTGGGCCCGAGCAGAAACTCAAGTGCGGCCCATCTGACATTTGAAATGGGCCCACCGCACACGCGTGCGGTCCGGACACATGCCCATAGCTTGATTTCGGCCGGCCTTTGGCTGTGCACGACCCACAAAAGCCGAGCCGGAGCGAGGCGCGACCCTCGAGATGTTCCTCAGGTGCGGCCCACCTAGAGGTGGCAACGGCAACAGCAACCGCAACCTCACTTTCTTTCCCTTCCCTTTTCTTCTTCTTTTCTTTCCATTACTCTCTGGTAGAGAGACAGACGGGATCCTAGACTTAGGCCAGGCTTGTAACTCGAACCATGACTCGGCGAGTGGTGCAGCATAGATGGCGCAACGCTGGACCCGACTCTCACTTTCTTCTTCTTTCTTTCTCCGTTGTTTCCTTCTCCTTTCTTCACCCTCTCTCTCTCTCCCAATATTTTTGAAAACCAGGACCCCTGGTCACCCCAACCTGCTATGAGTTTGGGTTAACCCGATCGGTTGGTGTGGTGCGGCACTAGCTGCCCGACCTTCTCTCTCTTTCCTCTCCTGTTTTCTCTCTTTTTCTCTCTCTATTTCTCTCTTTCCTTTCCTGATTGCTTGGTGGAAATCTCAAGGCGAAACGACTTCTATTTATAAACTTAGGGTTCGTTTGCACCGCCACAACGAACGGTCAAGATGGGGTGCGACCGCACTTACAGTCTCACCTCTGATTTCTGCATGCATGGGATAAATCTATAACGAGGGATGGATTCCACATATCGTGGCCCACTGGAAAAGTGATCTGGATCAGTGGATGGGGTCCACACGATCATGGTGGGTCTGGTAGCTGGACGGGAAGATGACGAGGACATTAATGGTGATTCTTATCTACGGCCTAACCGGACAATGCAGTCCGTTTGGGCCAATTTGGATGGGGCCGATGATCACTGCGGGGCCCACTTTCTCTGGCCGTTCATCGGCATTTGCGTACACTTCATGATATTTTCCACCGCTTAAGGATTTCTCACGAGATGAGAAACTCCAAACTATCAAGCCATTGCCGCCTTAGAGAGAGGGCATGAGATCCATCCTAAATGGAAGGCTAGGATTGGAGAATCCCACCTCACGCGGATCGCCTAGCTGGCGGTGAGAAATGTTTCTATTTTCGGAAGTGATGTGCTTTCGGGTCCTACTTGTGTTGGAATCTGTGTGCTTACGTGGATGCTCCAACATGTGGAAATTATTGGGTTTTTGTCAGAATTGAGGGCCTCACCTGATGGACGGTTCAGATCATGGGTGTGGTCCCTAGTTTGGGGGCCACAATCACAAACACGGACGTTCGTCCGTCTGTCATTGAAAGACGAAGCACGGAAAACCCTCTGTTTTGAGAAGTTATCGTGCCAGCGCTGGTCGGCCTGGGCGGCACGTCGATGCACTCCATGTGCACTACACCGTGGTGTACGTGCACAACACTATAGGGCCCACAGTGATATTTGTGACTAATCCATACCGTTCATCGTCTTGGCAGGTCATGTAGTCCTATGTGTTCAGATATGGAGAGGATCTCGAGCCTTTCAGTGGGACACAACATATTTGAACAGCAGATGTGCCCAACGTCTAATTGCCTATGGAACCTGATTGGCTGTTGCGTCGTGTGGGTCCCTTGTGATGTCGCTTAGGCAAATCCTCTCCCTTCATTTGCTTTGTATGATAATGGTAGGCCATGGGACAAAATATGGGATGGATCGAGTTTTGGATGAGCCACACCACTAGTAAACGTGTGGTGATAGTTCCGTCACTTCACCTTTTACGTCCAGACAGTTTCATTTCTATGTTTTTGTTTAAAATAGATGGGATTCACCTGTGATGATCTTCCGGAAGATCCGCTCCATTCACCGTGTTTGGCACGCCGTGCAAACCCATGGTCTCAAATTTGAAGTAGATCCAAACTTCAGGTGGACCGCATGATCTACTAATGCATTGACCGTTAAACTTTAATTGTAACTTTTCTTCAACAGTGCCATGCACGTGGTCTTAACATATTTACAATTCTACCCATTTTCTTATCAAAACTTCTGCCGTCTGTAACTCATAAGTCTACCGTCTAAATGTGATGAAATTTGACAGGTGATCTTTATTTTTCACACTCTTTCCGTCGCCCAAATTCGAGCTATGATCACCCAAGGATGACTAAGATTCTCCTTTAATGGCTAATATATTTTAAAATTCTAAAATAATATTTGTACTCCCCGATTGACAAGTTAGGGCAATTGGAACCTAAACCCTAAGATTTTCATGATGATCGTTTGCCATGATGTTTACATGGCCGTTTGGCGGATCCAAATATGATGGGTAGTCGGATGACTTGTTAAAAATGTGGGAACTTGATGGTATGCACTCGGCCATGTATGTGAGTTGATGTACGGGTAGTTTAAAGTAAACGGATGGACATAAAATGTGTTTCGGAGTGATTATGGGTATGACACATATACTTGTTGGATTCGAGTGACTTGTTCACATGTGTAAGTTCCTTGGATTGAAATTTCAATGGTAGGTTAAGCATATCCATATGGGGTGAATAAGATGGACGGGTCAGAATCTTGATCGATAAATGTATGAACGGATGTAGAGGTCAAGTAGCTGATTTACTATGATCTCGGGGCTGAAATTTGATGTGTACGGTTAATTTCGATAATTAGGCATGATATAAAATTTCACATGAAACGGACCGTGGGAACCATGTGATCTAGTGTTCAGGAGTCTAGGTTAGTGGCAATTTCGTAATTATTGCCGATCTATGAGTTTTGGAAAATCTAATCACTCCACATGGTTATAAACACGTTTCTAAGCAGTTCTTACAAAAGAACGTATATCTAAATCATTATGGATAGGGAGTTATTCCTCACGTCATCTAAGGGAAAATACTTACGTCAAATTGCGTGATGGGTGAGCTTGTCTTGAAATTCAACGATCGGATGGCTTGATTTATGAATGAAGATCACCCCAACGGTTAAGCTAATGTCAGGGAAATGATGTAAGGCTAGAATAGTTGAATTGGTATTGTACACATGTATATGTCACGTTGAATCTTATGGTAACGCTCGAGGACTTTCGATGCCCGAGCATCGAAAAGTTCGGGGCGTTACAATCTACCCCCCTTAACCGAAATCTCGTCCCGAGATTTGTTAGGTGTACCCCTAAATGTTAACATTACAAGTAATAATTTCATTTCAATAATAGACCCTATTTATCATTTGTGGAATCACGTCCTTTACTGTTAATAAGCTATATTCAAACATACCCCATCCCTTAAGAATCTAATCAAGCGTATCAATCTCTACTAATCATTTGAAACTATTCTAACATTAACCAATACTAAGAATTTATTTAAAGGTTTGTCTTCATCCAGTATCCTATCACTTTTACTAAGATTACACGTTTGTTTAGGCGACTGCTATTAACGATATCTTGTCTTTTCCTTCCTTTTCTTCTACCCTTAATGATAATCCCCACTATCTAAAGTACCATACGATTTTCTGGTTTCCCGTGTTTGAGCTGTCACGGACAAATAGTTGTAGTGTGTTTGAATCCGATACATCGATCCTTCGCCTACGTAAAACAAAGGATTTCCTGTATCAATCCCTAATCCTAGTAAATCTCGATCTTCTGCCTGATCAGGGCATTGAGATCCTTGGAATATGCTAGGATATGGGGTTCGGATCAAACCGCGTACACGTCGCATACACATGATTGCATCAGTCCATGATCCCAATTATTCTAGACTCATGGGGAGCATCCTGTAATCATCTAATGAAAGCACCTAAAATTTATGTGAATAGACGCGAGCGATCATCACGCTTCCAGCGCGCACTCTGATTATCTAAGTACTACTTGTAAGTCTCAAGACGAGGATTCCTACATGAAGTTTGAGTTGGCAATTTCTAAACTCATTTAGGATTCCAAATCTAATCCTAATATGTGCAGCCTAAGGTTGAAATTCCACCTAAGATCATGTAACTTCACCTCTAATTAATTCTGAGTGCTGAAATTTATGAAAGTCATCGTTTATATCTAATGAGATGCACTAGGGAATTCAAATTGCGATTCTTTGTACGATTCTCTTAAATTCATGAAGTTCCTATGTTTGTACAATACGGTGGGTAAGGATCTTACTACGATGACTAAGTCTGCTTCATATGTTGAAAGTATGACAATGTTACTTCTAACCAATGAAGTTTTAGGAAAAATTCAGATCCTAGATTTCTAGAAAATTTTTCTTTGGAAGTCGAATATAGGAAATGTGTTTGTGTAGCCTCGTGTACACTATAATGAGTACTTGGTACACCTATTAAATTTATAAGCCCAAACAACCATTTTAGTAGTCACAAGAGAACCAAAGTTTCTATCTCTAAGTTCAAATGACTAAGCTAAAAATGATCAAGGGAATAAAGTTTAATTCTAAATTCAATGACTAAATCTAAAATTCTCAAGGGAACCTAAATTCAACCTAATAATTTCTAAGGATTCCTACATGAGTTTAAAGTCTAAAGGTTTAGTTTCTAATTTCAATCAACTAATATGAAAACTTCAATGGATCTAGGTTCTTTTCTAAGTCTTGTTCCTAAATTCAGACAACTATATTGATAGTTTACAAGGGAAACAAAATTTTGCTTCTAAGTTTCAAATACTTTTTCTAGTGACTTGTAGGGGAACCAAAATCTTTATCCCAAGTTCAAATGACTGATCCTAAAATTCCCAAGGGACTTAAGTCCAAATCGTGACTTCCAAGATCATCCAAACAACTCTCTTAGGAATCTGAAATATTGAGTATGTATGTTTTTCAAACCCAAGGTCATTTCTAAGTTCCAAAACCATCAAGACACAAATCTCTACGGGGCCTAAAATTTGAGTTTCTACATTCTCATTTCTTCTAAGTCTAAGGGAAGTTCACCTAAGTTCAAATTTCTAATTTCAAAACATCCTAACTTGAGACATTCAAAGCTTGTATAAGATCATTTCCCAAGGCCAAGTTGTCCGAACTATGCTCTGATACCAACTGTAACAACCCGAATTTTCAGAACCCGAGTACACGACCCGTTTCCCAAAAACCCGAGTGTTAACCTTAAAGGATAGTCAAATATATATATATTTTTTCTTTTATCAGAGTAAGCAGATGAGCGTAGAATGGACAAGTAAGAATAAAGGAAAGTTCCATTATCATTTAGAATATACAAGAGAATGCCCATAATGACTTATACAAACCAACGTCTCGAATATAACAAATACAAGAATCCACATGATCTAGTATAAGAAAAATAACATAAGAATGTAAACATAAGCCGCAAGATATGCAGTGACTCCTCGAGGTAGATGTAGTCATGCAACCCCTTAGCACATGTACTCGGCTCCTCATCAATACTGAACACGAAAGTCACTTAAGACATACGTATGCTACTGCATACGGTTATATATTTGATGGATGAGTGGCCAACTCAGTGTGAACTCCCCTCAAGATTACACACCGCCGCATTAGGTAAGAATAGTTATAAAATAGAGCATACAAAACAATACATGATGCAAATCTTATTATGTGCATGGATGCGTGAAGTATGCAATCATCGCCCCGGGGATGCTCGTCCGTGCGATCATCGAACATGGGAAACATCATCCAGTCGGGTCCCCATGCGATCGTCGTCGACCGGGTAAAACATCCGGACGGTCGGTGCCCGGGTAAAACATCCCGGACAGCGATGTGGTGGTCATCGGCCGCAACATTCGGCGTAATCGCGGGGCATGAAGATCCAGGTCATCATCATAATCGAATGACTGGTCATAAGCGCAACATTCAGCGTAATCGCAGGGCAAAGTGATCCAAGTCATCGAGATATGCCATGTATGCATGATTAGCCAATCCGTTATTAATTCAATTACAACCAGCAGGTTTAATAAGCTCAAAGGTCACTACGGGGAGCACAAGGCCCAGCGTAGGCCGACAGCTCAGGCATAGTGTCCCATTCCACCATCCCTGGCTCATGAGGCTACCACCTTAGGATGTTTAATGGAAACTCATCGACTAGTGGCCAATCATATTATAATATGTGGGGCTTACCATCGCATGGTTGCACAGTATAAAACATCGAACCCATGTAGGAAAAATATCAAATAAAACCACGTAGGGTGAGTATCAAAATATGCCACATAGGGCGAATATCAAAATCATACGATAAAGACCATCCTTAAAAACCATTGGGCACAACAACCCTGGATGGTAGGCCCACATCAATGATCCATCTAGACCACCACTCAAAAACCACCGAGTCGAAGGTCCATTACGATCACAAAGAGTCAAATTACATCCCAAGTATGGGTGTACATTCATACGTGGGAATTTCCCACTAATGTACCAGTTTAGATTAAAGTAAGCAATCCACAAATAATCCACAAGCATGAACAATTATACAGGATAATCATAAAGCATGTAAGACAGCAATTTAATTTCTACCAGCTAACACATGTGATTATAAGGAGAGATATCAATTATGAATTTAAATAAAAACTATAACTTAAGCTAATGAGAAGATGGAAAGCTCAAGGGGAAGAATCATCACCTGAAACGACGTAGTTCTTTCCTTGATTTGAGTGATTGTGAGTCCCTTGTTGCCTGATATCGCGTAGTAGCTCCCTAAAGTTATTTCTAATATAATAGCTTGTGTTAGAAGGCATTTCTGCCTTTTGGACGAATAGGGCTAGCTAGGACTTGATGGTTAAGGGGATATGGGCCCGATTCAGGGTTGTCAGGCCCACCAATCATGACACAATCACTGGGGCCTGGGTTAGGCCATATATTACTACCCAAATGAGGTCTAAACTATATTACACTAGGGCCCCAGTAGTTAGGCTCCATCCAAGCCCAAGGTGGAGCTGAGTTAGACCACCCCTGGCCCAACCTACCACAGCCCCAATGGGCCATTTTCAACCAAACGGGGCCCACCAAACTTTACATGGTGCGGCCCACCAACATTGTTGCATGAGAGCCTTACTGAGGTTCCCAAAAAAAAAAACTTAAGTTTGGGCTGATTTCAGCCCATCACGTGGCCCAAACAAGAGACTGGTTTTAGACCAGATCACGACCCAATTTCAGGCCATTTTTGGCCCGTTCCAAAGATCCATATAGTGGCCCTATGTGTAGGCTGTTTCCGGCTCCCCACGTGGCCCGGGTGCGAGCTATTTTTGGGCACGATTAAGGGTCCTATGAAGGGCTTTTCTCAGCCCCAAGACGTGGCTAATTTGCCCTTGATTGAAGCCCATGCAGGGACCAGCTGCAGTCCTACTAACGGCCCAACAGGTCGCTCCAGACATTGGCCACGCCATTCAAAACAACGGACAACCATCCATTCAAACAAACACACATGTGGACGTTGAAAATCAGGTGGGCCACGTATGTACATCAGATCCACCCCATCCACGAGGTGGGTCCTTCAACATTAGGTGGGCCCGAGCAGAAACTCAAGTGCGGCCCATCTGACATTTGAAATGGGCCCACCTGCAACGTGCAGGGTCTGGACACATGCCCATAGCTTGATTTCAGCCTGGCCTTTGGCCTGTGCACGACCCACAAAGCCAGAGCGAGGCGCAGCCTACTGAGATGTTCCTCAGGTGCGGCCCACCTAGAGAGGTGGCAACGGCAACAACAACCGCAACCTCACTTTCTTTCCCTTCCCTTTTCTTCTTCTTTTCTTTCCATTACTCTCGGTAGAGAGACGGACGGGATCTAGACTTAGGCCGGGCTTGTAACTCGAACCATGACTCGGCGAGTGGTGCAGCATAGATGGCGCAACGCTTGGACCCGACTCTCACTTTCTTCTTCTTTCTTTCTCCGTTGTTTCCTTCTCCTTTCTTCACCCTCTCTCTCTCTCCCAATATTTTTGAAAACCAGGACCCCAGTCACCCCAACCTGCTATGAGTTTGGGTTAACCCGATCGGTTGGTGTGGTGCGGCACTAGTTGCCCGACCTTCTCTCTCTTTCCTCTCCTGTTTTCTCTCTTTTTCTCTCTCTATTTCTCTCTTTCCTTTCCTGATTGCTTGGTGGAAATCTCAAGGCGAAACGACTTCTATTTATAAACTTAGGGTTCGTTTGCACCGCCACAACGAACGGTCAAGATGGGGTGCGACCGCACTTACAGTCTCACCTCTGATTTCTGCATGCATGGGATAAATCTATAACGAGGGATGGATTCCACATATCGTGGCCCACTGGAAAAGTGATCTGGATCAGTGGATGGGGTCCACACGATCATGGTGGGTCTGGTAGCTGGACGGGGAAGATGACGAGGACATTAATGGGTGATTCTTATCTACGGCCTAACCAGACAATCGGTCCGTTTGGGACGGGTGGATGGGGCCGATGATCAGCTGCGGGGCCCACTTTCTCTGGCCGTTCATCGGCATTTGCGTACACTTCATGATATTTTCCACCGCTTAAGGATTTCTCACGAGATGAGAAACTCCAAACTATCGAGCCATTGCCGCCTTAGAGAGGACGGCTGAGATCCATCCTAAATGGAAGGCTAGGATTGGAGAATCCCACCTCACGCGGATCGCCTAGCTGGCGGTGAGAAATGTTTCTATTTTCGGAAGTGATGTGCTTTCGGGTCCTACTTGTGTTGGAATCTGTGTGCTTACGTGGATGCTCCAACATGTGGAAATTATTGGGTTTTGTCAGAATTGAGGGCCTCACGATGGACGGTTCAGATCATGGGTGTGGTCCCTAGTTTGGGGCCACAATCACAAACACGGACGTTCGTCCGTCTGCTGTTGAAAAGACAGAAGCCTGGAAAACCCTCTGTTTTGAGAAGTTATCGTGCCAGCGCTGGTCGGCCTGGCTGGCACGTCGATGCACTCCATGTGCACTACACCGTGGTGTACGTGCACAACACTATAGGGCCACAGTGATATTTGTGACTAATCCATACCGTTCATCGTCTTGGCAGGTCATGTAGTCCTATGTGTTCGGATATGGAGAGGATCCGAGCCTTTCGATGGGACACAACATATTTGAACAAATGACAGATGTGCCCAACGTCTAATTGCCTATGGAACTGATTGGTACATTGCGTCGTGTGGGTCCCTTGTGATGTCGCTTTAGGCAAATCCTCTCCCTTCATTTGCTTTGTATGATAATGGTAGGCCATGGGACAAAATATGGGATGGATCCGAGTTTTGGATGAGCCACACCACTAGTAAACGTGTGGTGATAGTTCCGTCACTTCCGTTTTACGTCCAGACAGTTTCATTTCTATGTTTTTGTTTAAAATAGATGGGATTCACTGTGATGATCTTCCGGAAGATCCGCTCCATTCACCGTGTTTGCACGCCGTGCAAACCCATGGTCTCAAATTTGAAGTAGATCCAAACTTGGTGGACCGCATGATCTACTAATGCATTGACCGTTAAACTTTAATTGTAACTTTTCTTCAACAGTGCCATGCACGTGGTCTTAACATATTTACAATTCTACCCATTTTCTTATCAAAACTTCTGCCGTCTGTAACTCATAAGTCTACCGTCTAAATGTGATGAAATTTGACAGGTGATCTTTATTTTTCACACTCTTTCCGTCGCCCAAATTCGAGCTATGATCACCCAAGGATGACTAAGATTCTCCTTTAATGGCTAATATATTTTAAAATTCTAAAATAATATTTGTACTCCCCGATTGACAAGTTACAGGGCAATTGGAACCTAAACCCTAAGATTTTCATGATGATCGTTTGCCATGATGTTTACATGGCCCGTTTGGCGGATCCAAATATGATGGGTAGTCGGATGACTTGTTAAAAATGTGGGAACTTGATGGTATGCACTCGGCCATGTATGTGAGTTGATGTACGGGTAGTTTTAAACGGATGGACATAAAATGTGTTTCTGGAGTGATTATGGGTATGACACATATACTGTTGGATTCGAGTGACTTGTTCACATGTGTAAGTTCCTTGGATTGAAATTTCAATGGTAGGTTAAGCATATCCATATGGGGTGAATAAGATGGACGGGTCAGAATCTTGATCTGATAAATGTATGAACGGATGTAGAGGTCAAGTAGCTGATTTACTATGATCTCAGGGCTGAAATTTGATGTGTACGGTTAATTTCTGATAATTAGGCATGATATAAAATTTCACATGAAACGGACCGTGGGAACCATGTGATCTAGTGTTCAGGAGTCTAGGTTAGTGGCAATTTCGTAATTACTGCCGATCTATGAGTTTTGGAAAATCTAATCACTCCACATGGTTATAAACACGTTTCTAAGCAGTTCTTACAAAAGAACGTATATCTAAATCATTATGGATAGGGAGTTATTCCTCACGTCATCTAAGGGAAAATACTTACGTCAAATTGCGTGATGGGTGAGCTTGTCTTGAAATTCAACGATCAGATGGCTTGATTTATGAATGAAGATCACCCCCAACGGTTAAGCTAATGTCAGGGAAATGATGTAAGGCTAGAATAGTTGAATTGGTATTGTACACATGTATATGTCACGTTGAATCTTATGGTAACGCTCGAGGACTTTCGATGCCCGAGCATCGAAAAGTTCGGGGCGTTACAATGGTGCTGGAAGATCACTCAGGACCTTTGATCTCAGCTATGAAAACTGTTTTTAAAGATATCAACAACCATCCCTCCTAGTTAATCCAGATTAGTGGGTGCATTTGTAACTAATCAGACAATTAGTAGCTGACCCTTCTAGACTTCTGTTAGGCTATAAATAGCCACTTACTTTTAGGGCAACGGAGGCCAGAAATGGAAAGCTTCAAAGAGATGGGTGTGCGTCATTTTCTCAGCCACACCAGTTTGAGTTTGGAGCATGACTCACTGCTAAGTTAAGCGCCGAGACTAAGGTGGGTTTGGCCTGGATGTTGTTGGAATCCCCTCCAGTAAGAAAGAAAGAGAAGAATGAAGAAGCAGAAGGTAGAGAGGGAGCGTGGTCGAGTCCGCCACCTGATGACGCGATCTGCTGTTACTGCTGCTACAGATGTGGCGTCTACTGTTTTGCCTATTTCCCAGAAAGCAGGAGGAAACAGAGAAAAGAAAGAGGAAAGGAAGGCGAGAGAGAAAGAGAGCGTGAGAGGAGAAGTATGAAGAAAATAAGAGAGAGAGAGAGGGATCGAATCAGGGCGGCCACAACTAGTGACTCGGACCGGATCTGGTCGGGTTTTCCTCCAGTCGTGGTGAGTCAGATTGAGTAGATTCTCCTCAGCATCTTAGAAGGAGAAGATTTGCAGAAAGAGAAGGAGAGAAGGAATAGAGAGAGGGTGAGTGGACGAGTTTGCCACTTAGTTGAAATCCAGTCGCGAGTTCAATGACTCAGTGAGTCATTGGGTTACAGATTCTAATGGTTGTCTAAATCAGACTGCCAGACTTGTCTTCGAAAGGAAGAAATGAGAAAATAGGAAAGAATAGCAGAAAAGAAGGAGAAAGAAGAAAGGAAAGGGACAGGAGAGGAAAATCTAGTGAGTTAAGTTGACTCAACTGAGTTGGCTCAGTTTAAGTGCAAATCGAGGCTGGCCACATTTAGTTCAACAACACATGAAACCTTCATTAGAGAGATCATGATTTCATATAGTGTCGGAGGAGCTCGATCTTGAATCGAGTTACATCAACCGCGAAATCGTAGTAAGTGAGTCAACTCGGCTTAGCTAAGTAATTTATTCAATTGTATCTTGACTTGATTCTTAGTTTCAGGTTTTTGATGTATTATTGTTGTAGATCTTGTCATTCTAGTGGGTTAGATCGTCTTAGGTTGGACTAGACCCTAGTTGACTCGAATCCGAGGTGAGTTAACTATATTTTCTAAAAATTTCTAAGTTAGAATTAAATGTAGATTAAACAATGGGTTTATTAATGGAATTATCTTCTTATTATAGGAGTTTGGAATTCTTCCAATATCTCCTATTCCTCACCTCTAGCCAGGAAAATCATAACTAGAATTGAGGATCACCCTTCAAGCTTTTTTCACATCTTGATAATTAGCTCTGCTATTTTTCTTTGCGCATTTATCTCATTAATTGGTTAATGTAATAAATTGCTTTTATGAACTTTGATTCCTTAAGATAATCGGTGAATTGGATGCAATGTGAATTAAATGCCTTTAATATGATTTGAAATGTATGCTTTAGATGTGCACGTGATATCTTGATATTAGTATACATAATTTTGTTTATCATCCTTGACTACTTGATAGTGTTTTTAGGAAATCCTCGAACTAGTGACTACCTGTGTTGTGGATTAAATAAATTTACATTGTGGACTTTTCACCTAGTGGATCATTTATGCCTATATGGCTTTTGGTGAATAATCCATTCTTATCGTACCATTAAATCAAATATTCGGCCCTTTCGGCTTTTATAGAATAATTGTCTCATGTGGCGTTAATGAATTATTTTATATAACTTTGTTGTGGTAAGTTTCACTTTTGGACAATGGTTGGCCACTAGTTGAAGAGGTTTCCCTTAAGACATTATATTTGTTTGTCCTATGAGCCAAGGATGGTGAAATGAGACACTATGCCTGAGCTGTCGGCCTATGCTGGGTGACAAACCCCCCATAGTGACCTTTGAGCTTTCTTAAAGTGATTGTTTGAAATTGAAATAATAAGGGTTAGGCTAATCATGTATTTTCATGACATATATTATCATGGTCTTTTCTGGGTGGTTAGTTCTCCTTGGCCGTACCTTTGCATATTTTTCTGAGTGACTAATCCTCCTTGGGTGATCTATGTATTATTACGGTCTTTTCTGGGTGGTTAGTTCTCTTTGGACGTACCTTTGCGTATTTTTCCGGGTGACTAATCCTCCTTGTGCGATCTATATATTATTACGGTCTTTTTTGGGTGGTTAGTTCTCCCTAGGCGTACCTTTGCGTATTTTTCCAGGTGACTAATCCTCCTTGGGCAATCTATGTATTATTACGATTTTTTCCGGGTGGTTAGTTCTCCTTGGGCGTACTTTTGCGTATTTTTCCGGGTGACTAATCCTCCTTGAGTGATCTATATATCATAGTTTTTTTTCTAGGTAGCTAGTTCTCCTTGGGTGACTTTTTACCAGCTGGATGTGCATCCCCAGGTCTATGAGCATGTGCATACATTCATGCATTTAAACAAGATTATTTTGTATGATTTATTTAATGAATGCGTATTTGTTGAACCTCACCTGATTCCCATGATAATCATTGTGTAATATTTATTATATACTGTATCTGATAACTATGTTTAATTATCTTGATGTTACAATAAATCTTGGGGGTTATACCTCACTGGATAGCCATTGACGCTATCGAACCGTACTCAGTGTGCAGGAGACACAGGTGATGCATACGATAGGGTTCAGGTGGAATGGGATGAGCTAAATGATCTTGCGACTTTCCATTCCTGATTTTATTTGTATTCTGTTATGTCTGTAAAACTTAAGACAATTGGTTTGTATAAGTTGTTGGGTAACCACTTGAAAACCTTGGTTATGTATACTTGGACTCCCTCTTATACTTGAATTATTTTTATTCCGCTTGAATGGTTAACTTGATAAAGAAAAAAATGTATGTGAAATTTGAGATATTTTAAAGGTTAACACTCAGGTTTTTGGAAAACGAGTAGTGTACTCGGGTTTTTGGAAAACGAGTAGTTCCGGGAACCGGGGTGTTACAAAGGCCCATTATGATCACAATCAATCAGGCTATATCCCAAGTATGGGTGTACATTTATATGTGGGGATTTTTCACTAATGTACCAGTTTAAATTCCATAAACAATCCACAAATAATTCACAAGCATGAACAAATATACAGGATGAATCATTAAGCATGTAATATAGCAATTTAATTTTCACTAGCTGACACAAGTGATTATAAAAGGGATGTGTCAATTATAAATCAAAATAAGAACTATAACTTAAGCTAATGAGAAGATGGAAAGCTCAAGGGGAAGAATTATCACCTTATACTTAAGATCGCCTTCTAGTGTCGCTAAGTGCTTGCACCCTTAAAATTGTATCCTACCACAAATCATGAACTTGTGCAATAAGATCCAAGTTCCACGCACTACCAAGGGTTTGGATTATTTTTAGGGTTTTGGTATAGAGTTACGCCTTCATCCTAGGGTTTCGGTTTAGGCTAGATCTTTAAGATTAAACCCTAGTGGTGTGTAATTATTTATAATGTTAATTTAATAGTTATAAAATATTTACTAACATTAGTGTTATAGTTTATATTAGTTAATAACAATTATGATGATAATTAATATCATGATATACTATATATGATAAGACAATGCATTAACATTTAATAATGGTATCGTCTTAATTTCTTGTATATAATAACTATCATTAGGATAGAAAATTTACTCATGGTCATGCATCCTATTAATAATGGAAATGGTAACAATGTTATTTTAATAATTAAAAAATAATTGTTAACATTAGGGTTATAATTAATATTAGCTAATGTTGCAAAATAATGATTATGGTGACACCAACGACTATCCAAAATGAATATTTAAGAATAACAAACAGGATACTACTATTTAATAATTGTAATTTATTAATAAGGACTAGTTTAACATAATGGTCTACTAATGACTAATTTTTTTGCTAATATTAATAATCTTAATGGCAACAAATGATAATAGTACATCGAAACGTAACTAAAATGGGGGGAAAAATGTTGACTCACCTATGCCAACACTGCATGACTCGGTTTCAACTAAGTCGACTCAGCAGCCATAAAAGACCAAATCTCTTTTCTTTCCCATTTTCTTTTCTCCTTGCTGGACGAGGCCCCATTCCTGGCTCGACCAAGTCAGCCCAACGACCCCCTCCCCTCTCTCCAGTTTCCCTTCTTCTCTCTTCTTCCTTTCTCTCTTTCCTCTCTTACTCTTTTTCCTTCTCTCTGTTTCTTTCTTCTCTAAGGTTTCTAAGTGTCCAGAGGTGGTTGGACTTGACTCAGGGACAACCTAACTCGGTGGACTCAATCAAGTCGGCAGGTCAACTCGACAGGAGACAATGTTTCCCTCCTCATTTTTCCTATCTATCTCTGTCTTCCCTCTCTTTTTCCCTCCTCTATCTTCCTATTGCAACGACCAGCAGGGTCAGTAGCCAAAGTCAGACCGAACTCAGTCCGAATCCAGCTGGCGTGGCAGTGGGCCTGCAAGTAGAAAGAGGATAACGTCCTCCCTCTCACTTTTGTTCCTCTCTCTCTCTCTCTCCTTCTTTCTCCCTCGTTTCTTTCTTTTCTCTCATCCCCTATCTACTTCAGACGCGTTGCATAGCGGAACTGGTCGTAACCAAGTTCAGCGACAGTCTTATCCTAACGAAGGTGGTGTTGGCCATTAATGGCGAATTTCAAATGAAAGCTTTTCCTTCCAATCGGCTCCCTCCAGATGGTCCGTATAGGCACTGGGGAACTTGTAGATGAGCTTCATCGAAGCTTGGAGAAGTCCAGCTCGGTGGGTTGGAATGGGGGAAGAAAATGGCTAATTTCTTGGTTGTGACTGTGAGAATGGAGGGCGAGCTCCTGTTGCTCAATCCATCCCATTTTATTTGTTAATCCTAACATCCCAGCACCGTCAGATCAATAACAGATGGCTTGGATTTGTTCTGATTGAAACCACTTGCAAATCCAGTGGGTAGGATGGAAATCGTAGTGGTTTCCCTTTGGTTTGCTAAGAAGCCCTAAACAGTGGAATGGGTGGGTAGGATCTCTCCAGGACAGACGGTTGGGATTAGAATGGGAAGAGGGCAGGCGGATCGTGCCAGCAGGCTGCAACAATTTCTATATTCAGAAATTTTTTGTGCTTTTGGGGTGTGTTTGCACCCAGAATCGTGTGCGTGTACACGTGCGGAATCACTTGAAATTTAGGGGTTTTGATCTCCCGTGTGCAATCTGTAAGATGGACGGTTTTGATCTCTAAGATGGGCAAAGGAGGTGGGCCATGATCGAAGCAACAGTCTGTCAGAAATGGACGCTGGCGGAAACAAGAGAGAGAGGCTTTGTCTTAAGAGGGAAACTCAGTCAAACAGGTTTGATCGAGCTGGTATGCTCAGTGCACGGTTGGTGCACAGCGCTCAGTGCACACGCGTGGTTGAAATGGGTCCCACAGTTATGTCTTTTGAGAAATCCACTCCATCCATTCCGCTTGGTGGGCCCTTTCATGGCCTTCCACCGAAAATGGGGCAGGTCCTAATTATGGATTTCTCGCTGATCCTTTGGTCGGATTGATCAGAATTCGAACGTTAATGGCTAAAAGGGTCCAAGGGACCACCCAAGCTATAAATCACTTGTTAGATCAAGGATATATGACTTGTTATGTTTTAATAACACTAAATATCACATTACACTACTCTTAATAATGTTATTTATTATCATTATATTATTATTATTATTATTATTATTATCACTTATCTATTTTATAATATCACTGGTTATTATCATGTACATTATATGAATGTTAGCAAGCAAATATTAATGTATATATTATATTTGTACATTATTTGTAACGTTACATGTGTTATGTTTTAATTTCATATAAGTTGTTAAACTGTTTGGAATATATTATTCATTGTGGCCCTTTCTAGCATATTTTATTTTTAGGTATTATAGATTTTGTAATTTATATTAATTTAGAGTATGCGGTAACACCCGAGTACTAAAAAGTACGGGGTGTTATAAACTACCCCCCTTAAAGAAGAATCTCATCCCCGAGATTCAGTGCTTCTATTATGATTAGGGACAATGACAATAATTATGGTGATTTTAAACACTCCTTATCTTCCTATATGTACAAACGTATACCACTAGGCGCCCAAGACTGAGGTCGTTATAGTTTACCCCCATTAAAGAAAGTTTTATTGTCGGGATTTGGTAACGTACGTTCCAATCATCAAAATTGTAAGTAGTTTAATTGTTTAAAGGTGTACCCTACCTCATATGTGCCAAATTGTGAAATCGCAATATATATCCTGGACAAGATGCATCTAATTTGCCAAAGCCCTTAGGTGTCTAATCTAGCATATTGATTTTCCACTAAAGGTTAAAAGCTATCCTAGTAGCATCTAAAATTGAGGAATTTTTCTAATGCTTCCCTATATCATAATGTTTTAGCGCCCTTACTACGATTTTAAGTTCACTTAGGTGGTAACTGATAATACTATTATATCTTTCCTTCTATTTTTTATTTTTTATTTTTTTTTAAAATGATAGTTCCCCATAGTCCAAGGTACGATACAAATTTTCATTGCCAGTGTTTGAGCTAACACAAATAGATGGTTGTGGTGGGTTTGAGCCCGATACCTAGATCCTTTGCCTACAAAACAGAGGACTTTATGTATCACTTTTAAATATTGGTAAACCTAGATCTTCTGCCTGATCAGGGCATTGAGATCATTAGAGTTTACTAGGATAAGGAGTTTGGACCAAACAGTGCACACCTCGCTTAAGCATGATTTCATCAGTCCATGATCCCGATTATTCTAGACCTATGGGAAATATCATGAGGTTTTATATTCTCATAAATAATAAGTTTACGTAGCCCATTACGTCTTCGCTTTGCACTCTGGTACTTTAAGCACAGTGTAAGAACTTTCAAAACCAAGATCCCTACATGAAGCCTAAGTTTAAAATTTTGCTAAATCTATTTGGGGTTTCAAATCAAATTCCAACATACTTAGTCTAGAGTTGGAAATTCACCTAAATTTTCTATAATTCTACCTCTATAAATTTTACGTGGTGGAGTTGAGAATTGAGGGAAATGTTTCCTCCAAGTAAGGAAACTTATTAGGGCATCCAAGCTACAATTCCTAGTGCGACTCTTAAGTTTAGGGGGCACTTGTGTCCAATCAAATGTACAATATGATGGTTAAGGAAAATTCCTACGATTCTAAGTTAGTTTCATTTGTCAAATCTCATGACGATATTATTTCTAACTTTAAGAAAATCTTGAAAAAGTTCAAATTCTAAGTTTTATAAGGACTGTTTATTTGGAGTCAAATTCGAGGAATGTTCATCATAATTCACATTTGCATCATAGTGGGCACTTATTCCCCATAATACCTAAGCTTAGTCTCTAAGTTCAAACAACTATCCTGGTAGTTTATAAGAGAATTAAAATTTTCAATTCTAAGTTTGAATGACTAAACATAAAATCTTTCAAGGGAACCTACACTCATTTCTAAGTCTTATTAGTTATCAAAACAATCTTTCAGGGGTCCTAACATCTTGAAGTATCTATGTATTCAAAGATATATTTTTGGAAGGGAACTTTTCATAAGTTCAATTGGCTAAATGTTCTAAGGGTCCTAAGTTTATTTCTAAGTTCTTCAGCCATTCAAACAACTTTTCTAGGGATCTAAACTTTTGAGTCTTTATGTTCCCGATTTATCTTAATTTCAATGAGATTCCACATCAATTCAAATGATTACCTTAACCATTTCTAAGGGAACCTACGTTCGGGTTTCTACGTTCTCAACGATTCTTTGAAGTCTAAGGGAAATTCACCTAAGTTCAAATCTCTAGTTTCAAATGTCCTAACTGAGACATTTAAGGCTTGTATAAGATCATTTTCCAAGGCCAAGTTTGTCCAAACTATGCTCTAATACCAACTGTAACACCCCAACTTTTCAGGACCCGAGTACACGACTCGTTTCCCAAAAACCTGAGTGTTAACCTTAATGGATGGTCGAATTCGAGTATATATATATATATATATATATATATTCCTTTATCAGAGTAAGCAGATGAGCATAGGATAGACAAATTAACGTGAAGGAAATTTTCAACTACATTTAAAGTATACAAGAGCTGCCCATAATGACTTATACAAACCAATGTCTCCATTCTTACAATTACAAAATGAAATAATATTACATGTGAAGTAAAGTAAATTACAACAAATTTGAGATATGAAATCCTGTAGCAACCCTTAGCAAATATAATCATGCACCCTTGCCAACCATAGCCTGCTCCTCACCAATATAAATGTAAACATCATCAAGGCCACCTGTGCTACCTATACGGTTATATATTTGATAGATGAGTGGCCAACTCAATGTGAACTCCCCTCAAGATTACACACTGCCGCATTAGCTAAGAAATAGTACAAAACATCTAAACAACCAAAACAGAGTAAATGCAGTCTTATTAGATTCATGGATGTGTGAAATATGCAATCACGCCCCGGGGATGCTCATTCGTGCGAAAAGTGGGCTCGTCACCCATGCAATCATCAAACCTGGGACACATCATCCAGTTAGAATCATTGAACTTGGGTACATCATCCAGTCGGAACAATACGTACATCACGTAAGATAGCAATAGATGTTGGTCTATGCTATGTATGCATGATTAGCCAATCCGTTATTAATCCAATTATAACCAGTCATTTTAAATAAGCTCAAAGGTCACTACGGGGAGTACATGACCCAGCATACGGCTTGGGTATAGTATCCCAAGACTACCATCCCCGGCCCATGAGACAACCATCTTAGGATACTTAACGGAAACTCATCGACTAGTGGCCAATCATATTACAGTATATAGGGCTTACCATCGCATGGTTGTATAGAAATGGTACATTGAGCCACATAGGGCAAATACCAAAACCAAGCCATAGGGCAAATGTCAAAACTGAGCCACCCAGGACGAATCTTGAAACTAAGCCACATAGGGCAATTATTTAAACCATACGATAAAGACCATCCTTGGAAACCACCTAACACAACAACTCATGGATGGTAGACCCACATCAACGTCCAATTTAAACCACCATTCAGCAACTACTTAGTCGAAGGCTCATTATGATCACAATTAATCAGGTTACATCCCAAGTATGGGTGTACATTTATATGTGGGGATTTTTCACTAATGTACCAGTTTAAATTCCATAAATAATTCACAAGCATGAATAAATATACAGGATGAATCATTAAGCATGTAATATAGCAATTCAATTTCTGCTAGCTGACACATGTGATTATAAAAGGGATATGTCAATTATAAATCAAAATAAGAACTATAATTTAAGATAATGAGAAGATGGAAAGCTTAAGGGGAAGAATCATCACCTTATATTTTGGATCGCCTTCTAATGTCGCTAAGTGCTTGCACCCTTAAAATTGTATCCTACCACAAATCATGAACTTGTGTAATTAGATCCAAGTTCTACGCATAACCTAGGTTTTGGATTATTTTAGGGTTTTAGTATAGAGTTACGGCTTCATCCTAGGGTTTCGGTTTAGGCTAGATCTTTAAGATTAAACCCTAGTGGTGTGTAATTATTTATAATGTTAATTTAATAGTTATAAAATATTTATTAACATTAGTGTTATAGTTGATATTAGTTAATAACAATTATGATGATAATTAATATCATGATATACTATATATGGTAAGGCAATGCATTAGCATTTAATAATGGTATCATCTTAATTTCTTGTATATAATAACTATCATTAGGATAGAAATTTACTCATGGTCATGCATCCTATCAATAATGGAAATGGTAACAATGTTATTTTAAAAGTTAGAAAATAATTATTAACATTAGGGTTATAATTAATATTAGCTAATGTAGCAAAATAATGATTATGGTGACACTAATGACTATCCAAAATGAATATTTAAGAATAACAAATAGGATACTACTATTTAATAATTGTAATTTATTTATAATGACTAGTTTAACATAATGGTCTACTAATGGCTAATTTTTTTGCTAATATTAATAATCCTAATGGCAACAAATGATAATAGTACATCAAAACATAACTAGAATGGGGGGGGGGGGGGGGGGAATGTTGAATCGACTATGCCAACATGGCTCGACTCGGTTTCAACCGAGTCGACTCAGCAGCCATAAAAGACCAAATCTCTTTTCTTTCCCATTTTCTTTTCTCCTTGCTGGACCAGGTCCATCCCTGGCTCGACCGAATCAACTCAGTTTCAGCCGAGTCAGCCCAACGGCCCCCTCCCCTCTCTCCAGTTTCCCTTCTTCTCGCTTCTTCCTTTCTCTCTTTCCTCTCTTACTCTTTTTCTTTCTCTTTGTTTCTTTCTTCTCTAAGGTTTCTGAGCGTCCAGAGGTGGTTGGACTTGACTCAGGGATGACCTAACTCGGTGGACTCGATCGAGTCAGCGGGTCGACTCAATAAGAGACAGTGTTTCCCTCCTCATTTCTTCTCTTTATCTCTGTCTTCCCTCTCTTTTTCCCTTCTCTGTCTTCCTATTGCAATAGTCGGAACATGGACATTTTTCTTCTTTAAATAAATGTTTAATTATTAAATTTTTGGATTGTTATATATATTTTATGAATGAGATCATTTTGTCAATATATGTGGATTAGTAAATGTAAACATACAAAACATAAGTCATGCCTGCGGGTACGGAATCAGGGTCGGATATACCCAGGTGCCGGAATCCGGGGCGTGACAGCTATCTATATTTAATTTATTTAAATTCTGCTATAAAGTTTTAATTTGGCATAGTCCTATTCCCCCCCCCCCCCCCCCCCCCCTTAGGACATATAGCTCGGCCTTTTCATATATGTATTATAATATATAATAAATATTTTTATTATGTTATGGAAGGTGGCCTATCACGTGGGACCCATCTGATCTATTTCATCCATCACCGGGACCCACCCCACATGTTGGGGGTACACCATGATGTATACATCTGTCCAGGTCATCTAGGGCCTGGACGTTGTATTATATAAATATAATATTATATATATAGCTATGTATATGGTATGATATTGTATTATAATGTTATATTATGATATAATATTATATCATGTATGTAATATATATATATACGTATCTGTGTACATCTGAACGTGTGGGCCCCATGTGGGACCCAACTATTTTGAGGAGGAGGTTAGCTGGTGCACGTCATCCAGCGGCCTGGGCTCCACCATTGATGTACGTTGTACATCCCCACCGTCCATGGGCTGGGACGGTGGGCCTAATTGTGATGTGTATTATATACACACCGTCCATCAACTGTACATCCATGCCAACCATCTGCCAGATGGTGGGACCCACTGCCATTTAAATATCTAAATTCTATGGGACCCACGTGATAGTTAAACTGTCTAGATGGTGGGACCCATCTACTAATTAATGTCAGCAAGTTCTGGGGTCCCACGTGTGGCTGTGCCCCATCCAACCGGCGATCCATTGTGTTTAGTAGGCCACACGTGCGAACCCCACCATGAGGTGTGCTTTATCTATGTCGTCCATCTCCATGGGGTCGTTGATGCATGTGCTGCAACCAAACTGTCCATCCTTTTGGCAAGCTCATTTTATGGCTTGAGACAAAAATGAGTCAGATCTACTTATCAAGTGGGCCACTACTAAAAATAGTGGAGCATTGAACATCTACCATTGAAATCCTCTCGGTATCATAGAAAATCTGGATCAACATGAAATTTATTTTTCATCTTAATTCAGGTCTATGTGACCTTATAAACAGATTGGATGGAAAATAAATGTTATGGTGGGCCTTGAGAATTCTAATGGTGAAAATAATTATCACCACTGTTATTTGGAGTGCAGTCCATGTGATTTTTTTTAAATACTCTAAAATGATCCCTAAGAATAGATGAATGGTGTAGATGGCGCGATCCACTTGATGAAGGTTAGGCCCATGCCATGCGGCCCTCGTGATGTGTATTAGGCCCATTAGTGTGGCCCATATAATGCTGCCGATGTAATGCAGCCCACTTCATATATGAGGCCAATGGACGAGGCCCGAGGAAATGTATTCAAGGCCCATGGGCGAGGCCCGTTGTGATGTATTCAAGGCCCATGGGCGTGGCCTATTGTGGTACAGTTGAGGCCCTTGTATGAAGCCTGATGCGATGTATGTGAGGCCCATGAGAAAGGCCTAATGTGATGTATGTGTGGTCGTTACGTTGTATATGAATTCCTTATGTAGCACACTCCTTGGGAGCAATGTTGGTTAGATATCCACATTGATGGGCAATGATGGTTAGATTCCTCATTGTGACTTTTCCTTAAGCCTTGTTAGGCCCATTCTCTTTGTGGGTTAACCCAAATAAGTGGGCCCCATTCGTCATAGACGGATGGTTTCGTGCTATCGGATTTGATATAACCACTGCCGAGGGTCGATCTTTATATTATGGTTGATTGGCTGTCCATCTATGGACCCCGCCTTGTTTATATATGCTGGTTTTCGGTGCCTATTATCGATGCTGATCATCGGTGCCGATTACCGATGTTGATTATCTATGCCGTTTGTTGATGCTGAGCATTAGTGCCGATATCGAGGCCGATGTCGATTATCGGTGCCGATTATTTATACTGATTATGAGTATGTGATGACATAGCATCATGATACATGCCCATACACATCATCTGCATGCTTATGATGAGATGAGTGATTGATCATAGTACATGCCATTGGGCAGATTGTTATGGACTCTCTAGTAAGGGAAGCTACCCACATGAGCGCGCAGTATGCGCATGTTTGTTGTATGACTGGATTACGTGATTCATGCATCTCATATTATGTGACATGTATATTATACACCCTAGCGACATTAGGGCGGTAGCCTCTACAGGCGTATTGTGGTTGGTAGGATTGGACACCAAAAATCTTGTTCTACATGGGTTGCTATAGATGTCCTTGGATGAAAGTCCCTAAACCCTTATGGTACCAGGAGGTTGCTCCAACGTCTAGACCGAGTGGGTGCATGAACGCCAAGTGCCGATTACCAGATGGCCACGCTTTCCACAGTGTCGTGGTCGGTTGGAAGGGGGTGCGGCCTTACCCACCCGAGTGGTGGGGGCAAAGCTAGACTGAGTTTGACTAACTCGAGGAATGGGTCCGCTATCAACAAGCCAGGCCCAATATTGGCAGGTGGATAGTGAGGTCTCTTTCACCTACCTTATTGCGCACGATGGGGTGGCAATCTGGTTTGAAGTGTACTAGACCCCGGTTATATTCTATAGTTGAGTTGTATTGATATATGAACTTAGATGAGGATTGGTGTGCTTAGTTTGCATCTCGCATCGCATGGCCTTGGTTTGGCCGACATCATTCATGCCTTGCATCGTATGGCCTTGGTACAGCCCATAGTATTCATGGATTCATTATCATATTCTGCATTACTCTGATAGTGCATAATTGTATTACTACATTACGCACACACTTTCACCGCCCTCTAAGCTTTCCATAAGCTTATGCACGACCGTTGCGCGTAGGTGATGTTGGACCGCATCAGCGCTGAGGCAGGAGCGCTTAGCAGATCATCTTGGAGCTTTTTGTTCATCATCATTATATTTCCCTTTATGTGCTATGTTTTTATAAATTTTTTATCATAGTGCAAATGTGATGGAGTTTTTGGTTATTGTTTGTGGGTTATGCCTTTGGTTATGCTTATTATGAATCAAACTGATGTTGAAAATCCTCCCCGTAGCATCCCAGGATCGAAACCTGGTAAATGGGTGCTAGGAACCGAGAATGGGGTACTACGAAGGCTGTCGGCGCTAGATTCGGCGATCGAAAATTTTAAGAGCCCGGTTTCCGAGTTTGGGGTGTGACACTTATACTCTTTGAAACTTGAAACTCGTACACTTGAACTTGGACTTGTATACTTGAACTTGATCATGTAATGCATTTGGACTTGAATTAGTATTTTGAAGTCGTACTTGCACTCGGTCTTATGTATGAACTTGATCTTGTATTTGCAGTTGAACATGCACTTTGATTTAAAGTTGTAGTAGTATTTGATGTTGATGAAGATGACTTGAAACTCATCTTCGTATAAAGGTGAACTTTCCATCTATTGAACTTGAAGGTGAACTTTCCATCTATCAAACAAGTCAATCACTCCAAATTCGTTTGTCACTACAAAATTTGACGATACAGGGTGGTAGATCTAAATCATAGCACTTACAATCTCCCCCCTTGTCAAATTTGTGACAAAACAAACTCAGAAGATCAACCTATTCATTATACACAAGTTCACAAACAAATCAAACTTTTAAAAATCTCCCCCTCAACCTACTCCCCCTCAAGTTGAGCTTGGTGACTTGTACAAACCTGTATGAATAGATACATATCCTAAAAAAATATACATATAACATGCATCTCTCTACATCATTCACCAAAACATAACCACCATTCTACACAAATTCTCCCTATTTTTGTCATAATATGACAGAGGAAGAAATATACAATAAAGCGCAAACAAGATAGGGATTATGACATATGAAAAGAGTGGTGGAAAGAGAATAAAAAGTTAAAAGATTAAACCATAATGAAGGAAAGCGTCAACATCAAACAGTTATACATGTCCAAATAGCAAATAGGCAACAAGTGAAAGTATAGAGTGAATACATGTCCAAAATCAAATATTAAGTAAGGTAAACTAGTCAGAGCCAAATGAAGAGGGAGGTGGAATGGACGAATCAATTTGGTGCAATCCCTTTATAATGCATCGAAAATACTTACGCATATATTTCATTTGATTATCTTGGGATATTTTTAATCCATCCACCTTCTCTTCTAAAGTGCGAAAGTGCTCATCAAATCCAGAAGGATGAAAATCAGGATCAGTCTCTACATCATCTATTTCCAATTTATCAAAGATATCATCCATGTTGGCGTCAGTTGGTAGCGCATCTTCCTCTCCAACTTCTTCCCCAACTTCCTCAACAACCCCATCCCTTTGACTAGGAGCTAGCCTCAAATTTATCTTGTTTATATTTGAATTATTGAATGGAAGATGCAAAATAAGAGCTTCTCCAGGTGGCATGCTCACAAGGCAATGCAAAGCCAGGGTGGTCATCAAATAGGCAAAATGGATAGAGCTATGGCTGTGGTGAAGATGAAATTGTATAATGAAATAACATATCAAAAAAGGAAGAAATAGAGGGACACTAGACACGATAGAATGAATGATACGAACCATAAATGATGTATGTTCAGTTTTGTTTCTGGATCGAGGATAGACATTGGAAATAAAAATATGATGCAATACTCTGCTTCTGGGCAACATTCGGTTGGCCTGGAGTGCATTACCTAAACTCATGTTACACAATTTTCGGGTTTCAGAACGTTTTTCCAACTCATTCAACTTTTTGACTAGGGTCGAAATTGGAATGCCATCAACATTCACACTGATATCCATTAAACCTGAAATCAAGTGACGATCAACTGTAAATAAGCCTTCTCTAAATATGATTGTGAAGGTCAAATCCTCAAGTGAAACATCACCAATGAAAGCATATATCCCTTGCACAATGGAGCGGTATGCGGGTCTGCCCCAATTCAAAATGTTGTCCCATCCTAAAGTAACAAGGAGGGGGACAATATGAAATTGTTCAAGGTGATTGGCATTGACAGTGTGCTCAACTATAACATCGCGGCGACGAAGATACCGCACATATTTGGGGTCCTCTTCGGATGGTCGAAGAGTTCACACCCTAATAGATGTAGAACGAGAAGAGGATGCTCTAAAAGGTTTCCTCTTCGTTCTTCCTTCCATTACAAGGATCAACAAAGAAATCAAGGGTTTCAAACTTAACAGGTTTTATGCAAATACACCCTAGAAGTCACTAGGAAAGATGAAATAAAAGTAACAATCCAACAATGTGAGACTCAAGGAACCCAAATACGAAAGGAAATCGAAAATGGAGCACTTACCAAGTAGTAATCGAAGGTGGGTTCGACCAGTCGGAGAAGGGGCAAGTGAGGAAGATGAAACAAATGGAGAAAAAAGTATTTTTTTTCACACTTAAATGCCCTCCAACCGCGCTCCTCGACTGGTCGAGTATATACTCGACTGATCGAGCCACGACTGGTCGAGTATGTGCTCGACCAGTTGTGCAAGCACAAAAAAAATATGCACCTATATATATATATATATTTAATTCCAAATAATTTGCATAAAAATATACAAAAATAAAGCATGCAAACATGATAAACTCAGTTCGAATTACCCATACCTATATCCATTTTTAACTTAGAAAACCTATTTCTGTCAAGTGGTTTAGTAAATATGTTCGCAAGCTATTTGTCAATTTGTACATATTCCAATGTAATGATTTTATCTTCCACTAATTCCTAAATGTAAGATACCTAATGTCAATATGTTATGTTTAGTATGAGAATGCTGAATGGGATTCTTAGAAATATTAATTGTGCCAGAATTATCACAATACAGTATCATAGTATCTTGCCCAATACCATAGTCATTGAGCATTCTTTTCATCCATACCAGCCGGGTACAAGCATTTTCAGCTGCGATATATTCAGCCTCAGCTGTGGATAGAGATATAGAACTTTGTTTCTTACTGTGCCATGAAACCAAGCAGTTCCCAACATAAAAACGTCCACCACTGGTAGACTTTCTGTCATCTATATTCCCAGCCTAGTCAGCATCTGAATATCCAGCTAATTGAACATTAGTATCATGCAAATACCATAGGCCTAGATTAGTCGTACTTTAATTCGCTTGACAACAATAAGGTGAGATTCCTTAGGATTTGATTGATATCTAGCACAGATGCCTACACTGAATGCTATATCAGGTTGGCTCGCTGTTAAGTATAATAAACTACCAATCATACTACGATATAACTGAGGATTTACACTTTTACCTGTTGCTTCCTTAAAAAGCTTAAGAGATGTACTCATAGGAGTATTAAAATTTTTGCCATTCTGAAATCTAAATTTCTTAACTAGATTTAGAGCATACTTAGTTTGAGAAATGAAAATACCGTCGTCAAGTTATTTAACCTGTAAACCTAGAAAGTAATTCAATTCTCCCATCGTGCTCATTTTAAACTTGGATTTCATCAACTCTACAAACTCAATAGATAGGTTAGAACATGTAAAACCATAGATAATATCATCAATGTAGATTTGTATTATAAGTATGTGTTCATTATGTTTCTTAACAAAAAGAGTTTTATCAACACTCCCCATAACAAAATTATGACTTAGTAAGAACTTAGTCAATTTCTCATACCATGCCCTAGGAGGTTGTTTCAAACCATAAAGTGCCTTTTTAAGGTGATACACATGATTAGAGTGTTTAGGGTCCTCAAAACCCTTAGGTTGTTCAACATAAACCTCTTCATATAAATCACCATTTAGAAATACACTCTTGACATCCATTTGATAGATTTAAAATTTTTTGAAACATGCAATGGATATGAATAATTTGATTGATTCAAGACGAGCTACTGGAGCAAAGGTTTCATCGTAATCGACTCGTTCTATCTGAGTATACCCTTGTACAACCAGTTTAGCCTTGGTTCTTATTATATTTCCTAACTCATTAGATTTATTTTTGAAAATCCACTTAGTTCCAATTATATGTTTATCAGATGGTCTTGGAACTAAATTGATTCAGTTAATCTTGCATGACAACTATCCAATTTTCATCAGTGAGTGCCCCTTTCACATTGGTCGGTTCAATTTGAGAAGTAAAACATACACAATTGCATATGTTTTCCAATTATTTTCGAGTACGTACACCAGTGAGAGGGTTCCCTAAAATTTGATCAGTAGGATGATCTTTGACTGATCGTAATTTAGTGTTGATTTGACAAGATGAGGAGTCAGGTTTATCAAATACAGTGACATCATCATCTTCTGAACTAGATATTGGTGTGTTCTAGTGATCATCAATGACCACATTAATAGACTCCTGAATAACATCAGTTCTCTTGTTAAGAACACGATATGCTTGACTATTGAAAGCATAATCTAGAAAAATCCTTTTATCACTTTTAGTGTCGAGCTTCCCTAAACTTTCCTGGTTACGTAAAATAAAACACTTACTTCCAAAAATTCGAAAGTATGTGACTGTGGGTTTCTTATTAAACCACAGTTCATATGTGGCTTTATCTTTAGATTTTCTAATATAAAACGGTTTATTATATAACATGTAGTGTTAACAGCTTCAGCTATCCTAGTCTGTACCATTCCTTAGACCCCGGCGATCCTCTCTATCGAATTCTGGTAACCCACGACCTATAATTGATATTAAGTCACATCCCATAGATCTGAGTTGACTCGACCCGAGACTTGTACCATTACGACCGCGCCATCACCACGGTTCCAACGCCGAGTCTTACGCACCGATGCAATACCCAGGCCAGAAGTTATGGGCCCGTGTTTATTTCAAGGAAAACGCCGCGCATTGTGAATCTCGAGAGAATCTCTAGCCACCTTTCAAATCAATCAATCAATCAATTAAGTACACATCCCATCTCTAGCCCATGCTTTCTTTCTCCCCAAGTCAAGCAACCTACCTAAGTCAACCCTCATGTCACTCACACCCATCACTCCATCCATCACTCTTACAACCACCTTCTTTCTAACTTTTTCCACTCATCCCAAGCAACCAAGAGAGGTGTGGTCATCCAAGCTTTCTAAGGAGAGGAAAAACCCAAAGTGTGGCCCACTTCCTGAAAGTGCCTTGTTTTGTCAATTAGCATGAGCGTTGAGTCGGTAAGACAAGTGGGCCCCATATAAAGATCATCAAGCGTCTGCTTCAACTGGATGTATGCTCTGAACTCATCAAAGGTAAACTTAGCCTCACATCCCATGTCCCAAAACACCCAGGTATATAAACCCTTAAAATGAGTAGAACAACATAGTTGTTTTAGTATGAAAACTTATTTTACAAAACAAGAAATTTTTTAAGTTTTCCGCCTTTTTCGATATATCAATACCACATCGATGTGATCGAACACCTATTATTGATGTCCTCGGAAAGTACTCGATATCATCGAATTGAGGACCTCTTGTGTCCAGCAACCAACTTGATCCTTGGACAAAATTCTCGATGAATTGATGGACTATTCGATATCATCGAAATTCAAATTTTGATAACATCGAGATAGCTTGATATAATCAAATTCTGGCTAGTTTGTGTCCAGCATGCTGTTAAGGCAATTCTCATATTTATTGATGACTTGAAGTGAGCCTCGATGCCATCGGAACTTAAATTTCGATGATATCGAGGGAGCTTCGATGTTATCAAATTCAGACCAAACTAGTCCAGCGAGCTAAATAGAAAAATCCTCTGGAAATGACCAATGAATCGATGATGTCTCGATATAATCGTAATTCAAATATCGATGAAATCAATATACATTCAATATCATCAAAATGGATCAGAGATTATCCAGCAAGCTCTTTTGAAAATAATGTGGAAATGATCGATGTATCGAACAGATTGTCGATGAAATCGAAATTCAAACTCTGATGACATCAATGCACGCTCGATGACATGGATCCTCAGGCAAAAAGTTTTAGGTATATACTTTAGTGGAGTTTGTATCATCGAACCTTGCTTCGATGACATCGAAAGTATACATTCGATGACATCGAATCAACCCCGATGATATCGAACTCAGTCAGAATTTAATATCTTTACTACCGTTGGAACTTTTTGTCTATTTAAGGAGAGCTTGTTCTTGGTTGCTATATTGAGAAAAAGAGAGAGAGCTTTGAAAGAGTAACTACATATAATCTACCCTAAGCTCTTTTTCTCATGGGAGTTCATCCTTCAATCCAGCCTCATCACTGAGATTCAATAGAGTGGATTGGGGAATGAACTTCCGCATTCAAGGATCATCCAACCACCACCTTAATTGTAAATCATTGAGCTGGGATCCCTTGAATGCCTAAGACCTTAGAATCTCTCCATTGCTTTAATAGGTAATATTTATTAGAGTAGATTCCAAGATAACCTTGACCCAACCGGTCACCATTATTGGTACATCATCAAGTGTTGCAGATCAAGTGAGCTGAAGAATCTTCGTCATCAAGCAGGAGATCTTCATCAACGTGCTTAATGGGGCTTACCTACTTATCTGTATGTCATTAGAGTCCAAAGACCCTTTTGATCATTCCTTTTTTAGGTTTGGGTCAGGTTTGGGTTAAAGGTGCTTCTCACCCTTTTCAAGTCCTCATAGGATGCCTCCAATGGGAGACTATGTATGGGTGCTGTGTGTTGACCCTTGCTCCTATATAGGGCATAAACTTAGGTCCTTAGTGTAGGTCCTTGGCCTGTGTGGCCTAAAAGTTAGGTTCCTTATGTGGATCCTTTGCTCTTGTGTAGGGCATAAAACTTAAGTGATATGTGTTGACCTTTGCTCTTATGTAGGGCATAAACTCTATTCCTTGTGTGGATCGTTGGCCTATATGGCCTAAAACACTAGGTTCCTTGTGTGGATCCTTTGCTCTTGTGTAAGGCACAAAACCTAGGTGCTGTGTGTTAACCCTTGCTCCTGTGTGGGGCATAAACTTGTGTCACGTTGAGACATGTTAGGTACCTTATGCAGGTCCTAGAGTCAGCCTTGTGTAGCTTATACTGGTTTGAGGTGAACCTGATTTAAAACCTTTGTTAGTGAAATCTGGTACACTCAATGGTTAAGTGCATCCACCGGGAGTGGAGTAGGCATATAGCCGAACCACTATAAAATGACTGTGTTTGAGATTGTTATTTTCATATTCTTTTATTGTGTATACTTTGAATAATCATATGATGCATGATTATTTAGAACTGATAAGTATCACATCTTACACACAGTCACTCAGTGCATCCATCATAGACTAAATTTATATACTGTTTAGATATTGAATAGTCTTAAGATTAGATCCTCTATTTGGCTTGGAAGCCATTAGAGTTAAGTTGAAGATATCTTGATAAATTATTATATTAGATCAAGATAATGGTAATAGGATTTTAAATTGTCATGAAATTTTATAAAGTCCTATTCACCCCCCTATAGGATACTTTGACCTATTCCTACTTCTACTAGAATGGTCATTACCGCAATTTTAATTGGTATCAGAGCGGGTCTCTCTTAAGGGCTTCACCACCTAGAGAGTGATCTTGACTGAAGTTGGAATCATGGCCAAAGGAGAGGGCTCATCTGTAACTAGACATCCTGTCTTTGATGGTTCAAATTATGCCTACTAGAAGGCTAGGATGCACTACTTTCTAAGATCTTTGGATCATGACGTTTGGGACATTGTTGAAAACAGATACGTGCCACCAAATGAACAAATAGTACTTGAAAATGACACAACCATCTCCAAACTAAAATCCAAAGAAATGTGGACAACATTCGATAAAGAAAAATAAACTTCTGAAGCTAAAGCAATGAATGCTATCTACTGTGTTGTATCTCAAGAAGTGTTTAATTAAATTAGTATGTGCAGCACATCAAAACAAGCATGGGATTTATTGGAAATAACCCATAAGGGAACTAGAACAGTGAAAAGATCTAAGCTGCAGCTCCTAACATCACAATTTGAACATCTTATAATGGAGGAGCATGAGACTTTGATGGAATTCTTTAGAAAACTGAATATCATATGTAACTCCATGGGTGGTCGAGGAGAGAAGGTTCCGGTGTCAAAATTTTGTAGGAAAATACTAAGATCCCTACCGGAACAATTCAACTCCAAAGTAACAACTATCGAAGAGTGTATAAATGTGGATGAAATGAAAGTAAAAGAACTCATAGGTTCCCTACAAACATTTGAACTACACTTTAAACCTGCTCCTAAATCTAGAAATAATGCTCTCAAAACATCAAAACACATCCCCACAACTGAGGAAGATGAAAGTGAAAGGGAAAATGATGATGAAGAAGTGGCCCTTTTGGCTCAACGGTTCATAAAATTCTTCCATAAAAACCGTGGCCGACCATTTAAAGGGAAACAGTCAGCTAACAAGCATTATACAAGTAAACCTATCAAAAGGTCCAAAGAGCCACAGTGTTACACGTGCCAAAAGTTTGGGCACTTGTCCACTGAATGCCCCATCAGAAAAACCAAAGGAAAGGCTATGGCAGCCACTTGGGATGATACTGAAGAATCAAACTCATACTTCAATGATTCAGAAAGTGATGGGTACTAGAAATCCCTGAAAATACTCATGACCTCCACACCCACAAACATTCCATTGGTTATTGAGGAAATTGATGAATCGCGAGTCGAAGGTACATTTCCATCAGATGAGGAGAAAGAAGAAGAAAATGATAATTTACAGGATGCCTATAATCAACTTTACATAAATAACATCAACATCCTTAAAAGACTTGACATTAGTGAAGATAAGAATAAATTGTTGCAAATAGATCTGGATATAACTTTAGAGACCAATACACACAAAATTAATGATCTTCAGTAATACCACTCAGATAATGATAAGCTTCAAAGAATTAACTCATTTCTGAAATCTGAGTCGGTGAAACTGAACAAATAGATTAAGTCATTGAAAGATGAAAACATGCGTCTTAAGAATGAAAATCACACACTCGTGTTTGATGCAGAAAAATCCAAAACATCTGTTGAGTTGAGTTACAAATTCTCCCAAATCAGTGAAAAGTTAGAAAAACTTTTAGAAATGGGGAGACCACAAAAGGACAAAAGGGGATTAGGATATGAAAACTTCAAACCAATTCCTACCCCTACAGTAATAACAACTAAGAAAATAGCTGCCTCAGGAAGTAATACAAGGGTTACTCCTATTTGTCACCTATTTGGAGATTCAGGACATTATAAATTTGAATGTCATACCTTTGATTGGACTCATCCTGATTCCGGTTTGAACTTTGCTGGTAAATATAAACCAACTGAAAGAACAATGCAAAATGTTAAGAGTCCACCAAGGTTCATACCCAAAGGTAAGACATATCCATCTCCACCTAAAATGACCAAGAAAATGGAGGAACTACTAAGTCAGGTGGCTCAACTGAATCAGAAAACAAATGAATTGATGAAACAAGGAAAAGTGATTCAGTTACCTAATGTACCCAACGAAGTTCCTAGCAAAATGAAAGAACCATCCTCACGGAAACTTGCCACAAAATGGGTGGTTAAAGGAAAGAAAAATTGCCTAGTAACTCATTCAAGTCCAAAAATAGGCAATAATACTAAGTGGTACTTAGATAGCGGGTGCTCAAGACATGTCACAGGTGACAAGACACTTCTCTTCGACTACTCACCTCTTGATAATGGGATGGTCACTTTTGGTGATGGAAGCACTGCTAAGGTATTAGGGCATGGAACTATTGTTGGATTAGAGATGCTCAAAAATGAGAATGCTTTCTATGTAGAAGGACTGACATACAACCGTCTAAGCATTTCTCAAATATGTGACAACAAGCATGTGGTAACATTCTCCACACAAGAGTGCAAGATCTTGGACCTATCAGGAAAACTAATTATGAATGGTCTTCACACTAATGATAAATGCTATGTTATTAAAGGCAACAGGAAGGATAATCCTTCTGCCTACTAGTATGGGAACACAGAGAATATGTCCAGGCTACAACATCTAAAGCTTTTGACATATATACGTGAAAAGATGTAATTTTTTTTGTGAGTGTCATGATATATCTGAGGATAATACTCCTGAAAAATTCTTTTTGAATATAAACACTGCAAGTGTTTATAATTTTGAAGGTTACAACTTTTTGTATAAATTTTGATGTGTAGATATGAAAATATACTGTGATATGCATATATAAAAGATCATCAAAGTGCTTAAATCAATGTCATACTTTTTCTCTTCGATAAGTCAGTCGATGAATCAGACTAATCCTCGATTATATCGAATCGATATCATCGATGACCTTTCAGAATCCGAAGCGTCACACATTATATAGTGTTATTAAAGACCTCTTCGATAACATTGACTTAAGGCAGTTGATGAGATCGATGTAGAATCGATGTCCTCGTGCAATCCTGGATCACATCGAAATCATCGTGAAGCTAAAATGTTGGAAAGACCTTTGGTTACTCTCAACGGTCTTCGAATTAGAATTCAATCTCATTATGAGTTCTTGATCGATGACATCAAAATAGATTTGATGTCATTGACGAACTTTGTATAAAAACCCGACCGACGTGTAGAAAATCCTCTTTCCCCCATCTCAAGCACGTCCATCTCAAAAAAGAGGAAAATCTATCTTAAAAGAGGAAGGATGGTGGAAGGAAATGAAAGTGCCCTGGTTTGTCAATTAGCGTGAGTGTTTAGTTAACAAGGCAAAGGAGCCCCATAGGAAGATTTTTAAAGCGTCTGTCTTAACAGGATGTGTGCTTGAACTTGTCAAAGGTAAACCTTAGCTTCACATCCCATGTCCCAAAACACTAGGTATATAAAAACCCTTAAAAATGGATAGAACATCTTAGGGTTTAAGGTAAGAAAACTATTTTACAAAATTAGGAAAATCTCTACGTTTTCTGCCATTGTCAATTCATCGATATGTGGTTCGATGAAATCGAACCCTGCTATCGATGTCCTCGAAACTCACTCGATATTATTGAATTGAGGACTTTAGATGTCCAGCAACTTCAAAGAATTCTGGACTGAATTATCGATGAATCGATAGAATGTTCGATATCATTGAGTTTTCAATCTTGAGTTCATCAAGACGACTCAATAAAATCGACATCTAGTCAGATGTGTCGAAGCAAATCATGTGATTTTTGATATATCGAAGAGAGCCTCGATATCCTCAATAATTCTAACCTCGATGATATCGACAGACCTTCGATGATATCGGATTGGGACACAAAATTATCCAGCAAGCTTACAGGTAAAATATTTCAAGTATCGAGGATCACTCGATAAAATCGATATTCAAATATTAATCATATCGAGACCAAGTCGATGTCATCGAAATAGGACACAAATTGTCCAGTAAGCTTATAGGAAAATTCCTTGGAAATATCGATGAATCGACACCGTCATCGATATTGTCGATATTCAAATTCCAATGATATCGAGGGATGCTCGATCATATCTAATACCTATTAAGTTTCAAAGGTAACTGCTCTCACATTTTCAAATATCGAGGAATCAAACCTTGTTTCGATGAAATCGGAGTTCGAAATTCGATGACATCGAAGAGTATTCGATTTCATCGACCTGTTGGTAAAAAGGTTCAAAAGCATTTGACAGATTGAGTTCGTGTCATCAAGCAGTCATTCGATACTATTGAGAGTATATACTCGATGATATCGAACCCTACTCGATGATATCGAACTCTATCGAAAATATGACTGTTTTATATCCATTGAAACTTTTTGCCTATTTAATGAGAGCTTGCCTTTGGTTGTTGGTAGAGAAAATAGATATACTTTTGAGTGTTTAAATCCAGATCATACACCCTAAGCCTTTTCCTCTCATGAGAGTTCATCCTCCAATCCACCCTCATCATTGATATTCAATAAAGTGGATTAGGGAATGAACTTCCGCATTCAAGGATCCTGCAGCTACCATCTTAATGGAAAATTATTGAGTTAGGATACCTAAAATGCACAGATGGTTGGAATCACTCTGTTTCTAATATAGGAAAACATTTAATAGAGTAGGATTCCAACATAACTTTGACCCAACCCATCGCCATACATTGGAGCATTGTTTGTGTTACAATTTAAGGGAGTTGAAGATTCTTCGTCATCAAAGGAGGAGATCTTCATTAACGTGCTAAATGGGGCTCATCTACTTATCTGTAAGTCATTAGAGTCCAGAAACCCTTTTGATTATTCCTTTTGTAGGATTGGATTAAAGGTGCTTCTCACCCCTTCCAGGTCCTTATAGGAGGCCTCCGACGGGAGTGTACGTGGGGGTGCTGTGTGTTGACCCTTAGGTCCTTGTGTAGGTCATTGACATATTTGGTCTAAAATATGGGTGTTGTGTGTTGACCCTTTCTCCGTTGAGAGTATAAACTTAAGTCCTCGTATAAGTCCTTGACCTGTGTGGAGTAAAACTTGGGCGTTGTGTGTTGACCCTTGCGCATGGGAGCATAAACTGTCAGGTTCCTTGTGTAGATCCTTGGCTTATAGCCAAAAATCTAGGTGTTGTGTGTTGACACTTGCTCCTGTGTGGGGCGTAAACTTGTGTCGTGGAGACATGTTAGAGTCAGCCTAGTGTAGGTTGTACTGGTTTGAGGTGAACCTGATTTGAAACCTCCGTTAGTGAGATTCGATACACTCAAGGTTGAGTGCGTCCACCAAAAGTGGAGTAGACATGTAGTTGAACCACTATAAAAACAACTATGTTTGAGATTGCTATTTACTTCTACTGCTTGTGTGATTTCTCTGAATGTTTTCATATTGCATGTGTACATGATTATTTGGAACTAAGTAGAATCACACCTCACACACAGTCACATCCATCATGAACTATGTTACACATCCTGTTTATCATTTGAATAGTCTTATGATTAGATCCTCTACTTGGCTTGGAAGCCAGTAGAGTTACTTTGAAGAAATCCTGCTATTTGCATATTAGGCAATGATAAGGTTAATAAGTTTTAAATCATCATAAAATTTTAAAAGTCTTATTCACCCCCCCCCCCCCCCCTCTAGGATATCCTGGCATATTCCTACTTCAACTAAAGCGGTCATTATCACAATTTTAAGAAAAGGTAAGGAAGTCCTTGATGAACCTTCAAAAGGTAGAAAATCCAGGAAGGGCAAAACCATAGCTCATGGGTCTCCTCCCAAACGCCTTAAGTGGGAGAAGGCTGCTATTGCTGATCGTGTTGTCCTTCCCAGTTGTATTGAACCATACAGTATAGACCTAATGTTGGAAATCATCGGATGGGAGAAAATACTAAAAATGGGTGGAACCTACCAATATGAACTTATCCACCAATTCTTTCAATGTTGCCATTCCATTTGTGAAGATCCACTAAGCAACAGTCTTAGAGTTGGAAATCAGAACAAAATTATCCATCCTGTGCTACTCAGACTCGTGTTGGATGTGAAAGTCACACGGGTACCAGTCACAGAACATAATCTAATGCTTTAGGGGTGTGGGGAGAGATAACGCATGCTTTATGTAATGGTCTCACTATTCTTAGAACCGAGGGAAACCTTCTCTGTGCTAACCATCTTAAGACTACCTATAAGATCATACACGACATTTTTGGCACTAATGTGTATCCATGTGACATCTTAGGAAAAAATCTCTCCTTTCATGCTTAACGTCTTGTATGACGTCTATCTAGAGATTCCCGTGTGCTTGCCTACTCTCATTTTAGGACAAATAATGCGCATTATCAAAGGAGAAGGCCTTGCCACACTGCCTTTTCCATTCCTCATTTGTAAGCTTACAAAATTTTTGGGACTTTCATCCACATCCGATGCAATACAATAGGAGGTATGTTTCAATGATGACACTCTTCAGCTATTACTTCTAACCACTTCCTCTCAATCGGTTAGTCATCATCTGCCAATTCATGACGCTGAAGATAATCAGCGTTCGACTCCATGGAGCTCGAATCGCACACCTCTCAAGAGTCTAGCCTCAGTCAATTGCCAAAGGCACAATCAGAACAAAATTGGGCAATACCTACTTAGAGGACAAGCCGATATCGAAGTGCATCTTCGCAACTGCGAGAGGGGCCTGACTGGGATCAAGGACAAAATCAATGTAATATAGCACATGATGCAACAACTCATTGATCTAATGACGTGCCGTCAAGATGGCACGACGCCATCTCACTTGGACTCAACACCATAATGACAGTTACTCTTATGACATCACATATATCGATTACGCATTTATACTTAGGGCATGAGTATCTTTTTGAATGCCCTACATACCTATGAGTGTATATGGTGGTCAGCTAACATTGGACATATTAACATTTTCTGGTAGTTATTAGTTAGTGTTTTTTTTTTCTTTTTTGTTTGGGGGGGGGGTTTAATCGTTCTTTGGATGAGGAGAATTATGAATTTGTTTTTAATGCTCTAAATTCTGCCAAGCTTGGGCAGTTCTTTTGAAAACTCCTTGCATGAATGATGATATACTTCTGTTAATTGTAAATGCAGCCTGTTTAGTTACTCATCTTATTTACTGATGATCTGTTTGAGCTTTATAAGAACTGTCTATGGGATGCATGTTATGTGACAAATGATAATTGATTCTCTGCTGATTAGTTGAATGCCCATCTAAGTGGTTTATTGTGTGTGATGTGGTGATTCCATGCTTTATAATGCATATCTGTCTCGAATCACAGCTCTCCTATTGCCTTACTTCTCCTAGTCTCTTTAATGTCAACTTCAGTCATTCAATCTGCTATTGGTATATACTAACATTTGTCAATGACTGACAAAAAGGGGGAGAACAACTCCCACCATGAAAACACTACTTGTATATGGTTTTAAGCATGGTGATGCAGGTGATAGGGGGAGCAGCTACAAGAAGATAGGGGGAGCGGCTGTGAGATAGGGGGAGCAGCTGTCTGGATTAAGATTGTGTGTGAACTCCATAATATCTTTGTAAAATTGTGTAAAGTTCATGTACACACAATTTATGATGTTGTTCTAGGTGTGTTTCAGGTGTTTTGTCACGTAATTGACAAAAGGGGAGATTGAAAGTGCCCTAGTTTGTCAATTAGCATGAGCGTTGAGTTGGTAAAACAAGTAGGCCCCATATGAAGATCATCAAGCATTTGCCTCAACTGGATGTATGCTTCGAACTCATCAAAGGTAAACTTAGTCTCAGATCCCAAGTCCCAAAAAACCCAGGTATATAAAGCCTTAAAATGAGTAGAACAACATAGGTGTTAGTATGAAAACTTATTTTGCAAAACAAAAATTTGTCTAAGTTTTCAGCCTTTCTCGATATATCGATACCACATCGATGTGATCGAACACCTGTTATTAAAGTCCTCGGAAAGTACTTGTAAATGTTATCTTAGATTTGTTAAATTTTGTAGTCCAAAACCTCTTGGAATATGTATCTTGTGTAGCTCAACTTTATATCATCGTTGCCTACATTCAAGAAGTTCAAATTCAAGATCAAGCATCTCAAGTTCAAGTTCAAGAAGTTCAAGTCCAAGAATAAGAGATTCAAGTAGAACATCAAGTACTACTTTAAGTTTTCAAGCTTCAAGTTTTTAAGCTTCAACTATGTCAAGACAGTGTGTATTACTTAAGAATACATGCTCAACTTCAAAGTACTTCAAACTGACAAGCTTCAAGGTATTTTAAGATAACAAGCTTCAAAGTACTTCGTGATAATCTATCAACTGAAGTGAACAATGTTTCAATGTTCAATCTTCACTCATAAGGTATGAATGACCCTAGATTGACCAAAGGTTAGGTCATATTGATTGCATACTTAATTTGGGTCATTATATAATTTTATAGGCTTTACCTCTACCAGTCTTAGTTATGTTCGACTCATCCAAGCACTGGATCGACTGGTCCAAAATTTTCCTCGACTAGTCTTAGGTTTGTTGTGAAATTTTAGGATTTTCTATTAGACCCTCGACCAGTCTTGGAGACTGCTCGACCAGTTGAGTGAACAGTGCTCGACCAGTCGAGTAGGCTCGACTCAAACTCCAACAACCAAACTAGGTCTCACTTGACCAGTCGAGTGCAAGGCTTGACCAGTCGAGTAGGCCACTCAACCAGTCGAGTAGTGATCTTATCTTATCGCGCCCGAAATTTTGAAATCTTGTTGGTCCTTCGACCAGTCGAACTGACCTCTGGGCCAGTCGAGTGAACAATATTTTTGCCTATAAATTGAGGACGATTTTCAGAGTTTTTCATTCAATTCTAAGATATTCAAGTCAAGACTTTGAGAGAACTTGTCCCCACATTTGAGAAGCAATTGGTTAATATTTAAGATTCTTTTAATAACTTTTTTGTATTTGATTTTATGATCTATATTCTATTCTAATTCTTTTGTAAAGGGAATATTGATTTTACCCTTTTTGAGATCAAAATCAAATCAAGCTAGCCCTGGATAATTTAATCTAAAAATCATTTATATCTAAGAACCCTTTCATATGCGATATTGTACATTGAACGTCTACACTGAATTAGTTCTACCGAGCTTCATCAAAAGAACAATCTTTAGATAAGTACATTTCTATTTTCGTTATTTTGTTTGTAAGATTGCTAAAAAATCTTTCATTTTTAGCTCTGACTGAGATAGCCAGAAAATCTCAATAAGTAGGGTTTTTGAATTGTGTAAGCCCACTTGAAAGATACAATTGTGAAGGTTTTAGGTGAACCTTGGAAAACCTATTTCATAGTGAAAGCCCATATCCACTGTGTGAGGATATTGGGAGTGGAGTAGTTGTGTGGCTATTCTTTAATAGTTGGTGTACACACAAGTGAACTACTATAATTACTGGAGTTGTGGCGAATGGTTGCATGTGCTTAAGTGGTTGAATGTTGTAATTTATTTTTCAGCATTTGTGGTGAATGATTGTAATTTACTTTCTGCACATGTGGTGAATGTTGTAATAGCATTAGAAATTTATTTCTGTTTTATTCTTTATTCCTCTGTATTTGTTTGAGTTTTTTATACATAGACCGTTTTAGTAATTAGGTTGTCCTACCATGAGCCATTGGTTTTTGGTGTAAGGTTGTCCTTAGAATAACATCTGTATCAACTTCTCAATACTTGTACATTTGAGGTTGCTATTCATTTCTGCTATTTGAATTGATAAGTGTTATCTTTGATTATTTCTTTATTATTCCACACTTAATTTTTTAATTTGGCATAGTACTATTCCACCCCCCCCCTTCCACTAGAACTCTTAGCTCGGCCTTTTCAAGTGGTATCAGAGCCTAATAGCTTGTTTTAATTTTTGGATTAATTTCCTGAGCTAATCAATCTGAGCTTTTTAAGATGTCAAATTTTGATAGCCTTTCAGTCACTAGGCCTCTACCTTTTTTATGGCTCCAATTATGCCTATTGGAAAGCCAGAATGAGGATTTTTTAAAAATCCATGGATGAAAGTGTGTGGCAAGCCACAGTGACCAATTAAACCCCTCCTACCACTAAAGTGACTGGTACTGATATATCTAAAACTGTAAAAGTCTCACCTTACTTTTCTTGGACCGCTCTTCAGAAAAGTGGGAGTAATGCCAATGCAAAGACTTTAAATGCAATTACTTGCGCACTATCACTGGATGAATTCAAGAGAATTATATCCTTTGATACTACAAAACAAGCTTGGAATATTTTGGAAATGACACATGAGGGTACAACAATTGTCAAGAAAACTAAAGTTCAAATCCTTACAACTAAATTTGAGGAAATGCGTATGGAAGAATGTGAAACGTTTATGGACTTCTATACAAGATTGAATGACATTGTCAACTCTATGCGGGGTCTTGGTGATAGGATCCCAGAAATTAAAGTCTATACAAAGATACTGCACTCATTGCCTGAAAGATTCAATTCAAAGGTGACCGCGATCTAGGAACTTCGTGATACGGATAATATAAGGGTAGTAGAATTGGTTAGTTCATTACAAACCTACGAGTTAAACTTTAAAACTCCAAAAGGTAAGTCCATCGCCCTTAAGTCTTCTAAAAGTATTTCTCATAAAAATAGTAATTCTGATTTAGAAACTTCTGAAGATGATATGTCTCTTTTAGCCAAAAAGTTTTATAAGATTTTCAAAAGTAAAAAGAGGGTTGATTTGCAAAAACCTATTGAAAAGAAAAGACCTAGATCTAAAACTTGAAATCTTTAAAAGACAGCTAATGCTACAACTGCCATGAATATGGGCATCTAGTAAACAAATGTCCTAAGAAGGACATGTCTAAAAAGAAATGAATGTTGGCTTCAGAAAGTGGCCTGGTTTGTCAATTAGCATGATCGTTAAGTCAGTTAGACAAAGGAGCTCCATAGGGCGATCGATCAAGCGTCTGCCTCAACTGGATGTGGGCCCGAACTCTCCATAGGTAAATCTTAGCCTCACATCCCATATCCCAAAACACCAGGTGAATAAAATCCTTAAAATTGATTAGAATATCATAGGGATTTTAGGTTAGAAAACTTTTTCAAACTTCAGGAAAAATCTGTAAGTTTTCTACCCTTGTCGATTTATCGATACATGGCTCGATGTCCTCGAAACTCAATCGATATTATCGAAATGAGGACATAAGATGTCCAGCAACCACATAACTCTCTGGACGGAATTATCGATGTATCGATAGTCGTATCGATAACATCGAAATTTGAATCTCGAGTCTATCGATGTTGACTCGTAAAATTGACATCATGTATGTTGTGTCCAAAGTTCTGCTAAGGCAAATCATGAAATCTTTGATATATCGAAGTACCCGACAAGAATATCAATATCAATATCATTGACATTCGAATTATCCAACAAGCTTAATAGAAAATCCTTTGGATATATCGATGCATTGACAAGAATATCAATATCATTGACATTTGAATTCCGATGATATCGAGTGTGCCTCGATCATTCTTTTGACCTGAAATATTTCAAAGGCAAGTGGGTAACATTTTCAAATGTCGAGGAATTGAACCTCGTGTCGATGAAATCGGAGTTTGAAATCTGATGACATCGACGCACATTTGATTCCCTCGACCAGCTGTCAAAAGGTTTCAAAAGCGTTTGACATTTGAATTTGTGTCCGTAATGCCGTGAAAATTGGGGGTCGAGCAGAAGCTCATCTCCCGAGTTCCAACGTATCACTTATGCAACATAGATAATGATGTTTAAATGTTGTCCATATTAGTGCATTAAACATGAGTGGGATTATACTAAAACAACATATCATACTCTAGAGATAATTAAGTTAAGAAAGCGGAAAACTGAGATAGGTATGTAATGTATAGAAGTGTTTCTCAATCCTCAGAGTATGAGTATGTTACCAGGCTGAATATATACATGTGTTGATCCAAACTTTACAAAATATAAAATGTGAAAGTCCGACAAAATCATATAATCCCCGTAATCCCATCGATCAGTACATGGTCTACATAGACCCACCTGATAGTCAAACGTAGGAGAATTCTTCCTCCTCGTCTATGAAATCTCAATCAGCAGTGTGGACATCGTCGCTACCTACATCTACAACAGAGTCTGGTTGGTATTTTTAAACACCATCCCAGGTGAGAATGAGTAGTTAATTCAGTGGAACTATAAAGCAAAGGTTAACATGTTATCAATTCAGTCAAGCAGTAATGATAAAGCAGTATAACACTCATGTCCTAAGTACTCTTGTTAATGTAGGAATGATATGCTATAATGATGCATACCCTCAAATGCACTCCCTCAGCGACACCATCTCACGGTCGCACATGCTACTCCCACTATGCTCTTCCACACCAAAGGCACATGCAATGCGGTACATGGTTGTGTTAACCGAGTTCTTGGTTAGGCTTATTCATATAGCAGATTCGGGAAGCTAAGGTACCTCCCTTTATATCATTTACACAAACGATGATCCATCTAGGGTCGTCAATCCTAGTTAATCGCATACGATAGACAAGTTATAAGGCATCACCCCTAATGAAGGTAGTGGATAGGCAAGTTCAATTGATTATAGTCGAGGTTACTCCACCGACACCCTACCAACTGGATCACTATTTTTTAAGTGGGTCCAGATCAAATGGTACACCTCAACCCATGCTGGGACTATAGCCAAGCTATGAAATTGCGGTGAAGATCGCATTAGTTGAAGTCGAGATATGCCAATATGTCCTAAAGGGGGGTGAATAGGGCTTTTTAAAAGTTTTTATGATTTATTAAAATCCTATTACACTAATCCTAACAACAGGCACATATTAGGATTACTCAACCTTAACTCTACCGGCTTCCAAGCCCGGTAGAGGATCCAATCACAAACTATTTGAGAAATAAACAATTTGTAAACTAGTTTATGATGGATATGATTATGTAAGTGTGTGAGGTGTGATCCCAGATATTCAGAAATGCAAATATTGAAGTAAATCACACAATTAGAAGAATAACAATCTCAAACACAGTCATTTTTATAGTGGTTCGATGATCAGTCTACTCCACTCCCGGTAGACGCACTCAACCCTTGAGTGTGCCGGATTTCACTAAGGAGGTTTCATAGCGATTCACCTTCAACCTTTACAACCTACACTGAGGCTGACTGTTTATGCTCTCACGAGTAAGGGTTAATACAACGCACCCACTTTTAGGCACACTGGCCATGGATCTTCCATAAGACCCTACGGAGGTTTCTACACGGTTCACCTCAAACCCGAGGTTTCACATGGTTGACCTCAAACCTAAGGTTTTGCTTGTTCACCTTCAACCAGATGTTAATGCTCTCCACAGAGTAAGGGTCCACACAATGCACCCACCATGTACACTCCCGCCGGAGGCCTCCTACGAGGGATTCAAGGGTGAGAACCACTTAAGACCCAATCCTAAAAAGGAATGATCACAAGTATCCTCTGGACTCTAGTTACTTACAGATAAGCTGATGAGTCCCTTTGTAGCACGATGACGAAGATCTCCTCCTTATTGATGAAGAGTCTTTAGCTTCCTTGATCCACAATACAAATGATGTACCAATATACGGCTTTGGGTTGGGTCAAGGTTATGATGAAATCCTACTCTCAAAAGATTTTCCTATAAGGAAGATAGAGCGATTTCAATCATCTAAGCATTCAAGGCATCCCAGCTTAATGATTTTCCATTAAGATGGTAACTAGAGGATCCTTGAATGCGAAAGTTCATTCCCCAATCCACTCTATTGAATATCAATGGTGAGGGCGGATTGGAGGATGAACTTCCTTGAGAGAAAGGGTTTTAGGTATAAGATCTAAAGTTAAACACTCAAAAGCTCTCTCTACTTTCTCTCCCAGCAACAATAGACAAGTCCTCTTTATATAGGCAAAAGGTTCAAATGGATATAAAACAGCCACATTTATGACAGATTTTGATATCATCGAGTGGTGTCCATATCATCAAGCGTATACTCTCGATAGCATCGAGGTCCGCTCGATGACACAAACTCAAATGTCATATGCTTTTGAAACCTTTTGCCATCTGGTCGAGGTCATCGATACTCGTGTCGATGTCATTAGATTTCGAACTCTGATTCCATCGATATGAGGATCGATTCCTTGACATTTGAAAAATGAGAGAGACTGGACTTGAAATATTTCAGGTTTTTAAGATATGATCGGGGGGTCAATCGATGTCATTGGAATTTGCATATCGATGATATCGGAGGCAGTGTCAACGCATCGGTAAATCTCATGGATTTTTCATTAAGCTTACTAGATTGATTGTGTCTGGACTCGATGCAATCGACACGGCCTCGATATCATCGACATATAAATATCAATTTCTCGAGAGGCCCTCCAATCAGAGATAACATCAACCTGAAATATTTGCTGGAAGACATTTGCCCCCATGATCGATATCATCGATGACCTCCCGATATGATCGAGATTTGAGTTGAGATTGTATCGGAAAAGGCATCGATATATCAAAGAATCTTGTGATTTTCTTGTGAAAATAGGGGAGCCAGAAATCTGCCTGTCGATCTTATCGAGCCATCCTCGATGGACTCGAGATTAGAATATCGATGATATCGATATATCGATAATTCCGTATAGATGAGTATGTGGTTGTAGGACACTTTTAGTCCTCATATCGATGATATCGTTAAGGCATCGAGGACATCGACAGAGAAGGTCGATTATATTGAAGGTGTTTCGATAAAATCGACAAGGCAAGAAAACTTAGAGAATTTTCCTATTTTGAAAACATTTTCTTAAGATGTTCTAGTTTATTTTTTTAAGGGTTTTAGCTTACCTGGTGATTTGGGACAAGGGATGTGAGGCTCAGATTTACCTGTGGTGAGCTTACACACATCCAGTTGAGGCAGCCGCTTGAATTGATCTTCCTATGGAGCTTTCTGTTTGACAGACTCAACAAACAAGGTAATTAACAAACTAGGGCACTTTCAGGCTGCACCGGGGTAGGCCGACAGCTTGAATACAGTGTCTCATACCACCGTATTCGGCTCAAGAGTTTTGGGTTGCTCACTAGTGACTATGGGGAGGCTCGTCACCCCAGCGTAGGCCGATAGCTCGACCACGGTGTCCCATACCACCATGTCCGGCTCATAAGTCTTAGCGGATCATGGTACCATGCTTGAACGGGCTTTACATTGGTAAGTGGTACCTTAGATTCAAGCAGTAGCGTCCATACATGGTAAACACACAATAGGCCAATCGGTTTATTAGACAAGTTCAATTGGTACGAGCGTATGCTAAATTAATCAACATGGAGTGCATAAATACTCCACTTGGCCTAACCACTGTCGACAATCATCATACGACTCGGATTCACCGAACGCATCAAATGTGGCAAGACTAATTCGGCCACTCAAATAGGAATTGTTACCGATTGCCTGGACTATATAGTAGTCCCAATCATACTCAAATGCAGCATATGGAGACATGTAATAATCATGTAGGTATTAAACAAACAATCCAAGTACAACGCTCACTTGAGAATTTTATCAACATATTAAACATGCTACCGAATATTTCAATTCATCCATAAATTGCATAGTAAAAATGAAGATTTCATGAAGAAAAATTTATATATAGATAAGGTAATTAAGAATCCCATCTCAATGCTCTTAATAAATGCAATTCATCAATAACTTCTCATTCAGACATTTTATCAAACACTTAAACTACACCTTACTAATTACATAGACTAAATTAGTTACGACATGCATCATAGCAATTTGTTACACAACATCGGATATAGCACATATAACATACATGGATCTTAGATTATAAATCATGACAAGCACAAATCAGGATTTCACACTCATTTGAACATTTTATCAAACACTTAGGCTACACATTACTACATACATAGACTAAATTAGTTATGGCATATATTGTGGCAAATCCTTTCATAAGGAGATTGTCATACACACAACAAACATGAATTCTAAGTTAATAGTCAGGGCAAGTACAAATCATGATTTCATATTCATTTGAACATTTCAACAAACACATGGAATGCATCATATATTCACATAGTTCACATACATGTATAAATTATCGAATACATCGTAACTAAGATCATATGGTAGAATCAAGTCAGACATAAATCATTAGCTAACATTTAAAGCCTTAAAAACCATAACCTAAACATTTATAGTATGCACCTTTCATTGGTTAACTCGTTCCGAACTCTGTTCGAATCCTACGCTTCCATCTACAGAACAACGACTGCCTAAATCACGAAATAAGTTAGATATTACGTCGATTACTCCATTTGGATTCCTAAAACTAAATTAGGGTTAGGATTTTTCACACAAATCAGAATCGAAACAGGTTGAGTAGAGTGGTAGAGAGGTGAATCGACGTGAGTTATGGGAAAAGATCCCAGCAACTATCTCCAAGAATCCTTCTTCCTTCCTCCCACTTTTCTCTCCTTTCTCTCTCTCTCTCTCTCTCTCTCTCTCTCTTCTAGGGTTTTTAAAAAATTCGTATGAGGGAGAGAAGGGGTGGTTTAAGGGCATTATATAGGCCCAAAACTGATGGCAATGGCCCCAAGGCCATGGTATACTTGAGTTATAGCTAAAAGGCGTCTGTTTCAGGCAAACGGGACCCCTGGAAAGACATACATCACAGGGTAAGTTCCCTGATGATGGATCTATGCCGGTACTATGTTTATGGTGCGATCTAACAAACAGATCGACCGTGAAGGACCCGTATTAGATCAACGATCATCTTTACTCGATCAGGGCCACAAGTATACCAATTGGTGTAGGGAAATTTCCCTTATCCATGGGTGAAGTTTGGTCAGAATCTGACGGTCCGAAGTCTTCAATTTTGCCCGTAAGCGAATGACCCAAATCACTTAAGTTCGAGTTCATTTTCTAAAGATATTCGTGTTTCTCACACACTTCGCTCAGGGTTAAAGTTGTGCATTTCTAGATACTATTTGGACTCGATTCTCGTGATGGTTATCAAGCCCAATAGGGTGGTCATAACTGTATAGTTTCGCGGTTATCAAACTTTCGACTGGTAGTCCAGGTCCGATGCAAAGTTTCAATGTGCTCCTTGGAGCAACTGGGTTTTGAGATTGCTCCTAGGTTGTTAAGTAATGTTGAGTTAGTGATTTTAATGGTTTTAGATCTTGTAGTTTATATAGAAAGTAGTTCAAGCCAAATCCATCGATTGTTTACTTTTAATACTTAACTAAATTCTGCCCTAATTATGACAGAATAAGGTCCTAGGGTAGTTGTATATTCCTTTTTGGCACTTTTAGTTAGAATATTATTTTAATTATTCCTCTAGTAGTTCGTCATCAAGTTTACTTCATCTCCACCAAATTTCATTAGATTTCGTGTTATAGAAAAATTCTAAAATTGTCGAAGTAGCAGCTGTCCAAACTAATAATTTTTAGACAGTTGTCACATCAACCAGATTTAACTATATTAAAAATTTTATTATATTTTTCACTTATTTTTATACAAAACTAGACTTATCAATCTTCAATCTGACTTTTGAATCACCTAATTCAGAGTTATAACGAGGGAGATATGACCTTTTGAAGTTAGTCAAAAACTGCAGAAAACTGCAGCAAGGGTCCACCGAATTTTCGGTGCATCGGTGAGGCATCGCGGTCAGAGCGATGGCATCGCAGTCCACTGTCCTATCTGGTGGTTGTTTCGCCACCCGATATTTGAAATGGGCATATCTTTCAATCCGGAGTGAGTTACGCAATGTGCTATATATGAATTTGGTGTAAAAGAAGCAGATCTATCCAAATAACCTATCCATTTTGTGAGATTCCATAAAGTTAATGATCAAAAACCCATTTTCTTTATATATTTATTATTTATAGTAAATTTTAGTTTAAGTATTATTCTTCATCATTTAAACTTTAGGATTAGTGTCTAATATGAAAGTACTTAGAAAATTTGAAGAATAAGGTGGTAAAAGGTAAGATTTTGAAGGAAATGGGTTGAGAAGGGGATTTGTGACTTTGGGATTGAGTTCTGAGAAGTAAATAAGGTGTTATGATAGACTCATTGCCCAAGGATGTCAAACTCTAAGTTAGAAAAAATCTGGGACGTTACAGTGTCATCGAGCGGCAAGTCGATGCTCTCGAGAGTATACGCTCGATGATATCGACCCTGCTCGGTGATATCGAACTCTGTCATAAATGTGACCATTTCATATCTATTGGAACCTTTTGTCTATTTAATGAGAGCTTATCCTTAGTTGCAGGTAGAGAAAGAAGAGAGTGCTTTTGAGTGTTTAACATTAGATCATATACCCAAAGCCTTTTCTCTCATGGAAGTTCATCCACTAATCCACCCTCATTATTGACATTCAATATAGTAGATTGGGGAATGGACTTTCGCATTCAAGGATCCTACAACTACCACCTTAATGGAAAATCATTAAGCTGGGATGACTTGAATGCATAAATGATTGGAATTACTCTATCTCCCTTATACAAAAACATTTAATAGAGTAGGATTTCATCACAACCTTGACCCAACCTGTCGTCATGTATTGGTACATTTTCTGAGTTACGGTTCAAGAAGTAGAAGATTCTTCATTAACAAAGGAGGAGATCTTTGACTACGTGGTGAATGGGGCTCATCTACTTATCTGTAAGTCATTAGAGTCCAGAGGAACCTTGTGATCATTCCTTCTGTAGGATTGGGTCTAAGGTGTTTCTCACCCCTTGCAAGCCCTCATGGAGCCTCCGATGGGAGTGTATGTAGTGGGTGCTTTGTGTTGACCCTTACTCTGTGGAGAGCATAAACATCTAGGTCCTTGACCAAGGTGGTCTAAAAGTTGGGTGCTTTGTGTTGACCCTTGCTCATGCGAGCATAAACTTGTGAGGTTCCTTAAGTGGATCCTTGGCCAGTGTGCCTAAAATCGGTATGTGTTGACCCTTGCTCGTGGGAGCATAAACTGTATCATGTGGACACGATATGCTAGCCTTGGTGTAGGTTATACTGGTTAGAGGTGAACCTGATTAAAAACCTCCGGTTTGAGGTGAACCTGTTGTGAAACCTCCTTAGTGAAATCCAGTACACTCAAGGTTTGAGTGGGTCTGCCGGGAGTGGAGTAGACAAGTAGTCAAACCACTATAAAAATGACTGTGTTTGAGATTGCTATTGTCTTCCATTACTTGTATGATTTTCCTAAATGCTTTCATATTTGATTATCTGAGATCACACCTCACGCACAGTCACATCCATTATAAACTATAATCTGCATCTTATCTATCTTTCAATTAGTTTAATGATTCGATCCTCTATTTGGCTTCGAAGCCAGTAGAGTTACTCTGAAGATATCCTCATGCATGAATATTTTCTCAGGATTAGATTGATAGGACTTTAAATAATCATAAAATTTTAAAAAGTCCTATTCACCCCTCCTTTAGGACATATTGGCATATTCCTACTTCAACTAAAGCGGTCATTACGTCAATTTCATTTGGTATCAGAGCCAGGTTTCTCTTAAGGGCTTCACCGCCTAAAGAGTGATCTTGACTGAAGTTGGTAATATGGCTAAAGGAGAGGGCTCATCAGTCTTTAAACCTCCAGTATTTGATGGATCAAATTATGCATACTAGAAGGCTAGAATGCACTACTTTCTGAGATCTTTGGATCATTATGTTTGAGATATAGTTGAAAGAGGATATGTGCCACCATCCGAACAAATAATACTTGAAAATGACACAACTATCACCAAGCCAAAATCCAAAGAAAAGTGGACAACATTTGATAAAGAAAACTAAACTGCTGAGGCTAAAACTATGAATGCTATCTACTATGATGTGTCCTAAGATATCAAATCAGTATGTGTGTGATAGACAAAGAAGCATGGGATTTGTTGGAAACTACCCATGAAGGAACAAGCACTGTGAAGAGATCTAAATTATAACTAACATCGCAGTTTGAAAGTCTCAGAATGGAAGAGCATGAGACCTTCATGGAGTTTTCACAAAACTGAATATCATATGTAACTCCATGGGTGGATTATGTGAGAAAGTTTTAGTCCAAAAAATTTGTAGGAAAATACTAAGATCATTACCGGAACGGTTCAATCCTAAAGTAACAACCATTGAAGAGTGTAGAAATATCGATGAAATGAAAGTAGAAGAACTAGTAGGTTCCCTATAAACATTTGAACTACACTTCAAACAAACCCTAAATCTAAAACCACTATCCTCAAAACTTCAAAGAATATGAGAAATAAGGACATTGAAAGTGAAAGAGAAAATGAAGATGAAGAAGCGGCTTTGTTGGCACAACGGTTCAGGAAGTTCTTTTAGAAAAATCGTGCTCGTCCATTTAAAGGAAGAAAGGTGGACAATAAACAGAAGACCAAAGAACCACAATGCTATGCCTGTCAAAAGTTTGGACACCTGTCTACTGAATGCCCAAATAAAAAAACTAAGGGTAAGGTAATGGCTGCCACATGGGATGATATGGAAGAGTCAAACTCAGAATCTAGCAACTCAGAGAGCGATGAAGACCAGAAATCTTTGAAAATTCTTATGGTCTCCACTGCCCCAATCATTCCCATTGAAACTGAGAACGAGGAAGAACCACAAGCTACTGAATCATTTCCATAAGATAATGAGGAAACTGAAAAGGAAAAAGAAGAAGAACAGAATAAACTACAAGATGCTTATAATCAACTCTACATCCATAACATCAATACACATCTAATTAATGATCTACAACAATATCATTAATTAGATATTACTACAAAAATATCTGGACAAAACTTTGGAAATTAAAGGAATTACGGCAAAAAGATCTGGACAAAACTTTGAAAATTAATACACATCTAATTAATGATCTACAGCAATATCATTCTAATAATGATAGACTAGAAAGAATCAACACCTTCCTTAAATCTGAGTCTGAAAAAAAAAACAAACAGGTTGAGCTATTAAAAGACAAAAACGTGCTCCTTCAAAATGAAAATCATACACTCTTGTTTGATTTAGAAGAATCCAACAAATTACTAAGCTAAACTATAAGTTTTCCCATAGTGGTGATAAATTAGAGAAACTCTTAGGTATGGGAAGACCCAGGAAGGACAAGAGTGGCTTAAGATATGATAAATTTAAAACAAAAACTAGAAATGCAGCACCAATGGCTGAAAATCTGCTACTTCAGGAAGTAACACAAGAACTACTCCATTCTGTCATTTATGTGGTGATTCGGGTCACTATAAGTTTGAATGCTTAACATCTAGGAGGACGCAACATAATTCTGGTCAAAATCATTTTGGTAAATTCAAACCAACTAGAAAAATACAAGACGTTAAGAGTCCACCTAGGAATATGGATAAAAGAAATACACATCCATTACCACCTAGAATGAATGACAGAATGAAGGAATTATTGAATCAAGTGACTGAATTAAACAAGAAAACTAAATCTACCACAATAAAAAACCTGTCACAAAATGGATAGTAAAAGAAAAGAAAAATTACCTTATTACTCACTCAAATCATATAACAGGCAATGATACTAAGCGGTACCTGGATAGCGGTTGCTCAAGACATGTCACGGGTAACAAATCCCTTCTTTCTAACTATTCAGATCTTAATGATGGGATAGTTACCTATAGAGACGGAAGCACCGCTAAGGTAATTGGACAGGGAATTATCAAAGGAATAAATTTGCTAAAAAATGAGAATGCCTTTTGCATAAAAGGATTAACGCATAATCTTCTGAGCATTTCTCAAATATGTGAAATGAGCATGTGGTTACATTCAACAAAGACGAATGCGAAATCCTAGACCTATCAGGTAAAATAATGACGGAGGGTTGTCGCACAGATAACCACTGCTATGTCATCAAAGGTAAAGGAAGGACTGATCCCTATGCCTAGAAACTTTGAGCATGGAAAAACAAGTCCAGGTCATGCATCTAGATCTGGATAGTTACTGAAAAGATGCATTTTTGCTGAGCTTTTAATGATATATCTGAGGTCTCTCACCTCAATCTTTTGTATATAAACATCTTGATGTTTATAATTTTAGATTGTACAATGTTTGTACAAAATTTTTACTGTGTATGCTGGTTGATTCAAAGATATATTATATTATACATGAAAGTTTGTCGAAGTGTTGAAAAATACAAATATACACCTTCGATATGTCTATCGATAAGTCATGTGGAATCTCGATTAAATCGATCAAAGTCGATATCATCAACACTTCCTTCGAAATTTGAAAAGTCACATGATTGAAAATGTTATCGAGGACATCTTTGATAAAATCGAATAAGGCATATTGATATCATCGAAACAATGTTCGATGATATCGAAGATTGCGCCCGATAAAAGGCGGTCGAGCGGGAAAAGGTGCATTTCACTTCTAAAGCATTTTTTTCTTCTTCCTGCTCGTTCCTCCCGGATGGACTGCTAGTAGCTTCATTAGGAAGACTTAGACGCCATTCAAAACCGGTATTATCCTTTTCATTCCTTCTTTTCAAGATTCCATCTTGTTTTTAGTTGGGTATTTCCAGATTCTCAAGAAGAAATTTCATCTGATCCCCAAAAATTCTCAAATCTATGTCTGTGAGTTGTCCTAATGGGTAAGGAGAAAGGGAAGTCACCGGCCATCGGAGAGTCATCTCGGCTTATCAGAAAGAAAGTCGTGGCTTCAAGAGAAAGGGAAAGAGCTCCTGAACGTGGGACTCTCACCCGCCAGCGAACACGTCAGACCTCGCGCCATAAGTCCCAATCTGAAGCTCCGGCCCCTCCTCTGACAAGGGTGTATCCGGTTCTGGCTAAATACACTGGGCGAAAGTCAGTTTTTGAGAGTAGGGTTGACAAGGAATGCCTGCAACCTTATAATTTGGAACCTCTGTTATCTGAAATTGGATGGCTACCTCTACTCGATTTTCGCTTTCCTTGTCACTATGAACAGACCTACAATTTCTTTGCTTCCTGTCATTCACCAGTGTCTGACCCTCCGTCCATCATGGTTTCTTTTGATGGTGATGATGTTGAGATTACTCTTGCAGTAATTACAAATATCCTTGGGCTCACATTATAACCCGTTGGCCTCCCGAACTTGGACCTTGAGAGCATTGAAACTCGGTCCATGGTTACTAAATTTCTCTATCATGGTCACGATATTCCCTGGTACCAAGGGAATGCGCTAAAAGAAAAGTTCATGGAACCCCAATATCGTGTCCTACATGGCATCTTCACCTCCAACGTATACCCTCGTGGTACAAATCGTGCCGACCTCACTGGGTTCATGACCATGATAGTCTATTCAGTAGCTACAGGGATAAAAATCTTCCTCCCAACTCTGATTGTACACCAGCTAGTATGTGCAATCCATACGTCTAGTGTAACGACTCGAAAAATTCCGTACAACAGCCCGAGTATCACCTCAGGCAGAATTCACTTAGGGTCAAATCCTTTAGAAATTAGACAAAGTTAACTAAGTGCTAAACTAGATTAGCCATGAAATCCACTTGAATCACTTTAAATATGATCTGCAAGACCCAAAACTTGTAGAATCATTGACGCTAGGTTACCTAAAAATCTAGGATCAAACTCATTACCTGATTGCTCTCGGGAGCACATTGAAACTCCGTATCAGATCTGGACCGCACATCGAAGGTCTGAATGATACGAAGTTATAGATTTAGGACCGCCTCACTGGGCTTGACAACCATCTCGGAGATCAAATCCAGACAGTGTCTCAGGGATATTCCCTTGAGCCCAGAGCGAGGAGTGTGAGAAAACCTAGTTTTCTTTAGAAATTAAATGAACTTTAAGTAATCTGAGCCTTGGTGTTTGCAGGCCAAATATAAGCAATCAGACCGTCAGAATCTGACCCAAATACACCCTCAGATCAAGAAAAATTTCATATATATGGCAGTATACTTGAAATCCCCGATCGTGATTCCATGACCGTTGAACTGAAACTGGTCCGCCACGCATGATCTGAGAATTTGACTAGGATGAAAACTTAACTCCACCTAGATCCATAGTATGTGAGCTTAAGTCCGACCTTTGGCTCAAGGGGGGCTCCATAAGTCCTCCGTTGAGCTGAAATAGGCCCACTTTGATTATAACCTAAGTATACCTTGACCTTAGGTCTATTTTGGTGTGGTTTTAGGCTATATAAGGACCTTAAACCCTCTCTTATTCAGCCATATGAATTTGAGAAAAATCCTAGGAGAGAGAAGAGAGAAAGTGTGAGAGAAGTGGGAGAACCTCCCTGCTATTTTCCCCTGCCGCTCTACAAGCTTAACCACTCCATTCTAATCGCTTTCCCGGGGATTTCGACTTTGTTTCTAGGTAAGAAACTCTAACCCTAATCTGATCTAGGGTTATGAACATTGCAAATGATGAAATAGCTAATCTATTTCATTCTATAGGTTGCCAAACTGCCGTATACTAAAGCTTAGCGAATCTATCGAGTTCTTTACGCTTCTACGGCGTAAGGTGCGGACTTTAGACATATAGGTTATGGTTTTCAATGCTTTCAATGTCAGATAATGATAGATTCATGATCTGCATACAATTATACATGTACAAAGTGTTGTCCGTTTCGTTTTTCGGTTATACGTTAACTATGTTGAATATATTGTATTCCTAGTATTTGTAGAAAGTACCGTATATGTATAAATTTTGGAAGTGTGTTTGCCATGATTATTTACTGTATGAACATGCTATATATGTGTATAATACTTACTTGGTAAAAGGGTTCACCCTAATACATGTTTTTACTAATATACGCTATGTAAGTTAAAATAGGGTATTCTAAGTGTTTGTGAAAATGCTTGTAAGAGTAAGTGCTTAGATGGTCGTGCTTTAGGTAGATGTTGAGATGGGATTCTCAACTACCTTAGAGATGTATGTGATTTCCTCCATGTTGTTTGTTTAAGGAAGGTACCTTAGTTTTCCAATACTGCTGTTTGAAATGAACTAATAACAACTCGGTAATCATGCTCATCATCGCATTACATGTACCTGGAAGATGTGGAGCACTGAGGGTGACAGCATGCCGGGGACGTAAGATGGTGGCGTACGAGGGAGTATGTTGGCGAGGGCATGCATCATAATCGCATCTCATCCTTGCATTAATTACAGTACTTAGGAACGTTGTTTGTACTGCTTTATCATTAGTGTTTGACTGATTTGATAACATGTTAACTTATGCTTTATTGTTCCACTGAGTTAGCTACTTACTCTCACGTTACGGGACGGTGTTCTGAACACCCACTAGACTCTGTCTTAGTCGCAGGTACCGACGATTCACAGGAGGCTGACCCTGATTATTACAATGATCAGGATGAGTTTTCCTTCATGCAGTTCGCTGGAGGCTTCGCGTAGGCTATCCAGATTTACGGGACTACAAGGTTCATGATCACAGTTGTATCATTTTGATATTTTGATTCAGGAACAAATACATGTATATGGTAACTCAGTTGGTATTCATACTCTTGAGATCAAGATTGTTTTATTTTATATACATCTATATACATCTTTCAGTCTTCCACTTACATTTATACATGAATCTGGAGTATGAATTATTTTTTTGGTATAATTTCACTCATATTTATTGCACTAACATAGACAACATTCAATCATAAGCATTTGTGTTGCATATGTGATGTTTTGGAACTTGGGTGTTGAGTTCTTACTCGACCCCCAATTTTCAGGGCGTTATAAGTTGGTATCAGAGCATGATTTGGATTAAATCGGACCTGAGTTATGGTCTTACGATGTGCGCTGACGCATTCCGACTTAGGAGGGTGCGAGAACAATATAGAAACCATCTTAGGCATCCCAGTTCGTCCAACGGCAAAGTTCACTGAAAACGAACGTCGAAACTGAGGCTGTACGCAATCCTGATCGCACGTGTCACCCCCAACATACTTCTAGACCATCAAGTGACGGGTCTAGATCACAATACACACAATCCCAGCTGTTAAAATTTGGTAAAATATCATTTTGTATCAGAACATACTCGAAAGGACCTGAAATGACTCGAAACAGAGTCGGGGGCCAAACGAAGCAATTCGGGGGGACCCACGGTGGACTCGGGTTGTCTTTGGCACCTTGGGAGGGGGGTGGCCACCACCTTACTGCGGCGGCACCGCGGACAGTCCAGAGGACCGCGGCGGCGCTGCGCCTACCGCTGTGCACCGCGGTCCACTTGGGCCGGGCCTGTCGGGCTGGTGCGGGTCGGCGTCGGGCCGACCCCTAGTCACGTGTGGGGCCCGTGAAATTTTCATGGGGACTCCATAAGTAGTCTGTTTTGCCCCTTTCTTATTTCTCACCCTTCCAAGCCCTCCTTTCTCTTTCAATTTGCTGTTGTCTCTCTCAAATCTCCCTCCCAACCGCCCAATCTAACAGTTTCGGTCACAACCCATCCATTTCTATCATCTACAGCACCCCCTACCTCCCTACCTTCTCCATTTTTTCTCCTTTGGGCTCTTACACACCCCATTTGTAGCTGCAATCGTGCACATGCCCTACTCCACTCAATTTCTCCATTTTCCTTCTCAAATCCCTGTTCTTTGGGCCTTTGCAACCTCTGTTGAGGCTCAAACCTGTGGAGGATCAGTAACTCCAGCCCTTTCTCTCTTTCCATCACTTTTCGTCGCTTTCATGGCCCTATTCGAGTTTGTTGCGGCCATTTTCTCCATCTCCACCATCTTTTCTCTCATGGGAAAGAGGAAGAGCACCGTAGATGAAGCAGGGCCTAGTTGCCCAACCCGTTCAAGGAAAAGGACTGACACCGGGGGAAGTACAAGTACCGTCCATGATCATAGGTCGAAGCGGGACCTAGATCCCCAAGTTTCCATTGAAAGAGCGCTACCGATAGGCTTTGAGCACGGTCGGTTTGGTGGCCGCAAGGTTATACTTGAAGCTCACGTGGATGAGAGGCTGTTTGGGCTACACCCGATTATGGACCACTTTGTGGATGTTGAGTGGGGTCTTATGTTCGAAGGTAAAACTCCCGCATGTGAGAACACGGTTCGTGCTTTCTACGCTCACATCTGAGACCCATCACTTAATCCTCTCCAATTTACCGTTTTTATTAGGGAGCAGAATTACACCATCAACGTGGACTTCGTGTCCCAGGTCATGGGAATTTCATGTGGTGAAGTACATGTTAATGAGGACTATTTCAAGAGTGTGCAAGAAAGAGACCGTCATACGTGATACCTTTGTGGCCGACTGGTTCCCTGGACCAGAGGCAACTGCCTCTCATCGACGAGATTAATAGATGATTTTCGCCTGCTTCATTACATTTTCACGTATAATGTGTATCCACGGTGGGGCAACTGTACTGAATGTACCTGGTTGATGGTAGACTTCCTGTATAGGGTTGGACATGGGGATAAGTTGTGCCTGCCCACGTTCGCCCTATTCCAGATAGTCCAGACCGCTCGGTTTGTCAAGAATGATATTTCACTCCCGTTCGGCTGATTGATATGTAAGCTTTCTCGAGAGGTCGGCTATAGACTTAATATGGATGAAATTACACCGGTTAGGGTCATAAGCGATTCTACGCTTAACAATATGGGTTCATCCCTCGACAACGCCAAGCTCGACTCGACGAGTATGGGGATGAGTCTGATAGTGCGGGGGAGAAAAGCGTTGATCTAGAGGAGGAGGGTGAGGAAAGAAGTGGTGATGAGATATAGGAGGAACAAGAAGAGGATGTGGAGGCCTAGGATACTGAGGAGAGCTCCCCTCCTACGGCACCAGTGCAGGGCACTTATCGGGCTGCTTGGGATACTTGTATTGCTTGGCTAGAGGAGGATCATATTGAGCTACGACAGGGTCAAGCCATCCTGCGGCAGGATGTCATGGATCTTCGAGGCCTTGTAAAGCACAAGTTTAAGAAGGTGACTCGCACCTTGAAGACTATCTTGTGCTGTCTGCAGGATAAGGGCGCTCCTCCTCCATCGCCTAACTCGGATGCCTAGTCATCCATGCGATTGTTTGCAGTTTATTTTGCTTACCGCTTTGGGCGGTTTATGTTTTCATGTTGATGGATGTAGTAGTTAGTAGTATGTTTTTGGTAGTTGAAGATTGGTTGTAATTAGCTCACATGCATCTTCTGTCATGATTCATGTAACTTTGTATTCCATGTATTATGATAATTTTGGTAATGAAATGCATACAACCTATTTAAATATGAAGCGTGTAGAATGCTTAAGTGATTATGTATTATGTTGCTATGCTTCATCTTACATGCATTGTACCCTATGCTGTATAGGGCATGTCACGGAGGTTTACGAGGAGCACGACACCCCTCTTACTCATTGACTCGATGGACCAGATTCCTCCTCGCAGAGGTGGTCCTACAGACCTGGGTTCAGGCTTAGATCAGCCTTCTGCTGGTCCTACTGGTGGACTGCTACCTTTTACACCACCAGTTCATGAGCAGAACCGGGCATCCTCTTCGACACAGTATGAGCCATAGGCTGCTCCACCTGCTGATAGGTTTGAGCGGATGATGATGCTGATGCAGCAGCAGCACCAGCAGCTCTTGGCGGTCTTATCTCAGGGTGGGAGTACGACTCCACCTCCGCCATCCACACGCCTTACCGAGACTGCTGAGCCTCCTGCTCAGGTTGAGGATGTGCTACCACCTTCACCTGCTGCCTACACTATGGGAGACGTGGGTACTCGCGGTCTTCTCGAGCAATTCCATCGCTTGAGGCCTCCTACTTTCATGAGTTCTCACAGACCCGAGGAGGCTGAATACTGGTTAGACCGCATCTCGAAGATACTAAAGATGTTGCATTGTACTGAGGCTGAGCAGGTCGAGTTAGCCGCCTTTATGTTCGAGAAGGAGCAAGCATGTGGTGGGACAATATATTGCGGACTGTCGAAGTAGGATATGTATGGACATGGGCTACCTTTGAGTTCTGCTTCCACGAGAAATACTATCCTCAGGCCTACCGACACGAGAGGGAGAACGAGTTCCTACGCCTCAGACAGGAAGGCATGACGGTTACCGAGTATGAGCATCGCTTTACTGAGTTGGGCCACTTTATTCCGACTATCCTTTCTGATGAACAGATGCGGATTAGGTATTTTTCTGAGGGCTTGCGACCTGATATACGGTCGAAGATGTGTTGTATCCATATATCATCTTATGCGGAGTTGATTCATATGACGATTTAGGCGGAGCAAGATGTAGACCATTTGACACGCTCTCGTGGCTCTACGGTGCTTAGGCCACGACCAAATACGCTGAGCAGGCCTTTCCTCGATAAGAAGCCTCGTACTAATTTGCCTCCTAGAAGCGCAGCACCAGTGGTTTCGATGAGGCGCCCTGGTGTGACTTGTACTTACTGTGGGAGGCCAGGACATCCTGCTGGGAGCTGCTTTGCTCGGATGAGGGATAGTGGGTTCTCTCCGCCGCAGAAGATTAATCGCCCTCATCCTCAGGCTTTATCAGCTCCACCACTACGGATTGCCCCTGCACATCCATCTTTCAGACCTCCTGCACCACGCTTCAGGCCGCCTCAACGGCCCATGGTTCCACAGCTAAACCGTCAACAGTAGGCTTGAGTACATACACTTGTAGCTAAAGCACCTGAGACATCGATTACGGCCCCGATGGCTTTTGAGGGTATTGCCCACGTTCAAGGTACACCCGTCTCCTTGTTGGTGGACACTGGGTCCACTACTTCTATCATTTCCTGTGTGGCAGTTAAGCGTCTAGGTTTACATACTACCGCCACGAAGGGAATGAGACTCACTACTGCTACTGGGACTTTTTCGGATATCACACGGATGTGTGTGGGCTGCTCTGTTGATTTGCGTAGTATGACAGTATTCGTTGACCTCATTGTTGCTCCACTATGGCACTACGATATTATCCTCGGTATGGACTGGCTCACCGAGATGAAGGCAGAGTTTGATTGTGATAATCGAGTCGTGACAGCCAGCGGACCTGATGGCACGATCTTTACTTTTCCAGTACAGGTTAGTTGGCCATGTTGTGTTGAATGTTACGGCGCTTTACTAAAGCATGTTAATGGGTCGATGTTAGGAAACATGCAGGTAGTTTGGGACTTCTCAGATGTATTTAGGACGATCCCTGAATTACCTCCTCGGCCCGAGATCGACTTCACCATTGATCTTATGCCTGGTGTGACACCCGTCTCATTACCGATGTATCGCATGCTTCCATGCGAGATGGAGGAATTGAGGACACAGATTGATGGATTGGTAGAGAAGGGCTTTATATGACCTAGTGTGTCTCCCTGGGGAGCACCTGTACTGTTTGTGAAGAAGAAAGATACCTCACTAAGGTTGTGTATTGATTACCGTAGGTTGAACCAGGTCATTGTGAAGAACAAGTATTCTTTGACCAGGATAGAGGATCTGTTTGATCAGTTGAGGGGGTAAAGTATTTCTCGAAGATCGACTTGCAGTCAGGGTACCACCAGTTGCTCGTCAGAGATGAAGACGTGCAGAAGACAGCTTTCAGGACCTGTTTTGGGTATTATGAGTTCCTGGTAATGTCGTTCGGTCTTACGAACACACCGGCCGTGTTCATGGACTTGATGAACAGGGTATTTCGGCCATTCTTATACCGATTCGTCATCGTATTCATTGATGACATTCTGATATATTCCACGTGTCGGGGAGAGCACGAGGAGCACCTGAGAGCGGTGTTGGATACTTTGAAGAAGAACCAGTTATTCGCGCAGTATAAGAAGTACGACTTCTGGCAGGAGGAAATCAAGTTCCTGGGACATGTAGTGTCCAAGAATGGGATAGTTGTGGACCTTACTAAGGTAACCGCGGTTCAGGATTGGAAGCACCCCGACTGAGTTACCAAGGTAAGGAGTTTTCTTAATCTGACAGGGTACTATCGATGCTTCATTCGAGACTTCTCTAAGATTGCCAGGCCGTTGTCACAGTTGACGCGTAAGGATCTGAAGTTTGCTTGGAATGAGAAGGCGGAAGCAGCTTTTCAGGAACTGAAGGATAGACTGACGTCCGCCCCTGTGCTATTATTGTCAGAGCAAGGGGTTAGGTACACGATATACACTAATGCATCTCACGTTGGCTTGGGTTGTGTCCTTATGCAGAAGGATAGGGTGATTGCATATGCCTTGAGACAATTAAGGAAGCACAAGGAGAATTACCCTACACACGACCTTGAGTTAGCAGTTGTCATCTTTGCATTGAAGCTCTGGAGACATTACCTCTACAGAAAGGAGTTCGAGCTTTCCTGCGACCACAAGAGCCTTAAGTATATATTCACTCAACGGGACTTGAATATGAGGCAGCGCTGATGGATGGAAACCTTGAAGGAGTTCAAGTTCGAGGTCTCCTACCATCCTGGCAAGGCCAAACTTGTGGCAGATGCGTTGAGTCGCAAGAAGGCTATTGCATTTGCGGCTCCGCTGATGATAGCAGAGTGGGATATGTTGGAGTTCGTGTGGGACTTCAAGCAGAAACTCACTGTGGAGGAGCCATTTGAGTGTGTCGCGCATGTTAAGGTGCGGCCACTTATTGATGATAGGATTATTGAGGCCCAGAAGGGAGATGAGCGGTTGTCTGAGCTTCAAGAGCAAGCTAGCGACGATGGGGACTCCGAGTGGAGAGTTGGCACAGATGGGGGTCTACGATACCGTGGCCGCTTATGCATTCTAGATATTCATGATTTGAGACAGGAGCTTCTCGAGACTGCCCACTAATCGAAGCTTGCGATGCATCCTGGTAGCACGAAGATGTACCACGATATGAGGCGAACGTATTGGTGGGACAATATGAAGGTTCATATCTCCGAGTATGTTTCACGTTGTCTCATGTGTTAGCAGGTCAAGGACGAGCATCGCTGACCTCTTGGACTCCATCCCATGCCCATAGCTGAATGGAAGTGGGACTTCATCTCTATGGATTTCATATCGGAGCTACTGAAGATGAGGAAGGGACACGATTCCATCTGGTTAATCTTGGATCGGTTGACCAAATCACCTCATTTTCTCCCTATCAGAGTCACGAACTCTATAGACAACTTGGCTAGGTTGTACATCAGAGAGATAGTCCATCTGCACGGAGTTCCTTTAGAGATTTTGTCGGATCGAGACATGCGATTCACATCTATCTTCTGGACTCGTATCCAGGAAGCGATGGGTTTGAAGCTGAAGTTCAGTACTGCATTTCACCCTCAGACCGACGGGCAGACAAAGCGAGTGAATCAGATTTTGGAGGATATGTTGCAGACTTGTGTTTTAGATTTCAAGGACAGTTGGGATGATTGCCTCCCATATGCTGAGTTTGCCTACAACAACAGTTTTCAGGTGAGTATTGGCACGGCTCCTTACGAGGCTTTGTATGGTCGTCCTTGTAGAGCACCGCATTGCTGGGCAGAAGTTGGTGAGTGCAGCTTGATTGGCACGAATTTAGTATAGGCGACCTTGAAAAAGATCGACATTATCAGGCTCGACTCCTCACGGCATAGAGCAGACAAAAGAGTTATGCCGATACGAGGCGGCGACCACTTGAGTTTGAGGTTGGAGATCACGTATTCCTTAGAGTTTCTCCTATGAAGGGAGTCCTTCAGTTTGGGAAGAAGGGGAAGCTCACACTGAGATTTATCGGGCCGTTTCAGATACTTGACCGAGTGGGTGCGATGGCATATCGTCTCGCTTTGCCCACACCCCTTGCGGGCGTGCACAATGTATTTCATGTATCTATGCTGAAGAAATACGTTCTTGATCCTTCACACATCATCCATTGGGAGCAGGTGCAGTTGAGGGACGATGCTACATAGGTACTGCGTCCAACGCGTATCTTAGACAGGAAGGAGTAGGTGTTGCGCAGTAAAGTGATTCCACTCATGAAAGTACTTTGGATGCATCATACGAAGGAGGAAGCTACTTGGGAGACAGAAGCCGAGATCCGAAAGAACTACCCTCAGCTTCTTGAGGACTACGAAAAGGTACTAATTTCGAGGATGAAATTTTTCATTAAGGGGGTAGATTGTAACGACTCGGAAAATTCCATACAACGGCCTGAGTATCACCTCAGGCAGAATTCACTTAGGGTCAAATCCTTTAAAAATTAGAGAAAGTTAACTAAGTGTTAAACTAGATTAGCCATGAAATTCGCTTGAATCACTTTAAATACGATCTGCAAGACCCAAAACTTGTAGAATCATTGACGCTAGGTTACCCTAAAATCTAGGATCAAACTCATTACCCGACTGCTCTCGGGAGCACATTGAAACTCCGTATCAGATCTAGACCGCATATCGAAGGTCCAAATGATTCAAAGTTATAGATTTAGGACCGCCTCGCTGGGCTTGACAACCATCTCGGAGATCAAATCCAGACAGTGTCTCAGGGATATTCGCTTGAGCCCGGAGCGAGGAGTGTGAGAAAACCTAGTTTTCTTTAGAAATTAAATGAACTTTAAGTACTTTGAGCCTTGGTGTTTGTGGGCCAAATATAAGCAATCAGACGTCGAAATCTGACCCAAATACACCCTCGGATCAGGAAAATTTTTATATAAATGGCAGCATGCTTGAAATCCTCGATCGTGATTCGATGACCGTTGAACTGAAACTGGTCCACCACGCGTGATCTGAGAATTCGACTGGGACAAAAACTTAACTCCACCTAGATCTATAGTCTGTGAGCTTAAGTCCGACCTTTGGCTCAATGGGGGGCTCCAAAAGTCCTCCGTTGAGCGGAAACAGGCCCACTTTGGTTATAACCTAAGTATACCTTAACCTTAGGTCTATTTTGGTATGGTTTTAGGCTATATAAGGACCTTAAACCCTCTCTCATTCAACCATACGAATTTGAGAAAAACCCTAGGAGAGAGAAGAGAGAAAGTGTGAGAGAAGTGGGAAAACCTCCTTGTTATTTTTCCCTGCCGCTCTACAAGCTTAACCACTCTATTCTAATAACTTTCCCGGTGATTCCAACTTTGTTTCTAGGTAAGAAACCCTAACCCTAATCTGATATAGGGTTATGAACATTGCAAATGATAAAATAGCTAATCTATTTCATTTTATAGGTTGTCAAACTGTCGTATACTAAAGCTTAGCAAATCTATCGAGTTCTTTACGCTTCTACGACGTAAGGTGCAGACTTTAGACATATAGGTTATGGTTTTCAATGTTTTCAATGTCAGATAATGATAGATTCATAATCTGCATGCAATTGCACATGTACAAAGTGCTGTCCATTTCATTTTTCGGTTATACATTAACTATGTTGAATATATTATATTCCTAGTATTTGTAGAAAGTACCGTATACGTATAAATTTTGGAAGTGTGTTTGCCATGATTATTTACTATATGAACATGCTATATATGTGTATAATACTTACTTGGTAAAAGGGTTCGCCCTAATACATGTTTTTGCTAATATACGCTATGTAAGTTAAAATAGTGTATTCTAAGTGTTTGTGAAAATGCTTGTAAGAATAAGTACTTAGATGATCGTGCTTTAGGTAGATGTTGAGATGGGATTCTCAACTACCTTAGAGATGTATGTGATTTCCTCCATGTTGTTTGTTTAGTTTAACCGCTTACTTATGAAAATATGTGTTGTATTTCCTATTTATATTGTGCTTTATAACATGCTTTATAACATGCTTTATAACATGCTTGAATTACTTTGTTTATTCTGCTTTACTTTACATGCTTCTGAATAAGGATTGATTGTGTTTGGGGCTATGATTATAGCCCAGGCAATCAGAAACGGAAATGAATGAGTGGCTGAGATTCATTCGCCATGCGAGATGTGTTCGATGAACTCGAGTCATACTTTAGTTGGCGATAGTGGCTGGCCACACGAAGTGCTTATGCGCTTCATATCATTCAACTTGTTGTGCTCTCGAGCTAGCCGAGCTCGTCAAGTAACCCGATCTGTCTCATATATGTTCACCATGTTTGGACGCCTCTGTTTGAACCTGGGGTACTGTAACATCCCGAAATCGAGGGTCGAGTAGTAACTCAACTCTCGAGTTCCAGAACATCACTTATGAAACAAAATGAATGATGATTGAATGTTGACTGTATTAGAGTAGTGAACATGAGTGAGATTAAGCCAAAACAGCATATCATACTCCAGAGACAGTTAAATTTGCAAGCGAAAGACTGTTATAGATAGATAAAATATATAAACTATGATGAATCTCCAGAGTGTGATAACATTACCATGTTAAATAATTACAAGTACAATCCTAAAATATACCAAATGTGTAAGGTCCTCTAGTCAATATCCCAGAAAGCCCCGTCGATCAGGACACGGTTCACAGGAAGCCGTCAGAAGACAACCAATACAAGCAGGCATTGTGGTCATTGCAAAGGTCCGGCTCTGCCTCAGAAGTAGCGTCGCCATATGTCTGGTGGGTGTTTGAAACACCATCCCGTAACGTGGGAGTGAGTAGCTAACTCAGTGGAACAATAAAGCATAGGTTAACATGTTATCGACTCAATCAAGCAATAATGATAAAGCAGTACAATCAAACACTCCTAACTACTCTTATTAATGCAAGTATGAATGACATGATGTATGCCCTCACCATACCCTCCCTTGTGCGACACCATCTCACGTTCGCGGCATGCTTTCTTCCCTCAGTGCTTCACATCTTCCAGGCACATGCAATGCATGGTGAGCATGATTACCGAGTTGTTATTAGTCCATTTCAAACACCAGGATTGGGAAACTAAGGTACATCCCTTGTATCATTCCCAAACATGATCCATTCTAGAGTCATCAGTCCTAGTTAATATCAGACGATGGTGTATTTTTTAGGTCACTGCAAAGGCTGTCGGGGCTGTTACGCACAAAGGTTACACCACTTCCCCATCACCTCTTAAACGATTCATCACTATACAGAAACAGGCCTAGTTCATACTCTATATACCGCGGAAAAACTCTAAGGCTCACCGCGATTTCAGAGTATGCTCGAGGTCACTACAAAGGGCTGCCAAGGCTGTTGCTCGCATTCGTTGCACCACTCCTCCATCACCTTATCAATGTAGGCCGACAGCATGAATATAGTGTCTCATACCACCATAATCGGCTCACGAGTCTGGTTGCTCACTGGCCACTACGGGGAGGCACGTGGTCCCAGTGTAGGCCAACAACTCGACCACAGTGTCCCATACCACCATGCCCGGCTCATGAGTCTTAGCAGATCGAGGTACCATGGTTAAAAGTGATTTCACTAGTAAGTTTGGTATCCTAGGTTCAAACAGTAGCGTCCAAACATGGTGAACATACATTAGACAGATCGGGTTACTTGACGAGCTCCGCTAGCTCGAGCGCACAACAAGTTGAACGACATGAAGTGTATAAGCACTTCGCGTGGCCAACCACTATCGCCAACCGAAGTATAACTCGAGTTCGTCAAACACATCTCACGTGGCAAATGAATCACAGCCACGAATTCAATTCTGGTACCGATTGTCTGGACTATAATCATAGCCCCAAACACAATCAATTGTCATCCATAGCATGTGGAGTAAAGCATGATAAACAAAGTAATTCAAACATGCTAGTAGGCATGTTATAAAGCATGTTATAAAGCATGATATAAGGCATGTTGTAAAGCACTACGTCAATAAGAATACAAACACATATATTGCAAGTAAGCGGTTTAAGTAAACAACCTCATGGAGGTAATCATACATGTCTCTAGGGTAGTTGAGAATCCCATCTCAACACTCTCCTAAGGCATCAACATTCAAACACTTGCTCACACAAGCATTTTCACAAACACTTAACATACTCTATTTCAACATACATAGAGTATGTTAACAAACATGTATTAGGGCGAATCCTTTCTCCAAGCAAGTATTTTATGTACACATAATATATTTAGACAACAATTAATCATGGCAAACACATCTCTAAAATATACATGTGTACGGTACTTTTATAATACAGTATTTCTACATACATAGTGTATATTAGTAAAACATGTATTTAGGTGAATCCTTTTGCCAAATAAGTATTTTATCCATATATCGTATATCCATACAACAAATAATCATGTCAAACACATTTCCAAAAAATATACGTATACGGTATTTTCTACGAATACCTAGAATATGTAAAATTTCATATTCTACAACTTTAATCGAAACAGAAAACGGAAGCACTTTGTACATGTGCAATTGGATGCAGATCATGAATCTATCATTATCTGACATTGAAAGCATTGAAAACCATAACCTATACACCTAAAGTCCGTACCTTGTGTCGTAGAATCGTAACGGAGTCGATAGGTTTGCTAAGCTTCCGCATTTGGCACTTTGGCAACCTAGAGAACGAAATAGGTTAGTTATTTCATAACCTACAACCTATACAACCCTAAAACAGATTAGGGTTTCTTACCTAGAAACGGAGTTGGAATCGCCGGGAAAGCCATTAGAACGGAGCGGTGGAGAATGGATAGCAGCAGGGAAGAGTGGCAGGGAGATCATCCCACAACTCCCACATTTTCTCTTTTCTCTCTCTCAAATCCAAATTCGTATGGCTGAAATGGGAGAGGGTTTAAGGTCCTTATATACCCTAAAAATTCACCGAATTAGACTTCTGGATAAGGTTTACTTAGGTTATAATCAAAGCGGAATTTTTCAGCTCAACGGAGGACTTCTGGCGGGCCTCCTTGAGCCAAAGGTCGGACTTAAGCTCACTAACACTGGATATATGTTCTATTAAGTTTTCGTTTCAGTCGAATTTCCAGATCACGCGTGGCGGACCAGTTTCAGTTCGACGGTCAGTAGGTCTCTATCAGAGATTCCGAGTACATGTAAATGTGTATGAAATTTTTCCTGATCCGAGGGTGTAATTTGGTCAGATTCTGATGGTCTAGTTGCTTAAAACTGATTCGCAAGCGACGAGTCTCAGATTACTATTCAAGATATTTATTTTTAAAGAAAATAAGTGTTTTCACACTCTCTCGCTCCGGACTCAAGCGAAGTAGTGGGACACTTGGGTGGATTTGATTTCGAGATGGTTGTCAAGCCAGCCGAGGCGGTCCTAAGTCCTTAACCGTGTTAATCGGACTCCGATGTGCGGTCCAGATCGATCTGAGTTTCAACGTGCTCCCGAGAGCAGTCGGGTAATGAGTTTGATCCGAGATTTTTGGGTAACTTAGCGTCAATGATTCTACAAGTTTTGGGTCTTGCAGATCGTATTTAAAGCGATTCTAGTGGATTTCGTAGCTAATCTAATTTAGCACTTGGTTACTTTGTCTCATTTCTAAAGAATTTAGTCCTATAAGATTTCTGTCTGAGGTGGTACCTAGGCCTTTGTAGTTTGTGTATAAAGTGATCCAATTTATACTACTTAGCTAGTTTAAGATAGTGTCTAGGGTATAAGTACTTAGGAAAATTGAAAGAACAAAGTGGTGAAGGGTGAGATTTGTGAAGGAAGTGGGTTCAACAGTAGTTTTAGACTTTGGGATTGAGTTCTGACTAGTTAATAAGGTATTAGGATCGACCCATTGCCTAAGGACGTCTAATCCTAGGTTAGTAAAAATCTGGGTTCTTACAATTTACCCCCCTTAAAATAAAATTTCATCCCTGAAATTGCCTAAGGGTAATAAGGAAAGATTTCTATCATTTCACTTGCCTAAGACTTATTAATTTCGAGTTTCTACGCGTGGTAGGGTATGTACTAGCCTGGTTCATTTTAGTCTACCCCCCTCAAAACATATTTCTTTATCCATTTCTCATACCCTAATGGTTTGCTACAATTTATTTCTTTACTTATCTGTAGTCTTGATGACAATTCCCACTAATTTAGAGTACGATAGTTGTCTTCATTATTTGACCAGCACGGAGAGATGATTGTAGTGGGCTTGATCCCGATACATTGATCATCTACCGATCTAAGGTAGAAAGCTCATCGTATCCCTTCTGAATCCTAGTGGATCCTGGTCTTCTGCTCGTCAGCAGTGAGTCTGTTGGTAGTAGCACAGGATTGAGAATTGGGTCAAGCCGCGAATGTTTCGCAGTTGTATATTTCAGTAACTCTATGGTACGATCACTCTAAAGACGCAGGGAATGTCCATCATTGAAAGGTTCAAATGTCATATTTCTTGGGTTGCCCATTAGTCTAAGAGAGTCCTTGATATTATCTATGTCTAAGGAAATTGTGAATCAAATCTTACTAGATCATCCTAAAGCGTTTCTCATAGTAGAACTTGCTAGGGCTTCTATAATATTCGTATTCAACGAGCACAGTTTCGATCCTGGGCCAGTGGGGTAGGATCCACCACGCTTCCGCTGTGCCACCCAGATCAAAGAGGTGTAATAGGTGACCTAACTAGATTGGGCTCATAATGTTCTACCTCCCTTAAAAACTTAATTCCCTAAGGCTTAAGGATCTGTCTCGCTCCGTATGTCAGAATGAGGTGAGATATTAAACCTATCTTTCGTATGAAATGGGAAGTGGTCTATCAATGCATTGGTCTCCCTCTCTTCGATGATGTGTGTTATGACATCGGTACCTATGATTATAGAAAGGAGATGAAGACGATGGGTATTGTGGTTGATTTAGAGACAGGTGTGAGCTTGTGGCAAGATGGCTACTCCTGCCAAGGAGTTTTGTCACGGTCCAGGCTTATCCTATTTAATCATGTCAATCTTAACAGGCAGGCAAGCTTTATACGTTCATATGCACAAAATGTATGCCGACATGGCATATAATTTGGGACCTAATTCCTAACTATTTGTTGCTCACTTGGAAAATTCCTTAGCCTAAAAGGAAAAATCTCTATTGGCTATATATTCTTACACTTCTCAAAGATAAAGTTATAAACTTTTAGTTGTAAGTGGTCGAGCCAATACGGAAGGAAAGTTGTGTAGTGGGTCTGAGTCGGATACATGGGCCTTCTGCCTAGCCAGGACAGAAAATCGTCGTATCAGTTCTTAATCCTAGTTGATCCCGACCTTCTGCTTGATCAGAGCATAGGGTTCATTGGTCACTACCAGGATTGAGAATTCGATTCAAACCGTGAATACCTCGCTGATATATATCGTTTCTCTACTCCGTGTTCCCGGTTGTAATAAGTCCTCGAGAAGGTAATTCTAAGGGATGCGTTGATTTGATCTAACATTAAATCCAAAGGATATATCAGTTTCCTCTAAGCGTGACTAGTTTCTACGTCAAACAACTTTCCTAGGAGTTATTAAAGAAGCCTATGAGTACCAAGGGGATTCAACGAAGGAAAGGGGTCTCGCTCCAACCTACTTAAGCCGACTAACTAAGTCTATCATGCAATTAGCTTAGCATAATTAATTAGTCTTTTATTTCCTTAGTCTAACCGGTAGTCTAGTCTTAATTTAGGAGTAGCGGTAATCCACAAGTCGTAATCCAAGTCTATGCTTATACACTAGATGATTTTATACCCTTTCTATTATAAGAAATTATTTTATCACTTAAGATCAAAATTGTCTAATTGGAATTGAGTTACCCGAACTTGAATGTAGCTATGCTCGAGTATTTTACACATGTTCATACTCGCTAAGAAGATCCTGGGTTTCACATTATTAATTTGTTGGATTTCCTATACGGTCAGGTCTGTCGAAGTCGAGGAGCACCGCTCTAAGTCCAAACTCCAAGGGCCTATTTGTCAAACAACCATTTACTTTAAAAGCTTAAGCTATCAGAGTGTGGTGGGTCAATGTATATCAAGGGACTTTACCACTCCAACACTATTTGGCCAGTAGTCTTAAGTTGTATTAAATTAGACTGTATTACTAATCCCACCTTAGGATTGGGAATGACATGTTTGGTAGGAGGGTGGGTGGGGATTAAAATTAATGGTATGGGCTTTGGGAAATGAGCCTGGTGAGGGTGAGATGGGATTTCTAAATCCTAGGATAATGAATTTTTAAGTGAAATTTGAAAGGAAATCTCGGAATTTACTTTTAATTGCATACATTCTAAACATGGTGTCGGAAGACATGAGATACACCCAATCTAGGGGCCATATCCCCCACATACATTTTTTATTATCCCGAGAAAGCAACCGTACTAAGCTCGGACAGAGCCACGAAAAATGAGGATAAGGGGAAACGGGGGCTGGAGTTTTTGGTTCTCCACGGACTTGAGCTTCAACAGGGATTGTAAAGGCCCAAAAAGGCAGGGAATGAAGAAGGTAAAAGGGAGAAATGAGATAGGTTAGAAGGCTACACGATTTTGAGTCACAAATGGGGCATGTAAAAGCCCAAATGAGAGAGAACGGAGAGGGTAGGGGTAGGGATGGCTGTGGATGGTGTATATGGAAAGGTTATGGTCGAAAATGGGAGATGGATTGGAAGGGAATTTGCAGAGAGAAACAGCAAGTTGGAGGGCTTGGAATGGTGGAAATGAGAAGAACTCAACTCTCGAGTTCCAGAACATCATTTATGCAACAAAATGAATGATGATTGAATGTTGACTGTATTAGAGTAGTGAACATGAGTGAGTTTAAGCCAAAACAACATATCATACTCCAGAGACAGTTAAATTTGCAAGCAGAAGACTGTGATAGATAGATAAAATATATAAACTATGATGAGTCTCCAGAGTGTGATAACATTATCAGGTTAAATAATTACAAGTACAATCCTAAAATATACCAAATGTGTAAGGTCCTCTAGTCAATATCTCAGAAAGCCCCGTCGATCAGGACACGGCTCACAGAAAGCCGTCAGAAGACAACCAATACAAGCAGGCATCGTGGTCATTACAAAGGTCCAGCTCCGCCTCAGAAGTAGCGTCGCCATCTGAAATCAGACAATGTCTGGTGGGTGTTTGAAACACCGTCCCATAACGTGGGAGTGAGTAGCTAACTCAGTGGAATAATAAAGCATAGGTTAACATGTTATCGACTCAGTGAAGCAGTAATGATAAAGCAGTATAATCAAACACTCCTAACTACTCTTATTAATGCAAGTATGAATGACGTGATGTATGCCCTCACCACACCCTCCCTCGTGTGACACTATCTCACGTTCGCGGCATGCTTTCTTCCCTCAGTGCTCCACATCTTCCATACACATGCAATGCATGGTGAGCATGATTACCGAGTTGTTATTAGTCCATTTCAAACAGCAGGATTGGGAAACTAAGGTACCTCCCTTGTATCATTCCCAAACATGATCCATTCTAGAGTCGTTAGTCCTAGTTAATATCAGACGATGGTGTGTTTTCTAGGTCACTGCAAAGGCTGCCAAGGCTGTTACGCACAAAGGTTACACCACTTCCCCATCACCTCTTAAACGATTCATCACTATACAGAAACAGGCCTAGTTCATACTCTATATACCGTGGCAAAACTCTAAGGCTCACCGTGATTTCAGAGTATGCTCGAGATCACTACAAAGGGCTGCCAGGGCTGTTGCTCGCATTCGTTGCACCACTCCCCCATCACCTTATCAATGTAGGCCGACAACATGAATATAGTGTCCCATACCACCATAATCAGCTCACAAGTCTGGTTACTCACTGGTCACTACGGGGAGGCACGTGGCCACAGTGTAGGCCGATAGCTCGACCACGGTATCCCATACCACCATAATTGGCTCACGAGTCTGGTTGCTCACTGGTCACTACGGGGAGGCACGTGGCCCCAGCGTAAGCCGACAGCTCGACCATGGTGTCCCATACCACCATGCCCGGCTCATGAGTCTTAGGGGATCGAGGTACCATGGTTAAAAGTGATTTCATTGGTAAGTTTGGTTCCCTAGGTTCAAACAGTAACGTCCAAACATGGTGAACATACATTAGACAGATCGGGTTACTTAACGAGCTCGGCTAGCTCGAGCGCACAACAAGTTGAACGACATGAAGTGCATAAGCACTTCGCGTGGCCAAACACTATCGCTAACCGAAGTACGACTCGAATTCATCGAACACATCTCACGTGGCAAATGAATCACAGCCACGAATTCAATTCTGGTACCGATTGTCTGGACTATAATCATAGCCCCAAACACAATCAATTGTCATCCATAGCATGCGGAGTAAAGCATGATAAACAAAGTAATTCAAACATGCTAGTAGGTATGTTATAAAGCATGTTATAAAGCATGATATAAGGCATGTTGTAAAGCACTACGTCAATAAGAATGCAAACACATATATTGCAAGTAAGCGGTTTAAGTAAACAACCTCATGGAGGTAATCATACATGTCTCTAGGGTAGTTGAGAATCCCATCTCAACACTCTCCTAAGGCATCAACATTCAAACACTTGCTCACACATGCATTTTCACAAACACTTAACACACACTATTTCAACATACATAGAGTATGTTAACAAACATGTATTAGGGCGAATCCTTTCGCCAAGCAAGTATTTTATGTACACATAATATATTTAGACAATAATTAATCATGACAAACACATCTCTAAAATATACATGTGTACGGTACTTTTACAATACAGTATTTCTACATACATAGTGTATATTAGTAAAACATGTATTTAGGCGAATCATTTCACCAAATAAGTATTTTATCCATATATCGTATATCCATACAACAAATAATCATGTCAAACACATTTCCAAAAAATATACGTATACGGTATTTTCTACGAATACCTAGAATATGTAAAATTCCATATTCTACAACTTTAATCGAAATAGAAAACGGAAAGCACTTTATACATGTGCAATTGCATGCAGATCATAAATCTATCATTATCTGACATTGAAAGCATTGAAAACTATAACCTATACACCTAAAGTCCACACCTTGTGTCGTAGAATCGTAACGGAGTCGATAGGTTTGCTAAGCTTCCGCATTCGGCAGTTTGGCAACCTAGAGAACGAAATAGGTTAGTTATTTCATAACCTACAACCTATACAACCCTAAAACAGATTAGGGTTAGGGTTTCTTACCTAGAAACGGAGCTGGAATCGCCGGGAAAGCGATTAGAACGGAGCGGTGGAGCATGGATAGCAGCAGGGAAGAGTGGCAGGGAGATCCTCCAACAACTCCCACATTTTCTCTCTTTTCTCTCTCTCAAATCCAAATTCGTATGGCTGAAATGGGAGAGGGCTTAAGGTCCTTATATAGCCTAAAAATTTATCAAATTAGACTTCTGGATAAGGTTTACTTAGGTTATAACCAAAGCTGAACTTTTTCAGCTCAACGGAGGACTTCTGGCGGGCCTCCTTGAGCCAAAGGTCGGACCTAAGCTCACTAACACCGGATATATGTTCTATTAAGTTTTCGTTTCAGTCAGATTTCCATATCACGTGTGGCGGACCAGTTTTAGTTCGACGGTCAGTAGGTCTCTATTGGAGATTCCGAGTACATGTAAATGTGTGTGAAATTTTTCCTGATCCGAGGGTGTAATTTGGTTAAATTCTGACGGTCTGATTGCTTAAAACTGATCCGCAAGCGACGAGTCTCAGATTACTATTCAAGATATTTATTTTTAAAGAAAACAAGTGTTTTCACACTCTCTAGCTCCGGACTCAAGCGAACAGCCGTGGGACACTGGCTGGATTTGATTTCCGAGATGGTTGTCAAGCCCAGCGAGGTGGTCCTAAGTCCTTAACTTCATGTTAATCGGACTCCCGATGTACGGTCCAGATCTGATTCGGAGTTTCAACGTGCTCCCGAGAGCAGTCGGGTAATGAGTTTGATTCGAGATTTTCGGGTAACCTAGCGTCAATGATTCTACAAGTTTCGGGTCTTGCAGATCGTATGTAAAGCGATTCTAGTAGATTTCGTAGCTAATCTAATTTAGCGCTTGGTTACTTTGTCTCATTTCTAAAGGATTTAGTCCTATAAGATTTCTGTCTGAGGTGGTACCTAGGCCTTTGTAGTTTGTGTATAAAGTGATCTAATTTATACTACTTAGCTAGTTTAAGATAGTGTCTAGGGTACAAGTACTTAGGAAAATTGAAAGAACAAAGTGGTGAAGGGTGGGATTTGTGAAGGAAGTGGGTTCAACAGTAGTTTTAGACTTTGAGATTGAGTTCTGACTAGTTAATAAGGTATTAGGATCGACCCATTGCCTAAGGACGTCTAATCCCAGGTTTGCAAAAATTCGGGATGTTACAGATACTAACCTTACCAGTGGAATCCTGTTAACCGTGGTACCTCGATCCGCTAAGACTCATGAGCCAGGCATGGTGGTATGGGACATCGTGGTCGAGCTGTCGGCCTACACTGCGGCCACGAGCCTCCCCGTAGTGAGCATTGAGCAACCAAACTCATGAGCCAATTATGGTGGTATGGGACACTATATTAGAGCTGTCGGCCTACACTGCTTTGATGGGTGATGGGGGAGTGGTGCAACGATTTCGTGTAACAACCCTGACCATACCCAGTGTAGTGACCTCGAGCATACTCTAAATCTGCGGTGAGGCAACGAGCCTTCCCATAGTAACAGAGTATAAACTAGGCCTGTATTGATAAGGTGATGGGGGAGTGGTGTAACAGTTTCGTGTAACAGCCCTTACAGTGACCTAGAAACACACCATCATATGAGATTGTCTACGACTGACGACCCTAGAATGGATCATTGTTGGGAATGATATAAGGAAGGTACCTTAGTTTCCCAATAGTGCTGTTTGAAATGAACTAATAACAACTCGGTAATCATGCTCATCATCGCATTACATGTGCCTGGAAGATGTGGAGCACTGAGGGTGACAGTATGCCGCGGACGTAAGATGGTGTCGTACGAGGGAGTATGTTGGCGAGGGCATGCATCATAATCGCATCTCATCCTTGCATTAATTATAGTACTTAGGAATGTTGTTTGTACTGCTTTATCATTACTACTTGACTGATTTGATAACATGTTAACTTATGCTTTATTGTTCCACTGAGTTAGCTACTTACTCCCAAGTTATAGGACGGTGTTCTGGACACCCACTAGACTCTGTTTTAGTCGCAGGTACCGACGATTCACCAGAGGCTGACCCTGATTATTACGATGATCAGGATGAGTTTTCCTTCATGCAGTTCACTGGAGGCTTCGCGTAGGCTATCCAGATTTATAGGACTACAGGGTTCATGATCACAGTTGTACCATTTTGATATTTTGATTTAGGAACAAATACATGTATATGGTGACTCAGTTGGTATTCATACTCTTGAGATTGAGATTGTTTTGTTTTATATACATCATTCAGTCTTCCGCTTGCGTTTATATATGGATCTGGAGTATGAATTACTGTTTCAGTATAATCTCACTCATGTTTATTGCACTAACACAGACAACATTCAATCATAAACATTTATGTTGCATATGTGATGTGTTGGAACTCGGGTGTTGAGTTGCTACTCGACCCCTGATTTTCAGGGCGTTACATCTAGGGATGTCCAGTTGCCCTATCCTTGGATTATTCAAAATGTGTACCATTCAATTGGTCTTCCCACAATAAACGACCCGAAACTTCCCCTTCAACACTTCAACAAGAATAATATTTGAAGGATGGACTTGAAGTTTCACAAGTTTCCAGAAGACCAACCGGAGGAAGGGATTCAAGAAGAAGGCGAATGTGGCGCTCCAGCAGAAGGCACTGAAATGGCTGAGGGTGACCCTCTTGCATCTCAACAAGCTCCGTCCCCATCTGACCCTGGACAAGCAAAGCGGTTCAAGCTACATAGGATCAGATTGGTGCGATACAGTGAGATGTCACTCAGCTAAAGGAGTCCGTAAACGCACGGTTCACTGTCTTAAAATGACCGGTGAATGGAGTCAACAATCAGTGCAACACTTGGTGGACCTGCTCACCTACCGATGCGACGATACTGCGCCGTCTTCTTCCGCTCCTCCGCCATAGTGCTGACATTCGGGAACTATCACATACACTCTTCTCTCATATCAGTGTATGGGCATATCTTTTTGGATGTCCTACGATCCCATGAGTGTATATGATAGAATACTAACCTGCACAGTCTGATAGGTTCCTTTTTTTGGAATATGTATACGCCCATAGATGGGCCTGATATTGTTTTTGGGTTGGGTTGAATGATCATACTATTGCTAATCTTGGGCAGTATGTATATTTTGGATAATTTTGGTAATGGTTATTTATATCTCATATATCCTTACTACCATGTTTATATTTTGAGATCCCCTGTTTTATCTGATTTCTATCTACTGTGATGCATGTGATCTTTTGCTCTTTAGATTATCTACTTATTTCACTGCTCTACTTGGTCTACTATGCATACATGGTTTCTGTATTATGATGTTTGGTTTACATCTATCTATTCTATGCATATGCTCTCTGTATTTATGATTCTCTCAATTGCTTTAACTTCAGTCAATATCAACTGTAATGTTATCCTTTGCCAATGACTGACAAAAAGGGGAGAACAAATCCACACCCCGAAGGAAAATTATGTGTATCTGTGTTTGTGGATGGTGATGCAGGTGTGAGGGGGAGCAGCTGCAACAAGACGGGGGGAGATTGCTATTAGGGGGAGCAGCTACTGAATGTTTGTGTGTGCTCACTAGATAAAATTGTAAAACTGTGTAAAGTGCATGTACACACAATTTAGGGTGTCTGTCTAGAAGGTGTTCTAGGGTGTTTTGGTATTTTGTCACATAATTGACAAAGGGGGAGATTGAAAGTGCCCTGGTTTGTCAATTAGCGTGATCGTTGAGTTAGCTAGACAAAGGAGCTCCATAGGAAGATCGATCAAGCGTCTACCTCAACTAGATGTGGGCCCGAACTCGCCACAGGTAAATCTTAGCCTCATATAACATGTCCCAAAACACCAGTTGAATAAAGCCATTAAAATTGATTAGAATATCATAGGGTTTTTGGATTAGAAAACTTTTTCAAACTTCAGGAAAATCTGTAAGTTTTTTACCCTTGTCGATTTATCGATACATGGCTCGATGAAATCGAACCTTGTTATCGATGTCCTTGAAACTCAATCGATATTATCAAAATGAGGACATAAGATGTCCAACAACCACATAACTCTCTGTATGGAATTATCGATGTATTGATAGCCATATTGATAATATCGAAATTTGAATCTCGTGTCTATCGAAGTTGAATCGATAAAATCTACATCATATATATTGTGTCCAAAGTTCTGCTAGGGAAAATCATAAAATCTTCAATATATCGAAGTACTCCTCGATATCCTTGGAATTCAAATTTTGATGATATCGGAAGCCCTTCGATGATATCGGATTGGACACTCTGTTATCCAGCAATATTTTCAGGTTATTTTATCTTGGATCGAGGGTCACTTGATAGAATAGATATTCAAATTTTGATCATATTGAGGATGGGTCGAATGCATCGAGAATGGACATAAACTGTCCAGCAAGCTTACTGGAAAATTCTTTAGACTTATCGATGCATCGACACAGCTATCGATATCATCGACATTCAAATTCTGATGATATCGAGTGTGCCTCAATCATTCTTTTGACCTGAAATATTTCAAAGGCAAGTGGCTCATATTTTCAAATGTCGAGGAATCGAACCTCATGTTGATGAAATCGGAGTTCAAAATCCAATGACAACGATGCATGTTCGATTCTCTCGACCAGCTGGTAAAAGGTTCAAAAGCGTTTGACATTTGAGTTCATGTCATCGAGCGACAAGTCGATGCTATTGAGAGTATACGCTCGATGATATTGGCCCTGCTCGATGGTATTGAACTCTATCATAAATGTGACTGTTTTATATCTGTTGGAACCTTTTTCCTATTTAATGAGAGCTTGTCCTTAGTTGCTGGTAGAGAAAGAAGAGAGTGCTTTTGAGTGTTTAACCTTAAATCATATACCCAAAGCCTTTTCTCTCATGAAAGTTTATCCTCCAATCCACCCTCATCATTGACATTCAATAGAGTGGATTGAGGAATGAATTTCTGCATTCAAGGATCCTACAGCTACCACCTTAATGGAAAATCATTAAGCTGAGATGCCTTGAATGCATAGATGATTAGAATCACTCTATCTCCCTTATAGGAATACATTTAATAGAGTAGGATTCCATCATAACCTTGACCCAACCTATCGCCATGTATTGGTACATCTTCTGAGTTGCGGTTCAAGGAAGTAGAAGATTCTTCATCAACAAAGGAGGAGATCTTTGACTACGTGCTGAATGGGGCTCATCTACTTATCTGTAAGTCATTAGAGTCCAGAGGAGCCTTGTGATCATTCCTTCTGTTGATTAGGTCTAAGGTGTTTCTCACCCCTTGCAAGCCCTCGTCGGAGGCCTCCGACGTGAGTGTACATGGTGGGTGTTTTGTGTTGACCCTTGCTCTGTGGAAAGCATAAACATTTAGGTCCTTGTAGTAGGTCCTTGACTAAGGTGGTCTAAAAGTTGGGTGCTTTATGTTGACCCTTGCTCGTGCGAGCATAAACTTATGAGGTTCCTTGAGTGGATCCTTGGCCAGTGTGCCTAAAATTGGGTGCTATGTGTTGACCCTTGCTCGTGGGAGCATAAACTGTGTCATGTGGACACGCTATATCAGCCTAGGTGTAGGTTCTACTGGTTAGAGGTGAACCTAATCTAAAACCTCCGGTTTGTGGTGAACCTGTTGTGATACCCCCTTAGTGAAATCCAGTACACTCAAGGGTTGAGTGCGTCTGCCGGGAGTGGAGTAGACAAGTAGTTGAACCACTATAAAAATGACTGTGTTTGAGAATTCTATTGTCTTCCATTACTTATGTAACTATGATCTGCATCTTATCTATCTTTTAATTAGTTTCATGATTGGATCCTCTATTTAGCTTAAAAGCTATTAGAGTTACTCTGAAGATATCCTGATGCATGCATATTTTCTTAGGATTAGATTGATAGGAATTTAAATAATCATAAATATTTAAAAAGTCCTATACACCCCCCTCTAGGACATATTGGCATATTCCTACTTCAACTAAAGCGGTCATTACCGCAATTTCAGCTACATGGGATGAATCTTCCTGGTCTGAAGTCTCTTCTGAGTTAGAAGATTCTGAAACCGAGTCGGGTAATGTTGTTAAATTCCTAATGACTCTAGCCAAGTTCGCTTTCTCAGATAATGATGATTAAACCAGTGAAAAAAATCTGAATAGCGACCATGAAAATGAAGAAGACCTTCAAGATGCTTATGATTCCCTATACAAGGAAAGTTGTAAAATAGCTGTAAAGTTAAAACTTCAAAAAGAAAAGTTTTCATAACTAAAAGAGAATTTTGATAATCTAGTCTTAGAAAAATCACACTTTTCAGATTTCTTTAAAAAAACTAAGTGTGACTTAGATTTTAAAACATCCCAAGTTGAAAACTTAAAATCTGAAAATGAAAAGCTAAAACTAGAAGTCTCTTCACTTTTGAGTTTAAAGGACACATAGAGGTATGCCCAAGGTGATCCTAAATTATAAAAAATTTTATCCGGACCTAGAAAATGTGGCAATCGATCTAAATTGGGCTACGATAAAAGTATTCCTCCCAAACATAAGAATACTCCTCCTAAATTTGTTAAAGGGGAGTCTTATAACTCAAAAGGGAAAAGTCTGAATCAAAATAATTCTAAAAATAGTAAAAATTTTCAGACTTTAAAACCTAAAAGCAACCATATCAACTATAAAAATCAGAATCGTTATCTTTTAGCTAAGAAAATAGTTGACTTACTTAAGGAGCTCTTAAGATCTAACTCAATGGGTAGGACTTATAACAACTATAAACAAAGAAGACCAATTATACTCCTAAACTCAAAACTGTAATGAAATGGGTCCCTAAGGTTACTTGTTTGATTGCCCACACTGCTTTCAAAGCTTTGAGTCATTCAAAGTGGTACCTAGATAGTGGTTGCTCCAGACATATGATAGGTGACAAAGGTCTGTTCACCAATCTTAAAGACATGACTGATGGTTCAGTCACATTCGGTGATGGTATTAACTGCAGAATTATTGGCCAAGGTACGATTCAGCTCTTTAACCTTCCTTTATTTGAGAATGTTTTATATGTAGAAGAGTTAAAACATAATTTATTAAGCATCTCTCAAATATGCGATAATAATCAGTGTAAAATTTACCAACCAATGGTGTGAAATTCTAAATAATAATGGTTCTGTAATATTAACTAGTTGCATAACTTCTGAGAACTGCTACATTGTTTGTGATTCAAGCTTATCTAATCTATCGTGTTGCATGGTGCAAACTGATGAGACAGATTTATGGCATAAGCACCTAGGACATGTACACTACCGTAACTTGTATAGATTGAGCAAAAGAGAATTGGTAAGAGACCTACCCAAAGTAAAGAAAGTGGATAAAATATGTGGCGAGTGCCAGATTGGTAAACAAACCAGGAGTGTTCACAAAAAGGTGAACTCTAATGCCACACCTAAACCACTCGAGCTCCTCCACATGGATCTCATTGGACCAACTAGAATGGAGAGTCGATGTGGCAAGAAGTATATTCTGGTGATTGTATATGACTTTACCAGGTATACTTGGGTAGTCTTCTTAAGAGAGAAATTAGAAACTCTCGATGAAGTAAAAAGGGTACTTAAACGTATCCAACTGAAAAAGAATTACAAGTTACTAAGATCCATAGCGATCATGGTTTTGAGTTTGAAAATAGTAATTTTGAGAAATTTTATAATCATCAGGGAATATCACATGAATATTTTACCCCCAAAACACCACAACAAAATGATGTAGTGGAAAGGAAAATTAGAGTGCTTTAAGAAATGATAAATGTAATGTTAAATAGTATGAAGCTTCCTAAAAATATTTAGGTTGAAGCTGTAAATGCTGCTTGTTATATAATTAACCGCATTTATACTAGAAAATCAAATAGTAAAACTGTAACATCCCGAAAATCAGGGGTCGAGCATAAACTCAACTCCCGAGTTCCAGAACATCACTTATGCAACAAAATGTATGATGATTGAATGTTGACTGTATTTGTGCATTGAACATGAGTGAGATTAAGCCAAAACAGTATATCATACTCCAGTGACAATTAAATTGCAAGCGGAAGACCGTGATAGATAAATAATATATAAAAACTGTGGTGAGTCTCCAGAGTGTGATAAAGTTACCAGGTTAAATAATTACAGTACAATTTTAAAATATACCAAATGTGAGGAAGTGTAATGTCTTCTATCCCAAGTACCATAGCCCCGTCAATACAATACCAGGTCTTCATAGACCTGCCAGAGAGATACAGATAGGAGAACTCCTCCTCATCATCATAGAAGTAGTCCGGCTTTGCTTCATAAGCATCGCCATCACCTGAAACTCGGCAAATCTGGTTGGTGTGTATAACATCGTCCCGTAATGTGAGAGTGAGTGATCAACTAAGTAGAACAGTAAAGCATAGGTTAACATGTTATCAATTCAGTCAAGCAGCAATGATAAAGCAGTAAAATCAAACACTCCTAACTACTCTTATTAATGCAAGTATGAATGCTGGCATGATGTATGCCCTCACCACACCCTCCCTCGTGCGACACCATCTCACGTTTGCGGCATGCTTTCATCCCTCAGTGCTCCACATCTTCCAAGCACATGCAATGCATGATGAGCATATTACCGAGTATTTATTAGTCCATTTCAAATAGCAGGATTGGGAAACTAAGGTACCTCCCTTGTATCATTCCCAAACATGATCCATTTTAGGGTCGTCAGTCCTAGTTAATCTTAGACGATGGTGTGTTTTTCTAGGTCACTGCAAAGGCTGTCAGGGTTGTTATGCATAAAGGTTACACCATTCCCCCATTACCTCTTAAACGATTTATCACTATACAGAAACAGGCCTAATTCATACTCTATATACTGCGGCAAAACTCTAAGGCTCACCGCGATTTCAAAGTATGCTCGAGGTCACTACAAAGGGTCGCTGTGGTACGTTGCTCGCATTCGTTGCACCACTCCCCCATCACCTTATCAATGTAGGCCGACAGCACGAATATAGTGTCCCATACCACCATAATCGGCTCATGAGTCTGGTTGCTCACTGGTCACTACGGGGAGGTACATGGCCCCAGCGTAGGCCGACAGCTCGATCACGGTGTCCCATACCACCATGCCCGACTCATGAGTCTTAGCAGATCGACGTACCATGGTTAAAAGGAATTTCACTGGTAAGTTTGGTACCCTAGGTTCAAGCAGTAGCGTACAAACATGGTGAACATACATTAAATAGATCGGGTTACTTGACGAACTCAGCTAGCTCGAGCGCACAACAAGTTGAACGACATGAAGTGCATAAGCACTTCGCGTGGCCAACCACTATCGCTAACCGAAGTACGACTCGAGTTCGTCGAACACATCTCATGTGGCAAATGAATCACAGCCACGAATTCATTTCTGGCACCGATTGTCTGGACTATAATCATAGCCCCAAACACAATCAATTGCAGATAGATAAAGCAGTAGTGAATCAAGATTCAAATCATACAATCAAAGTCTGGTATTATCCGTTTAGGGCTGCCAGGGCTGTTGCACGGAAACGTTACACCACTCCCCCATCACCCATGACAGATCATACAACATAAACATGAATTCAAACATACATATTACATAAATAAAATCATACAATCAGTTGAGCATGTTAACAAGCATATCACAAAGCATATTATAAAGCATGTTATAAAGCATGTTATGAAGCACTATATAAATAGGAATACAATTACATATATTTCATAAGTAAGTGGTTAAAGTGAATAACCACATGGAGGAAATCATACATGTCTCTAAGGTAGTTGAGAATCCCATCTCAACACCTACCTAAGGCATCAACATCCAAACACTTACTCACACAAGCATTTTCACAAACACTTAACATACACTATTTCAACATACTTAGTGTATGTTAGCAAACATGTATTAGGGCGAGTCCTTTCACCAAGCAAGTATTTTATGCACATATAATATATTTATACAACAAATAATCATGGCAAACACATCTCTAAAATATATATGTATACAGTACTTTCTACAATACAGTATTTCTACATACATAGTGTATATTAGTAAAACATGTATTTGGGCGAATCCATTCGCCAAATAAGTATTTTATCCATATACCGTATATTCATATAAAAAATAATCATGTCAAACACATTTCCAAAATTTATACGTATATGGTATTTTCTACGAATACCTAGACTATGTAAAATTCCATATTCTTCATCTTTAATCAAAACAGAAAACAGACAGCACTTTGTATATGTGCAATTGCATGCAGATAATGAATCTATCATTATCTGACATTGAAAGCATTGAAAACCATAACCTATACACCTAAAGTCCGCACCTTTTGTCGTAGAATCGTAACAGAGACGATAGGTTTGCTAAGCTTCCGTATTCGGCAGTTTGGCAACCTAGAGAACGAAATAGGTTGGCTATTTCATAACTTACAACCTATACAGCCCCAAAACAGATTAGGGTTACGGTTTCTTACCTAGAAACGGAGCTGGAATCGCCGGGAAAGCGATGAGAATGGAGCGGTTGAGCTTGGATACGGCAGAGAAGAACGGCAGGGAAGAATCTCCCACTTCTCTCTCACTTTCTCTCTCTTTTCCTAGGGTTTTTCTCAAATTTAGATGGCTAAAATGAGAGAGGATTTAAGGTCCTTATATAGCTTAAAAACTCACCGAAATAGACTTGTGGACAAGGTATACTTAGGTTATAACTAAAGCGACTCTGTTTTAGATCAACGGAGTACTTTTGGCATGCCTCCTTGAGCCAAAGGTCAGACTTAAGCTCACTAACACTGGATCTACGTTTAGTTAAGTTTTCATTTCAGTCAAATTTCCAGATCACGCGTGGCGGACCAGTTTCAGTTCAACGGTCAGTGGGTCTCGATCGGAGATTCCGAGTATATGTAAATGTGTATGAAATTTTTCTTGATCCGAGGGTGTAATTTGGTCAGATTCTGACGGTCTAGTTGCTTAATACTGATCCGCAAGCGACGAGTCTCAGATCACTATTCAAGATATTTATTTTGTAAAGAAACTAGTGTTCTCACACTCTCTCGCTTTGGACTCAAGCGAACAGCCGTGGGACACTATCTAGATTTCATTTCCGAGATGGTTGTCAAGCCCAGTGAGGCGGTCCTAAGTCCTTAACCTTGTGTTATTCGGACTCCCGATGTGCGGTCCAGATCTGATACGGAGTTTCAACGTGCTCCCGAGAGCAGTCGGGTAATGAGATTGATCCTAGATTTTAGGGTAACCTAGCGTCAATGATTTTACAAGTTTTGGGTCTTGCAGATCATATTTAAAGTGGATCAAACGGATTTCGTAGCTAATCTAGTTTAGCACTTAGTCACTTTATCTCATTTCTAAAGGATTTAGTCCTATAAGATTTCTGTCTGAGGTGGTACCTAGTCCTTTGTAGTTTGTATATAAAGTGATCCAAATTCTACTACTTAGCTAGTTTAAAATAGTGTCTAGGGTGAAAGTACTTAGGAAAATTGGAAGAACAAGGTGGTGAAGGGTTGGATTTGTGAAGGAAATGGGTTCAGAAGCGATTTTAGACTATGGGATTCAGTTTTGACAAGTTAATAAGGTGTTAGGAGTGACCCATTGCCTAAAGACGTCTAATTCCAGGTTGGCGAAAATTCGGGCTGTTACAAAAATGGCTTATGAAATGTGGTTTGATAAGATGACTACTGTCAAATACTTTCGAGTTTTTAGCAGCAATTGCTACATCTTACGTGACCAAGAAAATATGGATAAATTTGACACCAAAAGTGATGACGAGATATTTTTAGGGTATGCTCTGAATAGTTGAGTGTATCGGGTTCTTAATAAGAGGACTGGTGTAATTCAAGAGTCCATTAATGTGGTTATAGATGATCACTTGAATAAAACTGTCTCAAGTTCAGAAAATGATGAAGTCTTTTTATTTGAAAAACTAGACTCTTCATCTAGTCAAAATAACACTGAACTGAGGATAGTTAAAGACCATCCATCTAATCAAATCCTTGGAAACCCTCTCACTGGTGTACACACTCATAAACAACTTTAAGATATGTGTAATTACGTGTGCTTTACATCTCAGATAGAACCGACAATGTAAAAGAAGCTCTTACTGACAAAAACTGGAATGTAGTAATGCAAGAAGAGCTCAATTAGTTTGTTAGAAATTATGTTTGGTACTTAGTTCAAAGACCAAAAGATAAACACATTATTGGAATAAAATGGATTTTCAAAAATAAGTCTAATGAACTTGGTAATATTATTAGAAACAATGCTAGGTTGGTTGTATAAGGGTACACTCAAATAGAAGGCATTGATTATGATGAGACCTTTACCCCAGTACCTCGTCTTGAATCAATTAGACTATTTATATCCATTACGTGCTTTAGAAAATTCAAAATATACCAAATGGATGTAAAGAGTGCATTCTTAAATTGTAAATTGCATGAAGAAGTGTACATTGAACAACTAAAGGGCTTACTCGACTCAAAGTCCAGCAACCAAACTGGGTCCCACTCGACCAGTCGAGCAAGCCACTCGACTAGTCGAGTAGCGATCTTGTCTTATCGTGCCCGAAATTTTCAAATCTTGTTGGTCCTTCGACCAGTTGAACCGTCCTCTGGGCCAGTCGAGTGAATAGTATTTTTGCCTATAAATTTAGGACGATTTTCAGAGTTTTTCATTCAATTCCAAAATATTCAAGTCACAACTCTAAGAGAACTTGTCCCCACAGTTGAGAAGCTAACTGGTTAGTATTTAAGATTCTTTTAATAGCTTTTTTGTATTTGATTTTGTGATCTTTATTCTATTCTAATTCTTTTGTAAAGAGAATATTGATTTTACCCTTTTTGAGATCAAAATTAAATCAAGTTAGCCCTGGACAATTTAATATAAAAATCATTTAGATCTAAGAACCATTTCATATGTGAGATTGTACATTGAACATCTACATTGAACTTCTACACCGAATTGGTTCTACCGGGCTTCACCAAAACACGAATATTCGAATAAGTACATTTTTATTTTCGTTATTTGGTTTATAAGATTGCCAGAAAATCTTTCATTTTTGGTTTTGACTGAGATATCTAGAAAATCTCAGTATGTGGGGTTTTTGAATTGTGTAAGCCCACTTGAAAGACACAATTATAAAGGTTTTAGGTGAACCTTGGAAAACCTATTTCATAGTGAAAGCCAATATCCACTGTGTAAGGATATTGGGAGTGGAGTAGTTGTGTGGCCATTCTTTAACAGTTAGTGTACACACAAGCGAATCACTATAATTGCTGGAGTTGTGGTGAATGGTTGCATGTGCTTAAGTGGTTGAATGTTGTAATTTATTTTTCAGCATTTGTGGTGAATGATTGTAATTTACTTTCTACACATGTGGTGAATGTTGTAATAACAGTAGAAATTTATTTCTATTTTATTATTTATTCCTATGCATTTGTTTGAGTTTTTAATGCACAGATCGTTTTAGTAATCAGGTCGTCCTACCATAAGCCATTGGTTTTTGGTGTAAGGTTGTCCTTAGAATAACATCTGTATCAACCTCTCAATACTTGTACATTTGAGGTTGCTATTCATTTCTGCTATTTGAATTGATAAGTGCTATCTTTGATTATTTCTTTATTATTCCATACTTAATTTTTTAATTTGGCATAGTCATATTCACCCCCCCCCTCCCCAGGATTCTTAGCTCGGCCTTTTCAGTACTCGTTATCATCGAATTGAGGACCTCTTGTGTCTAGAAACCAACTTGATCCTTAGACAAAATTCTCGATGAATCGATGGACTATTCGATATCATCGGTATTCAAATTCCAATAACATCGAGACAGCTCGATTAATCGAATTCTAGCTAGTTTTTTTCCAGCGTGCTGTTAAGGCAAATCTCATATTTATCGATGACTCGAAATGAGCCTCGATGCAATCGGAACACAAATTTCGATGATATCAAGGGAGGTTCGATGTTATTGAATTTGGACCAAACTAGTAGTGTGAGCTCAATAGGAAAATCCTCTGGAAATGATCGAGGAATTGATGATGTCTTGATATGATCGTAATTCAAATATCGATGGAATGATATACATTCGATATCATCGAAATGGATCAAAGATTGTCCAGCAAGCTCTTTTGAAAATCATGTGGAAGTGATCGATGTATCGAATAGATTGTCGATAAAATCAGAATTCAAACTCCGATGACATCGACGCACGCTCGATGGCATCGATCCTCAGGTAAAATGTTTCGGGTATATACTTTAGTGGAGTTTGTATCATCGAACTTTGCTTCGATGGCATCGAAAATATATGTTCAATGACATCGAATCAGGCTCGATGATATCGAACTTAGTCAGAATTTGACATCTTTATTACCATTGAAACTTTTTGTCTATTTAAGGAGAGCTTATTCTTGGTTGTTGAATTGAGAAAAGGAGAGAGAGCTTCGAGAGAGTAACTACATATCATCCACCCTAAGCCCTTTTTCTCATCGGAGTTCATCCTTCAATCCACCCTCATCATTGATATTCAATAAAGTGGACTGGGGAATGAACTTCTGCATTCAAGGATCATCTAACTACCACCTTAATGACAAATCATTGAGCTAGGATCCCTTGAATGCTTAAGACATTGGAATCTCTCCATTGCTTTAATAAGTAATATTTATTAAAGTAGATTCTAAGATAACCTTGACGCAACGAGTCACCTTTATTAGTACAACATTAAGTGTTGCGGATCAAGGGAGCTAAAGAATCTTCGTCATCAAGGAGGAGATCTTCATCAACGTGCTTAATGGGGCTCAACTACTTATCTGTAAGTCATTAGATTCCAGAGAACCTTTTGATCATTCCTTTTGTATGTTTTGATCAAAGATCCTTCTCACCCCTTTCAAGTCCTCATAGGAGGCCTACGACGGGAGAGTATGTGTGGCTGTTGTGTGTTGACCCTTTCTCTTGTGTAGGGCATAAACTTAGGTCCTTAGTGTAAGTCCTTGGCCTGTGTGGCCTAAAAGTTAGGTTCCTTGTGTGGATCCTTTGCTCTTGTGTAGGGCATAAAACTTAAGTGTTGTGTGTTAACCTTTGCTCTTGTGTAGGGCATAAACTCTAGGGTCCTTGTGTGGATGCTTGGCCTGTGTGGCCTAAAACCCTAGGTTCCATGTGTGGATCCTTTAGTTTTATGTAGGGCATAAAACCTGTGTGTTGTGTGTTGACCCTTGCTCCTATGTGGGGCATAAACTTGTGTCTCATGGAGACATGTTAGGTACCTTGTGTAAGTCCTAGAGTCAGCCTTGTGTAGGTTGTACTAGTTTGAGGTGAACCTTATTTGAAACCTCTGTTAGTGAAATCTGATACACTCAAGGATTGAGTGCGTCCACCGGGAGTGGAGTAGGCATATAGCCGAACCACTATAAAACGACTATGTTTGAGATTGTTATTTACATATTCTCTTATTGTGTATACTTTGAACGATCACATGATGCATGATTATTTAGAACTGATAAGTATCACATCTCACACACAGTCACTCAATGCATCTATCATAGACTAAATTTATATACTGTTTAGATATTGAATAGTCTTAAGATTGGATCCTCTATTTGGCTTGGAAGCCTTTAGAGTTAAGTTAAAGATATCTTGATAAATTGTTATATTAGATCAAGATAACGGTAATTGGATTTTAAATTGTCATTAAATTTTATAAAGTCCTATTCACCCCCTCTAGGACACTTTGACCTATTCCTACTTCTACTAGAGCGTCATTATTGCAATTTCACTTCCTACCCCAATACCTCTCTCATCTCAACCCTTCAATCTTTATCATCCACCGTCAAAGAGAGAGCTTAAGAGGCAAGGATTCCAAGGAGCTAAAGAAGAGGACCATAGGTGGGTCATTTATAGGTTAGATTGTGTTTTTTTTTATGATGGACCAAGGGTGGCCTACCGATTGATGGCATGGATCTCACTTTGGACCCTAGGTGTGGCTGATGGCCCACCATGATTCATATGACCATCCCATGTTGAGGCCATTCTCCATGAACCCCATCATGATATTTGTTTTCCCATTGTGAAAAGGTCATCTAGACCTTACATCTTTGGTGTAAAGGGATCTCCACCGTTGATCTTTTTATGATTTAAGGCCCAAATGATTTGGGACCCATTTTGCTGTATGTATAGTATTTACATGGCCAACCTAGGGAGGGCTCATAGTGGCGGAGCCCCTCCCTTCCATCGCCGTCTCTCTCTCTTTCCCTCTCCCTCTCTCTCCCCTGATTGTATGGCCCACCCATAATGTATGTATTTTTATCCATGTCGTCCACCAAGCGGGGCCCACTTCACTACCATGTCCAGGGCCCACCATTGTTGTCTGTTCTAGGCTGGCCCGAGCCATAGGAAAACACCAATATCAGTTTGATCCCAACCAAGTGGGCCACGTGTGTGCGGAACCTACGTGTGATACATGTGTTATATTTAAACCGTCCATTTGCTGGACGCTGGGCTAGCAGCTCAGCCATTTAATAGCAAACAACTGTTGTATTGACGTCAGCGAGTTTTGGGTCTGAACATGAGATATGTGTTATATCCATCCATCCACGTGTGGGGACCACACGTGTGGGGCCTACCATGTTTTATGGGTTTCATCCCCACCATCCAGTTGTTGGACAGTGGCAACCCACTATGATATATGTATTTTAAAACCACATTGTCCATCCATTTTGGATGTGGGACCCACCCCACACAAGTTGCACGTGTGGAGGTGAGGTCTACCTTAATCTATGTATTTTGTATCCACACCGTCCATCTCTGGATGGTGTTGCATGGAAACCCATCTTGATATATGTGTTAAATGCACACCATGCATCCAGGGAGCCCATGTGATGTATATATTTTATATATTCACATTGTCTACACATGTGGACCCTACCTTGTTGTATGTGTCTGATCATTACTGTCCATCCAATTTCCCAGCTCATTTTAGGTGTTGAGCCGAAACATAAAGCCGAACCGAATCTCTGGCGGGCCATATGGTAGAAAGTAGTGGTTTTGGGTGATATAAATTGAGGGCCCGCTGTGATGTTTTTGTGCGTCAAAATATATCGAATATTAGGTTGTTAGGTCTGTCTCGAGCTCGGGAACCCAATCGGCGGAGTGGATCCTCTTGATGTGGGCCCCACCTATAAAAATCCACCAGAAAACAACAAAAAACAAGAACAAAAATATATGGACGTTGTTGCTGCCAACATCCTTGCTGCTTATTGAAGGGTGGAACCATGGGTACCACCACAGGTCCCACAGTGATGTATGTCGATCATTTACACCATGCATTTTATGGGTTCCCTTTTGGAATGGGATGCCCCCAAAAATCAATTGTACATGGAACTCAGGTGGTCCACACCATCTAAATCATGTGAAGACATGCTTAACATATAAAAAGCACTTGCTGGGACAATAGATGGGTTGGGCGTCCACTGTGGGGCCCCCTTATGCGGCCCACCATGATGTGTGTATTACATGCACACCGTTCATCCATTTTCTAAGGTCGTGGGCCTCGTTGTCTTATGAAGCCCACCTTGATATATGTGTTATATGCATACTATTCATCCATTTTAGGTCCGAGGGCTATCAATGAGGCCCAGGTATGGTGCCCATTGGGATGTATTTCAGGCCCATGGGATGTGGCCCAATGTGATATATGTGAGGCCCACGAGTTAAGGCCCATTGTGATGTATTTGAGGCCCAGGTATGAGGCCCATTGTGATGTATTTGAGACCCATGGGATGTGGCCCATTATGATGTATTCGAGGCCAATGGAATGTGGCCCATTGTGATGTGTTTGAGGCCCATGGAATGTGGCCCATTGTGATGTATTTGAGGCCCCATGAGTGAGGCCTAATGAAATGTATATGAGGCCCATGAGTGAGCTCAATGTGATGTACATGAGTGAGGCCCATTGTAATAGTGTGTAAAGTCCACCATGTTGTATGTACCATGTTCACGCTGGTCACCTTTTGGTAGGGCCCATTTATGATGTACAAGGGCCCCACTTGTTGTATGTTTTGCTGACCATTATGCAGTTGTGAGGCCCACTTTGATGTGCACACATTGTCCACCCATTTTCTAGGCCATAAGGCTGGATTGTGAGGCCCACCATGATGCACATGTGGCCCACTCATTGTTTCAGGGCCATGAGCCCCTTTGTCATGAGAAGCCCACCTTGATTTATATGATTATATGTATCCTATCCATACATTTCCTAGGCCATGGGCTGCCTTGAGAGGCCCATAGTAATGTATATGTTTTATGCCCGTGTTAGGGGCTGCTCTGTGAGGCCCACCATGAGTGAGTGATGTGTATACATTGTCTATCCACTTTTTAGATAGTTTTAGAGCCATGAGGGCCCATCATAAGTTAGATTCCATGTTCCAAATGGGCCACACCTTAGGAACAATGGTGGTTAAATGTCCACATTATAAACCTCCTTAGGGCCCATCGTTATGTCCATTTCCACGCTATCCTTATTTGGGCTAACCCAAGCAATTGGGCCTCATTTGCTAATGATGCTCTCCACCACACCCTGTAGAACTTCCCAAACCTTGGAGCCTCCATGTGTTCTTACCAGGCCTACCATAGCAAATGTGGTCCACCTAGATACATGTGGTTGCCCAAGTTTGATAACCATACTAATAGGCCCACTTAGATGTTGTAAGGCCCGTATCCTAGACTGTACCGTTCCTTAGACTCCCGCGATCCTGCCCAACGAATTCCGGTAACCCGCGACTTGTAGTCAGCATTTACGCATGACCCTAAGTTGTATCCCGTAGATCTAAGTCGGCTCGACCCGAGACCTGTATCATTGTGACCGCACCGTCGCCATGGTTCCGACATCGTGTCTTGCACATTGATGCGATACTTAGGCGAGGAGTTGTGGGCTCGCGTTTCAAGGAAAATGCCGTGCATTTTTAAATCACGAGAGAATCTGTACAACCCATCACATCAATCAATCAAGTTAAGTCAAGTACACATCCCATCCCTAGCCCATGCTTTCTTTCTCCCTAAGACAAGCAACTCACCTAAGTCAACTCTCAAGTCAAGTACATCCATCGGTCACCCATCCCTCTCCCTTACAACCTCTCTCTCTCTCTCTCTCTCTCTCTCTCTCTCTCTCTCTTCCTTAAGCATTTTTTTCCCAAGCAACCAAAGGACGTGATTGCCCAAGCTCCAAGAGAAACTAGGTGTGGTCCACTCCTTGTCACCCGATCTCCCATCCTAGCCATCCATACCTCATCAACCTCCATCAAAGAGAGAGCTTGGAGCTTAGCATTCCAAAGAGCCAAGAAGGACAGAAATCAGTGGGTGATCTAGGATTTCTACCATTGATCTTGATGATTTGAGGGCCCACATGTGGTGGGACCCGTTTGATGTATGCATTGTAAGAAAGGGAGGCCCATAGTAGCAGGGTCCCTCCCCTCCATCACGTTTCTCTCTCTCTCTCTCTCTCTCTCTCTCTCTCTTTCCTTTTCTTTCATGGTGATGTGTCGCCCACCTGATGACTATTCGGGCGATCTAGACCATCCATCTAGTGGGATGCCCACTACCCAATTTTCAAGTCCACCTAGTGCCCATTTCTGGGCTTGTGTGGTCGGTCGATCACACAGGCTCGGATGGAGAGGAAAACACAAATATTAGCTTGATTCTAAGCTCAATGGGCCACATGCATGTGGACACCGCCGTGATGTATTTAATCCACACCATTTGTCCAACAGGCAGGACTCGCCTTGCTACTAGACTGCTCGTCCAGTGGGCAGGCCCACCTGCCTGGACGGGCCTGAATGGAGGAAAAGCAAATATTAGCTTGAATGCCAAGCTAGTGGGCCCCACGTGGACCCACTTGATGTATATATACATATATATCCTCCACCATCCAATAACTGGACGGTGGGGCTCGCCTTGATGAGTGTGGAAATCCACACCATCCACACGTGTAAGTGGTGGGGGCCTACCTTGATGCATGTGAGATATCCACACCATCCAATCTCTGGACTGTGGCCCACACCATGAATTATGTGTTTTATCCACCATCCAAACCCTGGATGGTGGTACCCCTACATGAGGGATGTGTTGCATCCACACCGTCCAATCCTTGGACGGTGGGGAGATGATTGACTGGAGTAGGTCACACTAACTAAGTAGTTGCTGTATGTGATGTCAACAAGTTCTGGGTCCCACACGAGCTACGTGTGATTTATCCACACCATCCAACGAATGAGACAAATACAAATATCAGGTGGGGCATACCACCGTCCATTGCTTGGACGTGAGGTCCACATGGTGTACTATTTCATTCACACCGTCCACCACATGGATCCACCTAGACGTGTGATTTATCCATACCATCCAAGAATGTGGCAGATTCAAATCTTTAGTGGGCCATGTACATGACCCACCCATGATGTATATGTTGTATTCTCACCATCCATCTGGACGGTGGTGTGGGACGCACCAGGATGTATGTGTTTCTCAGCCGTCCATCTGCTTTGACGCGTGGGCCCACCCCACACGTGTGGGCAAGTCGGACCCACCTTGATTTGTGTATTTTATATCCAGACCGTCCATCTGGATGGTGTCTTATTTGGCGCGCACCATGATGTATGTATTTCTTTTAGTTGTCCATCTGGTGGGGCCCACCTTGATCTATGTGTTTTGTGCCATGCCGTCCATCTGTTGGCTGGACTGTGTGGGGCCCACCTTGAGGTCTGTGTTGCACATAACGTCCCTCCATGGGACTCCACTACAATGTATGTGTTTTATCCATCCTGTTCATTCAGCTAGGCTTGATATGGGTCCATCATGATGTACATATTCTATCTACACCGTCCATAGGACGTGGGCGCCACCATGATGTGTATTGTATTCAGGCCCATCTTATGATGTGTTGTATATTCACACTGTCCATTCACGTGGCCCCCACGTGATGTACGTGTTTGATCCTAGTTGTTCATTTGGTGGGGCCCATTTGGAATGTGCAGGGCCCACCCCATTGTGATGTATTTGCAGCCCGTGTATGGGGCCCATTGTGATGTATATGCGTCACGTATATGGGGCCCATTGTGACGTATTTGAGGCCCATGGATGAGGCCCATTGTGATGTATTTGAGGCCCAGGTATGAAGCTATCGTGATGTATTCGAGGCCCATGGGTTGTGGCCCACTTGATGTACATGAAGCCCATGAAATGCGGCCCAACGTGATGTATTTACGGCCCATATGATGAGGCCCATGGGTGCGGCCCGAGATGATATTTGTGTGGCCCATATTTATGGCCCATTGTAATGTATTTGAGGCCCGATGCGATGTATTCGAGGCCCATGGATGTGGCCCATTATGATGTATTCGAGGCCCATGGGATGTGGCCCATTGTGATATATTTGAGGCCCATGGGGTGTGGCCTAATGCGATGTATATGAGGCCCTTGTATGAGGCCCGATGTGATGCATGTGAGGCCTATGAGTGCGGCCCAATACGATTTAGGTGAGGCACTTTTGTGAGTCCCAAATTGATGTATATGAGGACTGATGTGATGTGTGATTCCACCATTATGCATATAATGATGTTTATGATGGGCCATGCCTTGGGAGCAATGATGGTTTAATGTCCACATTGTACGACCAATGATAGTTAAATGTCCACATTGTAATTCTCCCTAGGGCCCATTATTAGGCCCATTCTTGATATGAATAGGCTGTTTAGGCCCATCCTTGATATGAGGAGAGTACATTATCATCATATAACATGCTTAGTATAACTTCACGATCCATGTCCATGTGCATCATATGTATGTTTGATATGAGGACTGATTGATCATAAAATATGCCATTGGGCAGATTATGATAAGACTCCTTGATAGGAGGAGTTACCCACATGAGCGTATGATACGTGCAGGATTGATGCATGACTGGATGGTATGACTCATGCATCTCGCATCTTGTGATATGACCACTATTCACCCTAGTAACATTAGGGTTGTGGCCTCCACAGGTTCATTCTAGATGGACAGATTGTAAAATCCCAGATTTTTGCCAACCTGGGATTAGACGTCCTTAGGCAATGGGTCGATCCTAACACCTCATTAACTTGTCAGAACTGAATCCCAATGTCTAAAGCTGCCTTTGAACCCATTTCCTTCACAAATCTCACCCTTCACCACCTTGATCTTCCAATTTTTCTAAGAACTTTCACCCTAGACACTATCTTAAACTAGCTAATTAGTATAACTTGGATCACTTTATACACAAACTACAAAGGACTAAGTACCACCTCAGACGGAAATCACTTAGGATTAAATCCTTTAGAAATGAGACAAAGTAACTAAGCGCTAAACTAGATTAGCTATGAAATCCGTTTGAATCACTTTAAATACGATCTGCAAGACCCAAAACTTGTAGAATCATTGACGCTAGGTTACCCTAAAATCTAGGATCAAACTCATTACCCGAATGCTCTCGGGAGCACGTTGAAACTCCGTATCTGATCTGGACCGCACATCGGGAGTCCGAATAATACGAGGTTAAGTACTTGAGACCGCCTCGCTGGGCTTGACAACCATCTCGGAAATCAAATCCAGCCAGTGTCCCACGGCTGTTCGCTTGAGTCCGGAGCGAGAGAGTGAAAAAACACTTGTTTTCTTTAAAAATAAATATCTTGAATAGTAATCTGAGACTTGTCGCTTGCTGTTGAGGCATAAAAAATATATATATATATATATATCATTGTAGTGGTTAAAGAATCTCATGGTAAAGTTCCAGCTCAAAGGGTAGTTTAGGTATTTTGGTAAAGTTCCAATTCAAAGGGTAGTTTAGGTGTTTTGGTAAAGTTCCAATTCAAAGGGTAGTTTAGGTATTTTGGTAAAGTTCCAGCTCAAAGGGTAGTTTAGGTGTTTTGGAAAAAGATTGGAAGAAAGGAAGAAAGAATTGGTTCTAAGGACACTTTGCGCGGGACCGCACGAAGTAGGCAGGTTTGCGCGGGACCGCACAAAGTAGGCAGGTTTGTGCGGACCCGCACAAAGTAGGCAGGTTTGCGCGGACCCGCACAAAGTAGGCAGGTTTGTGCGGACCCGCACAAAGTAAACAGGTTTGCGCGGACCCGCACAAAGTAAACAGGTTTGCGCGGACCCGCACAAAGTAGACAGGTTTGTGCGGACCTGCACAAAGTAGACAAATTGTACGGGATCGCGCAAAGTATATCGTTTGCGCGTACCCGCGCAAAGCGTATGACGGTGGTGTAAAAAATGGTTGGGAGTTATTTAGTCCCACATCGCCCAAGTCGAAGTTTTACACTTGTGAAAATGCCTATAAATACCCCGCTCTCTCTCTAAAAAGGTGGTGAGAAGACTTCAGAGCAAAAGAAGAGTGAAGAAGAAAATTAAAGGTAGGAGCATTGGGCTCCTGCAGGTTTGTGCGGACCCGCGCAAAGTGTGCAGGTTTGTGCGGACCCGCGCAAAGTGTGCAGGTTTGTGCGGACCCGCGCAAAGTATGTAGGTTTGTGCGGACCCGCGCAAACCGACTGTCGGACAGTCAATAACAACAATGGGTTGTCATGCTGCTGAAACGGCCAGGGTCTTCAAGTTCTTCCTATTCAAGAGAGAAGGAAGAGTCATCGACAGAAAGGCGAATTCCTCCTAAGTTTGGGAGATGATTAAAACAGGCGCCGGAATGCTGCCGAAATTTTCATAAGACTATCTTGTCTACTTTGATTGATTGTACTTTGTTTTCAGAATCAAGGGAATCAGAGGATGTAAATGAACTCAGAATAAATGTGATCAATGTTCTCTCACTCTTTCTTTGTTATCATTGAATAAATCCCCCAAATCAAACACATTTGTTTTCTTGTCGAAACACTTGCGGATCAGTTTTAAGCAACCAGACTGTCAGAATCTGACCAAATCACACCCTCGGATCAGGAAAAATTTCATACACATTTACATGTACTCAGAATCTCCGATTGAGACCTACTGACCGTCGAACTGAAACTGGTCCAACACGCATGATCTGGAAATCCAACTGAAACGAAAACTTAATAGAACGTAGATCCGGTGTCGGTGAGCTTAAGTCCGACCTTTGGCTCAAGGAGGCCCGCCAGAAGTCCTCCGTTGAGCTGAAAAAATTCCTCTTTGGTTATAACCTAAGTAAACCTTATCCAGAAGTCTAATTCGGTGAATTTTTAGGCTATATAAGGACCTTAAACCCTCTCCCATTTCAGCCATACGAATTTGGATTTGAGAGAGAGAAAAGAGAGAAAATGTGGGAGTTGTGGGAGGATCTCCCTGCCACTCTTCCCTGCTGCTATTCATGCTCCACCGCTCCGTTCTAATCGCTTTTCCGGCGATTCCATCTCCGTTTCTAGGTAAGAAACCCTAACCCTAACCTGTTTTAGGGTTGTATAGGTTGTAGGTTATAAAATAACTAACCTATTTCGTTCTCTAGGTTGCCAAACTGCCGAATACGGAAGCTTAGCAAACCTATCGACTCCGTTACGATTCTATGACACGAGGTGCGGACTTTAGGTGTATAGGTTATGGTTTTCAACACTTTCAATGTCAAATAATGATAGATTCATGATCTGCATGCAATTGCACATGTACAAAGTGCTTTCCATTTTCTGTTTCGATTAAAGTTGTAGAATATGGAATTTTACATATTCTAGGTATTTGTAGAAAATACCGTATACGTATATTTTTTGGAAATGTGTTTGACATGATTATTTGTTGTATGGATATACAATATATGGATAAAATACTTATTTTGCGAAAGGATTCGCCTAAATACATGTTTTACTAATACACACTATGTATGTAGAAATACTATATTGTAAAAGTACCGTATATATGTATATTTTAGAGATGTGTTTGCCATGATTAATTGTTGTCTAAATATATTACGTATACATAAAATACTTGCTTGGCGAAAGGATTCGCCCTAATACATGTTTGTTAACATACTCTAAGTATGTTGAAATAGTGTATGTTAAGTGTTTGTGAAAATGCTTGTGTGAGCAAGTGTTTGAATGTTGATGTGTAACACCCCGAATTTTTGCCAACCTGGGATTAGACGTCCTTAGGCAATGGGTCGATCCTAATATTTCATTAACTTGTCAGAACTGAATCCCAAAGTCTAAAGCCGCCTTTGAACCCATTTCCTTCACAAATCTCACCCTTCACCACCTTGATCTTCCAATTTTTCTAAGAACTTTCACCCTACACACTATCTTAAACTACTTAAGTATTATAACTTGGATCACCTTATATACAAACTACAAAGGCCTGAGTACCACCTCGACTAGAATTCACTTAGGACTAAATCCTTTAGAAATGAGAAAAGTATCTAAGTGCGAAACCAGATTAGCTACGAAATCTGTTTAAATCGCTTTAAATACGATCTACAAGACTCAAAACTTGTAGAATCATTGACGCTAGGTTACCTTAAAATCTAGGATCAATCTCATTACCCGGTTGCTCTCGGGAGCATCTCGAAACTCCGTATTGGATCTGGACCGCACGTCAGAAGTCCGATTAACACGAAGTTAAGGAACTAGGACCGCCTCACTGGGCTCGACAACCATCTCGGAAATGAAGTGTAGACGATCTCCCACGGCCATTCGATCACGTCCGGAGCAAGAGAGTGTGAAAACACTTGTTTTCTTTAAAAATAAATATCTTGAATAATAATCTAGCATCTCTCGTTTGTGGATCAGTTTTAAGCAACCAGACCGTCAGAATCAGACCGAACTACACCCTCGGATCAGGAGAAATTTCATACACATTTACATGTACTCGGAATCTCCGATCAAGATCCGCTGACCGTTGAACTGAAACTGGTCCGCCACGTGTGATCTGGATATCCGACTGAAACGAAAACTTAATAGAACGTAGATCCAGCGTTAGTGAGCTTAAGTCCGACCTTTGGCTCAAGGAGGCCTGCCAGAAGTCCTCCGTTGAGCTGAAAAAGTTTTGCTTGGGTTATAACTTAGGTGAACCTTGTCCAGAAGTCTATTTTGGTGAAGTTTTAGACTATATAAGGACCTTAAACCCTCTCCCATTTCAGCCATACGAATTTGGATTTGAGAGAGAGAAAAGAGAGAGAAAGTGAGGGAGATGTGGGAGGAACTCCTCTTCTTTGTTCCCTGCCGCTATTCGGGCTCCACCGCCTGATTCTCATCGATTTCCCGGCGATTCCGGCGTCGTTTCTAGGTAAGAAATCCTAACCCTAATCTGTTTTAGGGTTGTATAGGTTGTAAGTTATGAAATAGCTAACCTGTTTCGTTCTCTAGGTTGCCAAACTCCCGTGTACGGAAGCTTAGCAAACCTATCAACTCTGTTACGATTCTACAACACAAGGTGAGGACTTTAGGTGTATAGGTTGAGGTTTTCAACACTTTCAATGTCAGATAATGATAGATTCATGATCTGTATGCAATTGCACATGTACAAAGTGCTTTCCATTTTCTGTTTCAATTAGAATTGTAGAATTTGGGATTTCACATACTCTAGGTATTCGTATAAAATAACGTATACGAATTTTTTATGGAAATGTATTTGACATGTTTATTTGTCGTATGGATATATGATGTATGGATAAAATACTCATTTGGCGAAAGGGTTCGCCTAAATACATGTTTACTAATATACACCATGTATGTAGAAATACGGTATTGTAAGAAGTACCGTATACGTATATATTTTAGCGATGTGTTTGTCATGATTAATTGTTATATAAATATATTATGTGCGTATAAATTAATTTCTTGGCGAAAAGAATCGCCGTAATACATGTTTGCTTGTATACACTATGTATGTTGAAAATACGTATTCTAGAAAATACTGTATACGTATAAATATTGGGAGATGTATTTATCATGATTATTTGCTATAGTAATATATTATACATGGATAAAATACTCACTTGGCTAAAGGATAGCCCTAATACATGTTTTGCTAACATACACCATGTATGTTGTAACAGTGTATTCTAAGTGTTTGTGAAAATGATTGAATGAGTACCGAATTCTCATTCGTACTCGCCATGACTAATTGTCATGGATTCATGATTGTTGTATTAGCGATACCCCTTTGACGAAAGGACTTGCCCTAAATCACGCCACGACCAATATACACCATACATGCTAAAATGTGTGGCCCAAGTGTTTATGGAAATGACTGAATGAATATGGAACTTAGATTCCTGCTTGCCATGACTATCCGTCATGGGTGTACGCGTGTTATGATTGGGGCAACTCCCTAGTGAAAGGATTTGGCCTAATGCCTATGTGATCAACATATGTCATGTATGTTGATATATGTTTGTTTAAGTGTTTCTTGAAATGTCTGAATGAGTAGTAGTTAGCAAATTGTAATGTATAAGGGTGTTGAGATATGATTCTCAACCTCTTCTAACTATGTGTATGATCTCCTTGGATAGTTGTGTGATTAGGAATGGAACATGTATAAATTCATGCTCGTGTTGTGCTTCATAACATGCTCAACTGCTTTATGATTTTAAATATGTAATGCATATGTTTAAATTTATATTTACATTGTATGATCCGTCATGGGTGATGGGGGAGTGGAGCAATGAATGCGTGCAACAGCCCTGGTAGCCCTAAACGGATACTACCAAACCTCGATTGTATGAGTTGAATCTTGATTCACTACTGCTTTATCTATCTGCACTTGATTGTCTTTGGGGCTATGATTATAGTCCAGACAATCGGTACCAGAATTGAATTCATGGTTGCGATTCATTTGCCACGTGAGATGTGTTCGACGAACCCGAGTCGTACTTCGGTTGGCGATAGTGGTTGGCCACGCGAAGTGCTTATGCACTTCATGTCGTTTAACTTGTTGTGCGCTCGAGTTAGCCGAGCTCGTCAAGTAACCCGATCTGTCTAATGTATGTTCACCATGTTTGGTCGCTACTGCCTGAACCTAGGGTTCCAAACTTACCAGTGAAATCCCTTTTAACCATGGTACCTCGATCCGCTAAGACTCATGAGCCGGACATGGTGGTATGGGACACCGTGGCCGAGCTGTCGGCCTATGCTGGGGCCATGTGCCTCCCCGTAGTGACCATTGGGCAACCCAAACTCGTGAGCCGAATACGGTGGTATGGGATACTGTATTCGAGCTGTCGATACTTACGGCGAGAGCTGAGTACGGTGAGATCTGTACTCGTGCTGACGGGCGACGAGTCCTCTATACTCTAAAGTCTGTGATTGGCGAAGAGTCTTTCACAGCAACTGGAGTATGAGTTGAGCCGAGTACGGTGAGACCTGTACTCGAGCTGACGGCCCGCGATTGAGCCGAGTACAGTGAGATCTGTATTCGAGCTGACGGCCAGCAATTGAGCGGCATACGGTGAGATCTGTATCCGTGCTGACGGGTGACGAGCCCTTTGCGATGCCTTCGCGATGCCTCTTGAACTATAATATCGTATGAGATTATCTAGGTTCGACGACCCTAGAATGGATCATGTTTGGGAATGATACAAGGGAGGTACCTTAGTTTCCCAATACTGCTGTTTGAATTGGACTAATAACAACTCGGTAATCATGCTCATCATCGCACCGCATGTGCTTAGTAGATGTGGAGCACTGAGGGAGGTATGCATTCGCGAACGTAAGATGATGTCGCATGAGGGTAGTTTGGCAAGGGCATACTTCATCATGTCATTTCATACTTGCATTTAATAAGAGTAGTTAAACTTGTTTGATTTTACTGCTTTATCATTACTGCTTGACTGAGTCGATAACATGTTAACCTATGCTTTATTGTTCCACTGAGTTGATCACTCACTCCCACGATACGGGACGGTGTTCCGAACACCCACCAGACTTTGTCTGATTGCAGATGACGATGCTACTTCTGAGGCGGAGCTGGACTTCTATGACGACGAGAATGCTTTCTCGTACATACTGTTTTCTGGCGGCTTCGTGAGAGCTGTGCCTTGATTGTCGGGGCTACAGGGATGTTGACTAGATCACACTACACAACTTGGTATAATTTAAAATCATACTTGTAATTATTTAACCTGGTAACTTTATCACACTCTGGGGACCCACCACAGCTTATATATTTTATCTATCTATCACAGTCTTCCGCTTGCAAATTTAACTGTCTCTGGAGTATGATATACTGTTTTGGCTTAATCTCACTCATGTTCATTGCAATAATACCGATTACATTCAATCATCATTCATTTTGTTGCATAAGTGATGCGTTGGAACTCGGGAGTTGAGTTTATGCTCGAACCCCGATTTTCAGGGCGTTACATGATGCCTTAGGAGAGTGTTGAGATGAGATTCTCAACTACCCTAGAGACATGTATGATTACCTCCATGAGCTTGTTTACTTAAACCGCTTACTTGCAATATATGTGTTTGTATTCCTATTGACGTAGTGCTTTACAATATGCCTTATATCATGCTTTATAACATGCTTTATAACATGCCTACTAGCATGTTTGAATTACTTTGTTTATCATGCTTTACTCCACATGCTATGGATGACAATTGATTGTGTTTGGGGCTATGATTATAGTCCAGACAATCAGTACTAAAATTGAATTTGTGGCTGTGATTCATTTGCCACGTGAGATGTGTTCGACGAACTCGAGTCGTACTTCGGTTGGGGATAGTGGTTGGCCACGCGAAGTGCTTATGCACTTCATGTCGTTCAACTTGTTGTGCGCTCGAGCTAGCTGAGCTCATCAAGTAACCCGATCTGTCTAATGTATGTTCACCATGTTTGGACGCTACTGTTTGAACCTAGGGTACTAAACTTACCAGTGAAATCCCTTTTCAACCATAGTACCTCGATCCACTAAGACTCATGAGCCGGGCATGGTGGTATGGGACACCGTGGTCGAGCTGTCTGCCTACGCTGCGTGCCTCCTCGTAGTGACTAGTGAGCAACCAAACTCGTGAGCTGATTATGGTGGTATGGGACACTATATTCGTGTTGTCAGCCTACATTGATAAGGTGATGGGGGAGTGGTGTAACGAATGCGAGCAACAGCCCTGACAGCCCTTTGTACTGACCTCAAGTATACTCTGAAATCGCGATGAGCCTTAGAGTTTTGCTGCGGTATATAGAGTATGAGCTAGGCCTGTTTCTGTATAGTGATGAATCGTTTAAGAGGTGATGGGGGAGTGGTGTAACCTTTGTGCGTAATGTGACCACAGCAAGCCTTTGCAGTGACCTAGAAAACACACCATCGTCTGATATTAACTAGGACTGACGACCCTAGAATGGATCATGTTTGGGAATGATACAAGGGAGGTACCTTAGTTTTCCAATCCTGCTGTTTGAAATGGACTAATAACAACTCGGTAATCATGCTCACCATGCATTGCATGTGCCTGGAAGATGTGGAGCACTGAGGGAACAAAGCATGCCGCGAACGTGAGATGGTGTCGCACGAGGGAGGGTGTGGTGAGGGCATACATCATGTCATTCATACTTGCATTAATAAGAGTATTTTGGAGTGTTTGATTGTACTGCTTTATCATTACTGCTTGACTGAGTCGATAACATGTTAACCTATGCTTTATTGTTCCACTGAGTTAGCTACTCACTCCCATGTTACGGGACGGTGTTTCGAACACCCACCAGACATTGTCTGATTTCAGATGGCGACGCTACTTCTGAGGCGGAGCTAGACCTTTGCAATGACCACGGTGCCTACTTGTATTGGTTGTCTTCTGACGGCTCCCTCTGAGCCGTGTCCTGATCGATGGGGCTATTTGGGATATTGACTAGAGGACCTTACACATTTGGTATATTTTAGGATTGTACTTGTAATTATTTAACCTGGTAATGTTATCACACTCTGGAGACTCATCATAGTTTATATATTTTATCTATCTATCACAGTCTTCCGCTTACAAATTGAACTGTCTCTGGAGTATGATATGCTGTTTTGGCTTAATCTCACTCATGTTCACTACTCTAATACAGTCAACATTCAATCATCATTCATTTTGTTGCATAAGTGATGTTCTGGAACTCGAGAGTTGAGTTACTACTCGACCCTCGATTTTTGGGATGTTACGGATGGTATCAGAGCATGATTTGGATTAAACTGGACCTAGGTTATGGTCACATGACACACACTGATGCACTCTGACTTAGGAGGGAGCGACGTAATGTAGAAACAGTCTTAGGCATCCCTGTTCCGTCCAACGGCTAGTTCGCTGAAAACGAACGCCGAAATCGAGTCTGTATTCAACCATGGTCGCACGGGTCAACCTTGAAACATTCCTAGCCATCTATTAATGAGTCTAGATTACAATCCACCTCACCCCAACCGATGACAATCGGTAGAATATAGGATAGGCGTGATGAGGATAACTACTCCGAATCCTCGGAGCTTCTCTGGACTCCTCACAGAGACTTCTCGAATCCATGCGGAAAGAAAGCAGAAACTAGAAATAAATTCCAATAAATCCAAAATTGATTAATGAATGACTAAAAATGAGTTCACAACCCTTTAAATAGGGATACTAAGCAATGGGAAAGAAATCGGAAACAAACTACAACTAAAACTCCTAGAATTCGCGACTTACCATAAGGTGGTGATGTCTACTAGTGGGCAAAGTTTCCAGCCAAAATAGCAAGTGTCCTATTTGGCTTCACCAAACCGTTCTCCTAATTATTCTAAACTCTTTTCACGTTGAGTGCAACTCCTATAGCCTAACAGATAAAGAGAAATCAAACTAAAACGACTAATTTTGGTAAAACAAAATTGAAACAGGGAAACGACCATTGATCCAAGTTTTTTTTACAATTCCGGGCTGTGCAACCTAGCATAGCGGGTTGGTTGGCTTCATTAACTCGTTTTACCCCAAAATCATATATTATACCTCAGATAACTCATTCCGGATTACAAAATACATCCGATTTGACCCGGAACGACTCGAAACGGAGTCGGGGGCCACACGCATCAATCTGGGATGGAAAACAAGTGGACCCAGGATGTATTTGGCACATTGGGATGGTGGAGGACACAACCCCACCGCGACAGCACGGTGCCGGGCAAGGCGGACCTCGGCGGCACCACGGCGCGCCGCGGTCAGGTTGGCCCGCTCGGGTTGGGCCGGGTCTGGTCATGGTCGGCCCGACCCCCTGAGATGTTTGGTGAGTGCAAAATTTTCAGGGGGCCCCTATTTCTCTCCGGTTGGAGCCCCACTTCTCATTTCTACCCTTCCAAGCCCTCCAACTTGTTGTTTCTCTCTCCAAATTCCGTTCCAGTTGTCTCATCTCCCATTTTCGACCACAACCTTTCCATATACACCATCCACAGCCATCCCTACCCCCTACCCTCTCCGTTCTCTCTCATTTGGGCTTTTACATGCCCCATTTGTGACTCAAAATCGTGTAGCCTTCTAACTTATCTCATTTCTCCCTTTTACCTTCTTCATTCCCTACCTTTTTGGGCCTTTACAATCCCTGTTGAGGCTCAAGTCCGTGGAGAACCAAAAACTCCAGCCCCCGTTTTCCCTTATCCTCATTTTCCGTGGCTCTGTCCGAGCTTGGTACGGTCGCTTTCTCAGGATAATAATAAATGTATGTGGTGATATGGCCCCTAAATTGGGTGTATCTCATGTCTTCCGACACCATGTTTAGAATGTACGCAATTAAGAGTAAATTCCGAGATTTCCTTTCAAATTTCACTTAGAAATTCATTGTCCTGGGATTTGGAAATCCCATCTCACCCTTTTTCAATACAAGGCTCATTTTTCAAAGCCTATATCATTAATTTTAATCCCCACCCACCCTCCTACCAACCATGCCACTCCCAATCTCGAGGTAGGATTAGCAATGAAATTCCATTTAGTACAACTTAAGATCGCTGGCCAAATAGACCTTTGGAATTTGGACTTAGAGCGGTGCTTCGACAGACCTGACAGTATAGGAAATCTAACAAATTAAGAACGTGAATTCTAGAACCCCCTTAGTTGGTTTGATCATAGGTGAAGTGCTCGAGCGTAGCTACATTCAAGTTCGGGCAACTCAATTCCAAACAAACAAACAAACAAATTCCTTTATAAAAAAAATGGTGTAAAATCAGCTAGTGTATAAGCATAGACTTTGGATTACAACTAGGGGATTACGCTACTCATACGTTGCGACTAGGCAATAAAGAATGCAAAGGATTCATTATGCTAGGGTACTTAAAAGATAGATTTAATTAGTCGACTTAAGTAGGTTGGAGCGAGACCTCGTTCTTTCGTTAAAACCCCTTAATACTCATAGGCTTCTTTGATAACTCATAGGAAAGTTGTTTGACGTAGCAACTAGTCACGCTTAGAGGAAACCGATATATCCTTTGGATTTAATGTTAGATCAAATCAATGCATCCCTTAGAATTGCCTTCTCAAGGACTTATTACAACCGGGAACACGGAGTAGAGAGACGATATATATTAGCGAGGTATTTGCGGTTTGAATTGAATTCTTAATCCTGGTAGTTGCCAATGAACCCTATGCTCTGATCAAGCAGAAGGTCGGGATCAACTAGGATTAAGAACTGATACGACGATTTTTTGTCCTAGCTAGGCAGAAGGTCCATGTATCCGACTCAGACCCACTACACAACATTCCTTTCGTGTTGGCCTAACCACCTGCAACCAAAAGTTTATAACTTCATCTTTGAGAAGTGTAAGAACATATAGCAATAGAGATTTTCTTTTTAGGCCCAAGGAATTTCCCAAGTGAACAACAGACAGTTAGGAATTAGGTCCCAAATCACATGCCATGATGACATACATTTTGTGCATATGAACGTAGAAAGATAGCCTGCCTGTTAGGCTTGACATGAGTACATAAGGTAGGTCGGGACCGTGATGATAGTCCTCCTTTGGTAGACTTAGGCATCTGGACTCAAACTCACACCTGCCCCTGAAATCAACCACATTACCCATCCTTTTTAGCTCCTTTTGATACCCATAGATACCAATGTCATAATACACATCATCGATGAAAAGAAGACTAACGTAGTGGGAGATCGCACCCCATTTCATGTCAAGGATAGGTCCTAAATTTCACCTTGTTCTGATATACGGAGCAGGACATAAATCTTGAGCCTTAGGGGTGAAAAGATAAAGTTTTAAGGGGGGTAGAGCATTATGAGCCCAATCTAGTTAGGTCACCTATTACACCTCTTTGATCTGGGTGGCGCAGCGGAAGCATGGTGGACCCTACCCCACTGGCCCAGGATCGAAACCGTGCTCGTTGAATACGAACATTACAGAAGCCCTAGCAAGTTTTACTATGAGAAACCGCTTTAGGATGATCTAGTAAGATTTGATTCACCATTTCCTTGGACATAGATAATAACAAGGACTCTCTTAGACCAATGGGCAACCCAAGAAATAGGACATTTGAACCTTTCAATGATGGACATTCCCTGCGTCTTTACCATGGAGTTATTGAAATATACAACTGCGAAACATTCGCGGCTTGACCCAATTCTCAATCCTGTGCGACTACCAACAGACTCACTGCTGATGAGCAAAAGACTAGGATCCACTAAGATTCGAAAGGGATATGATGAGCTTTCTACCTTAGCTCGGTAGATGATTGATGTATTGGGATCAAGCCCACTACAATCGTCTCTCCATGCTGGTCAAACAATGAAGACAACTATCTTACTCTAAATTAGTGGGAATTGTCGTCAAGACTACAGATAAGTAAAGAAATAAATTGTAGCAAATCATTAGGGTATGAGAAATGGATAAAGAAACATGTTTTAAGGGGGGTAGACTAAAATGAACTAGGCTAGTACATACCCTACCACGCGTAGGAACTCGAAATCAGTAAGTCTTAGGCAAGTGAAATAATAGAAATCTTTCCTTATTACCCTTAGGCAATTTCGGGGATGAAATTTTATTTTAAGGGGGGTAGATTGTAACATCCCGGATTTTTGCTAACCTGGGATTAGACGTCCTTAGGCAATGGGTCGATCCTAACACCTCATTAACTTGTCAGAACTGAATCCCAATGTCTAAAGCTGCCTTTGAACCCATTTCCTTCACAAATCTCACCCTTCACCACCTTGATCTTCCAATTTTTCTAAGAACTTTCACCCTGGACACTATCTTAAACTAGCTAATTAGTATAACTTGGATCACTTTATACATAAACTACAAAGGGCTAAGTACCACCTCAGACGAAAATCACTTAGGATTAAATCCTTTAGAAATGAGACAAAGTAACTAAGTGCTAAACTAGATTAGCTACGAAATCCGTTTGAATCGCTTTAAATACGATCTGCAAGACCCAAAACTTGTAAAATCATTGACGCTAGGTTACCCTAAAATCTAGGATCAAACTCATTACCCGACTGCTCTCGGGAGCACGTTGAAACTCCGTATCTGATCTGGACCGCACATCGGGAGTCTGAACAATACGAGGTTAAGGACTTGGGACCACCTCGCTGGGCTTGACAACCATCTCGGAAATCAAATCCAGCCAGTGTCCCACGGCTGTTCACTTGAGTCTGGAGCGAGAGAGTGTGAAAACACTTGTTTTCTTTAAAAATAAATATCTTGAATAGTAATCTGAGACTCGTCGCTTGCGGATCAGTTTTAAGCAACCAGACCGTCAGAATCTGACCAAATTACACCCTCGGATCAGGAAAAATTTCATACATATTTACATGTACTCAGAATCTCCGATCGAGACCTACTAACCGTCGAACTGAAACTGGTCTACCACGCGTGATCTGGAAATCCGACAGGAACGAAAACTTAATAGAACATAGATCCAGTGTCGGTGAGCTTAAGTCCTACCTTTGGCTCAAGAAGGCCCGCCAGAAGTCCTCCGTTGAGCTGAAAAAGTTCCGCTTTGGTTATAACCTAAGTAAACCTTGTCCAGAAGTCTAATTCAGTGAATTTTTAGGCTATATAAGGACCTTAAACCCTCTCCCATTTCAGCCATACGAATTTGGATTTGAGAGAGAGAAAATATAGAGAAAATGTGGGAGTTGTAGGAGGATCTCCCTGCCACTCTTCCCTGCTGCTATCCATGCTCCACCGCTCCGTTCTAATCGCTTTCCCGGCGATTCCAGCTCCGTTTCTAGGTAAGAAACCCTAACCCTAACCTATTTTAGGGTTGTATAGGTTGTAGGTTATGAAATAGCTAACCTATTTCGTTCTCTAGGTTGCCAAACTGCCGAATACGGATGCTTAGCAAACCTATCAACTCCGTTACGATTCTATGACACGAGGTAAGGACTTTAGGTGTATAGGTTATGGTTTTCAACGCTTTTAATGTCAAATAATGATAGATTCATGATCTGCATGCAATTGCACATGTACAAAGTGCTTTCCGTTTTCTATTTCGATTAAAGTTGTAGAATATGGAATTTTACATATTCTAGGTATTCGTAGAAAATACCGTATACGTATATTTTTGGAAATGTGTTTGACATGATTATTTGTTATATGGATATACGATATATGGATAAAATACTTATTTGGCGAAAGGATTCGCCTAAATACATGTTTTACTAATATACACTATGTATGTAGAAATACTGTACTGTAAAAGTACCGTATACATGTATATTTTAGAGATGTGTTTGCCATGATTAATTGTTGTCTAAATATATTATGTGTACATAAAATACTTGCTTGGCGAAAGGATTTGCCCAAATACATGTTTGTTAACATACTCTATGTATGTTGAAATAGTGTATGTTAAGTGTTTGTGAAAATGCTTGTGTGAGCAAGTGTTTGAATGTTGATGCCTTAGGAGAGTGTTGAGATGGGATTCTCAACTACCCTAGAGACATGTATGATTACCTCCATGAGGTTGTTTACTTAAACCGCTTACTTGCAATATATGCGTTTGTATTCCTATTAACGTAGTGCTTTACAACATGCCTTATATCATGCTTTATAACATGCTTTATAACATGCCTACTAGCATGTTTGAATTACTTTGTTTATCATGCTTTACTCCACATGCTATGGATGACAATTGATTGTGTTTGGGGCTATGATTATAGTCCAGACAATCGGTACCAGAATTGAATTCGTGGCTGTGATTCATTTGCCACGTGAGATGTGTTCGACGAACTCGAGTCGTACTTCGGTTGGCGATAGTGGTTGGCCACACGAAGTGCTTATGCACTTCATGTCGTTCAACTTATTGTGCGCTCGAGCTAGCCGAGCTCATCAAGTAACCCGATCTGTCTAATGTATGTTCACCATGTTTGGACGCTACTGTTTGAACCTAGGGTACCAAACTTACCAGTGAAATCTCTTTTAACCATGGTACCTCGATCCGCTAAGACTCATGAACTGGGCATGGTGGTATGGGACACCGTGGTCAAGCTGTCGGCCTACACTGGGGCCACGTGCCTTCCCGTAGTGACTAGTGAGCAACCAAACTCATGAGCCGATTATGGTGGTATGGGACACTATATTCGTGTTGTCGGCCTACATTGATAAGGTGATGGGGGAGTGGTGCAACGAATGCGAGCAACAGCCCTGACAGCCCTTTGTAGTGACCTCGAGCATACTCTGAAATCACGGTGAGCCTTAGAGTTTTGCCGCGGTATATAGAGTATGAACTAGGCCTGTTTCTGTATAGTGATGAATCGTTTAAGAGGTGATGGGGGAGTGGTGTAACCTTTATGCATAACAGCCCTGGCAGCCTTTACAGTGACCTAGAAAATACACCATCGTCTGATATTAACTAGGACTGACGACCCTAGAATGGATCATGTTTGGGAATGATACAAGGGAGGTACCTTAATTTCCCAATCCTGCTATTTGAAATGGACTAATAACAACTCAGTAATCATGCTCACCATGCATTGCATGTGCCTGGAAGATGTGGAGCACTGAGGGAAGAAAGCATGCCGCGAACGTGAGATGGTGTCGCATGAGGGAGGGTGTGGTGAAGGCATATATCATGTCATTCATACTTGCATTAATAAGAGTAGTTAGGAGTGTTTGATTGTACTGCTTTATCATTACTGCTTGACTGAGTCGATAACATGTTAACCTATGCTTTATTGTTCCACTGAGTTAGCTACTCACACCCACGTTATGGGACGGTGTTTCGAACACCCACCAGACATTGTCTGATTTCAGATGGCGACGCTACTTCTGAGGCGGAGCCAGACCTTTGCAATGACCACGATGCCTGCTTGTATTGGTTGTCTTCTGACGGCTTCCTGTGAGCCGTGTCCTGATCGACGGGGCTATCTAGGATATTGACTAGAGGACCTTATACATTTGGTATATTTTAGGATTGTACTTGTAATTATTTAACTTGATAATGTTATCACACTCTGGAGACTCATCATAGTTTATATATTTTATCTATCTATCACAGTCTTCCGCTTGCAAATTTAACTGTCTCTGGAGTATGATATGCTGTTTTGGCTTAATCTCACTCATGTTCACTACTCTAATACAGTCAACATTCAATCATCATTCATTTTGTTGCATAAGTGATGTTCTGAAACTTGAGAGTTGAGTTACTACTCGACCCTCGATTTTTGGGATGTTACACAGATGGAATACTGAAAATATATGGTTCTAGCACTATGGGCACATAGGATGTCCTTGGGTGAGAGTTCCAGAATCCTCTTGGTACCGGAGGATACTCCAGCGTCTAGACCGAGTGGATACATGAGCGCCCGAGTGCCGAATACCACCAGGCAACGTCTCCCACTGAGTCGTGGTTGGTTGGGAGGGGATGTGGCCTTATTCGCCCGAGTGAGGGGGTGTAAGCTAGGCCGAGTATGACTAGCTCGTAAATGGGTCCGCTATCAAAGAGCTGAGTAGGTATTGACAAACTACTGGTTAGGCGGATAATGAGGTCTTTTCACTTGCTAGTTATGCGGGTAGGGAAGCAGCAACCATTGTGGATTGTATTAGACCCCAGTGATATCCCTGATATCCCAGAGATGAGCTATACTGATATGTGGACTTACTAAGTAGGAATTACATACTTAGAATTTGACTCATTCATTCATTCACTATTCACTCGGGCTGGTGGTGCACAATCAAGTCATTGTATGTACCTTCGCAATGGCTAGAATTTCGGTTGGAGCACGCGACCAACCTGAGATCAGGAGTTTACCACATTGAGTCTGGCTATCCAAATTTAGGTATGGGACTGGTTTGGATAGAAGTCCCTTGTGATGGACCCCATAGCCTACGATACTACGTACTATCGTCCCGACTTCATACTCTAGCTTGGTCATTTCATTCCAACCACATATAATATTGCATCCTCAGCACATAGCATTTAGTTTACTATCCTTCTATTTTGCATAGTCTGAATAAGGTTGATGATATTTATGGACTTACCGGCATATTTTTCGCATTGTTCTGATATTGCATACTTGGCACTTATCTTTAACACACACTTTCACCACCCTCTAAGCTTTCTATAAACTTATGTACGATAGATGCGTGCAGTTGGCATTAGGTCGCAACAGCGTTAAGCTTGGAGCATGCAGCTGTCTTCTGGAGCTTTTATTTTTGATATATGTATTTCCCTTTAGCATTGTATTCAACGTTTATATTAGTCGACATGTGATGTTGATGTTGCCTTTGTGATTTGGGTAGACTTGTGGTTATACTTCTTACGAGATAAATGTACATTGAAAAATCCTCCTTGTAGGACCCCAGGATCGGAATATGGCGTATGGACACTAGGAGCTAAGAATGGGGTACTACGGAGGCTGTCAACACCGGACTCGATGATCGAGAATTTTGTGAGCCCAGTTTCTGAGTTTGGGGGGTGACAGATGTTGAGCGAGCTACCTAATCCTTTTAAAAAGGACACGTAGTCCTAAATGTATGGACCCCACCAAAGCCACCTTGTGTATGTATTAGTCTCCCCATAGGAAAGCCCAACTTATTACATGATAAAGAGGGTGAGGAAGCCCACTTGTTGTGCATATGTTCACCCTCTTAACTCACCTGTTGTACACCCACTTGACTCACCCCATGAGACATATCTTATCATTGTATCCAGTTGCTAGGACCTTGATGTCATGTATATATCACCCACACCATCCATTTACTTCTTTGGGACAAGTGTGAGGCCTATCCTTGACGTTAGTACACTATCACCTCTTGCCATATATGGAAGAATATGTGGTACCAAATTTAGTATATCCACTATATATAGCCTATCTCAATGTATGGGTTAGATCTATCGTCCTTCCAATGGACCCCGTCTTGGGATATATGATATATTAGTGCCTTGGGAGGCTAATGTTAGTCTAACATAGGACATACCACATAGACTCCTATAGTTGTAGAAAGGGGCATGTCATTTATCTCTTACTCTTTTTATGTGATATACCGTTTAAGGCTGATTGTGGTCCAATGTTGTCTGCTATATATCTAATAGCACGTTAGCATACTTAGTCTGGTAGGACACACTAAGATCATGCTTCGTACTACATCATGATACATGCTCATACTCATCATTTGTATGCCTATTGTGAGGAATGGTTGATAATAACATTGTCGTTGGGCTGAGTTATTTAGGGGAACTCCTTAAGAGATGGAGTTGCCCCACATGATCGCGCGGTACACATAGGTTTAATGCATGACTGGATGGTACGACTCATACATCTGACATTTGTGTGACATGATCACTTGGCGCCCTAGCGATTTCAGGGCTGTGGCCTCCACATGACATCATAGACAGATGGGATACCGAAAATATTTTATTTTAGCACTGTGGGCGTGTTGGATGTCCTTGGGTAAAAGTCCCAAAATCCTCTTGGTACCGGAGGATCTCCAACGTCCAGACCAAGTGGATACATGAGCGCCTGAATGCCGAATACTAATGAGGGTCGAATATTACATATCAGACCCCGATTATTGCCTGATTTTACGTACATGATAAGGTTTAATGGAGTGTTTTAATCCTGTTTTCATTACAGGATGTAATAATGAGCGTTAGACTGAAAAGAGAATTAAAGGCATGGATTTGATGATCCAAAGTCACCAGAGCACGGGATGGACTCCAAAGAACCAATAATGAAGAATTTACACACCTGGGATCTGAGGAAAGCAAGCCAAAGGGGCCCGAAAAGGGTCCAGAATGCAAGATCACATGGTTCCAGCTATCTGATTGGCTCGAAACTGCATACATGTGATGAGAGCCAAAAATCAATCGTACATATTAAATTTCAGCCATTGGATCACTATGGAAGTGACCTAATGGACAGATCAGCCCGTTAATTCCCGATTTGGGACCCACCTGCAATCTGGATATGACTTAATTTTAGTCCAAACTGTTTAAAAGATACAAGAGAAGAGATGGACAGAACGGATCTCTCATATCCATCACCATGGACTCCACTGGAGTTGAGAGTGCACAATGCACAAATACACTTGATGTGCACTGGATCGCACCGCATAGTCAAAGTCGGTGTTGACCGACTACAATTCAAAAAATGGCAAGAGCCGTTCTCTGTTGTTAAACAGGGACCTGCGGTCCTTTGTTGTGGGCCACCAATAAGATTCTAGGGTCCAATCCGGACCGTCTATTAGACCATATTGGCAGATAATACCATCGCCTAGGTGGCTTTACTTCAAATGATAGCATAGATCGATTTTTAACCGTACAAAATGGCAGACGGACGGCAAGACAGAAAGCCACGTGGGCTACACCGAATCCACCCCAAAACCAGTCAATTCCCACTGATTTTTTGAGCTGAATCTAATATATAGAGTAGATTTCTCAAAGAAAATTGCAAAGTGGGCCACACCATTAGATCAGCGGGAGAAGTGTTACACAGATCCGGTTTTAGCGCATCCGACCGCTGCCGGTTTTTGCGGAAGATTTTTCGGTCATGGCCATGATCGGATGGATGATCCGGACCATCCATCGTGTAGGTCAGCCAAAAACCTTCCAAAAGACGTTGATCTTGTGAAGAGAAAGCAGGGAAAGTGGTGCTGTTAAGCGTGACATCTTGGCTGTGTAAATCAGTTATGCACGCTAGTGCATAAAGGTCTCTCCACTGGTTACTGCGGAAGTCTTCACGAGACTGACCTACACCTACTATAAGAGGACTCCTTGGGACGTCAGAAACGGGGAGGGATTCCAGATCCGGAGCAAGGGAGAGAAGAAAGAGAAGAAAGAGAAGAAAGAGAAGAAAGAGAAGAAAGAGAGGAAGAAAGGAGGGCTGATTCAGATTTCCATATGTTTTTCCTTATCAATTTTATTTTTTCCTTCTAGTTGAGCACATGGATTTCTAATTTTCTTCGCTAGGGCTGAGATGAAGCCCCTAGTTTGAATAATGCTTTGTTTATGTTGATTTTACTTTAACTGGATTGATTTATTCTTTCTCTAGTGTGCTTGATTGGGTTAAAATTCTATACTTCTTCATCTATGAACTTGATCAAGGTATATATATGGATGTTGTTTGGATGCTTATTCTAGGTGCTTGTGTCTGATCATGAATAGGTTTCTTATAGAGGAAGAAACAGGGTTCTTTAATGAACTGTACATCCCATGTGCCCGACCAAGGATATGGGATATGTTATTCATGGCATTGCTTAAAGGAATTAGACATTCTGTATGCCCGATTAAGGACACAGATTGTGCTTTCTCTATATAAGTGGTATCAATCTAGATTAAGGTGAATCAACAGACAAAACAAGGGTTAGGATAATTAGGGGTGGATTCGAAGGTCCTAGTGCTATCTCTCTGATTGAATTTTCTTCCCTGTTCTTAATTGTTTTTCCTAGAATTGTTCTTAGTAGTTCATTTCATTATTTGTTAGATTAGTTAAGAAGAATTGTGAATTTGAGTTGTGACGATCAGTCCTTGTGGGAACGATCTCGTAATACGTACCATATCTACATCTGATTCGTATACTTGCGAGTTTAAAAATCATTTAAATCATGTTGGTTTAAATAAAACATCAAATACCAGTAGGCAGCGTCTTCCACTGTGTCATGGTCAGTTAGAAGGGGGTGTGGCCTTATTCGCCCAAGTGAGGGGGTTGTAAGCTAGGTCGAGTTTGACCAACTCATAAATGGGTCCGCTATCGACGAGCAAGGTAAGTATTGACAGACTACTGGCTAGGCAGATACTGAGGTCTTTTTCACTTGCTAGCTGTGCGGCTAGGGAGGCGGCAGTCATTGTGGAGTGTACTAAACCCCGGTGATATCCCAGTGATGGGTCATTCTGACATGTGGACTTACTAAGTAGGAATTGCGTACTCAACATTTGACTCATTCATTCATTCATTCACTATCCACTCGGGTTGGTGGTGCCCAACTAGATCATTACATTCACCTTCACAATGGCTATGATTTCGGTTGGGTATGTGACCAACCTAAGATCAGGAGTTTATCACGTTGAGTCTAGCTATCCAAATTTAGGTATGGGACTAGTATGGATAGAAGTCCCTTGTGATGAACTCCACTGCTTGTGATACTACATACTATCATCCTGACTACACACTCCAGCTTTGTCATCTCTTTTGCATTACATAATGCATTGTATCCTCTTCATATGATATTTAGTTTACTATGTTTTTGCATTACATGGCTTAGATACGGCTGACGGTATTCATGAACTTGTCAGGATTTGCATATTGCATTGATTCCTCAGAATATGACATTGCTTATTATGTCTTTGCATCGCATAGTCTGGATAAGTCTGATGGTATTTATGGACCTGCCAGTATTTACTCTTACTCTGATATTTGTATGCTTGGTACATAAATTGCACACACATACACCACCCTCTAAGCTTCTAGTAAGCTTATGCATGATCGTTGCATGCCGGTGACGTTAGGTCGCAGTAGTGCTGAGGCAAGAGTGTGTGGGCAAGCTTTGTGGAGTTTTTATTATATACATGTCTTTCCTTCCAGCATTGTAATCAACTGTTTATGTTAGTGGATATTTGATGATGATGTTTCTCTTGTGATTTGGGTACACTTGTGGTTATCTGTAGCGCCCCGTACTTTTAATGCTCGGGTGTCACCACATGGATCTAAATTAGCCTACATGTATGTGGTAACACACATAGCTAAATAATGCATGTCGAGTAGTCCCACAACCTACATACATATATAATAAATAAATAAATAAAGATGAATAAATAAATAAATGGCAATGTACAAGTAATTATAATAATAATTAAACATTTAATAACATGGAGTCATGAGATGGAAAACCCTAACCTATAGAGTGGGACCCATGTCATGAATTAAAATTTCATGCATGTGTGAATGAGAAAATAATAATAATAATAATGATAATAATAAATAATATTATTAAAAATACTATAACATGATATTTAATAATATAAAAACATAATAGATCATGTATACATGACCTAGCCTTTGATTTGTAGCTTAAATGGTGCCTTAGGCCCTTTTAACCTTTGATGTTCAATTTTGGAATGATCCGACCAGTAGATTAACAAAAATCCACCATGGGGCGTGAAAACATACGAGTATGGCCCACCTGGACCATGGATATGCCCCACCTTTGGTAAAAGGACATGGTAAGGGCCACCAGATAGAATGGACGGTGTGGATTGTACTAAACAGTCTTGTGGACCCCACCTGGTGGGGTGCGTGTGCATTGTTGTGGCACACCCACTGTGCACCGTGCCACTTGGAGCGGTCAGAGCTCCCTTGACCCGTGACTCCCTGAAGTAGAGAGGTCTCTCTCTCTCTCTCTGCGTTTTTGACAGCAACGGACAAGCGTCCGTTTGCAACGTGCGCGACCCACCTTGTTCACCCCCTGGGGATGATCCAAACCGTCCTTTTAATAGAGGGTCCACGCATGACCAAAACCCTTAAATTTCCCATGATGCGGCGCATGTGGGTGCACACAAATATCACTGCAATCAGGCCCTTAAATTTCTCATGATGCGGCGCGTGTTTCCAAAAAAGGTAATTTTCCTCCTTGCCACGAGGGCAATTGCGCTCCCTCTTTCCCTTGCATCCTAGCCATCCACGAAGAGCGAATCTTGGCCTTTGAAAACAGCAAATGCTATTGCCAGCTATACCACCGTGAGACAGATAGTTTCATAAGAAGTGAATAGAGTGAAAGTCTGAGATTTAATTCAGGTCGTTTATCCTCAATTTGACGGTCCTGGGACTTTAGGGTTGGTGACAAAAGGGCTAGGGTTCGAGTAACAATAACAGAACTCCCTCCCATCCTTGCGGCGGCTTGAAAAACCGGTTGTTCGTTTTTGAGCTTGAACCCACCGAGGAAGCTGTTGTGAAGCTTTGTTCCATCCACCCTCTAAGCTCCATACGGTCCATACAGACCTTCTGCAAGAGGCAGATTGAAGGAAAATGGTCCGGACGAGGTTCCGCCATTAACGGCCATATCCTCCTCCACCGAGCTGCTGGGTGCCGAGCTAACTGACTCGACCAAGATCGATTTGGGTTAGTGTTCTTGCTGACCAGGATTGGAAGAAGAAGAAAGAATAGAGAAGGAAGAAAGTAGAAAGAAATGAGGAAGAAGAAGGATGAGGGAGAGAGGGAGATGGGTCGCGGGTCGAGTCTGCGTCAGGTCAGGTAGATTCGACCCACTGATTCTTAGGGTCGATTGGGCCCAGATATGCTGCTGGTTGTAACTAGCTTGGGTAGGGAGAGTGGAAAGAAGAAAAGAAAAGAGAAGAAGAAAGGAAAGTGAGGAACGGTTGCACCAAGCTGCTGTCCAGCTTCATGAAGCGCCAAGTCACGACTTGACCCGCTGATTTGGCCATTGGGGCAAGTCAGATGATTCTTGTCTGAGACCAGATGGTGCTGGACTAGTATTGCGAGTAGGGAGGGAGAGATTGAAGGAAAGAAAAAGGGAGAGAAGTGGTGCATTGCTGTACCTGCTCGAACTAAGCCGGGTCAGCTGGGTTGGGTTAGGTCTGGTCTAGCCCAGAAGCCCCGTCGGCCTGGCTGTGTTAGCAAGGTAGAAGCCTAGAAGGTGGAGGGGTGGTGTGCATTGTGGCTATTTTGTCACTTCGGAGTTGACTCAGTGAGTTGACATGTTGCACCAAGTTAGGCCAAGCCCTAGGTTGAGCTGAGCATAGATGGACTGAGTTCATACTCAGTCTGGCTCATTACCGAGTTAAAGAAGAAGAGAGAAAGAAGATAGAAAGAGAAGGAGAAGGAAGAAGTAGGGGAGTTGAGTCGGGTTGGTTATTGCTGAGTCAACAAGATAAGTCCACCTCCTCCTTCCATATTAAATTCATTTCGATTATAGTTATTCGTGTTACCATGATTATCATTGATAGGTTACTAATATTAAGCATGATTAACCATTAGTGAATCACTTATAATTATCTATTACAGACAAATTAAAATTGTTAACTATAAGTATTTTACTCTTCACCTTTAAACATTCCTATTAAGAGTTACAATTATCATCATTAGATAATATAATCACCTTCCTCATGGATTAGTAAAAATTTTGTTAATATGAGTGTTGAGTGTTAGTCCTTATTATAACATGGTTGATAAAATTATTATTATTATTACTTGTATCATTTATAAGAGATTATAAGTCATTATAGGAACCTTAGAAAATGTTGGTATATTTAAATATGAACTTATGAACTATCCTTATTAACATATTAACTAATATAAATTATAACAATAATGTTAAGAGTATTTTTGTAATTATTAAGACTTAATTCTGACTAATGTGCCAAGTAGAGTTCAAATTCTAGAATTTAAAGCCTATGACTAAACCCTAGTGTGAAGCCCTAATTCTATAATAAAACCCTAAAAGTAATCCAAACCCTAAGTTGTGATCTCAAACCTAGGTAATGTGTAGAACCTGTATCTAATTGTACAAGTTCGTAATTTGTGGTAGTATACAATTCTAAGGGCGCTGATCACTCCCCAAGTATAGGGTTGTGATGTAGTAATAAACTCGGTAAGATCAAGGTCGAATCCCACGAGGACTGGTCGTCACAACTCAAATCTATGATTCTCCTTAACTAATCCAACAAAGAATGGAATGAACTAAACTAAGCATAATTCTAAGAAAAATTAAACAATTAAGAACTGGGAAGAAAATTCAATCAGAGAGAGAGCACTAGGACTTTTGAATCCACCCCTAATTATCCTAACCCTTGTTTTTTCTGTTGATTCACCTTGATCTAGATTGATACCACTTAAATAGAGAAAGCACAATCTGTGTCCTAAATCGGGCATACAGACTGTCTAATTCCTTTAAGCAATGCCATGAACAATACATCCCATGTCCTTGGTCGGGCACATAGTATGTACAATTCATTAAAGCACCCTGTTCCTTCCTCTATAGGAAACTTGTTCTTGATCAGACCCAAGCACCTGTAATAAGCATCCAAACAACATCCATCTATATACTTTGATCAAGTTCATAGATGGAGAAGTATGGAATTTAAACCCGTCAAACCCACTTAGAGAAAAAAACAAATTAATTAAAATTTAAAGTAAATCAACCAATACAAGAGTTAATCAAATTAGGGGCTTCATCTCAGCCCTAGCTGAGAGATTAGTTACCCATAAAATCCATAAAAAATATTAAATAAAATTCATAAATTAAAACTCCAAACCGAACAATCTCTCTCTCTCTCTCTCTTTCTCCTTCTCTTTCTTCTCTCCCTGGCTCTAGATCTCCAATTCTCTGGATCTGAATGCCTTTCCCACGTCCAAAACTCCACTTTTATAGCTGCTGGATGGCTGGAATCGGTGGCAGAGTCGTAGACGGACTCGAAGTGCAATTTTTCGCAGTCGTGATCGGTGGGCCCCACAGAGGTTTTTTCTGGAAAATCCACCCCGTCCATTGGATTCAGGACGAAATTTCAGTCAAGAATGGGTGGTTTTGAAGGTCCGTTAGCGCGGCCCACAGAAGAAATCTTGAAAAGATCAGTTTTGAACGTCGCCGAGCAGCCTGTTTGTGGCCTCTGTACCGCACACGTGTGTACGCATGGGAGTAGAATATCAGCATAGGTTTGTAGTGCTCGCGGCCCTCTACACGATGGACAGCTCGGATTGGTTGTACAGGCCATGGGTGGGGCCCACAACGCTTCGCAAAACGGACCAGCGACGTCCGTTCGCTGCTGCAGAAGCAGAGACGCGGATTCGCTGCGGAAATGGTGGGGTCCACTGTGATGTTATCTTGGGAAATCCACTCCGTCCATTGGATCCCTCTCGAAAAACCGTTCGGAAGGGATCAGTTCTGAATACCTATTGATGCGGCCCACCTGATTTCTTCTCCGCCGTCCAAGATGCGTTTGAATGGATGGATTCTGATCGTCGCTCCCTCTCGCAATTTCGCCACCTAGGCGAAGGTGATTGCCGCCCCAGGGAGCGGATGGACGGTCCGGATTACTCATTTGGACACGAGGTGGGCCCCACAACCGACGACCGCGGGTCGGTTCCGCAGCCGCTGGAACGCGGTTTTGCGTTTTCGGTGACGGGCGCGGGTCAGCGAACCGCTGACCGAATGGTTGGTGCGGTGCGCCGCTGGTGCGGTGCATGCAGGGTACACACTCCCTATACTCAAGGTCCACCGTGATGTTTACGAGAAATCAACTCCGTCCATCCTTTTCTTTATATAATTTCAACCACCAAAACCCAATTTGAGGCAGTTCCAGATATCAGGTGGGCCCAGAATCGATGGTTAATGGGCTGATCTGTCCATTGGACCACTTCTCGAGGTCTGCAAGGGCTGAAATTTAATATGTACGGTTGATTTACGACCCTCATCACATGTATGAAGTTTCGAGTTGATCGGATGGCGGGAAACATGTGATCTTGCATTCTGGACCCTTTTCGGGTCCCTATGGCTTGCTTTCCTCCGATCCCAGGCGTGTAAAATCTTCACTATCGGTTTTCTGGAGTCCATCCCGTGCTCTGGTAATTTTGAAGCGTTAAATTCACGCTTTTAATATCATTTTTCAATCCATGCTTTTTATTTCATCCTGCGATAAAACACAATTAATTTTTGACATTAGGCGTTATGATTTACATAAGATCGTGCAATATCTAGGGTCTGATATGCAATATTTGACCCTTATCAGGCGCAAGCACTTAGCGACACTAGAAGGCGATTTAAGGTATAAGGTGATGATTCTTCCCCTTGAGCTTTCCATCTTCTCATTAGCTTAAGTTATAGTTTTTATTTAAATTCATAATTGATATCTCCCTTTTATAATCACATGTGTTAGCTGGTGGAAATTGAATTGCTGTATTACATACTTAATGTTTATCCTGTATATTTAATTCATGCTATTGGATTACTTGTGGATTGCTTTTAGGATTTAAACTGGTACATTAGTGGGAAACCCCCACCTAATAATATACACCCATACTTGGGATGTAACTCGATCGACAGGTTTCCATTAAACATCCTAAAATGGTAGTCTCATGGGCCGGGGATGGTGGTCATGGGACACTATGCCCGAGCCGTCAGCCTACGTTGGGCCATATGCTCCCCGTAGTGACCGTGAGCTTATTTAAATTGGCTAGTTGCAATTGGACTAATAACGGGTTGGATAATCATGCATGCATCGCACCGACCAGCATATATTATTTCGTACTTGATGTACGTATTGTTCCAACTGGATGATGTGTCCCGGGTTCAATGATTGCATGGGTAATATACGTATTTTTTCGACTGGATGATGTGTCCCAAGTTCAATGATTGCATGGGTGATGTACGTATTATTCCGACTGGATGATGTGTCCCGGGTTCAATGACGAGCCCACTGTCCGCACAGATGAGCATCCCTAGGGCGAAGATTGTATTTCATACATCCATGCACTTAATAAGACTGCATCTACCGTGTTTTAGATTTATCTGGATGTTTATACTATTTCTTACCTAATGCAGCGGTGTGTAATCTTGAGGGGAGTTTACACTGAGTTGGCCAATCATCCATCAAATAAATATAACCGTACAGGTAGCATGGGTGGCTTAAGTGATTTTCATGTTCGGGCTGATGAGGAGCCAGGTCCAAGTGCCAGAGTTGCATGACTGTATCTACCTTGAGAAGCTGAGGGGTCTTGCGGCTCAAATTTACATGCATTCTACTATTTCTCATGTATTGTATCATGTAATTCTTGTATTTGTTAATTTTGGAGACATTGGTTTGTATAAGTCATAATGGGCAACTACTTGAATATTCTAAATGAAATTTGAAATTTCCCTTTATGCTTACTTGTCCATTCTACGCTCATCTTCTTACTCTAATGAAAGATAAAAGAAAAATATATACTCGACTTTGACCATCCTTTAAGGTTAACACTCGGGTTTTTGGGAAACGAGTCATGTACTCCTGAAAAGTCGGGGCGTTACATTATGCTCCTTTATAATAAAAAAAAATACACTGAAAATCCTCCTTGTAAGATCCCAGGATCAGAATCTGACATATGGGTGCCGGGAGCCGAGAAGGGGTACTACGGAGGCTGTCGGCTCCGGATTTGATGACCATGAATTCTGTGAGCCCGGTTTTCGAGTTTGGGGCGTGACACACTCTATTCTTCCTTTCAACAACCCCATTTTGTTGAGGCGTCTTAGAAGCAGAAAACTCGTGCGATATACCATGATCGCTACAGAATTTCTCAAAATTGCTTTTTTCAAATTCCGATCCATGTTCGCTTCAGATCTTAACTACATTCATTTTCTTTTCCGTTTGAATATGCTCAAGTATTCTTTTGACTTCATCAAGAGTTTCAGATTTTTCTCTCATGAATGCAACCCAAGTAAATCTGGTAAAGTCATTTACAATTACCAAGAAATACTTCTTACCACCTCTATTCTCTGTTCTAGTTGGTCCTACTAGATCCATGTGGAGAAGTTCAAGAGGTTTAGATGTGGTGGTGGAGTTCACTTTCTGGTGACTACTTGTTTGTTTTCCAATTTGATATTCGCCATATATTTTATCCATTTTCTTTAATTTGGGTAGACCTCTAATAAGATCTGCTTTGCATAACCTATACAAATTTCGGTAGTTTACATGTCTAAGGCGCTTGTGCTATAATTCACTATCATTGGTTTGGACCATATAACAAGATACTTTAGATGAGCAAGATTCACTTACGATATAGCAATTTTGAGACGTCTTATGACCATTTAATATCACACAGCCTTTCTCATTTGAGATATCGCATCCTTGATTAGTGAATTTTACACTATGCTTATTATCACAGATTTGAGAAATACTCAAAAGATTGTGCTTAAGCCCTTCTACGAATAAAACATTTTCAAAAGGAGAAAGGTTAGAGATATGAACCGTACCTTGGCCAATAATTTTGTAGTTGCTTCCATTACCAAAAGTGACTGAACTATTAGTCATATCTTTGTAGTTGGTGAACAAATCTTTGTCACCTGTCATGTGCCTTGAGCAACCACTGTCTTGGTACCACTTTGATTGACTCGAAGCCTTGAAGGCGGTGTGGGCAACCAAACAAGTAACCTTAGGAACCCATTTCATAGTAGTTTTGGGTTTTAGAACACTGTTGGTTTTTCTTCGTTTATTGTAACTATTAACTCTCACATTAGAGTTAGATTTGAGGAGATCCTTGAGTAAATCCACAATTTTTTCAGGTAAAGGATTATAGGTATGCTTTCTAAATCTTACATTAGAATTGACTTTAGGTGCTTGAAAAGTCATCCTATTTCTAGAGTTGTTTTGGTTATTAAATTTCAAGTCCTTTCCTTTTGAGTTAGAGGATTCTCCTTTCACAAATGTAGGAGCTATACTCTTATTTTTCAGAGGCATGTATTTATCATAGCCCAGACCCGATTTATCACCACACGTTCTTGATGCGGTTAATAACTTTTCAAATTCAGGGTCTCCATGGGCATACCTCCATGTATCCTTTAAACTCAACAGGGAAGAAACTTCACGTTTTAGTTTCTCATTTTCTGTTCTTAATTTTTCCAATTCAAATGTTTTGAAATTCAAATCACATTTAGCTTTCTCAAAACAAATAGAAATATGATATTTTTCTAAAACAATATTTTGAAAATCCTCTTTTAATTTTAGAAATTTCTCTTTTTGAAGTTTAAGTTTGACAACAATCTTACAACTTTCCCTGTATAGGGCATTATAGGCATCTTGAAGATCATCCTCTTTATCATTCTGAGGGTCACTCCTCAGATTATCATATCTGGTTGAATCACAACTATCTGTGGAAGTGACTCTGGCTAGAGTCATTAAAGCCTTTACTTCATTTAAAGTTTTGGATTCTGATTCATCCGACTTAGAAGAAGCTTCAGAGCTGGATGATTCATCTCATGTGGCTAACATGCCTTTTCGCTTTAGCTTGTCCCTCTTTGGACACTTATTTGCCAAATGCCCGTATTAATGGTAGTTAAAACATTAGCTATTTTTTAGAGATTTCCATTTTTTAGATTTACCCTTTTTCTTCGTAGAGGGTTTTTGAAAATCAACTCTCTTTTTACTTTTGAAAATTTTATAAAACTTTTTCGCAAGTAAAGCCATATCATCCTCTGAGTTTTCACAATCAGAATTAGCATTACGATCATGTGAAGTTGATTTGGATAATTTAAGAGCGATAGACTTAACTTTTGGAGCTTTGAAATTTAACTCATATATTTGAAGAGAACCAACAAGTTCCTCAACCTTCATGTTATCTGTGTCTCTAAGTTCCTGAATGGTAGTAACCTTGGAATTGAATCTCTCAGGAAGTGATCACAGAATTTTTACACAGACTTTACTTTCGGGATGCTATCTCCAAGACCCCACATAGAGTTCACTATGTCATTTAGTTTCGTATAGAAGTCCATGAATGACTCATTTTCTTCCATACGTATTTCCCCAAACCTAGTGGTGAGGATTTGAACTTTTGACTTTTTGACAATAGATGTGCCCTCCTGTTCATTTCAAGAATGTCCCAGGCTTATTTAGCAGTATCATAAGATATAATTCTTTTGAATTCATCAGGTGATAGTGTACAAGTGATTGCATTTAAAGCCTTAGTATTTACACTGCTCTCATTTTTCTGAAGAGTAGTCCAACTATAAAATGGTGTTTCTCTCATGAACTTGCTTCTATCACTGCCTAAAACTTCAAACATTTGTGGTTTTCATCTAGTCACTGTGGCTTACCACATGCTTTCATCAATGAACCTTAAAAAGATCCTCATTCGGGCTTTCCAATACGCATAGTTGGAGCCATCAAATGGTGGTGGCCTATTAATAGATAGGCTATCAAAATTTGACATCCTGAAAGCTCTGGATCGATAAACTCAAGAAATGAATCCAGAAAAAAAAATATGAACCACTCAGCTCTGATACCACTTTAAAAGGGGTGAGCTCTCGGTCTTAGAGGGGGGGGGGGAGGATGAATAAGACAATGCCAAATAAAAAATAAAAGCGGAATATAAATGCAGATAACTGAAATAAATAACAACCTCAAATGCACTAGTCTTGAGAGGTTGATACAAACTTCGTTCAAAGGGTAACCTTACTAAAAACCAAGGTTTATAGTAGGACAACCTGATGTCTTGAACTTAGTAAGGATAAAAAAATTCAAACTAATACAAAGGATAAATGAAATAAATTTAGCTATTACAACATTCACCACATGAACATGAAAATAAAATACAGCATTCACCACATCATATACATCATCGTCATCATCATCCAAACTCTGAGAATTATAGTGGTTCGGTGAGTACACCAAATGTTCTCAAACAACCACACCTATCCACTCCCAATATCCACAACACACGGGATATTGGCTTTCACTATGAAAGAAAGTTTTCCAAGGTTCACCTTCAAACCTTTACAATTGTGTTTTCAATGGGCTACCACAATTAAAAACCCCACACACTGAGAGTTTCTAGTTATCTCAGTCAAAACCATAAAACAGATTTTCTGGTAATCTCACAAACCAAAATACAATAATTGAAATGATAATACTTATCTGAAGATTCATCTTCTTTGATGTAGCCCCGTAGAACCACCTTTTTGAAGATGTAGATGTTCAATGTTCAATCTCACAGATGCTGGGGTTCTAGGTCTAAATGAATTTTAATTTAAATCCAACCTTAAGCTACTTTGATTCAATTTATTGGATCTCAAAAGGGTAAAACAAAATTCCTTTTTTAACAAGTAAGATTGAATAGCAAGAGATCAAGAAATTTAAAATAAAAAAGCTATAAAAGAATCTTAAATTACCATACAATAGCTTCACAATAACGGAGACTTATTTCTCAGAGAGGAGGCTCAAATTAGCTTGGAATGAGTATGAAATGCTGAGAAAAGTCCTCTATTTATAGGGCGAAATTCGCTCGACGGGCCTAAGGACTGCCTCAATTAGTCCTGGCAGTAACCAATTTTCAAAAATTTTAGCGCGATCGGATAAACCCGACACTCGACTGGTCGAGTGGGGCTCAAAAACCTTGTTGGACTTTAAGTCAAGCCCTACTCAACTGGTCGAGCCAGTCTCCATGATCGATTGAGTAAGGTGCTCGACTGATCGAAGACCTACCAGACTCATCCAAAATTTTGAGTTAATTTTTGGACTGGTCGAGAAAAACCCTGGACTGGTTGAGTCAGTGCCTAGACTAGTCGAAGTATGGTTAGGGCTAGTCAAAGCAAAGCCTAAAATAAGAACAATAACCCAAATTCAATATGTAATATGAATGACCTAACCCTAAGGTCTTTATAGGGTCACATATACCTTAAATGTGAGTATTGAACTTGTAAACTTCGGTCGCATTGGTAGAAAGTATTCTTGAAATACTTGAAGCTTGATCTTGTACTCTTTGAAACTTGAAACTTGTACACTTGAACTTGGACTTGTATACTTGAACTTGATTATGTAATGCATTTGGACTTGAATTAGTATTTTGAAGTCACACTTGTACTCGGTCTTGTGTATGAACTTGATCTTGTATTTGTTGTTGAACATGCACTTTGATTTGAAGTTGTAGTAGCAATTGATGTTGATGAAGATGACTTGAAACTCATCTTCGTATGAAGGTGAACTTTCTATCTATTGAACTTGAAGGTGAACTTTCCATCTATTAAACAAGTCAAACACTCCAAATTGGTTTGTCACTACAAAATTTGACAATACAGGGTGCTAGATCTAAACCATAGCACTTATAGATTAAAGTAGAACTATGCTGTCCAGATTTTTGGGCATCCAGTAGGCCCAGATGGGCTAGACGTCTAGCCTTAGAGATCTCTTTGATGCATGTGTTGCCCATCCAATTTGCCAAAATCTGGGCTGACCTATAAGGCCCACAATGATATATGTGATGTGCACCTAGCCCAACTATTTTTTGGTGCATATGGGCTACCCATGAGGTCCACCATGATGCACGTATTGTATGCTCCCTTAGCCATTGTATTTTTGGGCTATGGGCTATCCCAAGTAGCACACCTTGATGTATGTGGACCATGGGCCGTTTCTTGAGGCCGCCATGATGTGTGAAATGATATGTATGCTGCCCATTATTTTTCCTAGGTAGTATACGGGCCATGAGCCCCATTGTAAGTTAGATTTCTTGGCAGGCCGCACTCTAGGTGGCAATGGTGGTTAAATATCCACATTGTGAACCTCCCTAGGGCCCATTGTTAGGCCCATTCTCATCTATTTGGGTCCTTATAAGTGTTACCTATTTAGCCTTAGTGGGCTAACCCAAACCATTGGGCCCCCATTATTGTTGATGCTTCCATCATGCCTTGTAGATTGTCCAAGTCATTAAGCTTATCTTATGCTTATTGGGCCCCTTAGGAAGCCTAGTTTACTATGTGATGGAGTGGGTGAGGAAGCCCACTCCTTGTTCTTAGGCCCATTCTTGATATGAGTAGGCCATCTAGGCCCATCCTTGATATGAGGAATCATCACTCTTTGCCATAGATGGAAGAATATGTGGTATCAAACTAGGCATATCCACTGTTGAAGTTATGGATTAGATCCACTATCCTTCTATGGACCCCTCCATGTATATAAGTCGATTATTTGCTTATAGCTATGCTAGTATACTTTATCTAGTAAGACTCATTTAGTATGTGCTAGCTTAACATCATGATACATGCCCATACGCATCATATGTATGCTTAATATGAGGAGTGACTGATCATAGCATATGTCACTGGGCAGATTGTTTATGGGACTCCTTGATAGACAGAGTTGCCCCACATGAGTGCGTGGTACGCACAGTTTTGATGCATGACTGGATAGTATGACTCATGCATCTTGCATTTGATCACTATATGCCCTAGAGACAAAAGGGTTATGGCCTCCAAAGGTATAACATGGATGGCAAGATTGAATACCAAAAATACTTGGTTCTAGCACTGGGGCACTATGGATGTCCCTGGGTGAAAGTCCAAGAACCCTTATGGTACCAAGAGGATGCTCCAACGTCGAGACTAAGTGGATACGTGAGCGCCCGAGTGCCAAATACCAATAAGCCGCGTCTCCCACTGTGTAAGGCGCGTATCCTAAACTGTATCATTCCTTAAGCATCCGTAATCCTTCTTGTCGAATTCAAGAAAATCGTGACCTGTAGTCAGCATTTACGCCCAACCCTGAGTTACATCTCATACATCTGAGTCGACTCGACCTAAGACTTGTACCCTAGCGACCATGTCGTCACCATGGTTCCAACGCTGCGTCTTACGCACCGATACGATACCCAGGCAAGGGTTGTGGGCCCGCGCATATTTCGAGGAAATGCCATGCATTGTGAATCTCAAGAGAATCTTTACCACCTTTCAAATCAATCAAATCAATCAATCAAGTACACACCCATCTCTAGCCCATGCTTTCTTTCTCCCCAAGGCAAGCAATCTACCTAAGTCAACTCTTAAGTCAAGTACATCCATCATTCAACCCATCCCTTTTCATCCGATCACACCACTCCTCTCTCTCATTTCTCTCTTCACTCCCAAGCACCAAGAGAAGCAACCGTCCAAGCCATTCACAAGGAGAGAAGGAGCCAAGTGTGGCCCACTTCCTACCCCTCTCATCTCCCATCCCAACCCTCTAACCTTCATCAACCTCCATCAAAGAGAGAGCCAAGGAGTTTAGCATTCCAAAAAACCAAGAAGATCCAACGGTGGTTATTTTATAAGCTTAGATTTTATTTATTTTATGATGGGCTAAGTGGGGCCTACCGATTGATGGTATGGATCTCACTTTGGACCCTAGGTGTGGCCGATGGCCCACCATGATTCATACATTCATCCCATGATGGGCCATTCTCCATGGACCCCATCATGATGTTTATTTTCCTAGTATGAAAAGGTCATTTAGACCTTAGATTTTAGTGGAGAAGGGATCTCCACCGTTGATTTTGATTGGTGGGCCCGTATGTAATGGGACCCACTTGATATATGTTTGTAATGCACAGAAGGGAGGGCTCATAGTGGCGGAGCCCTCCATCACTCGTTCTCTTTCTCTTTCTCTCTCTCTCTCTCTCTCTCTCTCTTTCTTTTTTTTCTTATTTGATGGCCCACCTTAAAGGATGGATTAGATCCATCGTCATCCGATCGTGAGGCCCACCTTGCTTCTGCCCTTTTTTGGCAGGCCCTAGATGATGGAAAAACACACACATATCACTTTGATTGTGGCCCACCTGACATGTATTGATGGATGATGGGGACCATAGCTATACAGCTGTGGTATTGACGTCTGCAAATTCTGTGGGGACCCACACATGATATATGTATTTTATCCATGCTGCCTAGTAATGTGGGCCCCACACACATGTGGGCTCCACCATGATGTATGAGCACGTGGGACCCACTGCCTGGAGCGGATTGGCTAGTCTATCACACACCAGCAGTATATAGCTATTGTTTTAACAACAACAAGTTCTGTGGGTCTAATCTTGAGGTATGGATCTCATCCACGCCGTCCGTGCATAGCACGTGGAGCACACCTCAATGACGTGTTGCATCTAGCATGTGGGGTTCCACCATGATGCATGTGTTTCATCAACATCGTCCATCCACATGGTGACCACAATGATATATGTGTTTTATCTACTCCGTCCATCTATCGGTGTGACTCACTGTGATGTATTTACCTTACATCCACACCGTCCAGCTGTCTGGATGGTGGATGCCACCGTGATATATATGTTTGGTCTACACCACCCATCTGTGGGGCCCATGCATGATGTATGTATTGTATCTCAATCGGCCATTAATGGGTCCCACCACTGCTGGACTGACGTCATCAAGTCCTATGGGTCTCGCATGATGTATGTGTTACATCCAAACCGTTCATCTGGACGGTGGGCCAGCAGGCCACACCAGCAACAGATAGTTGCGGTATTGACGTCTGCAAGTTTCGTGGGCCTGATCATGAGTTATGTGTTAGATCGAAACCGTCCATCTGTTGGACGAGCTCGTCTTAAGGCTTGAGAATAAAGATAAGACAGATCCATCTATTACATGGACCACACCACAAAAACCAGTGGAGGGTTGAACGCCTACCATTGAAACCCATTTGGGGTTTGAGAAGCTCTGGATCAATATGAAATTTGTTTTCCTCTTAATTCAGGTCTTTGTGACCTTATGAACAGATTTGAAAATAAACGTTATGGTGGGCCTTGGAAGTTATAAACGGTGAAAATCATTATCTCCACTGCTATTTGTGGTATGAGCTAGATGATCTTTAGATGTGATTCATTTTTTGGGTAATACTCTAAATGATCTCTAAAAATAGACGAATGGTGTAGATAGTAGAATACAGGACGATGGGCCTAGTTGATGTATATGAGGCACATGTGATGCAACCCACTTGATGTATATGAGGCCCATGCGTGAGGACCAATTCTATATAAGGCCCATTGTTGCGGCCCACTTGATGTGTTTGAGGCCCATATATGAGGCCTATTGTGATGTATTTAAGGCCCATGGGTTATGGCCCATTATGATAGATATACGGCCCATGGAAAGTGGCCCATTATGATGTATATGGCCCATGGAATGTGGCCCATCGGGATGTATATACGGCCCATGGGATGTGGCCCATTGTGATGCGCATGAGGCCAATGTGTGAGGCCCAAATGTAATGTATGTGAGGTCTACGAGTGAGGCCCAATATGATGTATATTAGTCCCTTGAGTGAGGTCATGGGCCCCACCATACGTTTGGCTCTATGTGGGCCATTCCTTGGGAGCAATGTTGGTTAGATGTCCACATTGATGGGTAATGATCGTTAAATGTCCACATTGCGACCTTCTCTTAGGCTTTTGTTAGGCCCATTCTCATCCTTCTCTAAGTGGGTTGACCCTAATCATTGGACCCCATTGATATTTGCATGATCCACCTATTCGCATTGGGCTAACCCATATGAGTTGGGCCCCCCATTAGTTGCTAGTAGAATTATGTTAATCTTAGAGTCCATCTAGGACTTATTTGGGCCCCCCTAGGGCATCTAGTGGGCCATATGATAGTATGGTGAAGGAAGTCTGTTCCGGATCCTTAGGTTTATAGGTAGGCCACCCAGGCCCAACCTTAATATGAGGAGAATTCATCCTCACTGTAGAGGGAGGGATCCATGCTATCAGATTTGGTATGTCCACAGTTAAGGACTGACCCTCGTGTTATAGATCTGTTGTCCTTCTATGGACCCCGCCTTGTGTATAGGTCAATTATCGATGCCGACTATGAGTATGTGATAGTATAGCTTCATGATACATGCCCATACACATCATCTACATGCTTGTTATGAGATGTGGTTGATCATTGCATATGTCATTGGGCAGATTATTTATAGGACTCCCTGATAGGTGGAATTATTCCACATGAGTGCACGGTACGTGTAGGATTGATGCATGACTGGATTGTTTGATTCATGCATCTTGCATTATGTGTTATGATTGTCGTATGCCCTAACGGCATCAGGGATACAGCCTCCGCAGGTATAGTACGGATGACAGGATACCGAAAATCTTTTCTCTACATGGGGTGCTATAGATGCCCCTGGGGTGAAATTCCCTAAATCTTTATGGTACCAGGAGGTTGCTCCAATGTCTAGACTGAGTGGATGCATGAGTGCTAAGTGCCGAATACCAAGAGGCCACACTTCCCACTATGTCGTGGTCGGTTGGAAGGGGGTATGGACTTACTCGCCCGAGAGGAGGGGACAAAGCTAAGCTGAGTTTGATTAGCTTGAGGAATGAGTCCGTTATCGATGAGTTGAGCCCGATATTGGCAGGTGGATAGTGAGGTCTCTTCCAGTCACCTTGTTGCGTCGATGTGGCGGCGATCTGGTTTGGAGTGTACTAGACCTCGATAATTATACAGAGAGAACTGTACTGATATATGATACTCTAGAGATGAGCGGGATTGATATGTGGATTTGTATGCTTGAGCTGTATCTTGCACATGACATTGGCTATGTAGGCCTTACATTACATTGCATGGCTTTAGTGTGGCCGACAGCATTCATGCCTTACATCGCATAGCCTTAGTACGGCTGATAGTATTCATGGACTCACCAGCATATTCTGCATTACTCTAATATTACATACTTGCATTACTACCTTGCGCAAACACTTTCACCACCCTCTAACCTTTTTAGAAGCTTATGCACGATTGATGCATGCAGGTGACACTAGGTCATAACTGAGCAAGAACAGGAGCCGCTGCAGAGCTTATGTGGTTTCTATCATTATTATCTTTGTATTTCCCTTTATGCGCATTGTACTTAAAGTTTTGATTATAGTGGATATGTGGTGATGTTTCTGATTGCCATTGTTTGTGGGTTATGCTTATGGTTATGCTTCTTGCAAGATAAATGTATATAAAAAATCCTCCTTGTAGGATCTCAGGATAGAAAGCTGGCGTATGGGAGCTGGGAACTGAGAATGGGGTACTATGGAGGCTATTGGTGTCGGATTCGGCAATTGGGAATTTTGTGAGCCCGATTTCTGAGTTTGGAGCGTGACACATTGTGTTATGGTCGGTTGGAAGCAGGTGTGGCCTTATCTGCCCAAGGCATAAGGGGCAAAGCTAGGTTGAGTTTGACCAGCTCGGGAATGAGTCCGCTACTGACGAGCCGAGTAGATATTGGCTAACTACTGGCAAGGCGGGTAGTGAGTTCTCTTACGCTCACATTAGCTGCGCGCCTGGGCGAGGGGCAGTCATTGCGGAGTGCATTAGATCTCAGTGATATTCTAAAGATGAGCTATATTGATATGTGAATTCAGATGAGGACTGATATACTTGAGCTGCATCTCACATATGTCATTCGGCCATGTAGGCCTTGCATCACATAGCCTTGTACGGCTGATAGTATTCATGGACTTGCCAGTATTCTTCCGCATACTCTAATATTACATACTTGGCATATACCTTACGCACACACGTACACCACCCTCTAAGCTTTCTATAAGCTTATGCATGACCATTACGTGCAGGTGATGCTAGGATGCAACAGCACTGAGGCAGGAGCGTGAAGCTGAGCTTCTGGAGTTTAGTTATCTATATTATATTTCCCTTCATGCCTTGTACCTAAAAGTTTTTTATATTAGTGGATATGTGATGGTGTTCTTGTTATTGTTGTGGCTTGGTTATGCTTATGGTTATGCTTCCTTATAAAATTTATATTAAAAATCCTCCTTGTAGGATCCTAAGATCAAAATCCGGGATGTGGGTGTCGGGAGTCTTGAATGGGGTACTATGGAGGCTATCGGCGCCAAATTCGACGATCAAAAATTCTATGAGCTCAGGCCTTGAGTTTGGGGTGTGACGAGAGTTGGTATCAGAGCATAACTTAGGAAAAACTAAGCACAACATCACATATCTGTTATGAACTTAGAATGGTTAGGTCCCGAGTTCGTAACCTTCCGATATGGTTCCCTAAAATGGCAACTCTTGATGAGCCCCTTGTTCCTTCCTGTAGGACATGCCGCTCGGGAGAGCCACTCGAGCGAATCCGCTCTACCACCGAAGATTCTTGCTCCTGAGGATCCCGCTTCTCTACCCGAGACTAGTGCGATCCGACTGAACCTGTGAGTGCCGCCCAGTTACAGTAGATGTTGCAAGCTGTGACCGTCGCCCTCTACGGGTAGGGCAAGCGTCCCGCTGAGATGTCAAATCAAGTAGAGCAGGAGCGCGCGAGCGTCCTATTACGAGACTTTCTTCGGCTCGATCCCCTGTGATTCCACAGAGAGCCTGATCCAACTGTAGTAGAGAGATGACGTTCCTAAGTGGAGAAGATTTTTGAGACCATGAGATGTACGACTCAGTAGCGGGTCCCGTTAGCAGTGTATCTACTTGAGGGCAAGGTCAGCATTGGTGGGCCTTAGTTGCCTATGCTGTAGGACCTGATTTTGTATGGACATGGGAGGACTTTGTGGACCAGTTTGAACGAAAGTTTTTTCCCCACCGTATCCGACAGCAACGTGCACTAGAGTTCGAGACTCTAGTGTAGGGGAATATGATAGTAGCTTAGTATGAGGTCCGCATTGTTGCGTTGTCTAGATACGCGACGTACCTAGTGGATGACGAGGGGCGAAAGGCTTGCCGTTATGGTCTCTGGGGCCATGTTGTTGGTCATATGCTTTAGACCTTTGAGGAGGTAGTACAAAGGGGCCATGTTTATGAGGTTGAGTGGGCCAGTTTATAGAGGGCTAGAGGTCAGAGGGGAGATTAGAAGAAGAGGGCCCCCTCCGGTGGCTCCCAACAGTAGCCCCGATCATAGTAGAGGCACACATGCCACCCTGCCGCTAGAGCACTAGCAACACCTACAACACCTCCAGCACCACCTCAGAGGTCATTTTCGAGTACTTGTTATGTATGCGATGAGACAGGGCACCGTAGGTGGGAGTGTCCCCACCCTCAGCAGCCCTATAAGCCGAGAGTGTAGCAACAGCCTCCATTGCAGCAGTAGTGACAACGGAGACCCACACAGCAGTAACAACAGCAACAACTTTCGACACCACAATAGCAGAGGCAGTAGTTTTGATAGCAACAGCAGCACCAGTGACCTCAGAGGGGATACACACCTCCTAAGCCAACCCAGACTAGGTTCTACGCTGCCTAGCAGGACCCATAGTCGTCAGGAGGAGTTGTTAAGGGTACTCTTCCAGTCTTTGCATACATAGCTCAAGTTTTGTTTGATTTCGGTGCATCGCACTCTTTCATGTCTGAGGAATTCTACCATTCGACTAGATTCCCATTAGATTTTGCTTGTGAGGAATTGTTAGTATCGACGCCCTTAGGGAAAACCGTAGTATTAGGCCGATTTTGATCAACTTGCACTATTTTTCTTAGGGAGACCTTGCCCGCTAATTTGTTTATGTTGTCAATGTCAGATTTTGACGTCATCCTGGGCATGGATTGGCTCGCTGTGTATCATGTCGTATTGGACTGCTCCACGAGGACAGTCACATTCTATATACCTGGCTTGCCACAGTTCCAGTTTGTTGCCTAGCCTAGAGGAGAGCACCTTTCTTGTCTAATGTCGTACGCCGCAGAGGAGCCTATCCTCATGAGCATTGATCAATTGCCGATTCTTTGTGGTTTTCTCGATGTGTTCGAGGAGATTTTAGGATTACTGCCTCGCAGACATATTGAGTTTCAGATCGACCTTATGCCCAGTACCGTGCCTATCTCAAAGGCCCCGTATTATATGACATCGATGGAGTTACAGGAACTACAGCAGCAATTGGATGAGTTGCATGATCTAGGCCTTATCCATCTGAGCAGTTTGCCGTGGGGAGCACCCGTACTATTTGTCAGGAAGAAGGATGGCTTGTTGCGGCTTTGTGTGGATTACCGCGAGCTCAACACGGTCACAATCAAGAACAAGTATCTGCTCTCGTGGATCGATGATTTATTTGATCAGTTGCAGGGTGCACAATTCTTTTCGAAGATAGACCTGCGGTCTGGTTATCATTAGATTCAGGTCCATGAGGAGGATATCCCGAAGACAGCTTTCAGGACGCGCTATGGTCACTTTGAGTTTCAGGTCATGTCTAACCAATGCGCTCGCCGTATTCATGTAGTTGATGAATGAGGTCTTTCATCCATATCTCGATCAGTTTGTTGTAGTATTGATCGACGATATTCTGATTTATTCAAGAACTCGCGAGACCATGAGCAGCATATAAAGATTGCTTAATAGATGCTCCATACTCACCAGCTATATTGAAGCTGGAGAAGTGTGAGTTTTGGTAAGAGGAGGTTACGTTCCTCGGTCACGTGGTGACGAGGGAGGGTGTCGCAGTGAACCCCTCGATGATTGATGCAGTGCCTCAGTGGGGCTAGCCCACGAATGCGTCCAAGATCCGCAGTTTTCTTAGTTTGGTGGGATATTACTAACGCTTTATTGAGGGATTCTCTCGTATCGCAGCACTGTTGACCAGGTTGACCAAAAAGGGTGTAGAGTTTGTGTGGAGTGACGCCTGTGAGTGAGCATTTGTTGAGCTAAAGGACCACCTTACATCTGCTCATGTCCTCACTCTTCCCTCTAGAAGTAAAGGGTTTATGGTGTTCACCAATGCTTCGCATGTTGGCTTGGGTGCTGTCCTGATGCCGCACTGAAAGACGGCAGCCAATACGTCTCGCCAGCTTAAGGTCTATGAGCTGAACTAGCCCACGCATGATTTAGAGCTGACAGCAGTCGTCTTCGCACTGAAGGTGTGGAGGCACTATCTTTATGGGGTTAGGTTCGAGTTCTTCTCCGACCACAAGAGCTTGAAGTATCTCTTCTTACAGTCCGAGTTGAATATACGGTAGAGACATTGGATGAAGCTCCTGAAAGACTACGATTTTGATCTTCAGTACCACTCGGGCAAGGCGAACGTGGTGACGGATACCCTTTGCCGTCAGCCACGAGGCTTGGTGTCGCATATGATGATTCAATAGTGGAAGACGCTCGAGGACGTGGCAACATATGACTTCGAGATCGGTCTGTAATCTTCTGTCGTGCAATTATCGAGTTTATGAGTTTAACCCTCTCTTGTTGCAAGGGTGATTGAGGCTCAGCAGATAGATGAGTCATTGTAGAGTTATCGAGCAGAGGCGGCATCTAAGATTCAATCAGACTGGCAGATTGGTTTTTATGGTGGACTTCATCTCAGAGGCCGATTATGTGTCATGAATATTCCAGAGTTGCACAGAGATCTTATGACCAAGGCACATTGATCGAGGTTTTCTATCCACCTTGGCTCGACGAAGATGTACCGCGATATGAGAAGGCAGTATTTTTGGGTGGGGATGAAGAGATAAATGGCCAGTTTCGTAGCAGAGTGTGACATGTGCTAGCGTGTTAAGGCCGATCATTAGAGACCTCTAGGTCCATTGCAACCATTGAGTGTCCCGCATGGAAGTGGGAGCACGTATCCATAGATTTCATTATGGGCTTGCCGAGGACTTAGCACGGTCATGACATCATTTGGGTTGTTGTGGATCGCCTGAAGAAATCAGCGCATTTTCTCGTGATTTGTGCGACTTGGCCTTTGGATTGGCTTGTTAGATTATTTGTTGATGAGATTGTGAGATTGCACGGTGTTCTAATCTTGATCGTTTTCGACTGAGACCCGAGGCACTACGCCAAAAATGCCAATTTGTGACGTATTTTTGCGACGGACTTTGTCCTTCGCAAAAATCTCTTGGTTTAACAATGAATTTAATCTGTAGCTAATGGAAAAGGTCCGTCGCTAAGCCCTTCTTTTTCGAAAATCTGTAGTCTGAACGTCGCGGAATTTCGCGACGAACCAAAATCTGTCGCTAAAATCTAATTTACGACTTATTTGCAAGGGATTTTTGTCCGTCGTAAGTATGCGACGGACTAAATCCGTTGCAAATTTAGATTTTACAACGGAAAATGATCAGTCGCAAATTCCTGCCCAAAATACCAGTTGGCGACGGTTTTATTGTACATATTTTTATATAAGATTATTTTTTAACAATTGATTGAATGCAAAAAATAAAAATAATATATATATATATATATATATTGTTTTTATAACAAATGAGTGGAAATTATTATTATTTTTTAATTTAAAACTAATATTTAAATGATTTGTAATATCACATGAAAAAGAATATTGAGAAGTTTAAAAAAATTAACAATGTTAGAGAAAAAAAAAATGAGATTTTGAAAAAATAAACATCGTGATTTAATAAAAATATATTTTGTGAGGAAAAAAAAAAAGAATATTGAATAAAGTTGATAATTTTGAAAAAAAAAAAAGCATTTGATTTTAAGAAAAAAATGATATCCTGAAAAAGAAAATTAAAAATATTTTTAAAAATGTGAAAATTTTCACAATGTTGAAAAATGAAAATATTTTTAAAAAGAAAATGAGAGTTTGTATTTTGAAAAATAAAATAAAATTGAGAAGTTCGATAAAAATTGACAAGTTCAAATAAAATGCTTTTAAAAAAATGGAGAAATTAAAAAGAATTCAAAATTTTAAAATAAAACGATATTAAAAAAATTGATACTTTATCAAAAAACAAACATTTTGAAACAAAAAATAAATAAGTTAAGAACTTTTGTGATTTTGAAAAATAATTGATAATGTTCAAAAATTTAAATTAAAAGAAAATGTTATTTATAAAAACACTAAGATTTTGAAAAAATATATATAATTAAAAAAAAAAACTTTTGAAAAGTTGAAAACAAAATGATGCTTTTGAAGAAAAAAAATCGGCATTTTGGAATTTTTGGAAAAAAAAAAAATTTGTGAAAATTTTAGATATTTCGAAAATAAAAATTCAGAATTTGTATTTTAATTTATTTTTTGAAATATTTTATAATAAAATTGATATTTCGTTAAAAAATTTCAAAGAAAATTTAAAAGTAAAAAAATATACATTTTGAAAAAAAAATGTTATTTTTAAATGGAAATTGAAATTTATTTGTGAAAAAAAAATAAAATTTATTAGGCACATCCACCTGTTTTTGGACAATCTAATCAGTCCAGATTGAATAGTAAATAACTTCAGATGTTTAAATCAAATTTCACTCAAATTGTTGATTAATCTTGTATGCCCAATGTCTTTCTCATTTGTAGCCTGATCAGGGCGAGTAACTAGTCAATTTGAGGGTATTGATAAGTAAAATAGAGTGAATGGACCGGATATGTAAAATGGGCCAAATATTCTCGTCAAAATTGTGACCCAAGTTATTGACCTCGTGAGAACTTAATAATTAATGTTAGTAAGTTTTGTGGGTCCCATCATGATGTGTATCGAGCATCAACACCATGCATTTGATGTGTCCCCTTTAGGTTATGAGATATCTCAAAAATCATCCGTACACAAAACTCAAGTGGGCCATACCATCAAAAACCATGTGAAGACCTCCTAAAAATATAAAAGCACTTAGTGGGGCCCACATTAGTTTTAGATGTGGCTGAAACTTGGTCTGACTTGTCATCCAAGTGGGACACACATAATGAGTGGGTTGGATATGCGAATCACATTTAGGCAGGCCCAATATATGATTATGAATGTTTTAAGGAAACCCATCTCCACTACATTTAGGTGAGTTACTCATTTCCCTTATCAGAGTAAACTCTGTGGGGTCCAACATTGTTTATTTATTTTATCCACTTCGTTCATCCATGTTAATAGATAATTTGTGGTCTAAAGAACAAAAAGGAAGCATATCCAAAGCTCAAGTAGACAACACCACAAGAAATAGTGTGATTGAACTTCTACCATTGAAAAATTCTTGGAGGCCATAGAAGTTTTGGATCAAGCTGATGTATGTGATATCTTTTCGATATTATGAACAGATTGGATGACAAATAAACATTACTGTGGGCCCAAGGAGGGTATCAACAGTGGAAATCATTATTCCACACTATTTCGTGTGGCATGGTCCATTTAAGTTTTGGATTTATCGAAAATTTGGGATCAACCCACACCGTTCATCCATTTTTCGAGATCATTTTAAAGAAATATCCAAAAAATAAAACATATCCAAAGATAAAATAGACCACACCACAAATAAGGGGAACAAATTGGCTACTCCCCCTCACACGAGCCAATGGTTGGTGGTCGGTGTTATGTGGGTCCCACCATGATGTATGTGTTTCATCCATACCATCCATCTATTTTAAAAGATCATCTTATGACATTGGACCAAAAATGAGGTATATCCCAATCTGAAATGGACTTCATTACAGGAAACAGTGTTGAATGAGCGTCAACCATAAAAAACATTTTGGGGGCCATAAAAGTTTTGGATTGAGATGATTTTTGTTTTCCCCCTTCATCTAGGCCTGTATGACCTAAAAAATGGATTGGCTGTCAAATAAACAATACAGTGGGCCTTAGGAGGATTTTAATGATGGATATCCAATCATTATTATTTTCATGTGGTGTGGTCCACCTAATATTTATATACCTCTCATTTTTGGAATAAATCCCTAGAATGAACTTTAAAAATGGATGAACGTAATGGATGACATACATACATCATGGTAGGGCCCACAGAGCATTGACCACCAGCCACGAGACTGGTGCAAGGGGAGTAGCGAGACTAGCTACTAAAGTGAGGTCAGCAAGTTCCATGGGCCCCAACATGATGTATGTTTTGTATCCACACCTTCCATCCATTTGGAGAGATTATTTTAGGGCAATATCCAAAAAACAAGTAAAATCCAAAGCTCCAGTGGACCCCAACACAGAAAATAGTGGGACAGTGATGCCCACCATTAAAAACTTCTTAAGGCCACAAAAGTTTTAGATCAAGCTGATATTTATGGTTTTTCTTATTTCATGTCTTTTTTAACTTTTGAACAGGTTGGATTTCAAATAAACATTATGATGAGCCTTAAGATAGTTTCAACGGTGGGAATCACTCTCCCCACTGTTTTCTTTGGTGGGGTCCACTACAAATCTTTTTTTGCCCCGTTCTTTGGTTCTTATCCCAAAATGATATCTAAAAATGGATGGACGGTGCAGATATAACACATACATCATAGTGGGGCCCATGGAGCTTGGTAACGTAAGCGCATCCAAACAGCGCACGTCCAGAGACGGACGTGGATTTCCTGCTTAAGCCTTTAGCAGGAACTTCCTGCGCAAGAATGTTGTGTGGGGCCCATTGAGATTATTTTGTGAAATCCACCCCGTCCATACGTTTTTAGAGCTCATTTTATGACATGTGACCAAAAATTAGGTGTATACAGTACTTAAGTGGGCCACACGAGAGTAAATAGTGGTAATTCAATGATCACCATTCGAGCATTCTTATGGCCATAAATGTTCTGTATTGGTCGATATTTTTAGTTTTTTCACTTAATCCCATTTGGAATGACCTTACAAATGGTTTAGATATATTATAAACATCAAGGTTGAGCCTAGGAAGGTTTCAACGGTGGAAATTTATTTCCCCAACTTTCCCTCCTGTGTGACCCCCTTGAGTTTTATATCCACTTCATTTTTTGTCTCACTTCCTGAAATTAACTCGAACAACAGATGGACGGAATGAATTTCTCACATACATTTCAATGGGACCCACCCAACATACTTGCACATTTACAGATAAGCGGACTGGTTAGGGCCGCTGGTTAGGGCGTCGGCCCTAACCAGTCTCGGTTTCGTCTCTCCGTCATACGCTCGCCTCTCTCCTCTCTCCTCTCTCTCTCTCTCTCTTCATAGATCTCTCCTTCCTCTTTCTCTTCCTGTTGATCTCTCTCCCTCCTCTCTCTCTCTCTCTTCCTTGCTCGATCTCTCTTCCCACTTCTCTCTCTCTCTCTCTCTATCCCCACCCAAGATCCTGTTGTCGACTGCCCTACCCACGCATGCCCTCTCGCTCTATCTGAATCCGTGGTTGAAGGCTTAAATCTCCAGGAACATTGAGGTATTTCTCTCTCTCAATCTCTCTCAATTTCAATGCCGATTTAGGGTTTTTCGAATTTTAAGGTGGATTCAATTTTTTTTGGGACTTCGATTTCCTACCTAGGAGTACCTTGGCGTAAGCTCTATGGGCCACATTTAGACATCAGCCCAAAAAATGAGGTACATCTAAAACTTGATTTGATGTGGACCCTCATTTAGAGATTTTGGGGATTTTAGGGCTTACAAATTTGAATGTGGAACCCGAAGTGGTTTTTTTTTTTTTTTTTTTTACAAATTAGGGATTTTGGGATTTTAGGATTTTGGGGATCTGAGGATTTTTGGAATTGGGGATTTCACCTTCTGTGTTTTATTTATTTATTTCTCTTTCTTTAATGACATTTTGAAGTCCCCAATCCATTGATCTAGACTGTTCATTAGGTCCAAGGCACATTTCATGGGGTTGTCATGTAAACATCATACCAATTTGAGCCAAATCTTAGGGTTTGTTAAGCAGATTTGAATGTGGACCCCAAATTGGGTTTTTCTGATTTGAATGTGGACCCTTATTTCAGGATTTGGAGATTTTAGGGCTCACAGATTTGAATGTGGACCCCAAATTGGGTTTTTTCTGATTTTACAGATTGGGGATTTAGGGATTGTAGGATTTTGGGGATTTGAGGACTTTTAAAATTGGGGATTTTCTAATTTTACAAATTGGGGTTTTTAGGAATCGGGGATGTGAAGATTTTAGAAATTTTGGATTTTAGGATTAAAGAAAATAATTTTTTAATCTTGGGTTTGAAGGTTAAGCATTGGCTAATTGATGTGGGTGTTTGACATTTTATATGACTCATACTAGAAGCCAACATTTTGGGTACTGGTATGAGTAACAATAATTAGGTACTAGATCGAAATCCTTATTTAAGCATTAATTCGATCTGGTCTAATTTCAGTCATGATTCATATAGAATCTGGTCTAGTTTGGATCTGGATTCAAATTAGCATGATTTTTTAAAGGCTTAATTTTTACTTTCCTTGTGTTATGGCCTAAGTTTTGGATTGGAATGATTTTTAAGAACTCATGGCGAAAATCTGGTGACTCACCTAATGGAAAGGGTGAATCTGATGTGCGTTTGTCAAATCAAGCGCTTAGCTTGTGGCAAGCAAGCCCATCCAATGCCCACGGGAGTCAGGCTAGCGTAGTGCAATGGCAGCTTGTTGAAGATTCCCTTATTGGTTCCATTGGAATTGAATTTTGACTAGTCAAAAGGCTGGTGAAAGCTAGCTGTATCTTGAGATCACAGTTCCTATAAAAATTGACCCAGTTGATTGCAAAACAGGCCTTGTAATTTCCACAGACACCTGCAAAGTGTACTTCTTGAGCATGGAAATTAGTATCAAATGGGAAGGTTCCCATACATTTAAATCATTAACATAAAAAAGGTTCCGAGCATTGCACTGTACTGAAATTAGAAAAGAAAATACAGGTCAAAGTACTTTAACTGACAGTACAGTGATCGGAGACATACTATTTTATCCATACAAGGAATGACACTCATGCATTTCAAATCATATTTGTGAGGAAGTTCACGAGTACATGGCAAGCTAAAGAATTTGATATGCAAACATAGGTGATATTTGGGTTGATCATTGGTGATTTTTCAAATTCTAAAATGTTTAAGACATGAATCTGATCCTAGTTTACCAATTAAACGTATATATTTACCAACAAAGGAGAGAATATTTAACGTACTCTATTCCCTTGCCCTTGCCCTTGCCAATTGCTACTCTTGTTTTTGGTTCTAGCACTAAATAGATTTTTATTAGTTTATGAATGTGAAAGCAATGCAAAGAGATGCCCTCTACATTTCTAATGCCCAAATTTGATTAGAAAAGCCAGTTGATCAGAGGTAGAAGACCCAATTACCTATGCAAGGAAACTCCAGATTACTCTATTGATGCATTGGCTCCACGTACTGCACCTTATTGCTCTTAAATTGTGATCTGGTGGAAAGAAAGTTTGGAGAAAGAAATACTTGACCGATTTAATTTGTATATGTGTGTGGCTTATTTTAATCCCATAAAACTAGTTGTCCCCTCCCTGATTTCATTGTGAGTATGAATTTGAGAGATATTTATTTGGCAAACAGAATATTTAAACACCATAATTTCATCAATGAATGCAAGTGGGACTCGAACAAATGAGATGGAGAAGGGGCCTAATAGCACATGTGCTATCCTCATATAGTTGTAGGAAAACAAGCAAAGGGCAGCTGGTTGTTGAACTAATTGTAGATGCAATTTGTCACTTGGGTTTGTTTTGTGAGGAAAAATGGTGATTCTATAGTACGAGTATGATTGTTCTTTGCATGTATGACTCAAAATCAAACCATCCAAATTGTAGGTCCTACTTTTGATTTTAATCTTACCTTTTACATTCCATCAGATTGTTGCATCTACTGATGTATTGTAAACATAACTTTCTCTATAAGCTCAGTTAACAGTTATAACATCATTGATATGTGTAGGATTTGCAAAATTGGTTATAGCTTTTGCATGATATGCTCACACATGAGAAGTATAGATTGAGTTTTGTCTATAGCCATAGTTTCTTGCACTTCAAAGTTGTTGCATTGTTTGTATTTGTATTTCATGCATAGAAGCAAGCACTGGTAGCCTACATGTTTGTGTGAGAAAACTATTTTTTTACTAACCATCCCTTATCAACTTGGCATGAGAACAAAATAATGCAACTTTGTAGAGTTACATTTTTATTTATTTATTTTGGCAGTTGTTGAAGCGTGCTAGGAAATGTCAATAATGCAGCCCAATTTAAAGTAATGGAAGAATCTCTGATGAAATCTCTTTATTTACATTGAGAACACTAGGTAATTCTACTCTCTTTGTTTTCAAGATCTGTATGTTATAGCTCGCACTGGGACAAAGTCTAAAAAGATGATGATAATATATTTGTGAGCCTTTGCATCTCCCTGTATTGATTCTCCATAGGTCTTTCACCATATTTGATTTTTTCTCTGCTTATGCATAAAATGTTCTAGTTATGCATAAATGTTTCTTCTAAATGTTGTTTCTGCTATGTTGTAATTCGAAATTGACTTAACTGGATTTGTTAAAATGGCAGGAGAATCAGTTTGCTATAGTAGATGCTTGCTACCCTCAGTCAGAATGTTACCATTGCATGTCCGTAGTAAAGTGACTATGTATTGTTCTATCTGTTCTTGTTATTAAAGCGACTACTTAATCCATGTTAAAAGAGGGGAATGGGGTTTTGGGTATTTGTTTCTTTTCTTTTTTTTTCAATGTTGGGAATGCCTTTTGGGATTATGCTTTCACTGTTACTTTTGTGTTGGGGCCATAAAGACAAACATTGTTGTAGGTTATTTTGTGCCACCAGTCAGTAAGGATGATGCTTCGATCATAGTCGTATGTGAAAGGTTCGGTGACCCCATCAAGGACCGACACTTGTATCGAGCTGAAGAGTCCTGCTTCTCTTTGCATTCCACAGTGTGCATGGTAAAGGTATGTTCCTGGCTGCAATATGTTTAAAGGAGTAAAGGTGATTTAGAGACTTACTAATCCAATCCTCAATTACAAAGATAACAAGTTGTATGATAGCCATGACATATATTGTTGTATGCAATGGAGAGCGTTCAAATCACTGACCCGATTCTGGATAGAGCAGAACTAAAGTAAGTTATATGGATGGATTGTTCCCTTGGTACCCATCATTTAGATCCAGGCTATTTATATGTTGGCACACATTAATTCTAGCCAACACTCAGTGGCCAGAATCTCATGGCGCACATATACAAGATCCATGAAGTTTTGATGTGGGTCGTAGAATGCATGGACCATGTATTAAAAAACACATTAGGTTATGGGTGGAATGCTTGGTCTTATCCAAGCTCTCTCTCATTTTTTATGTAAGAATATACTTAAACCTCATGGGCGTGGACTTGGTAAGTGCATTCATTTTGGAATAATGCTATGAGAACTTGAATTTGTTGCTCTTGTTGTTTGTCACTACTTTGATTGGCTTCCCTACTCTTTAAGTACCAAAGTACCATCCATCTATTGTAAGTAGATCTGATTATAGTTCTTGAGTATTTTATGCACAACAATTATTCTTGCATATCCTTGTTGGAGTTGATATCTTGATGTCCCGTTCTTAGAAATATGTAGTTTTTTTTATTTCTTCCATTAACTCTTCTTGCAACTATTGAGATTGTATTTTTAGTTGTATCTTATTAGGGTGTTTCATAGTTGTAGAATGGAGATTGGATTGGTTCATAGTTGAGTCCCAAAGCATGACATAGACTTTGATTATTTCATTAGTCTAGTGTGCATTGCCCCAAATGGGCCATTTTTAGAGTTGTCCCATCCCACTGATTTTAGAATCATATAACTGACCTACAATTGGATATAGTAATCCTTCCCTACATAATATTATTATGTTTTAAATTTTGAATAAGATGTTTAATGCTGATATCATATTTTATTAATTTCACTTGAGCAAATTATGAGAATTACCAAATGATTTTACATGAGAATACGAAAATGATTGTGTGATTTATGTAAGAAGGGAGCTGACGTGAATGGACCAACTTCATGTGGGTGAGATCCACACTCTACATAAGGTGCAACACACTGTGCTTGGACCATTACCCAAAATCAGAAAACCCAAAGGCCTTCCATATAAACAGAAGATCAGTCCTTTCTCTCTTGTTTAACTTCTGCAAGAAACAACAGCGGGCGGCATCAGTCCATGAATACATTTCTTTTTCTTCACTCGATGAATAGTCAGGATCTCAATCATGTGTGGATCAAGAGTCCCATTGGAAAATTCTGAAACAGATTGGTTATAAGTCCATGAATACATTTCTTTTTCTTCACTATTTGGAGTGCTTCATGTAGCTTTTCCTTGTTTGACTGCAGGTTTGTATTCTTGAGTTGGGAGCTTTGTGTATCATGTCTTGACATCTTCACAAGTTCACATTTTCCTTTTCCTTTTTGTTCTATTTTCCTTATGCGGATTCATATTTTTATAGATGAATGTGAAGTTTCCTATTAATTGTTGTGGGTGGTTTTGGTGTATGGATTGTTGTCCATCACAAAGCATACTGAAGCATGGACATTTTTCGCATGTAGTACTAAGTGTAGGAAAATTCGATATTTGCTCTATGGTTGAAAATTCTTCATCTGTCAAACATACTTCCTTAACATGGGTTGCTGTCAGAAATTTGATATTTGCTCTATGGTTGAAAATCTTGCAATTCATGTGTCCCAAGTTGAAAATTCTGAATAAAATCATATGTTCATTCACTTCTGTCAGCACCAAGTCCATGAGAGCCAACGGTGGAATCGATGTTATCATTAAGGCCATTGAGAAGCTGCGCCTGCGCCACAAGGAGCACATTTCTGCATATGGGGAGGGCAAAGAGAGAAGATTAACAAGCCGCCATGAAACCGCCGACATCAACATGTTCTCATGGGTGAGGAAAATAGCTTCTCATGAATTTTCAAACGCACACGCACACACAAAGTAGCTTTCTATTATTCTTCCAAAGATGTCACAATCCATGCATTAAAATCTGTAAATATATATGAATATGCTGTCATGTCTTGGAATTCTCGTATATGGTTTGGTTGATTGTTCATTTCTAGCCACAAGGCCATTTTTGTTGTAGTGAGGTGGATATGAACTTATATAATCTTACAGGTTGCAATCAATTGTATAGTGGAGAGTTGCGATGAACCTGCCTAGGTTCTTTCCGACTAACCAAAGAAGTCAAACAATTAACGCCTAATAGAACACCTACATGAGAAATTTCTAAGCACCATCATCGACAATTTCCTTGAAAATTTTCCCACCCTTTATATAGATGTGAAAAGTCAACATTAGCTCTCAAACAGTTGAGGTTTGTACACTACAGCAGTTCTCTTATATTTGTTTTCTTTTCTGATTTCTTTCCTTGAAAGTTTTTGCTTTGTCCAACTTCTTCATACATAGTTTGATCCGCAGACGATCGAATTCGCTTCTTTCAAAGTGGGGATTATGTTCTTCTAGCGAACATGTTTGCAAGTGCTAGCCAATGGAACAAAGTGACAAGAGTGAGAGAGGCAATGAGAAACATAGGAGTTCAGAAACCAGAGCCAGGTAATAGCCTCATCGAGCTACATCCAGCAATTTAGCTTGAATCAGAATTTTCAAGGACTGTTGTGGATGTATTTCTTTCTTGTGTAGCAGATTTTCTATGTTGTTAAATTCCCCTCTTCTCTTTCTATACTTTTCTCTCCCAACTCTTCTTCTTCTTCTTCTTCTTCTTCTTCTTCTTTTTTTTTTTTTTTTTTTTTTTTTTTTTTTTTTTCATTTTCCTTCTCCACTTGATTTGAAAATAGAAAGGGAATTCATATTTATTACTCTCCTTCCACTGATAGACAATTTACTTTCTAGGATAAAATGGTAAATTCAATAGAGCTATTGCATCTATTTGTTTTTTTTTTTTAGCATCATTTAAAAATTGGTAGTGACTCATCCACCTTACATATCAGATTGATTTACTGCTATACACACCATCCAAATTGTGGATCTCATTGTTGATGGAGCATTTCTAAAATCAGACATTTCTAAATCACATTGATCAAGCAATCCTAACCATCCAATTAATGGATATCATATGGATAGATGGTTAAAAATAAAAGTAAATGGTCCAAATTTGGAAGGACAAATCTGATGGTTAATGTTATCTTCTCAGTGAAGATTTTTTATTATGCACTTGTGCTCCATCCATAGATTTGGATGGTCTGGATTGCCATATAAGCATGCCACGTGTATGTCTAAAGTCTCACCACCATTTTATAAATGGTGCAAAACTAACATTTGACTCCCCTTACTCAAGACTTGACAAATGACTTTTTTTTCTTTTTTCTTTTTAAATTTATGGGCAGTGAAAATTGTAATGATGGAGAAATTCCAAGTATCGCATGGTAGCTTATGCTAAAATGAAAAATGAGATGGTGCCCATATCTGATGATCAGGATTCCTTTGTTGTGAAAAATGAGTTAGTGCCCATATCCGTGAAATGTTCTATTGAGGGTAGGCTGAACAGCAGGACAATTTGTTGCATTTACCAATGATTGCTAGGTTGAACAAATTCTTTAAGATTCTTGTTCAATGACCTTTATGGATATTGATCCTAAAAACATTTTAGTGCACTATTTCTAGTCTATATCCATTATATTATGAACTTACGTTTTGTGTTTACTCTAATATAAGAAGATGTCAATTTTAGATTTCTTCTCTCCCTCTCTATGCTTGAAAGAATGGGATTTTGGTTCAAATGCATAAGATGGACATTGACATCATTGGTCTTCTTTGATTTTTTTCTTCTTTACCATTTCTTCTGTAAAGTGCTTCTAAGTTGTTTAAACTTATGCATGTAAGAAGTTATGGAATGTGTTTCATCTGCAGCCTATGCGTGATCAGAAGGTACAATTCCAAAAAAAAAAAATATCTTCTAATTTCACATTATTTCCATTGCTTTATGATTATACAATTCCAAAAAAATGAGAACCAGAGGTTAACAGTATACAGATTGCTTGAAATTGATGTTTTACCAATAGATCACTACTATGATGCCTTAGGAGGGCCTGAATTGGATACTCTCAGGGTACATGGACTTTTTTTTTTTTGCTGCTACTATTGTTGTGCTCCATTTGCTTTGTTCAGCTGGCAGGATATCATCTTTATAATTATAAATGTTGTTTCAAAGCAAGTGTGGAGTGCTACTAATTTGGAGAGATCTGACATAAATAAAGTCTTCTATCGGTATGAGAGCATAATCGAGTTCTCAAATCTGCACTTGATTGAGAAAGATCTTAATGGCATTAGTGCTAACATGGAATGCATATGCAAAGTTAGTTATTTATGTGCAAAAAAAAAAAAAAAAGAGGAGAATGTGGTCCCAACCCAATTGAGGAAGTTATGCCCAAAGTGTGGTTAGCATAATGTCCCAGTAGGAATCAGAAGTTTAACTGGTAATGGTATCATCTCTCCTTGATAGGGGTAATAGTAATGGACTGAAGACATCTGAATATGTTAAGGCATCTAGAAGACAGTCCAGCAATTTTTATTTATTTTTTATTTTTTCATTTTCTTCAGATACTGAATCTGTTAAGGCATCTAGAAGACAACTGAAAGAGACAATCTACTCAGTGCTGTTTGATATGAACGTTCCTGCTGTTTGTAGAAGAACTGCAGGCATGACAGCTGAGACCACTTCTCATCACATTGTCGCTGAAGTGTGCAACATTCGCAGGATGACAAATAAATCTTCTTAAAAAAAAGGTGAAAGAGCGTGCTTCTTTCTCCCAAAGCAATTTATAACCTCTTGACAAGAGTGCAAGATCTCATCCATGCTCCGGTCGAGTCCTTTAAAGCGCATCTTATCAAGGTGGATGTGGCCAACAAGGCCTGTATCCGCTTCTGAACTTTCAGGTATTTATCGATGCCTTTGGTATTCAATGCAGAAGTCAAAAGCAACATCCTTTAAAGTGACTTTTTTCAAACAATTCTGAACTAAATATGCTGCATTCTCCTTGCAATGCATTTTTCCGCAAAAGCACTCATTGTAACGACCTGAAAATTTCCGTACATTGGGTCGAGTACCACCTCGACCAGAAATCACGTAGGATTAAATCCTTTAGAAATTTAACAAAGTTAACTAAGTACTAAACTCAATTAGCTATGAAATCCGTTAGGATCGCTTTAAATACGATCTGCAAGACCCAAAAGTTGCAGAATCATTGACGCTAGGTTACCCTAAAGTTTAGAAACAAATTCATTTCCCGTCTACTCTCGGGAATGAAACGAAACTTCGTATTAGGTCTAGATCGCACATCGGGAGTCCGATTAACCCGAAGCTAAGGAACTAGGACCGCCCCACTGGACTTAACAATCATCTCAAAATCACTTTATCCGATGTTCCACGGCCATTCGTTTCGAATTGGAGAGAGGTAGTGTGAAAAACACTATTCATATGCCAAAATAAATATCTGGAATAGTGATCTGGCATCATTTGTTGACGCGTCACAAGATAAGCAACCCGACCGTCGAATCGACCAAATTACACCCTCGGATTAAGAAAATTTCAGAACATTTACATGTACTTGGAATTTCTGATCATGGCCCACTGACCGTCGAACTGAAAGTGGTCCGCCACGTGCGATCTGGGAATTCGATCAAGTCAAAAACGTAATCCCACGTAGATCCATCGATGGTGAGCTTAAGTCTGACGTTTGGTTCAAGGAGGGCCACCAGAACTTCCCTTTTGAGCTGGAAAAGCGGTGAAAATCCTATGTTAGCAGTACCCCTTGAACCTGAGTCTACATTCGTAATGTTTGTGGCTATAAAAGGAGCTTAGAGCAGCCCCTCTCACAGCCATACGAATTTTGGAGGAAACCCTAGAGGAAGAGAGAGAAAAGAGAGAGAAAGGCTTGGAGATTGTTGCCGATTTCCCTCCTCCTGCTTTGGCTTGTTGCACGGCCTACACCGCCTTATTCTAGGCGTTTTCCCGGCGTATTCCGCCTCATTTGAAGGTAAGAAAACCTAACCCTAGGTCTGAATTGAGGTGGGATCGATGTAGGATGTGTACCGACTAACCGATTCCGCTCTTTAGGCTAGAAATCGCCCGTAGACGGAAGTTCCATTACCCTTGCTGATTCGTTCCGTTTCCAAAGGCAAAGGTGAGGACTTTAAGCGTATAAGTTACGGTTTTCAACGCTTTCAATGTCAGATAATGGTAGATTCATGATCTGCTTGCAATTGCACATGTACAAAGTGCTTTCCGTTTCCTGTTTTGATTAACGGTGTGAAATATGGAATTTCACATATTCTAGGTATACGTAGAAATACCGTATACGTATTTTTTTGGATAAATGCTTGACATGTTTATTTAATGTATAATTATATAACATATGAATAAAATACTAGTTTGGCGAAAGGAATCGCCAAAATATATGTTTACTTGTAAATGCGCCGTATGTTGAAATTACGTATTGTAGAAATACCGTATACGTATTTCTTTTGGAATAATGTTTGACATATGTATTTAATGTATGATTATACAATACATGATTAAAATACTAGCTTAAGAAAGGAATCGCCGAAATCTATGTTCCTTTGTAAACACTATGTATGTCGAAATTGGGTATACGTGGAAGTACCCTATACGTATAAAATTTGCTGATGTGATTGCTATGTTTAATTGCTGTATGAATACGATGTATATGTATAAAATACTAGTTTGGTAAAGGGACAACCCTAGTACACACTTCCCTAGCATACGTCATGTATGTTGAAATATTGCATTCCAAGTGTTGGTGAATTCACTTGTGAGTGTAAGTGCTTAAGTGTTAGAATCCTAGGTAGGTGCTGAGATGGGATTCTCGGCTACCTTAGAGTCACATATGACACTCTCCATGTGGTTGTTCACTCTAACCACTCGCCTACGAAATTTAAGTAATTGTATCCCTATTTACATAATGCTTTATAACATGCTTTTGAACATGCTTTGTGACTTGTCTATTAACATGCTTTATGTTATGCTTTATAATATGCTTGCTAGTGTTCTTGAATTACCATGTTATCATGCCATATTTCACATGCTATGGTTAGGATTTGATTGAGCTTGGGACTATGTTCATAGTCCAAACATCCGGTATTAGACTTGAAGATGTGGTTGGGATTCGTTCCGCCACGCATGATGTGTTGGTGAACCCGTGTCGTACTTCGGTTGGCGATAGTGGTTAGCCAAATGAGGTGCTTCTGCGCCTCATATCGTCCAACTTGTTGTGCGCTCGAGCCAGCCGAACACGTCAAGTAAACCGTGTGCCTTATGTATGTTCACCATGTTTGGTCGCTAATGCTTGAACCTAGGGTACCAAACTTACCAGTGATAATCCCGTTAACCATGGTACCTCGATCCGCTAAGACTCATGAGCCGGGCATGGTGGTATGGGACACCGTGGTCGAGCTGTCGGCCTACGCTGGGGCTACGTGCCTCCCCGTAGTGACCAATGAGCAACTCAACTCGTGAGCCGATTATGGTGGTATGGGACACTATATTCGCGTTGTCGGCCTACATTGATAAGGTGATGGGGGAGTGGTGCAACCTTTGTGCGTAATGTACCGACAAATTTTTGTAGTGACCGCGAGCATACTCTGGGTTGCGCTGCGTGCCTTAGGGTTCGCCGCGATATATAGAGTATGAACTAGGCCTGTTTCTCGTATAGTTGTATCGTGATGAATCGTTTAAGGGGTGATGGGGAGTGGTGCAACCTTTGTGCGTAATGTACCCAGCGCCCTCTGCGGTGACCTAGAAAACACACCATCGTTCGATATTAACTAGGACCGACGACCCTAGATTGGATCATGTTTGGATATGATACAAGGGAGGTACCTTAGTTTCCCAATCCGCATTTGTTTGAAACGAACTAATTAAAAACTCGGTAATCATACTCATCATGCATCGCATGTGCCCGGGAAGATGTGGAGCACCGTGGGATGTAAGCATGCGCGAACGTGAGATGGTGTCGCTTGAGGGAGTATGTCGGAGAGGGCATCCATCATACCGCATTCATACTTGCATTAATCGAGTAACTAGGAGTGTTTGATTTACCGCTTTATCATTCTTTGCTTGACCGTATTGATAACATGATAACTTATGTCTTATCGTTCCACCGAGTTAGCTACTCACTCCCACGTTACGGGACGGTGTTGCGCACACCAACCAGACTGTCTCGTGTTTAGGCGATCCGACTATTCGGAGGCGGAGTTCGATTATGACGAGGACCGGAGGAGTTCTCGTATATGCGGTCACGCGCGCTTCGACTAGGTCACGGATCGATGGGATTTACAGGATTGTACCTAGTTCATTTTGACATTTTGTTTATATAAACAGACATGTATATTGTGACTCGAAGGATTCATACTGGATAATGAATCGTTTATTTTGCTTCTTTACATACATATATATACGATTCGGTCTTCCGCTTGCTTTTATTCAACCGATCCGGAGTATGAATTACCGCTTTGGTATAATCTCATTCATGTTTATCGCTCTAACACAGACAACATTCAAATATCATTAAACATGTTGCATAAGTGATGCGTTGGAACTCGGGAGTTGAGTTACACTCGACCCCCGATTTTCAGGGCATTACAAGTTGGTATCAGAGCATGATTTTGATTAAACCGGACCTGAGTTATGTCCCCACTACGTACGTTGACGCATTACACTTAGGAGGGTGCGCAAAACCTAGCAAATGGTCTTAGGGTCTCCGATTTTCGCCGTTCGGCGAAGTTCATTGCAATGGACAGTTTGATCGAGTGCGTACTCGATCCCGACCACATTTATGGACCCCAAGTCACTCCTAGACCGTCTATTGATGTGTCCAGGTCACAATCTACCAAAAATGAGTCGTTAAAAATCAGGAAAAATCAGATTAGATCAGAACTTTGCCAGAACTAACCGTTTTGGCACAAAACTGAGTCGGGGGCCCCTCCACGTAAATCCACTAACCTCCCAGACCAAACCAGGGTGCATTTGGCACCCTGGGAGTGTGGTGAACAGGGCCAGACCGCGGCGGCGCGGTTCCGGCCAAGCCCGACCGCGAAGCGGCGCCCAAGACGGTGGGGCGGACCGCGGTCCGGTTGGTTTTCCGGTGGGTTTTCAAACGTGGGGTCGGTCGGCCTGACCCCCTCTACCCCATGGCACGTGCCAAATGGCTGTTTGGTTAGGATTTAAGGGGCTGGAGCTCCCTTTTCTCTCATTTCCCCTCTTTTCAAGCACCCTCACCTCCATTTCCGATTTTGCTGAAAACCCATCCCTCCAAATCTTCAATCCTTCCATTTCCTTCCATAACTCACACACCCCTACCTCCCACAACAGCCCTAGCCTCTCCCTTTCCCCATTTTCTCAAGTTGGAGCTCTCATAACCCTCCTTGGAGCTCAAAAATCGGGTAATCTCCTAACCCATTCCACTTTCTTTTTGTTCCTTCTTCATTTTCTACCTCTAGAGCTTCTTCCACACCTATTGGATTGTTGATTGTGGAAGATGAAAGAGGTCAGCCCCTTGTTCCCCCATTTTCAAAATTTTCCATGGCCCTCCTTGGTGTGGTGGCCACCATTTTCTCCATTTCCTCCATCCTATCATTCATGGGAAAGAGAAAAACCGCGGCCGACGACGCCGGCCCAAGTAGGCCAGCCCATACCCGAAGAAGATCCGACGTTGGGGGGGCACAGACAAGCCGTGCGGGAGTTTAGGTCGAAGCGAGACCTGGATCCTGACCACCCCGCCAGAAATGCTTATCCGATAGGCATGGAATATGGGCGCTTCGCGGGCCGTAAGGTTGTGTTTGAAGCTCATGTGGATGAAAGGATGTTCGGGCTACACCCGATGATGGACCACTTGGTGGATATCGGGTGGAATTATATTTTTGAAGGCGAGTCTCCCGCATGTGAGAACACGGTCCGTGCTTTCTACGCTCACATCGTGGACTCATCGCAGAGCCTCTTCGCCATCGTCTCTCGTGAGGGGCATAAGGCGCACAATCACTGTGGATGAGGTGGCTCGAATCACGAAGATTCCGCTTGGTCAAGTGCATCCTAGTGATGACTTCTCTAGAACTGCGCGGGAAAGGGATCGCCGCACGCGATTTCTCCGTGGTCGCCGGTTACTTGGAAGCGAGGAAATTGTATTGCGGCGACAAAGATGTCCGAAGACTTCCATTTGCTCCATCACATCTTCACATACAATGTATACCCACGGTGGGGTAACCGCACGGAATGTACTAGGGTGATGGTGGACTTTCGTACAAGATGGGACGCCGGGACAACATATGCTCGCCCACATTCATCCTATCCCGTATAGTTAATGTTGTTCGTTCGTCAGAACGATCTTTCGCTCCCATTTGGCCGACCGATCCGCAGGATGGCTCGTGATGTAGGCTGGCAGATTGAATATGGAGGATCTTGCACCGGTCCGAGTCATAAGTGAAGCGACACTCGTGAATATGAAGATCGGCCCCCAACAATGGGCAAGCCCGACTCGACGAGTCCGGGAGATGAGTCGGATAGCGCCGGTGAGGAGAGTGTTGACCTCCAGCCGAGAGTGATGAGGAGCGCAGTGATGACATACAGAGGAAGAACCCGAGGCTCGGGACACGAGGAGAGTTCACCCCCGCGGCTCGGGAGTGGTGTGGATCGAGATGTATTTGATGCGCGATTGGGCCGTCTTGAGGAGAGGCAAGCCACCTTGCAAAGAAGAGGTTGGACAAGTTGGCCGAGATTGGTCAAGTTCGAACTAAACTTGAAGAGAATGAAGCCTACATGAAGAAGAATTTCAAGAAGATGTCCCGTACGTTGAAGGCCATCCCTGTCCGTGCGCAGGATAAGAATGCTCCTCCTCCACCGCCTACTCGGATGCTTAGTCATCCATGTTGTTGTATGTTGTGTTTGCTTTGGTTACCGCGATAGGCGGTTTGTGTTTTCGTTCGGATGTTGTATTAGGTGGTAGCATGTTTAGGGTTTGATGTAATAGATGTATTGGCTATCATGTGATTTCCGTCATGGTTCATGTAAACTCTGTAATCCATGTATTATGACTAATTTTAGGTAAATGAAAGGCATGTAGCCCCTTTTGTTTTGATTATGTGTGGAATGCTTAAAGTGCTTTATGATGTGTGTTATGTTGTATCTCACCAATGCTGTACCCTGTGTTGTATAGGGCATGCCGCGACAGTATACGCGGAGCACCGCACATCTCCGTCTGACTGGCTCTATGGACCAGACTCCTTCTGGTAGTAGTGGTCCTGCGGACCGTGGGTTAGGTTCTGACCAGCCCCCTGTTGGTCCTGCTGGCGGGTTGCCACCATACACGCCCCCGGTCCGTGAGCAGTTTCGGCCGTCATCTTCTACGCAAAGATGACTCCTGTGTCGCTCCGCCGACCGATAGATTTGAGCGGTGATGGTGATGATGCATCGCCAGCAGATACAAGACAGCCAAGAAGAAGACCAAAGCCAGCCTTATGGCCACTATCGCTGAGGCCTTGTCCCATGGTGGTAGTGCGACCCCACCTACGACTTCTGCTTGTCCTGCCGGGCACCCTGAGCCTCCTGCTCAGTGTGATGATGTGCCTCTGCCTTCACCCGTGGTGCCTCCTACTGGAGATGTTGGCACACGCGGTCTACTCGAGCGATTTCAGCGCTTGAGGCCTCCTTCATTTATGGGCACTCATAGGCCCGAGGAGGCAAAGTTTTGGCTTGACCGCATCTCTAAGATGCTTCGGATGTTGCATTGCTCAGAGGCAAAGCAGGTAGAGCTGGCCGCCTTCATGTTTGAGAGGGAGGCTAGTTTATGGTGGGACAGTGTGTTGCGGTCTGTCGCAGCAGACTACGTATGGACCTGGGAGGCTTTTGAGTTCCGGTTCCATGAGAAATACTACCCGCCGACTTATCGACATGAGCGGGAGGACGAGTTTCTGCGCCTCAGGCAGGGAGGCATGACGATTACAGAGTACGAGCACCGCTTCACAGAGTTGGGCCGCTTTGTCCCGACTATACTAGTGGACGAGCAGATGCGGATGCGTCGATTTTCTTTGGGCTTGCGACCGGAGATACGGTCGAAGATATGCTGCCTCACTATACCTACATATGCAGCACTGGTTCACATGTCTATGACGGCAGAGCAGGGTGTGGACCGGTTGGCCCGATCACGTGGCACTATGGTTGCGAGGCCACGACAGGAGATACAGAGTAGGCCTATCCTAGGCAAGAGGCCTCGTGTTGACTCACCTCCTAGGATCGCAGCGCCAGGGGCTCAGGCGAGGCGCCCTGTTGTGACCTGCACGTATTGCGGGAAACAGGGTCATCTTATCGGGAGTTGTTTCACGAGGATGAAGGACAGTGGTTTCTCTCTGCCACAGATGTTGGGCCGTTCTCGCCCACAGGCCATATCAGCTCCACCGCTACAGACGGCTCCTGCACATCCTTCCTTCCAACCTCCTGTGCCGCGCTTCAGGCCGCCACACCGACCCTGGCTCCTCAGCCGAACCGCCAGCAGCAGGCTCGCGTTCATACTCTTGTAGCTGAGGCACCTGAGACGTCGGTTTCAGCTCCGACAGCTTTCGAGGGTACGGCTTTTATTCACGACATTCCCGTCTCTTTATTGGTGGACACTGGGTCCACTACCTCTATTATTTCTTGTGGGGCGGTGAAACGCCTATCTTGCATACGATTCCCACTAAGGGAATGAGACTCACTACGGCCACGGGACATGTTCGGATGTCACACGATTATGCGAGGGTTGCTCGGTAGTTTTGGGTAGCAACAGACTGCTCGTCGACCTCATTGTTGCTCCACTATGGCACTACGACGTTATCCTTGGTATGGATTGGCTCACCAGGATGAGGGCGGAGGTAGATTGCGATACTCGGATCGTGACGGCCCATGGACCCGACGGTGCGCCTTTCACGTTCCCTGCGGTGCCACTGGCCCCGTCGAGTTGATTGTTATGCCGCTTTGCTTGTGCCGATTGATGGTCCGACAAAGAGATAGTACGCCGGTGGTTCGAGAATTTGCGGTGCGTGTTTGAGACTATCCCTGGTTTACCTCCTCGGCGTGAGATTGATTTCACGATTGACCTTACGCCTGGTGCGACGCCCATCTCGTTGCCTACTTATCGTATGCCTCCATGTGAGATGGAGGAGCTGCGGACACAGATTGACGTACTTGTAGAGAGAGGTTTTATTCGGCCTAGTGTGTCTCCTTGGGGAGCACCTGTGTTGTTCGTGAAGAAGAAGGACGGGTCCCTACGGTTGTGTATTGATTACCGTAGGTTGAACCAGGTCACGGTGAAGAACAAGTATCCTTTGCCCAGGATTGATGATCTGTTCGATCAGTTGAGGGGGGCGAAGTATTTCTCGAAGATTGACCTTCAGTCAGGGTACCACCAGTTGCGCGTGAGAGAGGAGGACGTGCAGAAGACAGCCTTCAGGACGTGCTTTGGGCACTACGAGTTCTTAGTGATGTCGTTCGGTCTGACGAACGCACCCGCCGTGTTCATGGATCTGATGAACCGGGTATTTCGGCCCTTCCTTTACCGATTCGTCATCGTTTTTATCGATGACATCTTGATATACTCCACGAGTCGGGAGGAGCACGAGGAGCACTTGCGAGCGGTATTGGATACACTGAAGAAGAACCAGTTGTTTGCGCAATACAAGAAGTGCGACTTCTGGCAGGAGGAAGTCAAGTTCCTGGGACATGTAGTGTCCAAGGATGGGATAGAAGTGGACCTTGCTAAGGTAGCTGCGGTTCAGGATTGGCAGCAGCCTGAATCGGTTACTGAGGTGAGGAGTTTCCTTGGTCTGGCTGGGTACTACAGACGCTTCATTCGGGATTTCTCGAAGATCGCCAGGCCATTATCTCAGCTGACTCTAAAGGACCTGAAGTTCGCCTGGAATGAGAAGGCGGAGGCAGCTTTTAAGGAGCTGAAGGACAAGTTGACGTCCGCCCCGTGCTAGTATTGCCGAGCAAGGGGTGAAATACACGGTATACCGACGCGTCTCGCGTTGGTTTGGGTTGTGTGTTGATGCGTAAAGATAGGGTGATATCGTATGCCTCGAGACAATTAAGGAAGCACGAGGAGAATTACCCTACACATGACCTGGAGTTGGCGGTGTCATCTTTGCATTGAAGCTCGGGAGACATTACCTCTATGGTGAGGAGTTCGAGCTTTTTCTGCGACCACAAGAGCCTTAAATACATATTCACACAAATGGGATTTGAATATGAGACAGCCGCCTGATGGGTGGAGACCTCAAGGACTTCAAGTTCGAGGTTTCCTACCATCCCGGCAAGGCGAACTTGGGCAGACGCGTTGAGCCGCAAGAAGGCGATTGCATTTGCGGCACCGCCGATGATAGCCGAGTGGGACATGGTAGAGTTTGTGCGGGACTTCGAGCAGAGACTCACCGTCGAGGAGCCATTTGAGTGTGTTGCGCACGTTCGGTGCGACCACTTATTGACGACAGATTGTCGAGTCCCAGAGGGCGACACACGGCTGTCTCGAGCTTCGAGAGCAAAGCTAGCGACGCCGTGGACTCCGAGTGGAGAGTTAGTTCGATGGGGTTTACGATTTCGTGGCCGCCTATGTGTTCCGATGTGCTCGACTTGAGACGCGAGCTTCTCGAGTCTGCCCATAATTCGAAGTTTGCGATGCATCCTGGTAGCACGAAGATGTACCAGGATATGAGACGGACGTATTGGTGGGATAACATGAAGGCCCACATTGCTGAGTATGTGTCTCGATGTCTGACGTGCCAGCAGGTCAAGGCGTAACATCGCCGACCTCCTGGACTGTTTCAGCCCATGCCTATAGCGGAGTGGAAGTGGGACTTCATCTCCATGGACTTCATATCAGGGTTGCCGAAGACGAGGAAGGGGCACGATTCCATTTGGGTGATTATGGACCGGTTGACCAAATCGGCCCATTTCCTCCCTATCGAGTTACGAACTCTGCAGACGAGCTGGCTAGATTGTACATCAGTGAGATCGTCCGTCCGCACGGGTTCCTTTGGAGATCGTGTTGGACAGAGACACGCGGTTCACATCTATCTTCCTCGGACTCGTATCCGTGAGGCGATGGGTGTGAAGTTGAAGTTCGACAAATGCTCCATCCTCGACCGATGGGCGCACGAGCGGGTGAATCGGATTCTGGAGGATATGTTGCGAGCATGTGTGTTGGACTTCAAGGACGCTTGGGATGACCTGTCTTCCATACGCAGAGTTCGCCTACAACAACAGCTTCCAGCGACTATTGGCATGGCGCCATATGAGGCTCTATATGGTCGACCTTGTAGGGCACCGCACTGTTGGGCAGAGGTTGGAGAGCGTAGCCTGATTGGCCCGGAGTTGGTTCAGCGACTACGAGAAGGTAGACATTATCGCGTCGATTACTCACGCAGCGCAGAAAGTGCAGAAGAGTTACGCCGATACGAGGCGGCGACCGCTGGAGTTCGAGGTCGGTGATCATGTGTTCCTTCGGGTTTCCCCTATGAAGGGAGTCCTTCGGTTTGGGAAGAAGGGGAAGCTCACACCGAGGTTTATTGGTCCATTTCAGATACCGGATCGAGTGGGTGATGTGGCATCGTCTCGCCTTGCCTACACCACTTGCTTCGTACACAACGTATTTCATGTATCTATGCCGAAGAAGTACGTTCTCGATCCTTCGCATATCATCGATGTGAGCAGTACAATTGAGCGAGAATGCTACATATGAGTTGGCGCCGACGCGCATCCTTGACAGAAGGAGCAGTATCGCGTAGCAAGGTCATCCCGCTTGTGAAGGTGCTTTAGACACATCATTTCGAGGAGGAAGCTACCCGGGAGACCGAGGCCGAGGTCGTCAGAAGAACTACCCTCGATTCTCGAAGAGTACGAATGTGTATAAATTTCGAGGATGAAATTTTTGTTTAAGGGGGGTAGATTGTAACGACCGAAAATTTCAGACATTGGGTCGAGTACCACCTCGACCGTAAATCACGTAGGATTAAATCCTTTAGAAATTTAACAAAGTTAACTAAGTACTAAACTCAATTAGCTATGAAATCCGTTAGATCGCTTTAAATACGATCCGCAAGACCCAAAAGTTACAGTAATCATTGACGCTAGGTTACCCTAAAGTTTAGAACCAAATTCATTTCCCGTCCGCTTCTGGGAATGAAACGAAACTTCAGATTAGGTCTAGATCGCACATCGGGAGTCCGATTAACCCGAAGCTAAGGAACTAGGACCGCCCCACCTGGACTTAACAATCATCTCAAAAATCGCCTTTATCCGATGTTCCACGGCCATTCGTTTTAATTGGAGCGAGGTAGTGTGAAAAACACTATTCATATGCCAAAATAAATATCCGGAATAGTGATTCGCATCATTTGTTGACGCGTCAAGATAAGCAACCCGACCGTCGAATCGACCAAATTACACCTCGGATTAAGAAAATTTCAGGAACATTTACATGTACTTGGAATTTCTGATCATGGCCCACTGACCGTCGAACTGAAAGTGGTCCGCCACGTGCGATCTGGGAATCCGATCGAGTCAAAAACGTAATTCCACGTAGATCCATCGATGGTGAGCTTAAGTCTGACGTTTGGTTCAAGGAGGGCCACCAGAACTTCCCTTTTGAGCTGGAAAAGCGGCGAAAATCCTATGTTAGCAGTACCCCTTGAACCTGAGTCTACATTCGTAATGTTTGTGGCTATAAAAGGAGCTTAGAGCAGCCCCTCTCACAGCCATACGAATTTTGGAGGAAACCCTAGAGGAAGAGAGAGAAAAGAGAGAGAAAGGCTTGGAGATTGTTGCCGATTTCCCTCCTCCTGCTTTGGCTTGTTGCACGGCCTACACCGCCTTATTCTAGGCGTTTTCCCGGCGTATTCCGCCTCATTTGAAGGTAAGAAAACCTAACCCTAGGTCTGAATTAAGGTGGGATCGATGTAGGATGTGTACCGACTAACCGATTCCGCTCTTTAGGCTAGAAATCGCCCGTAGACGGAAGTTCCATTACCCTTGCTGATTCGTTCCGTTTCCAAAGGCAAAGGTGAGGACTTTAAGCGTATAAGTTACGGTTTTCAACGCTTTCAATGTCAGATAATGGTAGATTCATGATCTGCTTGCAATTGCACATGTACAAAGTGCTTTCCGTTTCCTGTTTTGATTAACGGTGTGAAATATGGAATTTCACATATTCTAGGTATACGTAGAAATACCGTATACGTATTTTTTTTGGATAAATGCTTGACATGTTTATTTAATGTATAATTATATAACATATGAATAAAATACTAGTTTGGCGAAAGGAATCGCCAAAATATATGTTTACTTGTAAATGCGCCGTATGTTGAAATTACGTATTGTAGAAATACCGTATACGTATTTCTTTTGGAATAATGTTTGACATATGTATTTAATGTATGATTATACGATACATGATTAAAATACTAGCTTGGCGAAAGGAATCGCCGAAATCTATGTTCCTTTGTAAACACTATGTATGTCGAAATTGGGTATACGTGGAAGTACCCTATACGTATAAAATTTGCTGATGTGATTGCTATGTTTAATTGCTGTATGAATACGATGTATATGTATAAAATACTAGTTTGGTAAAGGGACAACCCTAGTACACACTTCCCTAGCATACGTCATGTATGTTGAAATATTGCATTCCAAGTGTTGGTGAATTCACTTGTGAGTGTAAGTGCTTAAGTGTTAGAATCCTAGGTAGGTCTTTGAGATGGGATTCTCGGCTACCTTAGAGTCACATATGACACTCTCCATGTGGTTGTTCACTCTAACCACTCGCCTACGAAATTTAAGTAATTGTATCCCTATTTACATAATGTTTTATAACATGCTTTTGAACATGCTTTGTGACTTGTCTATTAACATGCTTTATGTTATGCTTTATAATATGCTTGCTAGTGTTCTTGAATTACCATGTTATCATGCCATATTTCACATGCTATGGTTAGGATTTGACTGAGCTTGGGACTATGTTCATAGTCCAGACATCCGGTATCAGACTTGAAGATGTGGTTGGGATTCGTTCCGCCACGCATGATGTGTTGGTGAACCCGTGTCGTACTTCGGTTGGCGATAGTGGTTGGCCACACGAGGTGCTTCTGCGCCTCATATCGTCCAACTTGTTGTGCGCTCGAGCCAGCCGAACACGTCAAGTAAACCGTGTGCCTTATGTATGTTCACCATGTTTGGTCGCTAATGCTTGAACCTAGGGTACCAAACTTACCAGTGATAATCCCGTTAACCATGGTACTCGATCCGCTAAGACTCATGAGCCGGGCATGGTGGTATGGGACACCGTGGTCGAGCCGCCGCCTACGCCGGGGCTACGTGCCTCCCCGTAGTGACCAGTGAGCAACTCAACTCGTGAGCCGATTATGGTGGTATGGGACACTATATTCGTGCTGTCGGCCTACATTGATAAGGTGATGGGGGAGTGGTGCAACCTTTGTGCGTAACAGCCCTGGCAGCCCTTTGTAGTGACCGCGAGCATACTCTGAAGTTGCAGCGTGCCTTAGGGTTCGCCGCGATATATAGAGTATGAACTAGGCCTGTTTCTGTATAGTTGTATCGTGATGAATCGTTTAAGGGGTGATGGGGGAGTGGTGCAACCTTTGTGCGTAACAGCCCTGGCAACCTCTGCAGTGACCTAGAAAACACACCATCGTCGATATTAACTAGACCGACGACCCTAGATTGGATCATGTTTGGATATGATACAAGGGAGGTACCTTAGTTTCCCAATCCCGCCGTTTGAAACGAACTAATTAAAAACTCGGTAATCATACTCATCATGCATCGCATGTGCCCTGGGAAGATGTGGAGCACCGTGGGATGTAAGCATGCGCGAACGTGAGATGGTGTCGCTTGAGGAGTATGTCGGAGAGGGCATCCATCATACCGCATTCATACTTGCATTAATCAGAGTAACTAGGAGTGTTTGATTTACTGCTTTATCATTACTGCTTGACTGTATTGATAACATGATAACTTATGTCTTATCGTTCCACTGAGTTAGCTACTCACTCCCACGTTACGGGATGGTGTTGCGCACACCAACCAGACTCTGTCTCAGGTTTAGGCGATCCGACTATTCTGGAGGCGGAGCCCGATTATGACGAGGACCAGGAGGAGTTCTCGTATATGCAGTTCGCTGGCGGCTTCGACTAGGCTGCCGGGACTGATGGGATTTACAGGGATTGTACCTAGTTCATTTTGACATTTTGTTTATATAAACAGACATGTATATTGTGACTCAGAAGGATTCATACTCTGGATAATGAATCGTTTATTTTTCTTCTTTACATACATATATATACAGTTCAGTCTTCCGCTTGCTTTTATTCAACTGATCTGGAGTATGAATTACTACTTTGGTATAATCTCATCATGTTTACTGCTCTAACACAGACAACATTCAAATATCATTAAACATGTTGCATAAGGGATGCGTTGGAACTCGGGAGTTGAGTTACACTCGACCCCCGATTTTTAGGGCGTTACACTCATTCAAATATAGAATAACTCTTCGATCAATAATATCATTCTTGAAGTTAACTTTGCACAAAAGTATTTCCTTCATCGATTCCCATGAAGATTTATCACTCTGAGAAGAATCAAGAACTACTTTATATGCAGGATTTGATACTGCAGTAGCAGCTAATACACCAACCGATTCACCAGCAAGAGAACTTCCAGGACTATTTTCGTCCACCTGTCCATACTCAAATTGAATTATAGAATTACAATAGAGGTTTCTCACTGTCCCATCATAACAGATAACGACATCTCTAAGTGTGACCATTAGATTTTTAAACAAAGTTCCTAGTTCAGTAAGTCCTCTGGAAGAACGGATCAACACTTCCCTAGATGATATGGAATGGACCAACTCTTCATAGGGGGTCAGACCTTGAAAAAAGGAGCTCTTAACTAACCCAAATGCCTCAGAAGGATAGTCAACACCATTAACAGAATACTTATTTTGGAAGTGGAAACTCATATCCTCAACCAAACGCCTTGAATAAAACTTCCCTTGGTCATAAAGTTCAAGCCCCAAAAAGCCAAGTTGTTGAACAACCTTACTGATAGCTGAATCATTTTTAGAATCTATCAAATTACCCAAAGAAGATAACTTTAGAATACGAGTCACGATAGGCAGTTTTACAGTTTTCAGGTAGCTTTCCACTTGCAACTCTACAAGTTCATTGTAATTTAATCTCAAGTGAAGCAACAAAGGTGATATGTCCTGAATCTTCTTCTTTATATCTTCAAGAATGTGACCTTGGGAATGTCAAAATCATTCAAGCCAACACTATATCCTTCTAAAAGAGAATCTCCATCAGCAATGACTACAACATATTAAAGAACTAAACAGCCTCTTCTGTTCCCTTCTTGTCAAGAATAGAAGTAACAATCTCTGTGAATGATGACTGCAGTAAATCTCAATTGAAATCAATCCTCACCATTTCACTTTTACTGATCAAATGCCATTTTTCTTATAGTGATGGCAAAAGATATTGTATATAGTTGTAAGGATTGTAATCATTCTCTTTATATAGATTAAGAAAATCTCTCTAAAAAGTACCACTTAGAAAGAGAGTTATGAAAATTGTTTGGTTGGGTCCTATTTTCTCTTTATATCCATGTTAGTATGACCTTATGAACAGATAAAATCATGTGGACCTTAGAAAGGTTTTGGCTTTCAAATGTTGAAGTCTGTTAGAACCATTATTTCATTTGGTGTGATCCACTTGAGCTTTAGATCTCTCTCTATTTTTTTTTCTTATGCACTGAAATGAGTTGGTGGCACAAAATGGATGGCATGGACATGACATATTTATCACTGTGGGCTCTACAATTTTTATCAGTATAGAAATCCATGAATTCTCTATTTGTAATATATGAAGGGTTGAGTAAACTAGTCTTTTCTTGGATTGAATCTGGTTGTTTGTAATATATGTAGGAAGGGCTCAAAAGAAGTTTGAACAAGAGAAGATACCAAGTAGCCAATTCAAGGCAAGGCATAGCCAACAGTTGAAGTTCCGGGTAATTTCTTTTGTATGGGTCCTAGTTTAGGGGGGGGGGGGGGGGGGAGTGTTTAGTTAGGAGGGTTAAAGTCAATATTTGGAGTGGGCCACTTGGGTCATTTCCTCTTTTATTGAATTGAGTTGTTACCGATTTTGTAAATAGGATTCTTATCAAACAATGTTGTGAATTATTTTTTGAATGACTATCAGGTACAAGATTAAAATAATAAAAATAATAATTTATCGATATATATATTTTTTACAGATATTTTAGCGATGGACCGAATCCGTCGCTAATTTCTGAAAATTGAAAATCAACGACGGATTCGGGGTCCGTCTCTTACTCATATTAGCGACGGACTTTATCTGTCACTAATTTCTTACCGTTGAAAATCGACGACGGATATAAGGTCCATCGCTTACGCATATTAGCGACGGACCTTATCCGTCGCTAATGATTTTAGTGACGACTAATTTTTTGAATATTACCGATGAATTTTTTATATTTTATGTTTACGATAGATTTTATTCGTCACTATGATGCGACGGACCTTATCCATCACAGATTAAACAATGGATATAATCCGTCATAAAACCAAAAACGACCCAGTAAACAGCAGCGGACCAAGCGACGGATGAAGTCTGTCATTTTTTTAGTTTTACGACGGATTTAGCCATCGCAAAACAACGATTTTGGCGTAGTGAGGTTCACATCTCAGTTTTGAAGGAGCTTTTATAAGGTGAGGGGTCTTCCTTACAGTTCAGCACCGCGTATCATCCGCAGACCGATGGGCAGACCAAGAGGTCAATCAGATCCTAGAGGATATGCTCAGAGCTTGCATTGGGTAGCTGGGATGAGCATTTACGCCCAACTGAGTTCGCATATAATAACAACTATCAGGCAACCATTGGCATGACTCCTTTTCTGGCATTGTATGACAGATCATGTAGATTCCCTAGTTATTGGACCGAGGTTGGAGAGCACCATCTCCTAGGTCCCGATCTTGTGCAGTAGACAGCAGAGGTCATCGATTCATCAAGCAGAGGATACGCACATCTCAGAGTTGACAGAAGAGTTTTGTTGATCGTCGGCGTCGTCCCTTGGAGTTTGTCGTTGGGGACTGAGTGTATCTCAAGGTCTCACCCATGAAGAGTGTGGTTTGATTTGAAGTGAAGGGCAAGCTCGTCTCGAGATTTATTGGACCTTTTGAGATCACTGGGCGCATTGCCGCCATGACCTATAGACTTGCCTACCACCTTAGTTGTCTGGCATCCACAGCGTTTTTCATGTTTCTATGTTGCGAAAGTGCAGGTCAGACACCATTCCTATGATTGATTGGCAGCCCCTAGAGGTCCGTGAGGATGCTTCCTACATTGAGTAGCTAGTTCGCATCCTTGATTGGAAGGAATAGGTCCTCCGGACCAAGGTTATTCCTTTGGTGAAAGTGCAGTGGGGTCACCATAGTGTTGATGAAGCGTCTTGGGAGCGTGGGGCTGAGATTCGAGAGTGCTATTGATTGATTATGCCTTGTATTGTGTTTTGATATATGTAATTATGCAATGCAATGTTTTCTCTTCCTTCTTGTTTTATTCCATGTGATAGTATAAATTTCGAGGATAAAATTTTTAATAGGGGGAGAGCTGTAAGGCCTGTGTCTTAGTATCTTGTTGTTCTTTAGGATCCAGCGATTCTCCCCGTCGAATTTCAATGACTTGCGACCTGCAGACAACTTTTGCGTGCGACCTTAAGTTGTACACTATAGACCCGAGTTGACTCAACCCGAAACCTGTACCATTGTGACCGCGTCATTGCCGCAGCTCCAACATTGCGCCTCGTGTGCCATTCTGATACGTAAACTAGGAGTTTTGACTCGCACATAATCTCGATTATAGATCGCACATTGTGGGACCCTATATTTCATGGTAAATAAAAATCTCTACAACCCATCATGAGGATGACATCATCCTAGGCTACCTAGCCTAGGGTGACATCACCCTAGACCTCCCCATGTTTGCTAGTCATAATGAAAAGCATGCCCTCTCTTCCCCATGCTCTCTTACAAACTCATAATTACCCTACAAAATCATAATTTCTCTTACAACTTCATCATTACTCACATATACCTCTCTCTCCCTCCCTTTCTTTCTCATTTGCAAGCCAAGAGAGAGCTTTGACGTCCCACCTTGGAGAGAAAAACCCCACATTTTCTAGCCCTCTTTCACCATTAATCTCACTCGATCCAACCCTTAGATCACCATCTCCACCATTGAAGGAGAATCATAGGAGCTTTGGAGCACTAAGGAGGAAGAAGAAGGAAAGGTGGGTGCATTCTTAGGTAGATCTTCCTATATTCTAGCATGGGGCAAGTGGGACCCACCAATCAATGGTGGGGATCCTATCTTGGATCCTAGGTGTGGCTAATGGCCCACCAAGCTCGCATGCATGTACCATGATGGGGCCTTCTCTATGGACCCCATCATGATGTTTTTCTTTAATATCTTGCATGTATAGAGGCCATCTAGGCCCTGATTTATGGTGGAAATGATCTTTTAGGTTTGAGGGCCCACACATGGATGAGACCCATCTTGATGTATGTATGACACCTAGAGGGGCCCCTCCCACAATCGTTCTCTCTCTCTCTCTCTATTTTTCCATGATGATATGTGGCCCACCTGATGATGCATGTATTATATCCAGACCGCCCGAACAATGGGGTCGGCCGACCTTGCTGCCCACTGTCCACGGCCAGCAGGCCCACCATGATGTATTTATCGACGCTACCTATTCGTTTGGATAGGCCTGGATGAAGGGAAAAACAAATATCATCTTGTATCCAAGCTGGTGGGCCACCACGTGGACCACCTTAGTGTATATGTTGTATCCCCATCGTCCAGCAGGCTAGAACGGTGGGGCCTGCCTTGATGTATGTATCTGTCTGTATAGTCCAGCAGGATTGGAACGGTGGGACCACCTTGATGTATGTCATCCAGTCCCTGGACGTGGGACCCACCTACTATACATGGGGTCCACCTGATGTAATTGATCCACGCTGTCCTGCAGCTGTGGACCCCACTATGATGTATTTATCCACACCGTCCAGCCACCTAGGATGGTGGGATCCACCATGATGTATGCATTGTATATCCCCGTTGGCCATCAGTTGGTGGGGCCCATTGGTGATGTGTGAGGCCCACCATATCTATGCATTCCATCTAGGTTGTCCAGTTGTTTGGACGCCCATACAGGCCAGGATGCTGCTGGACTGAATGTCCAACAGTTGTCCATTTTGATGTATGTATTTTATCCTCTCCATCTATCTATTTTGTGGCCCACCTTGCTAAGGCCCACCTTCTATTGACCCACATAAAGTGGGACCCACCAAATGCAAAACTTTCTAAACTGTCGAACCATTTTGGGATGTCCGGCAGGGCTGGGACGCTACTAGACCGACTGTCCAGCAGCAAGCCCACCCTGATGTATGTGTTGTATTCATGTTGTTCAGCTGGTGGGGCCCCCTGTGATGTGTTTGGTCCACCATGGAGTATTTATGCTATCCAGATTGTCCATCTGTCAAACGCCCAACAGGCCCAGGACGTTGGGTGGGCTGGACGTCCAGCGAGTGCCTACCTTGCTATATGTGTTGTATTCATGCCTTCCATCTAGTGGGGCTCACTATAACATGTATGGGCCACCCTAAGTATTTATTCTATCTAGATAGCCTATTTACTGGACCCCAGCAGGCCTAGAAAGTTAGGTGGGTTGGATATCCAGCAAGGGCCCAAAATTGCTGCAAATAGTTATCTTGAAGTTATGAGGCCCACCAGATTAAAGGTGTTATGTATACACACCATACATTTATTTTTCTGAGATTATGGGCCCCTTTAATGCTATGAGAGGCCCATCTTTCTTCTAATTAAAGTAGAACCATGCTGTCCAGATTTTTGGACGTCCAGCAGGCCTAGATGGGCTAGAGGTCCAACCTTAGAGGTCTCTTTGATGCATGTGTTGCCCATCCATTGTGCTAGGCCTTGTCGACTATTTGTAAGCCAACTAAGATGTATGTGATTGTATCTATGTTGCCCATCCAATTTACCAAAATTTGGACTGACCTTTAAGGCCCACAATGATATATGTGATGTGCACCTAGCCCAACTATTTTCTGGGGCATATGGGCTATACATGAGGTCCACCATGATGCATGTATTGTATGTTCCCTTGGCCATTGTATTTTTGGGCTATGGGCTGTCCCAAGTAGCTCGCCTTAATGTATGTAGACTATGAGCCATTTCTTGGGGCTACCATGATGTGTGAAATGATATGTATGTTGACCATTCTTTTCCCTAGGTAGTACACGGGCCATGGGCCCCATTGTAAGTTAGATTTCATGGTGAGCCACACTCTAGGGGACAATGGTGGTTAAATGTCCACGTTGTGAACCTCGATGGGGCCTATTGTTAGGCCCATTCTCCCTTATTTGGGCCCCCATAAGTGTTACTTATTTAGCCTTAGTGGGCTAACCCAAACCATTGGGCCTCCATTATTGTTGATGCTTCCATTATGCCTTATAGATTGTCCAAGTCATTAAGCTCATCTTGTGCTTATTGGGCCCCTTAGGAAGATTAGTTTACTACGTGATGGAGCAGGTGAGGAAGCCCACTCCTTGTTCTTAGGCCCATTCTTGATATGAGTAGGCCATCTAGGCCCATCCTAGATATGAGGAGAGTACATCATCACCTCTTGCCATAGATGAAAGAATATATAGTATCAAACTAGGCATATCCACTGTTGATGTTATGGATTAGATCCGCTATCCTTCTATGGACCTCATCATGTATATAAGCTGATTATTTATTTATAGCTATGCTAGTATACTTTATCTAGTATGACTCACTAAGTATGTGATAGCATAACATCATGATACATGCCTGTAAGCATCATACGTATGCTTGATATGAGGAGTGACTGATCGTAGCATATACCATTGGGTTGATTGTTTATGGGACTCCCTGATAGATGGAGTTGCCCCACATGAGCATGGGGTACGTGTAAGTTTGATGCATGACTGGATAGTATGACTCATGCATCTTTCATTGTGTATGATCGCTTTATGCCCTAGCGACATCAGGGCTGTGGCCTCCACAAGTATAACGTGGATGGTAGGATTGGATACCAGAAATACTTGGTTCCAGCATGGGGCCCTATGGATGTCCCTAGGTGAAAGTCCCAGAACCTTTATGGTACCAAGAGGATGCTCCAACGTCGAGACCAAGTAGATACATGAGCACCCGAGTGTCGAATACCAGTAGGCTGCATCTCCCACTATGTCGTGGTCCGTTGGAAGGGGTTGTGGCCTTATTCGCCCGAGGTGTAGGGGGTAAAGCTAGGCTAAGTTTGACTAGCTCGGGAATGGGTCCGCTACTGATGAGCCGGGTAGATATTGGCTGACTACTGGCCAGGCGGGTAGTGAGGTCTCTTGCGCTCACATTGATTGTGCGCCTGGGGGAGGGACAGTCATTACGGAGTGCACTAGACCCCGGTGATATTCCAGAGATGGGCTGTAGTGATATGTTGATTCAGATGAGGACTAGCATACTTGAGCTGTATCTTGCATATGTCATTCGGCCATGTAGGCTTTATATCACATAAACTTGGTACGGCTGATAGCATTCATGGACTTGGCAGCATTCTTCCGCATACTTTGATATTGCATACTTGACATATACCTTATGCATACACGTACACCACCCTCTAAGCTTTCTATAAGCTTATGCACGACCATTGTATGCAGGTGAAGCTAAGACGTAGCAGCACTGAGGCAAGAGCGTGCAGTTGAGCTTCTGGTGTTTAGTTATCTATATTGTATTTCCCTTCATACCTTATACCTAAAAGCTTTTTTAATATTAGTGGATATGTGGTGTTGTTGTTGTTGTTGTTGTGGCTTGGTTATGCTTATGATTATGCTTCCTTACAAAATTTATATTAAAAATCCTTCTTATATGATCCCAGGATCGGAATCTGGTATATGGGTGTCGGGAGCCAAGAATTGGGTACTACGGAGGCTGTCGGCGCCAGATTCGGTGATTAAAAATTCTGTGAGCCCGATCCCCGAGTTTAGGGTGTGATATACCATGCATATGAGACAATGGTGAACAAGAAGATTTACCAATCTCCACAACTCCAAATAGATTAAGAAGATAACTAAAGCCTCCACATAATCTACTATAATTAAAGTCACAATAAATCATAGAAAACTGGAAATATTCCTCAAATCAAACTAGAACTGAATGATTGTTTAACATAAACAATAATCAAAGCAAGATAATCATCCTAACATGCTACAAGCTTCACCTCCTAGCCCTAGATAAGAGGTTTAGTTCACCATAGACATGATTGAAACCAAATCTCTTAAACAAAATATGAAAAATAAACCAAAGAAGAAGAAAAACTCATGAGAGACGGTTCCACCCTTTGGATATGTTCTTTGTAACCTAATTCGTGTTTATAACTCCTTGGAGAGCCCATATTTATAGCCTTTGTCCATCCGACTTTAGAAAACCACTTAAATTTACGCACTCTATGTAATACTTTCAATGCCATCGAATAGACTTCGATGCCATCGAAGGAAGAATTCCGGTTTGAATTGGATTTGAAAGTCGTGCCCTTTTGTATTGTGTAAGTTGTCGATTTCATCAAGCGTCCCTTCGATGTCATCAAACAAATCATCGATGCCATCGAACATATCCTCGATCCATCAGAAAATGTCCAGAATGTTTCAGCGAATTGCTTTAGAATTCTTCAAAAATCTTGATGTCATTGAGCAGGGCTTTGATGTAGTCAAAAAATGCATACAATTTGTCCAGTAACCAAACTTAATTTTTAAGTAAGTTTGATGTAATTGATCGGGTATCGATTCCATTAAACACTTCAATGCCATCGAAGGGTGTTCGATGTCATCGACAGTAATGCTTCACATTTTTGGATTTCTGCACTTTGATCTGTCGACATTCTTCCTTCTTCACTTGGTTTCCTTGAATCTTGGGGACTTGGGATCTCCAATCTTAGTCTCCTACGAGTCATCCTTTACCTTGGTGATTCTTGAGCATCAAATTCATGCTTTTAACATTCTTTTCAATCCAAGCTCTTGAACTCACTTCGCAATAGAAACATGTATAAAAGATACACATTAAGCATTATCATGTTCATAAAACTAAGATATAAACAGGGGAAATATGTAATATTTGACACTCAACATGTAGCGGATATCCATGAGTTGAAATCACAACTCATGAAATGTTAAATCCGAGTTTATATATATATATATAGAGAGAGAGAGAGAGCAGGTCGAGCTGTGTGGATCCCACACTGATGTGTGTCTAACATCAACACTGTGCATTTGATGAGTCTCCTTTAGGTTATGGGATATCCCAAAAATCAGCCATCTACGGAACTTAGGTGGCCCATAACATCTAAAACCATGTGCATACATGCCTAAAACATATAAAAGCACTTGATGGGGCCCACTTGAATTTTAGATGCAGCTGAAACTTGGTCTGACCCATCATCGAAGTGGGACACACAAAATGGAAGGGCTGGATTTGTGAACCACATCTCAGTGGGCCCAATAAATTATTATGAATGTTTTAATGGGAGGGTAACCCCTCTTAACTGTGCATGTGGTGTGGCCCACCTAAGTCATGGATTGACTTGATTTTTAAGCTCATGGCCCACCATGGAATGGTTCATCTAACTGACGGGGTAGATGTTCGACACACATCATGGTGGGCCCACATAGCTCGACCTCAATAGAAGTTCCCATGAGGTCGACCATGAATAGTACCATTTCCATTATATATATATATATATATGTGTGTGAAAGTGCCCTTGTTTGTCAATATACGTGAGTGTTGAGTCTATTAGTCCAAGTGAGACCTGAGAAGAAGACATCAAGACCAAGCCTCAACAAAAGATTAAGGCCATGATCAAGCTTAAACTGGTAATCCATAGCCTCATCATCCCACAACAAACCTTAGCAGGTATATGACCCCATATAATCCCAACTTACCCTATAAAATGAATTAAAACATCTTCCGGTCTGGTTGGTTATAATGCACAAAGAGTATAAATGGAAGAAAGAAACAAAACCTGAAAAATTACAAGTCATGGTCGAGTGCATCGAACTGCAATCGAGGGAATCTTCGATACATCGAATATCATTTGATATTATTGAACGATCGTCCATTCTGTCCAGCAATAAAATGAAATGGAAACCTCGATGGCATCGATTGTTGTTCGATATCATCGAAGTCATGCTTTAATAACATCGAATTGACTTCGATTACTTCACCGTTGGACATCTTCCAATGAAATCAGAAAATACTCGAAGGGTTCCTCAATGACATCGAAGCATCCTCGATGTTATCGATATCATCGAAGTCTATTCGATAGAAACAAAACTTACTCAGTTTTGTCCAGCAAGCTTTTTAAAGAAAATCTATTTTCTTCGAGTTCATCGAAGACCATTCAATATCATCGAAATTCAAACTTCGATGTATCGAAGGACTCTTCGATGGAATCAAACAGGGGACAAAACTGTCCAACAACCTTTGTGTTTTTTAAAGAAATCTTGATAAAATCAAGTGTCTCTCGATGAATCGAAGTGCACGTCGATATCATCGAATGATGCTTGATTAAAAACAGTCAGAATCTATTCTACTCTCAAATGAATATATTGAGTAGAGAGTTGATTCAATCGAAGTTGTTTTGATGATTTTGAAATTCAAATTTCGATAACATCGAACACCCTTCGATGGCATCGACGATTTCAAAATTCTGTTCATTTTTTTATCATTGGGATTTTACTCTATAAATACACTAGTGTTGCTCTTGGTAAAATGAGTTAGAATCTAAGAGAGTTTGAGCCTGTTATTCCAAGATCTACATACTCTCTTACTCACTCTCTCTTTCTCATTAGAGTTCATCACTCAATCCTTTTCTCAAGCATCAACTCATCATTTTATATGCTTGGATTGATTTATGAACTCTAGCATTCAGAGAATTTTTAACTAAGTATACCTATCTTTGGAACTCCTGAATGCATAGCTCATGGGAACCTTCTCTATGTTCATTGAAGATCATATCATATCTATAGAAAATAACTAAAACCATAAACCTCACAACCTCCAAGCATTCATTAATAGCATCAACAAGCAGGTTGCGATTCAAAGGGAGTTTAAGATTATTCATCATCATTAAAGATCTTCACATTGTGCGAGAGTGAGACTCATCCACTTATTTACAAGTACTCAGAGTCTAATGTGTCTGAAGCCCTTTCCTTGTATACGATTGGGATTCAGAGTTTGAGTGTCAAACTCACCAAGTCCTAATTGTAGGACTCCGATGGGAGAATATGTTGTGTCCTTGTGTAAGACGTGTTTGCTTTACGTAGGCATGGGATGCCTTGTGTAGGATCCCAAGTTGTGTCCTTAGGTAGGATGAGTTTCCTTGTGTAGGCATTTAAGGGAACCTTGTGTAAGTCCCTTAGTTAACTTTGTGTAGGTTGTGAAGGTTCATGGTTAACCTGATTTAAAATAATTGGATAGTGAAATCTGATACACTCTAGGAGAGAGCGCGTCCACTGGGAGTGGAGTATGCAAGTAGCCAAACCACTACACATGATTTGTTTGGGATTTCTTTGAGTATATTTATCTGGTTATGCTTATGTTTATCATATGATCATGATGATGCATGATTTAGTTAATGTATAAGTGTTGATAGAAGTCACATCCCACACACAATATACACTATCCTTATAGGTTTTGTTTTTATATACAAATCTTATATAAGCCTGTGTAAATTGGACCCTCTATTGGCTTGGAAGCCATAGAGTTACTTTGCCTTACTTCCTTTGCTTTTAAGTTAGGCATAATTTGTTATTAATAGATAACAAGTTTTGAAAAAGTCCTATTCACCCCCCTCTAGGACATTTAGTGATACTTCATACTTTAGTACTAGTAATTCTACCACAATTTCAATTAGTATCAAAGTAGTTTACTCTTGAAGGGTTTAACAACCTAGAGGGAGATCCTTAAACTGAAGTAAGAAATATGGCCAAAGGAGAGGGAGCATCAGTCTCTCGTCCTCCTATTTTCAATGGTTCAAAGTATGCATGTTGGAAAGCAAGAATGAATTACTTTCTGCAATCCTTGAATCATGAAGTTTGGGAAATAATTGAGAATGGATATGTGCCACCAACTGAGAAATTGTATTAGAAAATGACACAACCATCACCAATCCCAAACCAAAAGAGAAATGAACAGCTTTTGATAAAGAGAATAAAACAAATGAAGCAAGAGCCATGCATGTCATTTACTATGCAGTTTCTGAAGAGGTATTTAACCAAATCAGTATGAGTAAAACCTCGAAAGAAGCATGAGATCTATTGGAAACCACTCATGAAGGAACCAACACAGTAAAAAGATCAAGGTTGCAGTTCTTAACAGCTCAATTTGAACAATTAAAAAAGGAGGAAGATGAGACCTTCGTGGAGTTCTATGCAAAACGAAATATCATATGCAACTCCATATGTGGACTCGGAGAAATAGTTCTTGTGCCTAAAATCTGTAGGAAAAATCCTAAGATCACTTCCGGAACAGTTTAACTCTAAAGTAACCACCATAGAAGAATGTAGGAATATTGATGAGATGAAAGTAGATGAATTGGTTGGTTCTCTAGAAACATTTGAACTACATCTTAAAACACCCATAAAATTCAAAAATAATGTTCTCAAAGTCTCTAAAAACATGAATACAATAGAGGAAGAAGATAGTGAGAATGGAGATGGAGATGAGGAGGTTGTCCTCCTAGCTAAGAAATTTAAAAGATTCTTTAATAGGTACAGCGGGAAACCATACAATAACAAAGGAGTTCATCTGGTCCACAAGTGCCAAACTGGCAAAACCTTCAACAAGTCTAAAGAACTTCAATGTTACAACTGTAGAAAATATGGTCACATTTCTACGGAATGCCCTACAAAGAAATCTAAAGGGAAAGCTATGGCTGCCACTTGGGATGACACTATGACTTCAATTCAGATTCAAGTGAGTTAGAAAGTGATGAAGACCAAAAGTCATTGAAGATACTCATGGCCTCCACCACTATAGTCATTCCCAAGGAACCAGAAGAGGAAGATGAACTTAATCTTGAGAGAGTTAAAAATGGAAGAGGAACTACTTTTAGAAGTATCACCTTTGATAATCTAATCAAGAAAATTGAGCTTCTAGAATTAAAAATTGAGAGATTAAAAAGAGAAAACAAAAAATTAAAACTAGAAGTAAAAAATTCTGATCGTACAGCAGAACTAACTCAAAAATTCACTTAAAGCAATGAAAAGTTTGAGAAACTTCTAGGCATGGGTAGAAACTCCAAAAACATAAAAGGCATAGGATATGAATTAGATAAATCTAATTCTTCCTCTACCTCATCAAAGATGACAAATTCAACTAATCTAAATCAGAATATTTTAATAGAATTATTATGTCATCATTGTGGAAAGATAGGACACTACATATGGGAATGTCCTATATCTAGAAATCCTCATTTCACTTCCAAGACAAATCTCAAAGATATATCTAAATCATCTAGAAGTCACTCTAAGGAACATTCTTCTGGCTCAAAGAAAGTTGTTACCAAATGGGTAACAAAAAATAAATACAAGTGCCCTGAAAATGAAGAGATTAAATCAGGCACTTATAACCATTGCTCCAAGTAAATCAACTTACAGCCTTGACCATAGTTTAATACTTTTTGTAATGGGTAAGTACTCTATTAGGAAGCTATTAGAAGGAAAAGTGAGCTAAAGAAAGTCTTAAGGATTGATTAAAAAATATTGGTCAATAAGTAAATCATAGATATATAAAATTGATTCAAGAACATTAAAAGACATAATGATATTTTTTAGAATCAATTTACAATATATCTTTTGACTAATGAATGTATCATATATGGAGTTTGTTGAGATTTAAGCAATTTAGAAAATTAACTTATAAACTCAGCTTCTTCATATAAACTAGGTATCATGCAGTTTTATAAAACTCTTCTTAATGCATTGATACTTATTTTGAATCAGAGAAGGTTGATCTACTTCCATCAATCAATATTCTTACAAAAAATCAACCATCTCTACAGATTGATAGATGGTTCACATGACAATATTTAAGGATACATTACCTCGCCATCCTTGTGAGATATGTGTAAATTTTTCTTCTTTTATTTGACCACATTTTGCATGTACAAAATGCATATGTACTAATATAAATATGTGTACATCGTTTGAGATAGGCTAGATAATTTGAAATGAAAAATGAATTGTTTTGATAGTATCGAGGGATGTTCGATATCAATCGAACCACCTTTGATAACATCGAACACTACTCAATAGAATCGAAGCATGGCAAAACCACTCTGACCTATCTGGACTCTCTTCAATATCATCAAACATGGTTCGATAGAATCGAAGTATCATCTTCAATATCATAAAAAATGCTTGGACTCTCTTCAATAAAAAATGCTTGGCTCGGTCACAAGGCACACCCAGTTCGAACTCGGCTTGGATCGATGACCGAGCCAACATTTAGGTCAGCAATCAGACCAGTTCGAGCCAGGTTCACACTTTCGATCTGAGTTCGAGCTCAAGCTTTCGAGCCGAGTTCGAGTTCATTTTTCAAGCAGAGTTCTAGTTCGAGTTTAATTTTCTAGTTTAGTTTTCGAGTTTTTGAATATGAGTTCGAGTTTAATTTTTGAGATTATACGATGTCGGAACTCGGAACTAGGAAGTTGGAAGTATCAAATAAAATTATAATTATAATTTTACTACATACATAATATATTTAATAACACAAGTTACACAATAAAGTATAGAATAAAATATCAAATACAAATTGAAGACACTACTGTAGAGGAGATTCATCTGCCGAGCTCGAGCTACTATTTAAATCTTCATATTCGTACTCATTCACCTCTCTCGAATCAGAAGGTGGAGATAACTTTTTATCGTCCTCTTGTATAGTTTGAATTAGATTTTTCAAACTTTCTTTGTGAGAAGATTTATGAAAGTGCTATGTTGATAAACCCTAAGTATTGTCAAATTTTTGTGTGCCAAACCAATTTAAGTTTGTATCTTGATTTGTATCAAGCTTGTGCATCTGTTTATAGTGAATCTTCGACGTTTGTTTTATTTGTGCTGAATGGATCTATCTTATCTGACAAATGGATCGAAAGAAATGAAGACTTTCATTATGAGTGATTGTGGTTCAAGATCTGGAACCAGAAAAGTTCAAGAACTCAAGAGGTAGTTGAAGATCATGTTTAGTATATCGAGATGAATTAAAGCTAGTGAAGTGATCGATATATTAAAAGTTTTATCTCACAAGTAAGGTATAATGGAGTGACTTTCACCGTCTAAGATTTGTTATGAACTTTTGGAATTTTTACAAACTCTACGAGATCATTCAACCGAAAGAAAGTGCTTGACGGTCAAGACTTTCTTTTATAAGAGTCATGTGGTATCCATGACAGGCCACTTCATGTTACGAGAAAAAACATTGGGTGGTTCAAGATCTGGAATCCTTTAGAAAAAAGTTCAAGTACTAAACTCTCAAGAGGTAGTTGAAGATCATGTTTAGTATATCGAGTTCAAACTTTGAAGGTTGCAAGAATTAAAGCTAGTGAAGTGATCGATATATTAAGTGTACATATGTTTTATCTCACAAGTAAGGTATAATTGACTTAGATTGACCTTAGATCATTAAGTGATTAGATCATTTCATACTTTTGGTTAGTCATTTTGGTCATTTTATAAGTGTAAAATTTTGTTCTTTTGACTAGCCCTAACATTGGCTCGACCAGTCCTAGTGTTTCCTCGACCAGTCTAAGATTTGTTATGAACTTTTGGAATTTTTCTGTTAGTCTACGATCCGAATGAGTCAAAATGTAATCCCAAAGATCCATTGCTCAACCGGACATTGTGTGAAAGTGCTTGACCGGAAAAGCGGTCATGCGGTGCTAAGACTAAGTTTGTTTTCATAAAAGGGCTTAGAGCAGTATAATTTGGACTCACACGAAGGAGAGAGAGAAAAGAGAGGGAAGACCTTGGAGATGTGATCTTATCCATGACCGGATTGAGTAGGCCACTCGACGATCATGGGACCCATAAGAAAACCGTGCAAATGAAAAATCTTACCCATCACAAGAAGTTTTGAAAAAGGTGAGGTTTGGATAAGGCAACGCTTTCGTAAGCTGGTAGAAGGTCGATCCTTAGTTTCTGTTTTGAAACAATTTTTCACCTATAAATAGTGCTCAAATTTCAGAGTTTACTATTCAATTCTTATCATTCTTAAGTAATCACTCTGAGTTTATTTTGAGTACATTCTAAGCTATTTTGTGCATATTTTAGATTCTTTAAAGTAGCTCTTGTAATTTGATTTTGAATCTCTATTCCATTCTTATATTGAGAAGGGATATCTGATTTACCCTTCCTTAAGATCAAAATCAATACAAAGCCCTTGCTGATTTAATTAAAAATCATTTAGACTTAAAACCTTATACACTTGTGAGACTGAACATTGAACATCTACATTATCATCAAGTTGGTTCTACCGGGCTGCTTCAGAATCGTCATACAAGTAAGTTTTTGGTTTTTCTGTAATTCAATTCCTTTTTGGTTTGTGAGAATATTTCAGAAAATATCCATTTGTGGTTTATTTGAGGTGATCTAGAAAACTCAGAGCATGGAGTTTTTGAATTGTCTAAGCCCACTTAAAAGACACAATTGTGAAGGTTTTAAGTGAACCTTGAAAAGCCTATTTTGGATTAGTGAACGCTAATATCCCGAGGGGAGTGGATATTAAGAGTGAAGTAGTTGTGTGGCTGTTGTTTAACAGTAGGTGTGCACAAAAGCGAACCACTATAATTCTTTGTGTTTGGTGGATGTATGGTTTATTTCTTTACTGTTATGATTTAAGATTGTGGGATGTATTTGTGGATGTGAATGTTGTAATCTTTACATTTCAGCATTGTATGCTGAATGTTGTAATAGATTAGTTTCTATTTCTTTCATATCCTCTTCAGTTTGAGTTTTTGATACTCACCCACGTTCTAGTAAGGTTGTCCTACCATAAACCATTGGCTTTTGGTGTTAGGTTGTCCTTAGAACTAAGTTTGTATCGACCTCTCAATACTTGATTTTTGAGGTTGTTATTTCTTTTGGTTATTTGCAATTTATTTAGCTATCTTATTGTTTATAGTTCGCTTATTAATTTTTATTTAGCATAGTCCTATTCACTCTGCCCCCTCCCTCTAGGACATTTTACTCGGCATTTTCAAGTGGTTTCAGAGCCTAATAGCTTGTTTATTTGGATTTAATTCTTGAACTAACCGATCTGAGCATTTAAGGTGTCAAATTTTGATAGCCTTTCTATCACTAGGCCTCCACCTTTTGATGGCTCTAATTAAGCTTATTGGAAAGCCATAATGAGAATATTCTTGAGGTCTATTCATGAGAATATGTGGCAAGCCACAATAACTAAATGGACACCACCTACTATTGAAGTTCTAGACCTTGATGGAACTAAAACTCTAAAAGTTGCTTCTTATAGCACTTGGATCCCCTCTTCTTATTGGAAAGCCATAATGAGAATATTCTTGAGGTCTATTCAGAGTTCTAGACCTGACGTTGCTTCTTATAGCAGTGCCAATGTCAAGGCTTTAAATGCAATTACTTACACGCTATCACCAGATGAATTCAGGAGAATTATATCTTGTGATACTGCGACACAAGCCTGGGATATCTTAGAAATTACACACGAGGGTACGACTACTGTCAAGAAATCTAAACTACAAATCCTCACCAATAGGTTTGAGAAAATACGTATGGAAGAAAGTGAAACATTCATGGACTTCTATACTAAGTTGAATGACATAGTCAACTCTATGTGGGGTCTTGGAGATAGCATCCCAGAAAGCAAAGTCTGTGTAAAGATACTATGCTCACTACCTGAAAGGTTCAATTCGAAAGTCACAGCCATTCAGGAACTTCGTGATACAGACCATATGCAGGTTGAAGAACTGGTTGGTTCTTTACAAACCTACGAGTTAAAATAACAATTTATCGCCCTTAAATCTTCTAAAAGTATTTCTCATGAAAATAACAATTTTGATTTAGAAACTTCTGAAGATGATATGGCCCTTCTAGCTAAAAAGTTTTACAAGATTTTTAAAAGTAAAAAGAGGGTTGATGTTCAAATACCTGTTGAAAAGAAAAGATCAAGATATAAAAATTGGAAATATCTAAAAGACAGCCAATGCTACAATTTCCATGAATATGGGCATCTAACAAACAAGTGTCCTAAAAAGGACAAACCTAAAAAGAAAGGTATGTTGGCTACATGGGATGAATCTTCCTGCTCTTAAGCCTCTTCCGAGTTAAGAGATTTTGAAACTGAGTCGGGTAATGATGTTAAAGCCCTAATGACTTTAGCCAAGTTCACTTTCTCAGATAATGATACAACTAGTGAAGAAAATCTAGGAAGTGATCATGAGAATGAAAAAGATCTTCAGGATGCTTAGGATGCCCTATATAGGGAAAGTTGTAAAATAGCTTTTAAATTAAAACTTCAGAAAGAAAAAATTTTAAAATTGAAAGAGAATTTTAATAATCTAGTTTTGGAAAAATCACACATTTTAGATTGCTTTAAAAAAACTAAGTGTGACTTAGATGTCCAAACGTCCCAAGTTGAAAACTTAAAATCTGAAAATGAAAACCTAAAACTAGAAGTCTCTTCACTCTTGAGTTTAAAGGACACATGGAGGTATGCCCAAGGTGACCCCAAATTAGAAAAACTTCCATCTGGATCTAAAAAATGTGGTGATCGATCTAGATTGGGCTACGATAAAAATACTCCTCCTAAAAATAAGTATACTCCTCCTAAATTTGTTAAAGGAGAATCTTCTAATTCAAAAGGGAAAAGTCTTAATCAAAATATTTCTAAAATAATTAAAACTTTTTAGTCCTTAAATCCTAGAAAGAACCATATCAACTATAAAAATCAGAACCGTAATCCTTTAGCTGAGAAAATTATAGACTTTCTTAAGGAGCTCTTAAAATCTAACTCAGTGGGTAGGACGCATAACAATTATAATTAGAAAAAACAAACTATGTTCCTAAATCCAAAACTATAATGAAATGGGTCCCTAAGGTTTCTTATTTAGTTACCCACACAGCATTCAAAGCCACAAGCCATTCAAAGTGGTACCTGGATAGTGGTTGCTCCATACATATGACAGGTGACAAAAGTCTATTCACTAGTCTTAAAGACATGAATGGTGGTTCAGTCACATTCGGTGATGGTAGCGACTACAGGATTGTTGGCCAAGGTACGATTCAACTCCCTAACCTCCCTCTATTTGAGAATGTTTTATATGTGGAAGGTTTAAAGCATAATTTATTAAGCATTTCTCAAATTTGCGATAATAATCACAGTGTAAAGTTTTCAAACCAAAAGTGTGAAATCTTAAATAAGAATGGTTTTGTAATATTAACTAGTCACAAAACTTCTGAGAACTGCTATATAGTTAGTAACTCAAGCTCATCTAAGCTATTGTGTTACATGGTCCATACCGATGAGACCGAACTATGGCATAAGCGCCTATGACATGTACACAATCGCAACTTATATAGATTGAGCAAAAGTGATTTGGTAAGAGGTCTACCCAAAATAAAGAAAATGGATAAGATATGTCGCGAGTGCCAAATTGGTAAACAAACAAGGAGTGTTCACAAAATGATAAACTCCAATGTCACATCTAAACCACTCGAACGTCTCCACATGGATCTCATTGGACCAACTAGAACAGAGAGTCGAGGTGGCAAGAAGTATATTCTGGTCATTGTAGATGACTTTACTAGGTATACTTGGGTAGTCTTCTTAAGAGAGAAATCTGAAACTCTCGATGAAGTAAAAAAGGCTACTTAAACGTATCCAAAATAAAAAAGAATTATAAGTCACTAAGATCCGTAGTGATCATGGGTTTGAGTTTGAAAATAGTAGTTTTGAGGAATTTTGTAGCGACTAAGGAATATCACATGAATATTCTACTCCCAAAACACCACAACAAAATGGGGTAGTGGAAAGGAAAAATAGGGTCTTCAAGAAATGATAAATGTCATGTTAAATAGTATGAAGCTTCCGAAAAATATCTGGGCTGAAGCCGTAAATACTGCTTGTTATATAATTAACCGTGTTTATCTAATAATAAAACTGCTTATGAGATGTGGTTTGATAAGAAGCCTTCTGTCAAATACTTTAGAGTTTTCGGCAGTAAATGTTATATCTTGCGTGACCAAGAACATCTAGGTAAATTTGACACCAAAAGTGATGAAGGGATATTTTTAGGGTATGCTCTGAATAGTCAGCATATCGGGTACTTAACAAGAGGACCAGTGTAATACAAGAATCTATTAATGTGGTCATTGATGATCATTTGAATACACATCTCTCAAGTTCAGAAGATGATGAGGCTCTTCAAATTGATAATACTCTTTATCTAATTAAAATAATAATAAACTACGAACAAATAAAGATCATCATACTGATCAAATCCTTGAAAATCCCCTCACTGGTGTACACAATCGTAAACAATTAGAAGATATGTGTAACTACGTGTATTTTACTTCTCAAATGCAACCGGCTAACGTAAAAGAAGCCCTAACTAATGAAAACTAGATTATAGCTATGCAAGAAGAGCTCAATCAGTTTGTGAGAAATGATGTTTGGTATTTAGTTCCAAGACCAACTGATAAACATATTATCGGAACAAAATGGATTTTCAAGAATAAGCCTGATTAACTTGGTAACATAATCAGAAATAAGGCTAGGCTGATTGTACAAGGGTACACTCAAATTGAAGGTATTGATTATGATGAAACCTTTACCCCAATAGCTCGTCTTGAATTAATCGGACTGTTTATATCCATTGCGTGCTTTTAAAATTTTAAAATATATTAAATGGATGTTAAGAGTACATTTTTAAATGGTGATTTGTATGAAGAAGTATACATTGAATAGCCTAATGGTTTTGAAGACCCTAAGCATGCTAATCATATTTATCGCCTTAAAAAGGCACTCTATGGTTTGAAACAGGCTCCCAGGGCATGGTACGAGAAATTAACAAAATTCTTGTTAAGTCATGAGTTTGTAATGGGGAGTGTAGATAAAACATTATTTGTTAAGAAACATAAAGATCATATTTTAATTGTGTAAATCTATGTTGATGACATTATCTATGGATCTACCTGTGCTAACATGACTGTTGAGTTTGCAGATCTTATGAAGACTAAATTCGAAATGAGCATGGTTGGAGAATTAAATTATTTCCTAAGATTGCAAGTCAAACAGCTTCCTGATGGATTCTTTATTTTTCAAACCAAATATGCTCTGAACTTAGTTAAAAGGTTCAGATTTGAGAGTAGAAAGAATTTTAATACTCCAATGAGTACCACTCTGAAACTCTCTTAGGATTCAACAGGTAAGAGTGTGGATCCTAAGTTGTATCGCAGTATGATAGGAAGTTTACTTTATTTAACTACGAGTCAACCTGTTATTGCTTTTAGCATTGGAATTTGTGCCAGATATCAATCAGACCCTAAAGAGTCCCACTTGATTGCTGTTAAGCGAATTTAGCGATATGTCACTAGTTCAGCTAATCTTGGTCTCTGGTATCCACATGATACTAGTGTGCGATTAGCTGGTTACACGGATGCTGATTGGGCTGGTAACATTGATGATTGTAAATCAACTAGTGGTGGTTGTTTTTATGTCGGGAACTGTCTAGTTTCCTGGCTAAGTAAGAAACAAAGTTCCGTTTCACTCTTTACTGCTGAGGCTGAATATATTGTTGTAGGTAATGCATGTACTCAGTTAGTATGGATGAAGAAAATTTAAGCGATTATGTAATTGTGCAAGAATCTCTGATGTTATATTGTGATAACACAAGCGCAAATAATATTTCCAAAAATCCTATTCAGCATTCACAAACCAAGCACATTGACATTAGGTATCATTATATTCATGAATTGGTGAAAGAAAAGATAATTTCATTAGAATATATTCAGACCGAGAATCAACTAGTTGATGTATTCACAAAATAGCTCGACAAAAATCGATTTGCAAAATTAAAATTTGAACTTGATATGTGCAAGATGAACTCTCTTGTTAGTGCTTCATTTTTTATTTCCTTCTAGATTTAAGTTCTTTGATCATCCTTAATCTTGATTTTTCTTTTTGTTTCAAGATTTATGGTGGTTTGAAAGTGTTTCTTCCTTAAAATCTGATTTGCTTGGAATCCTTTCATTCCTTTTTTTGCAAACCTTTATTTTCTTGTGACAATGGAAGGAAGAAATAGGAAGAGAACCACTTGCGGTCCCTCTTCTTCCCGTTTCGCATCCATTACCATGCGTCATCTTCGGCCTCCTAAAGAGGATCCCGAGAGTATGCGGGATTTTCATCTTAGAAATGTTATTATTGAGCACGTTGTCATTGTTGATCATATTGAGTGCTTCAACATTGTCCCTCTCCTTCAAGCTGTAGGATGGGAAAACGTACTATCTTGGGGCGGTCCTGCATACCGATCCATTACGCAGGGCATGTATGCTTGCATTACTGAGTTCTCTCAAGATGATTTGACATTTACTATGTCAACTAGAGAAGGTCCAATTAAGGTAGACTGTCATTTAATTTCAACAATCATGGATATACCTATTGTTAATGACGGTGTACCCATATTCATCTTGCAAGCTAGACCTTCTAAAAATGTTAAACAATTGATTATAAGAGTTCTCTGTAGCATGAATGCAGAATGGAACGGCGGTACTGCGCTTAATTCTAAAAATATGTTGCCCAGATTAGCTTGCATCGGATTTTTATTTCAAATGTCTATCCTCACTTAGGTAACAAGACTGAGCTCACCTCTTTTATGGCCCGCATTATGCATTCTGTTGCAACTGGCATTCATATCTGTCTTCTTTCTCTTATTTGTCATCATATTATTCAGTTTTGACTCCATCCTGGTCAAAGCGATACTCCTTTCGTTTATCTTATGACTGCCTTAGCTAATCATGCTTTGATAGCTATGCCTGTTGGAGAAGGTTCTATTAATCTCCTTCCTTTTAACAACTTTAATATCCATAAGATGAACCTGGACTTGGTACCTGGTCAAGTTGATGGGAATGCTGGAGGAGATGAAGAAGCTGAAGAAGCTAATGTTTTACCATAAGAAGACGTTAATATGGATGATTTATTTATTGAACTTGAATCAGATTCTGAGGTTGACCCTGTGAAAAGGCCTAGCTATATGTCTTAGAGGGGGGGTGAATAGGACTATGCCAAATAATTGTTATAACAGCGGATTTAAAAACAATATGATAGCCAAAATAAATCACAATGTAGGAAAGTAAAACAACCTAAAAAATCTGATCTTGAGAGGTTGATACAAATGTTGTTCTAAGGACAACCTTTCACCAAAAACCAGAGTTTATGGTAGGACAACCTTATTTCTAGAAAGATCTTTGTATCAAATCTCAAACCAAAGAGGAATACAGAATTAAGCACAAATTGAAATAAAGTGTAATCACAAATGTATTGTTCTAGGGCCAGCCATACACCATAAAAACGGCAGGGCAACCTTGCTGGAACAACTTTAAAAGAAATTGAATTTTAAGCAGATAAAGAAATAACAGAAAGTAAATTCTAAATTATTACAAAATTCCCACAATGCTTGAATTAAATGATTACAACATTCACCACCATACATACATCCCACAAATGAATATTAAAGATTAAAAATGTAAATCATTCACCCACAACACAAGGGATTATAGTGGTTCGCCTGTGTGTTTACCAACTGTTAAACAACAGCCACACAAAATGCTACTCCACTCTTAATATCCTCACACATGGGATATTAGCGTTCACTAACAAAATAGGTTTTCACAGGTTCACCCAAAACCTTTACAATTGTGTTTTTATCTGTGGGCTTACACAATTAAAAAACCCCACTTATGAGTTTTCCTGGCTCTCCTCAGATAACCAATACAACAAGATTTTTCTGCCAAATCTTGAAAGAAACCAAAATAGAAAGGAATTTACAATTAAATGTAAAATACCTGATTATCTCCTTCGTTGTAGCAGCCCGGTAGAACCAAATCAGAGTAAATGATTGAATGTTCAAGTTCAATGTCCAGTACTCAATTATAATGGTTCTAGTTCTAATAGATTTTAAATTAGACCAACTAGGGCTTGCCTTAATTGATTTTGATTCCAAAGAAAGGGAATAACAATTCCTCTTTTCAAATTAGATTGGATGAGTAGAAACAAAATCAATTAAATAAAGCAAAGAAAGAGAGTACAAAATAAGCACACTTAGTTTAGATGGAGCATAAAATTATCTCTCAGAAGTTTGACGAAGATTGGCTTGAAAAGATTAATTGATTGCTTGAATTCTTCTGAGTTTCGTGCTTTATTTATAGGTGAGCAGATCGCATCTTTGACTAGTCTAGGGAGCTCTTCGACTAGTCGAAGAAATAACATATTTGAAAAAAAATCGGGCACAATAAGCTTTGACCGTTCTACGACTGGTCGTAGGTCACCTTCGACTAGTCGAAGGTCTCCTTTGACTGGTCGAAGACCTTGTAATTTGTCGCTGGACTTTGAATCGAAGATTTTCGACTGGTCGTAGAAGTAGTCGACACTGTTCCTTCGACTGGTCGAACAGATTCCAGGACTGGTCGAAGACTAGCAGAAATTATTCAAATTTTATAACAAACTTACGACTGATCGAGGAATTTCTTGGACTAGTCGAAGCAGAGCTAGGACTAGTCGAAGAAAGCCTAGGACAAGTCCCCAAACTGCCCAAACATAAGTGTCGTATACATATGACTTATGTATCCAAAATGGCCTACTTCTAAGGTCAACCTATGGTCAAATAAACCCCAATTAAGAAGTAAGGACATTGAAAATATTAGGAACAAGTGACCTTTTAAGCCTTGAAATCTTGATGTAGCTCAACCTCGAAAGTGTAGTTCTATACGAACTGCCTTGTACTCTTCTTGAAGTCTTGCATTCTTGAGTCTTGTCTTGAGAGTAATACTGGAAGTCACGGTTGATCTTTGTACTTGTAATCTTTGCTTGTTGTGAGCTTTGCTTGTTTATGAATGTTGATCTTTAGAGAGGCTAGAGAGCTTCACTTATGCAAGTTATATAACAGTGTTTTTGTCACCACAAATTTGACAACCGACAGGGATATAAACTATAGCACTTACAATCTCCCCCTTTGTCAAATTAGTGACAAAACACATAAATACATAACACATAAACACATAACAAACCAAGATATAAAGAAACATAAACCAATTGACATCAACTGGCTTACCTGCAAATCAATATGTAACATTCAACATTCAACCATTCCAAACGTACTCCCCTCAAACATACTCCCCTCCCCCTAAGTAACATAGCCATACTCCCCCTTTTTGTCACAATATGACAAAGAGAATAACAAAATAAAGGGATATATGAGAGGAAATATAATGAGATAGGAGATAATAGCAGAAAAACAGAAACTGTCCAACTCAAAATCAGCATAGTATCACAATAAACAAATACCCAGCATAAAAGAAAAATAGTATCCAATTCCAAATCAGACGACTTAGTGCTAAGAATTTAAGTTAATACAAACCAGAATATCCCATATAGACTAGTCAGAATTAGAACTAGAAGATGGAGCAGGAATAGAGGGATCAAGTTGATGCATGCCTTTGTTCAATCGCCTAAGATATTTCTGCATGTACTTGAATTGAGAATCATGAGCAACAGACATGTTTTCTATCTTTTCATTCAAAATTTCAACTTTACCCTCCAATGCACTCAGACGTGCATTAAAATCAGATGGTACAAAATCTGGATCATTTGTTGAATCAGAATCCAGTTCCTCAAAGATATCATCCATATTAATGTCATCCCCTGTTTCTTCATGACCAGCACCACCACCATTACCACCTTGTTCAGGAAGTAATTCCAGCTTCATCTTATTGAGATTAGAATTGTTGAAAATCAGATGATGGATGGGTGCCTCATTAACTGGCATATCGACTAACATATGTGTAGCCAATACAGTCATTAAATAACCAAAAGGGATGTCACTATGACCAGGATGGAGTCTAAACTAAAGAATGAAATGAAAGATTAAGGATGGCAGACAAATCTGAGTACCACTGGAAATAACATGAATAACACGAACCATAAATGAAGTCAAGTCAGCTTTATTACCTGACCGAGGATACAGATTAGACACAAAGATTCTGTGGAGTACTCTGTATTTGGGTAACAAATACCTTGCGGGAAGCGCATTCCCTTTTTTAGTCCAGTGAACATCCATGTTGCACAAGTCTCTAGTGAGCATACGTTTTTCAGATACAGAGGGTTTATCAGTCAAATTATGAATAGGAATACCCTCATCATTCACAGGAATATCCATAGGGGCTGAAATTAAATGACGATCAATTTCAAATGGCCCTTCACTAGTAGATATTTTAAAAGTTAAATTATCCAGTGAGAAGTCACTAATAAATGTAAACATGTATTGGGCAATGGACCGGTATGCAGGCCCACCCCAATTCAATAAGTTAACCCAACCTACAGCTTTAAACATAGGAAGGATATCAAAAGGTGCAATATGATTAATATCAACAGGATGTTCAACAATAACATTACGAGCTCTAAGGTCTGTAACATAAGATGGATCATTATAATGAAATCTGGAGATAACGTTTGGTCAATCTGGAGGAAGAAGAAGGACCACGGGAAGTAGATTTTCTACCTCTAGAAGCCATATGCAGCAACAATAACAAGGAAATAAGAAAATGCAAAGGATTGAGAAATGGGATTACTCAAAACAAATTTTTCAAAATCAAATCCCCAAATCTCAATGAAATCCTAAATAGAAAGCTTCAAGTTAGAAAAGAGAGCAATCTAGACACTGATTTGTAAGAAAAACGTAAATGGAACACTAACCTTGAAGAACAAGAAAGGTGGGTTCGACAAGTCAAAGCTCGGCTCCTTAGAAAGGAAAAATAAAATGAGGAAGAAAGCAAAAATCCCCAAATTTAAGTGATTTCCGTGATCTACGACTGGTCGTAGGTCGACTGGTCGAGTATACTCACGACAGGTCGAAGGAAGTCCAGAAATACATATTTCTTGCAATTTTTTTAAAAAGAAAATGGAATTAAACCTAGTAAATATATAATACATGTAGGCATAAATAATCATTTTGAAATACACATGCCAAGATCAAATTTCATCTTATTAAACCTAATTTTATCAAGAGGTTTTGTGAAAATATCAGCTCTCTGATCTTCAGTAGGAATATATTCCAGAGATATAACTTTTTCTTCTACCAATTCCTGAATATAATGAAATCTAATGTCAATGTGCTTAGTACGAGAATGCTGAATAGGATTTTTTGAAATATTTATTGCACTGGAATTATCACAATGCAATAACATAGAATCCTGTTTAATTCCATAATCACTTAGCATTCGTTGCATCCAAACAAGCTGTGTACATGCATTACCAGCTGCGATATACTCAGCTTCAGCTGTTGAAAGTGATATAGAATTTTGTTTCTTACTAAACCAAGAAACTAAACAATTTCTAATGTAAAAGCAACCACCACTAGTTGATTTTCTATCATCTAGATTACAAATTTCAATCAACATCTGAGTACCCAAAGAAGTTGGACACTAGTCTCATGAGGATACCAGAGACCAAGATTTATAGTACTTGCAACATATCTAATAATCCGCTTAACAGCAATCAAGTGAGATTCTTTTGGATCAGATTGAAATCTTGCGCAAATACCAACACTTAGAGAAATATCAGATCTACTAGCAGTTAAATATAACAAACTACCAATCATACTCCGATAAAGTTTTGAATCAATATTTTTACCATTAGAGTCTTTTGAGAGTTTCAGAGTAGTACTCATAAGAGTATCAAAATTCTTGCCATTCTCAAATCCAAATCTCTTGATTAGATTCAAGGCATACTTAGATTGAGAGATGAATATTCCTTCAGGTTACTGTTTAACTTGTAAACCAAGTAAATAAGTTAATTCCCCAACCATGCTCATTTCAAACTGTGATTTCATCAAGTCTACAAACTCAGTAGTCAAGTTAGTACAAGTTGATCCATAGATGATATCATCAACATAAATTTGTACTATTAAGATACGATCATTATGTTTTTTAACAAATAGAGTTTTATCAACAGATCCCATTTGAAAATTGTGACTTAAAAGAAATTTTGTTAGTTTCTCATACCATGCCCTAGGTGCTTGTTTTAATCCATAAAGTGCCTTTTTAAGTCGATACACATGATCAGTATTTTTGGGATCTTCAAAACCCATTGGTTGTTCAACATATACTTCTTCATGTAAATCACCATTTAGAAAAGCACTTTTCTTATCCATTTGATATATTTTTATCTTTCTAAAACATGCAATGGATATAAATAGCCTGATAGATTCAAGACGTGCTACTGGTACAAAAGTTTCATCAAAATCTATTCCTTCGATTTGAGTATAACCTTGTACCACTAGTCTAGCCTTGTTTCTAATTATATTTCCACATTCGTCCGACTTATTTTTGAAAATCCATTTTGTTCCGATGATGTGTTTGTCTTTAGGTCTTGGTACGAGATATCAAACATCATTTCTTACAAATTGGTTAAGTTCTTCTTGCATTGCAACAATTCAGTTCTCATCAGAAAGAGCTTCTTTTACATTAGATGGTTTTATTTGGGATGTAAAACATACATAATTACATAAATCCTCAAGTTGTCTACGGGTGCGAACACCAGTGAGAGGGTTTCCAAGAATTTGAGTGGTTGGATGATCTTTAATAGTCCTCAATTCAGATTCTGTCTGATTTAATGAAGTATCGGGTTTATCAATGATTAGAACTTCATCATTATCTGAATTAGAGATTGGCTTATTTAAGTGATCATCAATGACAACATTGATGGATTCCTGAATCACACCAGTTCTTTTGTTCAGAACCCTATAAGCACGACTGTTTAAAGAATATCCTAGAAAAATTCCTTCATCACTCTTTGTATCGAATTTTCCCAAATTTTCACGATCTCGTAAAATATAACATTTGCTGCCAAAAACTTGAAAGTATTTGACAGTAGGCTTTTTATTGAACCATAATTCGTAAGCCATTTTATTATTATCTTTGCTAGTATAGACTCGGTTAATAATATAGCAAGCTGTATTTATAGCTTCAGCCCAAAGATTTTTAGAGAGCTTCATGCTATTCAACATGACATTAGCCATTTCTTGAAGCACCCTATTCTTTCTTTCCACGATTCCATTTTGTTGTGGAGTTTTGGGAGCGGAGAATTCATGTAATATTCCTTGGTCGGAACAGAACTTCTCAAAATTGCTATTCTCAAATTCAGATCCATGATCACTACGAATCTTACTGATTTGAGTAGATTTTTCAGTTTGAATCCTTTTGAGAACTTTTCTTACTTCTTCAAGGGTTTCAGATTTATCCCTTAAGAAGACTACCCAAGTATATCTGGTAAAGTCATCAACTATTACCAGAATATACTTTTTACCACCACGACTTTCCATTCTGATAGGTCCAATTAGATCCATGTGAAGAAGTTCGAGTGGTTTTGATGTGGTATTTGAATTCACCTTTTTGTGTGAGTTCCTTGTTTGTTTGCCTATCTGGCATTCACCACATATTTTATCTAATTTCTGAAGTTTGGGTAAACCTCTTATAAGTTCTTGATTGCTCAATCTATAGAAATTTCGATAATGAACATGTCCAAGACGTTTGTGCCATAAATCAGTCTCGTCTGTATGGACCATGTAACATGTTTGATTAGATGAGCTAGATTCGCTAATGATATAGCAATTTTCAGAAGTTCTTCGTCAGTTAATATTACGAGAACCCTTATTATTTAGTATCTCACAGCTTTGATTAGAGAACCGAACACTATGGTTATTATCACATATCTGAGATATGCTAAGTAAGTTATGTTTTAGGCCTTCAACATATAAAACATTTTTAAACACAGGAAGATTAAAAAGTTGAACCATACCTTGGCCTATAATCTTGCAGTTGCTACCATCACCAAATGTGACTGAACCATCAGTCATATCTTTTAGATCCGTGAATAAAGCTTTGTCACCTGTCATATGCCTGGAGCATCCACGTCTAGGTACCACTTTGAATGACTTGATGCTTTGAAGGCAATGTGAGCAACCAAGCAGGTGACTTTAGGAACCCATTTCATAACTGTTTTGTGTTTAGGAACATAGTTGGTCTTCTTTTGTTTATAGTTGTAAGAATAACCTATAGAGTTAGATTTTAGGAGCTCCTTGAGTAAATTTACTATCTTTTCAACTAGTGGATTTCGTTTCTGATTAAAGTTGACATGACTGCTTCTAGGTTTTTGAAGAGTTTTTGAATTTCTAGAGAAACCTTGATAAGTATTTTTCCCTTTTGAGTTTGAGGACTCTCCTTTCACAAACATAGGAGGAGTATACTTTTGTTTAGGAGATAAATTTTTATCATAGCCTAGCCTGGATAAATCACCACATTTTCTTGATCCGGATAAGAGTTTTTTTAACTTTGGATCACCTTGGGCATATTTCCATGTGTTCTTTTGACTCAAAAGAGAAGATACTTCCTTTTTGAGATTTTCAATCTCAGATTTCAAATCAACAATTAAAGAATTTTTGAATTCCAAATCGCATTTTGATTTTTCAAAACAATCTGAAATTTGTGATTTTTCTAAGACAAGTGATTCAAAACATTCTTTGAGTTTAGAAAACTTTTCTTTTTAAAGTTTAAGTTTAACAGCAATTTTACAACTTTCTTTGTATAGGGCATTATAAGCATCTTGAAGATCATCTTCATTTTCATATTCACTACTCAGATTTTCTTCACTTGTTGAGTCATTATCTGAAAATGTGAATTTGGCCAGAGTCATAAGTGCTTTAACTTCATTCTCTAAGTCAGTTTCAGAATCTTCTGATTCAGAAGAAGCTTCAGAATCAAATGATTCATCCCATGTAGCCAACATACTCTTCTTCTTGGGTTTGTCCTTTTTGGGACATCTATTTGCCAAATGCCCATATTCTTGACAGTTGTAACATTGACTATCTTTCAGAGATTTTCGAGATTTGAGTCTAAACTTCTTCTTATCGTTTGATTTTTGAAAATCAACCCTTTTCTTGCTTTTAAAAATCTTGTAGAATTTCTTAGCCAAAAGAGCCATATCATCTTCTGAATCAGATTTTTCTTCAGAATTACATTTAGAGGATTTTAGAGCAATCGATTTACCTTTAGGAGCTTTAAAGTTTAACTCTTAGGTTTGTAAAGAACCAACTAGTTCTTCTACCCTCATATTATCCGTATCACGAAGTTCCTGGATCGCGGTTACTTTAGAATTGAACCGTTCAGGAAGTGAGCGTAATATCTTTGCACACACTTTACTTTCTAGGATTTTATCACCAAGACCCCACATTGAGTTTATAATGTCATTTAGTCTAGTAAAACTCCATAAACATTTCATTTTCCTCCATATGAATTTCTTCAAATTTGGTTGTGAGGAGTTGGACTTTAAATTTTTTGACAATTGGTGTACCCTCGTGTGTCATTTCTAGTATATCCTAGGCTTGTTTTGCAGTATCACAGGATATGATTCTTTTGAACTCATCCGGTGATAGTGCGCAAGTGATTGCATTTAGTGCTTTAGCATTAGCACTATACTCACTTTTCTGAAGAGTGGTCCATAAATAATAAGCAGGTACAGACATAGTTTTTGAACCGTCGGATTCAGTTACTTCAACGGTAGGAGTTTTCCATTCGGTCACTATAGCTCGCCACACACTCTCATCCATTGATTTTAAGAAGATTCTCATTCTGGCTTTCCAATAGGCATAGTTGGAGCCATCAAATGGTGGAGGCCTCGTGACTGAAAGGCCATCAAAATTTGACATCTTTTTAAATAGCTTAGATCGTTAGCTCAGGAAATAAATCCAAATAAAAAGCAATAAGAACGACCTATTAGGCTTTGATACCACTTGAAAAGGCCTAGCTATATGTCCTAGAGGGGAGGTGAATAGGACTATGCCAAATAAATGTTATAACAGCAGATTTAAAAATAATATGATAGCCAAAATAAATCACAATGTAGGAAAGTAAAACAACCTCAAAAATATGATCGTAAGAGGTTGATACAAATGTTGTTCTAAGGACAACCTTTCACCAAAAACCAGAGTTTATGGTAGGACAACCTTATTTCTAGAAAGATCTTTGTATCAAATCTCAAACCAAAGAGGAATACAAAATTAAGCACAAATTGAAATAAAGTGTAATCACAAATGTATTGTTCTAGGGACAGCCATACACCATAAAAACGGTAGGGCAACCTTACTAGAATAACTTTAAAAGAAATTGAATTTCAAGCAGATAAAGAAATAACATAAAGTAAATTCTAAATTATTATAAAATTCCCACAATGCTTGAATTAAATGATTACAACATTCACCACCACACATACATCCCACAAATGAATATTAAAGATTAGAAATGTAAATCATTCACCCACAACACAAGGGATTATAGTGGTTCGCCGTGTGTTCACCAACTGTTAAACAACAGCCACACAAAATGCTACTCCACTCCTAATATCCTCACACAGGGGATATTAGCGTTCACTAACAAAATAGGTTTTCACAGGTTCACCCAAAACCTTTACAATTGTGTTTTTGTCTGTGGGCTTACACAATTAAAAAACTCCACTTCTGAGTTTTCCTGGCTCTCCTCAAATAACCAATACAACAAGATTTTTCTGCCAAATCTTGAAAGAAACCAAAATAGAAAGGAATTTACAATTAAATGTAAAATACCTGATTATCTCCTACATTGTAGCAGCCCGGTAGAACCAAATCAGAGTAAATGATTGAATGTTCAAGTTCAATGTCCAGTACTCAATTATAATGGTTCTAGTTCTAATAGATTTTAAATTAGACCAACTAGGGCTTGCCTTAATTGATTTTGATTCCAAAGAAAGGGAATAACGATTCCTCTTTTCAAATTAGATTAGAATAGCAGAAACAAAATCAATTAAATAAAGCTAAAGAAAGAGAGTATAAAATAAGCACACTTAGCTTAGATGGAGCACAAAATTATCTCTCAGAAGTTTGACGAAGATTGGCTTGAAAAGATTAATTAATTGCTTGAATTCTTCTGAGTTTCGTGCTCTATTTATAGGTGAGCAGATCGCATCTTCGACTGGTCTAGGGAGCTCTTTTACTAGTCGAAGAAATAACAGATTTGAAAAAAAATCGGGCGCGATAAGCTTTGACCGTTCTACGACTGGTCGTAGGTCACCTTCGACTAGTCGAAGGTCTCCTTCGACTGGTCGAAGACCTTGTAATTTATCGCTGGACTTTGAATCGAAGATTTTTGACTGGTCGTAGAAGCAGTCGACACTGTTCCTTCGACTAGTCGAACAGATTCCAGGATTGGTCAAAGACTAACAGAAATTATCCGAATTTTGTAACAAACTTACGACTGATCGAGGAATTTCTTGGACTGGTCGAAGCAGAGCTAGGACTAGTCGAAGAAAGCCTAGGACAAGTCCCCGAACTGCCCAAACACAAGTGTCGTATACATATGACTTATGTATCCAAAATGGCCTACTTCTAAGGTCAACCTATGGTCAAACAAACCCCAATCAAGAAGTAAGGACATTGAAAACATTAGGAACAAGTGACCTTTTAAGCCTTGAAATCTTGATGTAGCTCAACCTCGAAAGTGTAGTTCTATACGAACTGCCTTGTACTCTTCTTGAAGTCTTGCATTCTTGAGTCTTGTCTTGAGAGTAATACTTGAAGTCAAGGTTGATCTTTGTACTTGTAATCTTTGCTTGTTGTGAGCTTTGCTTGTTTATGAATGTTGATCTTTAGAGAGGCTAGAGAGCTTCACTTATGCAAGTTATATAACAGTGTTTTTGTCACCACAAATTTGACAACCGACAGGGATATAAACTATAGCACTTACACCCTGATTATCAGCCTTCTGATTTCGATGAGAGGTTACATACGGTTAAGGAACAAGTGGCTCAGATTCGTGTAACCCAAGATTCTCAATTTGCTTATATGTGCAAATATATGAGGTGTATTAATAAGGGTTTACATCAAATTGATCCATTTATTCCTGCTCCCTCTTCTGGATCTGATTAGTGTCGTTTTGATTTGATGGTATCTGTAATAACTTTATTCTCACTCTTATTTATTTAGTTCAGATACTTTGTTTTATTTGATTTGGATGAGTAGTTATTAATTCTACTTGCTCTCTTATTATCTTCCTTTATCATTATTTAGTTTCTTTGTCATGTTGTGACAAAAAGAGGGAGAACATTGTTGAAAATAAGGATAATGATATAATGATGATGAAATATAGCTAATATTTTTTATTTTTATTTTTTCTGAGAGTAGTGGATTAAGGAGGAGAGTTTATTATTGTGCATGATATCATAATATGTTTGTGCGATGTGTTGTTTGAATATCTATTGCATATTGTGATTTTGGTTTTGTCATAAATTTGACAAAGGGGGAGATTGAAAGTGCTATGTTGATAAACCCTAAGTATTGTCAAATTTTGGTGTGCCAAACCAATTCAAGTTTGTATCTTGATTTATATCAATCTTGTGCATTGTTCACATTAAATCTTCGACGTTCGTTCTGTTCGTGCTGAATGAATCTACGTTATCTACGACGAACTTACCGAGATCTTCAAACTGGAAGAAAGTGAAGAATTTCATATATTGAGTGAAGACAGTTTTCAAGAATAGTGCAGTTCAAGATCTGGAATCAGAAAAGTTCAAGAACTTAAGACCTAGTTGAAGATCATGTTTGGTATGTCGAGTTCAAACTTTGAAGATCGCAAGAATTAAAGCTACTAAAGTGATCAATATATTAAGTGTTCATATGTTCTATCTCACAAGTAAGGTATGATTGACCTAGATTGACCTTAGATCATGATTAGATCATTTAATACTTTCGGTCAGTCATTTTGGTCATTTTATAAGTGTAAAATTTTGTTCTATCGACTAGCCCTAGCACTGGCTCGACCAGTCCTAGTATTTCCTCGACCAATTTAGGATTTGTTATGAATTTTTAAAAATTTTCTATTGGCTTACAACCAGTCCTAGAAACTGCTCAACCAGTCGTGTGAATAGTGCTCGACCAGTCGTGCAGTGCTCGACTCTTTTTCCAGTGTGTAATCTAGACTCACACAACAAGTCATGTGGTGTCCATGACCAGTCGAGCAGGCCACTCGACCAGTCGTGGGACCCACAAGGCCAGTCGTGCAATTGAAAAATCTTATTGCGCTAAATTTTTTGAAAATCTGTTTGGATAAGGCCAGTCATAGCTAACCAAAGGCCAGTCGTGCTAACCGATTTTTCACCTTTAAATAGTGCTCGAATTTCAGAGTTTTCTATTCAATTCTTATCATTCTTAATCAATCACTCTAAGTTTATTTTGAGTACATTCTAAGTTATTTCGTGCATATTTTAGATTCTTTAAAGTAACTCTTGTAATTTGATTTTGAATCTCTATTCCATTCTTATATTGAAAAGGGATATCCGATTTACCCTTAAGATCGAAATCAATACAAAACCCTTGCTGATTTAATTAAAAATCATCTAGACTTAAAACCCTATATACTTGTGAGACTAAACATTGAACATCTACGTCATTATCAAGTTGGTTCTACCGTGCTGCTTCAAAATCGTCATACAGATAGGTTTTTACTTTTTCTGTAATTCAATTCCTTTTTGGTTTGTGAGATTGTTTTAGAAAATCTCCATTTGTGGTTTATCTGAGGTGATCCAGAAAATCAGAGCATATAGTTTTTAAATTGTGTAAGCCTACTTGAAAGATACAATTGTGAAGGTTTTAGGTGAACCTTGAAAAGCCTATTTTGGATTAGTGAATGCTAATATCCCGAGGGAATGGATATTAAGAGTGGAATAGTTGTGTGGCTATTGTTTAACAGTTGGTGTACACACAAGCGAACCATTATAATTCTTTGTGTTTGGTGGATGTGTGGTTTATTTCTTTATCTTTTATGATTTAAGATTGTGGGATGTATTTGTGGATGTGAATGTTGTAATCTTTACATTTCAGCATTGTATAGTGAATGTTGTAATAGATTAGTTTTTATTTCTTTCATATCCTCTTCTATTTGAGTTTTTGATACTCACCCACGTTCTAGTAAGGTTGTCCTGCCATAAACCATTGGTTTTTGGTGTTAGGTTGTCCTTAGAACCAAGTTTGTATCAACCACTCAATACTTAATTTTCGAGGTTGTTATTTCTTTTGGTTATTTGCAATTTATTTGGTTATCTTATGGTTTATATTCTACTTATTAATTTTTATTTGTCATAGTCCTATTCACCCCCCCCCCTCTAGGACATTTTGCTCAGCCTTTTCAATTTATACATAGTTCCTAGCGCCCTGTAAAACGCACCAAGACTGGAGAGAAACTTAGATGAATTCTTACTCTTCTTCTTTTTAGTTGTGCAGCTTGAATCTGCTTCTACATCATGTTGTCTTATAGGACATCGTTGATGTGTAGAAGCCTATTCCATATTATGCTTTAAGGCAACTTGAAATTGTTTTTTTTCTAATGCTTATAATTTAGTTTCTTCCTCTGCCTTAGAAAGTTTGGATGAGGGAGTGGAAGGTTTTTTATTTGAATCAATAAGTGTTTGGAAAAGAAGTTGGATTTCCTTTGGGCTTTAGGACACAGTTTTGCATCTCCACATCAACAGGATAAGTGTAACCTGGGCCGATTAGTTTTATTAACAAACTTGGCTCTACACAAATGACACAAAATCTTTAACTTTTCAGATTTTGGAGAATGGACTATGGAACCATAGTCCCAGACGTCGGTCGATGGTTTAATTGAAGACGTATCTATATATTATGTTGAAAAAATTATTATTTTAGCAATAATGAAATACGACATAAAACATAAGCAAATTATGGATGGAAAAAAAAGTCATTAATGCATTGCACGTATAGCATCCATCAACATAACATAAATATAAAATTAAAAGAGTACCCATTACATCATTTTCAAGTTTCAATAAATAAACAAGAAATGTTAACATAACTCTATTCATGTTGTTGGTGTTTCATGTGTTACGGCTTGAAACACATTCTCATCATCTTCCTCATTAATATCAGAACCTCCCCAATTCAACGCAACCAATCTTGTGTATAAATTAATGCTTCCAATGTATTTGGTGTAAAGGAGCTTCGAGTCTTGCTCACGACCCTACTCCCTGTGCCGAAAGCAGATTCTGATGCCACTGTTGAAATAGGAATTGATAATATATCCCGTGCTACTGCCGATAGTGTAAGGTATTTTCCTTCACTAACTCTTATTTTCTACCACTCCAAAACATCGAAGTCTAGATCCTCCCACATTACGATTGATTCTTTGAGATACAACTCTAACTCCGATTCTTTTGTTTCAGTGTTTGTATTTTCTTTCGTTAAGAAAAACATGTATTCATCATCGAGCATAGTGTCAAAGCTTTTAGTAGCATGCGATCTAACTTCGTTGGCACTTAGTTTGGATCCTGTGGTTGTGTGCATATTATACAATGCTTCCATTGCGTCACAAACATTCAAGGCTTTAGTTATTACCTTTTCTTCAGAATAAATCTTCATAAAGATGAACTTAACATAGCTTATCTTGCACAGAGGATCAAGAACAACAGCTATAGACATTAATAAATGGAATTTATTCTAGTACTTATTAAACTTCATTTGCATATCACCTGTCATAACTTGTAGAAAAATGGACCTTCACTAGCACATTTCCATAGGGCTTCCTTGATTTTTCACACAGCTGGAAGAAACATATTTGTTGTAGGAAACTTATTGCCAAAAAATATCTTCATACAGTCATAAAAAACTTTTAAAAACTTGTGAACTTCTTTTACTTTGTTCCAATCTTCTTCAATATGTAACCAAGCATACATTCTATCACACGCTACATATTCTAAAAATGCGAGTTCTAATTCCACGGCCGAATCCAATATTTCAAAAGTCAAATTCCAACGTGTGCATACATCTAGCTTCAACGTTTTTGGAGACTTCATATTCAAACGTTGGACTATGTCATTCTATATACTCAATCTTAATGGTGAGCCATTATATACTTTACAGTCTCCCTCACATTCTCTATAGTTTAGTCAATTGATTTTAACCTATCTTATACAATTAGGTTTAGAATGTGTGCACAACACCGAACTTGAAATATTTTTTCTTCAAAAAATAAACTAGTAGTTGTCTTGAACTGGTTACGTAAGAATGATATTGCACTGTCATTTGTTGAAGTATTATCTAAAGTTAATGACGAGACTTTATTTTCAATGCCCCAATCTCGTAGACAGTTGTAAATGCAATCTAAAATAACCAAATTGGAATGGGGACGTGGAAGGTGGTGAAAGTTCAATATTCTCTTGTAAAGTTTTCAATTTTCATCAACATAGTGTGCAGTCAATGAAATGTATCCCTTTCTTTGATTTTAAGTCGTCCATATATCAGAAGTCAAACTTATCCTTGAAACCGATGTCAAAACTGCTTTCAACTTCATTTTATCACTTACGTACATCTTTATGCACTCCCTCTTCACAGTAACATGGGAGACCTTCTCAACCCGAGGATTAAGGAATTTACTGTATCCCATGAATATGTTACTCTCTATTATTTTAAATGGTTGTTCATCAACGATTATAAGCCTCGCATACCACTCATTTAGTTTCTCTTTTTCAAACTTATGAGTGGTAAGTTTACATTCATAAGCATCTCTTTCAGACTTTGTAAATGGTAACAATTATTGGCCTAAAGGTAGAATTTTAGGTATCCTTAAATAACTTTACTTATGTCTGTTTAAATGAGTATTCGACTCCCTAGTTATTTTGTTGTATAGAGTTTTGCAATGCAAATATCTGATCTTAACAACATTATTAACTACTACTTCAAAATCATCCCAGACAGCTGACCATTTCTTTCCTTTACTTACAGCTGAAGACTCCTCTCCTTCAACAATAGGAGGTGATGTGGTTGACGCACCAGCACCAGGGGTAGTTGGGACTTCATCCTCACTAGTCATCTCTTAATAATTGAATATAAAGATATGAAACAATTTCCTCTAACGTTTCAAGAATTTCCTAAGTGGTGTGTCATGTGTATATAAATGTCCTCTAAACTGTCAACAATTTCCTAAGTGTTTAAATCAGTTACTCATTTAATGTTGAATAGATTGTAATGCTTTCATTATTTAATTTAAATGTCATGCCAAAATTTTGGCAATATCTCCCCTTATCTCTCTAGAATATATTAATCTTATATTTAATTCACACGTCAACTATCCACACAAAGTGTGGATATTCGACGAGGAAATAAATGAAAGAAATATATCAAGAGTGAATTAGGAGAGACGAACCGAAACAAGCATGTGCATTTAAATTAGAATAAATGAAAACATTATTATCTATCGAACATTGAACTATCTAAAAAGGGACAATTTGAGAATTTATATGCATCTAAGAACACACTAAATCTATGTCTGGTAACATAGAAATCCTCAAATGGGCAATTAATTATCCTATACTACAATTACAATAATAAAACAATTAATATATAGGTAAACAAAAGAATAAGCTGAAAGGATAATTATGACAACCAGCAACTTAACCTACTAGGAACCATCATGCACCGTAATATTTTACGACATAGCAAGTTCTGAGAAGTTACAACTTACAAGTTGGGCCTCTACGAAATCATATAAATAAAGCATACCAAATTCAATATCAAATCCATTAGATTAAATGCCTTCATAGGTATAAACATAAATTAAGACTAGCTAACAAAAAAAAAAAAAAACCTGTCTCTTTTTTAGACTTAATGAGCAGATCTGGTAGTTCCACACTAAGACCCTTGGGCCGACGTGAAAGAAGGCTCCAAAGGAGCTATTGCTCAGAGAGCACGGCTAGAGGTGTCACCTCTTCTACCAAACATGTTGTTGAGAGTTTTTAGGAAAATAACCATCTATGTGAGTTATTACCCATGCATACAGAATGAATATGATATTAACCTATACGTAAAAATACATGAACAAGATATATAACATGTGTCCCATGATAGAAATTAAGTAGGCTTATCCTTTTTGGACTACTGACCTTTCAAATTAAGTTTACTTTCAACTGTTAGTGTATTCAAGAAAATTTTCAATTTATCTTTTATTAAGATTTCGCTATCATAAAGCATCATATGTATCACTAGGCTACAACAGTCACATCAAGCACAAACACTATTGACATAAGGTGAACCATCTAAATACAACCCAATGTCCATGAGATACAATCCTTGAACAATTCTAACTTCTAATTCGAGGACATTGGTTTGTTAAAATAGGACAGTTGGATGATTTTCATTCTTAACCATTAAAAAAATGTCCATAGTCTAACCATTAAATAAGCCAAAGCTTTTATTCATGATATGGTGAAATTACAGTAATGATCGCTCTAGTAGAAGTAGGAATAGGTTAAAGTGTCCTAGAGGAGGGTGAATAGGACTTTATAAAATTTTATGGCAATTTAAAATCCTATTACCATTATCTTGATCTAATATAACAATTTATCAAGATATCTTCAACTTAACTCTAATGGCTTCCAAGCCAAATAGAGGATCCAATCTCAAGACTATTCAATATCTAAAAAGTATATAAATTTAGTCTATGATGGATGCACTGAGTGACTATGTGTGAGATGTGATACTTATCAGTTCTAAATAATCATGCATCATGTGATCATTCAAAGTATACACATTAAGAGAATATGCAAATAATAATCTCAAACACAATCATTTTATAGTGGTTCGGCTATATGCATACTCCACTCCCGGCGGACGCACTCAATCCTTGAGTGTACTGGATTTCACTAACAAAGGTTTCAAATCAGGTTCACCTTAAACCAGTACAACCTACACAAGGCTGATTCTAGGACCTACACAAGGTACCTAACATGTCTCCATGAGACACAAGTTTATGCCGCACACAGGAGCAAGGGTTAACACACAACACCTAGGTTTTATGCCCTACATAAGAGCAAAGGATCCACACAAGAAACTTAGGGTTTTAGGCCACACAGGCCAAGGATCCACACAATGACCCTAGAGTTTATGCCCTACACAAGAGTAAAGGTCAAAACACAACATCTAAGTTTTATGCCCTACACAAGAGCAAAGGATCTACACAAGGAACCTAACTTTTAGGCCACACAAGCCAAGGACCTATACTAAGGACCTAAGTTTATGCCCTACATAAGAGCAAGGATCAACACACAACACCAACATGTACTCTCCCGTCAGAGGCCTCCTATGAGGACTTGAAAGGGGTGAGAAGCACCTTTGACCCAAATCTACAAAAGGAACGATCAAAAGGGTCTCTAGACTCTAATGATTTACAAATAAGTAGGTGAACCCCATTAAGCACGTTGATGAAGATCTCCTCCTTAATAACAAATATTCTTCATCTCCCTTGATCTGCAACACTTGATGATGTACCAATAAAGGTGACGGGTTGGGTTAAGGTTATCTTAGAATATACTCTAATAAATATTACCTATTAAAGCAATGGAGAGATTCCAAGGTTATAGGCATTCAAGGGATGATCTCAACTCAATGATTTGCCACTAAGGTGGTAGCTGGATGATCCTTGAATGCAGAAGTTCATTCCTCAATCCACTATATTGAATATCAATGATGAGGGTGGCTTGAAGGATGAACTCCCATAAGAAAAAGGGTTTAGGGTATATGATATTTAGTTACTCTCTCAAAGCTCTCTCTCTTTCTAAAAATACAATAACCATGAACAAGCTCTTCTTAAATAGACAAAGTTCAAACGGTAATAAAGATGTCAGATCTAACTAAGTTTGATATCATTGGGCCAGATTCGATGTCATCAAACGTATACTTTCAATGCCATCGAAGCAAGGTTTGATGATACAAACTCCACTAAATTATATACCTAAAACTTTTTGCTTGAGGATCGATGCCATTGAGAGTGTGTCGATGTCATCGGAGTTTGAATTCCGATTTTATCGACAATCTATTTGATACATTGATCATTTCCACAGGATTTTCAAAAGAGCTTGCTGGACAATCTTTGATCCATTTCGATGATATTGAACATATATTGATTTCATCGATATTTGAATTACGATCATATCAAGACATCATCGATTCCTTGATCATTTCCAAATGATTTTCCTATTGAGCTTGCTAGACTAGTTTGGTCCGAATTCGATAACATCGAAGCTCCCTCGATATCATCGGAATTTGACTTCCGATTGCATCGAGGCTCGCTTCAAGTTATCGATAAATATGAGATTTGCCTTAACAACATGCTGGATACAAACTAGCTAGAATTTGATTATATCAAGCTGTATTGATGTTATCGGAATTTGAATTCCGATGATATCGATTAGTCCATCGATTTATCGAGAATTTTGTCCAAGGATCAAGTTGGTTATTGGACACAAGAGGTCCTCAATTCGATGATATCGAGTAATTTCCAAGGACACCGATAACAGGTGTTCTCTCACATCGATGTGGTATCGATATATCGAGAAAGGCTGAAAACTTAGAAATTTTCCTGTTTTGTAAAATAAGTTTTCATACTAAAACACCTATGTTGTTTCTACTCATTTTAAGGGTTTATATACCTGGGTATTTTGGGACATGGGATGTGAGGCTAAGTTTACTTTTCATGAGTTCAGAGCATACATCCAGTTGAGGCAGACGCTTGATGATCTTCATATGGGGTCCACTTGTCTTATAGACTCAACGCTTACGCTATTTGACAAACCAGTGCACTTTCAATCTCCCTCTTGTCAATTACGTGACAAAACACCTAAAACACACATAGAACAACATCCTAAATTGTTTGTACATGAACTTTATACAATTTTACAAAGATACTATGGAGTTTACTCACAATCTTAATCCAGACAGTTGCTCCCCCTATCTTCTTACAGCTGCTCCCCCTATCACCTGCATCACCATGCTCAAAACCATATACCAAGCAGTGTTTTCAGCTGCTTCCCCATAAGAGCAACTATCATTATGGTGTTGAGGCCGAGTGAGATGACGTCGTGCCATCTCGACAGCACGTCATTAGATTAACGAGTTGCTGCGCCGTGTATTGTAGTACATCGATTTTGTCCTCGATCCCAGTCAGACGCCTCTCGCGGTTGTGAAGATGCACTTTGATATCGGCTTGCCCTCTCAGCAGGTATTGCCCAATTTCGGTCTGATTGTGCCTTAGCAATTGACTGAGGTCGGACTCTTAAGAGGTGTGCAATTCGAGTCCCATGGAGTTAGACACTGATTATCTTTATCGTAATGAATTGGTAGAGGAGGACTAACTGATTGAGAGGAGGTGGTTAGAAGTAATAGCTGAAGAGTATCGTCATTGATACATACCTCCTGTTGTATTGCATCAGATGTGGACGGAAGTCCCAAAAATTTTGTAATCTTACAAATGAGGGATGGAAAAAGCAGTGTGGCAAGACCGTCTCCTTTGACAATGCGCATTAGTTGTCCTAAAATGAGAGTAGGAAGGCACACGGGAATCTTTAGATAGACGTCATACAAGACGTTGAGTATGAAATGAGAGATATTTTTTTCTGAGATGTCACATGGATACACATTGGTGCCAAAAATGTTGTGCATGATCTTATGGTAGTCTCAAGATGGTTGACACAGGGAAGGTTTCGCTCGGTTCTAGGAATAGTGAGACCATTACATAGAGCACATGTTATCTCTCCCCACACCCCTAAAGCATTCAGATTGTGTTCCGTGACCGGTACCCATGTGACCTTCACATCCAACACGAGTCCAAGTAGCATAGGATGGATAATTTTGTTCTGATTTCCAACTCTAAGACTGATGCTCGGTGGGTCTTCACAAATGGAATGACAACATTGAAAGAACTGGTGGATAAGTTCATATTGGTATGTTCTACCCATTTTTAGTATTTTCTCCCATCCGATGATTTCCAGCATTAGGCCTATACCATATGGTTCAATACAACTAGGAAGGACAACATGGTCAGTAATAGCAGCCTTCTCCCACTCAAGACGTTTGGGAGGAGACCCATGAGTTACCGTTTTTCCCTTCCTGGATTTTCTACCTTTTGAAGGTTCATCAAGGACTTCCTTACCTTTTATCCTTCCTCATTTGAAATATATTTTCCTCCTTTTTGAGATGGACGTGCTTGAGATGGGGGAAAGAATATGATAAAACACTCCAGGGAAGGTTTTAATTTAGATTTTCTGCACGTCGGCCGTGTTTTTATACAAAGTTCGTCAATGACATCTAATCTGTTTCGATGTCATCGATCAAGAACTCATAATGACATTGAATTCTAATCCGACGACCGTTGGGAGTAACCAAAGGTCTTTCCAACGTTTTAGCTTCCCGATGATTTCGATGCGATCCAGGATTGCTCGAGGACATCGATTCTACATCAATCTCATCGACTGCCTTAAGTCGATGTTATCGAAGAGGTCTTCGATAACACTTTATAACGTGTGATGCTTCAGATTCTGAAAGGTCATCGATGATATCAACATCAATTTGATATAATCGAGGATTAGTCCGATTCATCGATTGACTTATCGAAGAGAAAAAGTATGACATTGATTTGAGCACTTCGATGATCTTTCATTTATGCATATCATAGTATATTTTCATATTAGCTTGTATACACATCAAAATTTATACAAAAGGTTGTAACCTTCAAAATTATAAACACTTGCAATGTTTATATTCAAAAAGAAATTTTGAGGAGTATTATCCTCAGATATATCACGATACTCACAAAAAAATACATCTTTTCACATATGTATGTCCAAAACTTTAGATGTTGTATCCTGGACATATTCTTTGTGTTCCCATACTAGTGGCAGAAGGATCATCCTTCCTTTTGCCTCTAATAACATAGCATTGATCATTAGTGCGAAGACCGCCCATAATTAGTTTTCCTGATACGTCCAAGATCTTGCACTCTTGTGTGGAGAATGTTACCACATGCTTGTTGTCACATATTTGAGAAATGCTTGGAAGGTTGTGTGTCAGTCCTTCTACACAGAAAGCATTCTAATTTTTTAGCATCTCTAATCCAACAATAGTTCCATGCCCTAGTACCTTAGTGGTGCTTCCATCACCAAAAGTGATCTTCCCATTATCAAGAGGTGAGTAGTCAGAGAGAAGTGTTTTATTACCTGTGACATGTCTTGAGCACCCGCTATCTAAGTACCACTTAGTATTATTGCCTGTTTTTGGATTTGAATGAGTTACCAGGCAATTTTTCTTTCCTTTAACACCCATGTTGTGGCAAGTTTCCGTGAGGATGGTTCTTTCATTTTGCTAGGAACTTGTCTGGGTACATTGTGTAACTGAATCACTTTTCCTTGTTTCATTAATTCATTTGTTTTCTGATTTAGTTGAGCCACCTGACTTAGTAGTTCCTCCATTTTCTTAGTCATTTTAGGTGGAGACGGTTATGTCTTACCTTTGGGTATGAACCTTGGTGGACTCTTAACATTTTGCACTGTTCTTCCTGTTGGTTTATATTTACCAGTAAAGTTCAAACCAGAATCAGGATGAGTCCAATCAAAGGTATGACATTCAAAGTTGTAATGTCCTGAATCTCCACATAAGTGACAAATAGGAGTAATCCTTGTATTACTTCCTAAGGCAACTGTTTTCTTAGTTATTATTGCTACAGGGGTAGGAATTGGTTTGAAGTTTTCATATATTAATCCCCTTTTGTCCTTTTGTGGTCTCCTCATTCCTAAAAGTTTTTTTTTTTTTTTTTACTTTTTCACTGCTTTGGGAGAATTTGTAACTCAACTTAATAGATTTTTTGGATTTTTCTGCATCAAACATGAGTGTGTGATTTTCATTCTTAAGATGCATGTTTTCATCTTTCAATGACTCAATCTGTTTATTCAGTTTCACCGACTCAGATTTCAGAAATGAGTTAAGTCTTTCAAGCTTACATTATCTAAGTGGTATTGTTGAAGATCATTAATTATGTGTGTATTGGTCTCTAAAATTTTATCTAGATCTATTTGCAGCAATTTATTCTTATTTTCACTAATGCCAAGTCTTTTAAGGATGTTGATGCTATGTATGTAAAGATGATTATAAGCATCCTGTAAATTATCCTTTTATTCTTCTTTATCCTCATCTGATGGAAATGTCCCTTCGACTCGTGATTCATCAATGTCCTCGATAACCAATGGAACATTTGTGGGTGTGGAGGTCATGAGTATTTTCAGGAATTTTTGCTCCCATCACTTTCTGAATCACTGAAGTCTGAGTTTGATTCTTCAGTATCATCCCAAGTGGCTTCCATAGCCTTTCCTTTGGTTTTTCTGTTAGGGCATTCAGTGGACAGGTGCCCAAACTTTTAGCACATATAACACTGTGGCTCTTTGGACCTTTTAACAGGTTTACTTGTATAATGCTTGTTGTCCGACTATTTCCCTTTAAATGGTTGGCCATGGTTTTTATGGAAGAACTTTCTGAACCGTTGAGCGAAAAGGGTCACTTCTTCATCATCATTTTCCCTTTCACTTTCATCTTCCTCATTTGTGGGGATGTGTTTTGAAGTTTTGAGAGCATTATTTTTGGATTTGGGAGAAGGTTTAAAGTGTAGTTCAAATATTTGTAGGGAACCTACGAGTTCTTCTACTTTCATTTCATCCACATTTCTACACTCTTCGATAGTTATTACTTTGGAGTTGAATCGTTCTGGAAGGGATCTTAGTATTTTCATACAAAATTTTGACACTAGAACCTTCTCTCCCAGCCCACCCATGGAGTTACATATGATATTCAGTTTTGTAAAGAATTCCATGAAAGTCTCATGCTCCTCCATTATAAGAAGTTCAAATTGATATGTTAGGAGCTGCAGCTTAGATCTTTTCACTGTGCTGGTTCCCTCATGGGTTGTTTCCAACAAATCCCATGCTTATTTTGATGTGCTGCACATACTAATTTGATTAAACACTTCTTGAGACACAACACAATAGATAACATTCATTGCTTTAGCTTCAGAAGTTCATTTTTCTTTATCGAATGTTGTCCACATTTCTTTGGATTTTGGTTTGGAGATGGTTGTGCCATTTTCAAGTAATATTTGTTCGGTTGGCTGCACGTATCCATTTTCAACAATGTCCAAACGTCATGATCCAAAGATCTTAGAAAGTAGTGCATCATAGCCTTCTAGTAGGCATAATTTGAACCATCAAAGACAGGAGGTCTAGTTACAAATGATCCCTCTCCTTTGGCCATGATTCCAACTTCAATCAAGATCACTCTTTAGGCGGTGAAGCCTTTAAGAGAGACCCTCTATGATACCAATTGAAATTGAGGTAATGACCGCTCTAGTAGAAGTAGGAATAGGTCAAAGTGTCCTAGAGGGGGGGGGGGGGGGGGGTGAATAGGACTTTATAAAAATTTAAAACAATTTAAAATCCTATTATCATTATCTTGATCTAATATAACAATTTATCAAGATATCTTCAACTTAATTCTAATGGCTTCCAAGACAAATAGAGGATCCAATCTTAAAACTATTTAATATATAAACAGTATATAAATTTAGTCTATGATGGATGCACTAAGTGACTGTGTGTGAGATGTGATACTTATTAGTTCTAAATAATCATGCATCATGTGATCATTTAAAGTATACACAATAAGAGAATATGTAAATAACAATCTCAAACACAGTTGTTTTATAGTGGTTTAGCTATATCCCTACTCTACTCCTGGTGGACGCACTTAACCCTTGAGTGTACCGGATTTCACTAATAGAGGTTTCAAATCAGGTTCACCTTTGTGAGACCCATATCCTAGCCCGTACCATTCCATAGACTTCCGCGGTCCTCCTGGTCTATTTCCAGCGACCCGCGACGCGTAGGTAGCAGGTGCACGCAATCCTGAGTTGTATCCTGTATTCAAGAGTTGGCTCAACTCGAGACTTGTACCCTAGCGACTGCACTATCGTCACGGTTCTGATGTCGTGTATTACATGCCAAGGCGATACCCAGGCCAGGAGATGTGGGCCCGCCTTCAGTTCGAGGAAAACACTGCATTTTGTAATCCCAAGAGAATCCATCACATCAATCACCTCACTTAACAAAAGTACACCCATCACTCAACCCATTACTCTATCCCATCCCCAAGTATAAAAGTAACCCCAAAATAGTCAACTTTCTATCACTTCACCCATCCCTCTCCCCATCACTCCATACTCACACCCATCGATTCTCTCTCTCTCTCTCTCTCTCTCTCTCATTTTTCTCCACTTTTCAAGCAAGTAACCCACGTCCAAGCTCCAATCTCCATGGATGGAGAAAGGTGTGGCCCACTTCCTACCACCCAATCCCATCCTCCATAATCAATCTCAACCATTGTATCATGTCCCATTGGAGCTAAGATGAGGGGAAGTCCAAGAAGATCAAAGGTGGGTGATTTTTGTGTGATTTTGATGATTAGAGGGCCCACAATGGTGGGAACCATCTTGATGTATTTGATTGTAAGCTAGGGAGGGCCCATAGTAGCGGGGTCCCTCCCCTCCATCGCTCTCTCTCTCTCTCTCTCTCTCTCTCTCTCTCTCTCCCTCTCTCTTGTGATGGGTGTGGCCCACTTGATCCATATAGTACAAGCCATATGGGCCCACCCAGATGTATGTGGCTGATGGGCCATGCTTATGTGGACCTCACCTGATGTATATGGCTTCTATACCGTCCATCCATCTTGTTGTCCAAGATGATGGAGCCCACTATGATGTTTGCATGCCATCCTCATCATCCATCCATCTTGTTGTCCAAGTTGCTGGACGGTGGGATGCACTGTGTTGTATCTATTTACCCATGTTGTCTATCCATTTTTTTGGATGTGGGACCCACCCCACACGTGTGACACGTGTGGGCAGTGGGGCCCACCTTGATTGCTAGTATATTCACACCGTCAGAACCCTGGACGGTGGGACGATCAGCTGGTGTATCTCATCCAACTAACTAGCTGCTGTGTTTATAAAATAATAACAAATTATATATATATATGGTGTATATCATGTGGGCCACCACGTGAACTCCACCGTGTTTTATGTATCTGATCTCCACCGTCCAGACATATGGGACTGTGGGACGTGTTACATCCTCACCGTTCAGATATCATGGACGGTGGGGCACATGTGAGATATGTGTTATATCCTTCACCGTCCATTACTTGGACGGTGAGAACCCATCACACGTGGGGCCTGCTTTGAATGGAATCAGATTGGCTGGTGTGTGCTAACACCAGATGTGTGTTCTGTGTGTACGTCTGGACCATCCCGATGGAAGGACGGTGGGACCCACCTAATCTATGGATCACATCCACATCAGGGACCACCGTGTAGTGTGTGTTTCATCCTCACCATCCACTGTCAGTTCAGTGGGATCACCTGATGTGTGGATTTCATCCACGCCATCCGTCCAATGATCTGGACCATGGACCACACTATGATATGTGTGTTTTATCTCCACCGTCTAGATTGTTGGATGGTGGGTTACTCAGTGATGCAAGCATTCCATCAACACCGTTCATTTGAGGGTGGACCCCACCATAATGTATCTATTTTATTTATACCGCCCATTTGGGGACCCCACCAGCCATAGTTGTTAATGACGTCAGCAAGTTCGATGGCACCAACTGTTGTGATGTCGTCAGCAAGTTCTGTGGGTCCCGCTGATGCTTGTGTTATATCCAAACCGTCCATCCAATTGAAAAGCTTGTCTTCAGGACTGAGACTAAAGTGAGATAGATCTATCAGGTGGACCACACTGCAGAAAACAATGGAGAGATGAAGACCTACCACTGAAATCCTTTTAGGACCACAGCAGTTTTAGATCAAAATGATATTTTTTTCCTCTCAACTAGGTATTGGTGACCTTATGAATAGACTAGATGGAAAATAAACTTGATGGTGGGCCTTGGAATTTTCAAATGGTGAAAATCATTATCTCCACTGCTATTTGTGGTTTGGTCCAGATGATCTTTCGATATGATTCATTCTTTTGGAAATATTCTAAAATGATCTCTAAAAATAGATTAATGGTGTAGATAGTTCACCTAGAATGGTGGGCCCGACTTGATGTATTTGTGGCTCATCTGTTAAGGCCCTCCTTGATGCATATGAGGCCCATTGGTGTGGCCCATTGATGCAGCCCACTTGATGTATATGAGGCCCATTGGTGTGGCCCATTGATGCAGCCCACTTGATGTATATGATGCCCATTGGTGTGGCCCATTGAGCAACTCGTTGTGATATATTTACGGCCCATATGATGAGGCCCATTTAATGTATTTCGGGTCCATATGATGAGGCTCATTTGATGTATTTCGGGTCCATATGATGAGGCCCATTGTGATGTATTTCTGGCCCATTTGGTAAGGCCCATTGTGATATATTTTCGGTTCATACGATAAGGCCCATTGTGATACATTTTCGGCTCATCTGGTAAGGCCCAATGAGATGTATTTTCCATCCCATATTTGCGGCCCATTTGACATATATGGGGCCCATGTCATACGGCCCATTGTGATGTGTATTAGGCCTAGGTATGTGACCCATTGTGATATATTTGAGGCCCAGATATGAGGCCCATTGCAATGTATTTGAGGCTCATGGGACGTGGCCCAATATGATGTATATATGACCCATATGACATGGCCCATTATGATGTGTATGTGGCCCATGAGCGAGGTTTGATGTGATGTATATATAGGCCCATATGATGCGGCCATGTGACGCAGCCCATTGTGATATGTGTATATTCATATCATCCACATGGAAACCCCACCTGTGATGTATATCTGAGGCTCGCTTGCGATGTATTGATCCCTATGTGTAGGGCCCACCTATTATGTATTTGAAGCCCACGGGTCGTGACCCATTATGATGTATTTGGCCTATTGTAATATATTTTCGGCCCATACGATTAGGCCCATTGTGATATGATGAGGCCCAACACGATGTATGTGTAGCCCATGTGATTTGGCCCATTATGATGTATATGTTGCCTATGAGTGAGGCTTGACGTGTGTATATGAAACCCAAGAGTGAGGCCCTTAGGATGTGGCCCATTAAGATTATATATGGCCCACCATGATGAGGCCCATTGAGGTTGTATATGGCCCAATATATTGTGTATGAGGCCTTTATGTGAGGCCATGGGCCCACTATATGTTTGGCCCTATGAGGACCACTCCTTAGGAGAAATGTTGGTTAAATATCCACATTGATGGGCGATTATGGTTAAATTTCCACATTGTGACCTTCCCTCGAGCCCTTTATTAGGCTGATTTTGATTGTCGAGGCCGATTCTGATTATCGAGACTGATTCTGATTGTTGAGGCCGATTATCGAAGCTGATTCCGATTGTTGATTCCGATTGTCGAGGACGATTATCGAGGCCGATTATCGATGTTAATTATCGGTGCAGGTTATCGATACTGATTATGAGTATGAGATAGCATAGTATCATGATACATACCCATACGCATCATCTACATGTTTGTTATGAGATATGGTTGACCATTGCATATGTCATTGGGCAGATTGTTATGAGACTCCCTGATAGGCGGAGATCGTCTCACATGAGTGCACGGTATGCGCGAGATTGATGCATGACTAGATTGTATGACTCACGCATCTTGCATTGTGTGTTATGATTACTGTATACCTTAGCGACATCAATGCCTCCACAGACATGTCATGGATGGCCAAATGGGACACTAAAAATCTGTTACTAGCATCAGGCCGCCATAGATGGCCCTAGGTGAAAATCCCTAAACCCTTTTGGTACCAGAGGACGCTGTAACATCGAGACCGAGTGGATATATATGAGCGCATGAGGGTCGTATACCGGTAGGCCGCGTCTCCCACTGTGTTGTGGTCGGTTGAAAGGGGGTGTCGCCTTACCCGCCTGAGGGAGTAGGCAATGTTAGGCTGAGTTTGACTAGCTTGAGGAATGAGTCTGCTATCGACGAGTCTGGCCCGATATTGACAGGTGGATAGTGAGATCTCTTCCACTTACCCAGTTGTGCGCTTGATGGGGCGACAAGTGGTGGAGAGTGTACTAGACCCCGGTGATGATCCTAGAGATGTAAATACTGATATGTGAACTTACTGAGCAGGAGTGGCATCCTTAGCATTTACTCATTCATTCATTCATTCATTCACTATCCACTAGGGCTGGTGGTGTGCAACTATTCGTTACGTGTACCTTTGCAATGGCCAGGATTTCGGTTGGGGCGCACGACTAACCTGAGATCAGTAACTTACTATATTGAGTCTATCTATCTAAATTTAGGTATGAGACTGGTTTGGATAGAAGTCTGTTGTAATAGGCCCCATAACCTGCAATACCACGTACTATCATCCTGACTTCACACTCCAGCTTGGTCATTTCATTCGCACCGCATATTGCATTACATCTGCGGCATATGACATTTTGGGTTTCTACGTTTTTGCACTTATATGGCCTAGACGGACTTAGCAGGATCTGCATATTGCATTGCATCCACAGTATATGATATTTAGCTCATTATGATATGCGTTGCGTATTCTGATATTATATGATTCCTGAATTTGCCAGTATATTTCCACTTACTCTGATATCATATAATTCATGATTTTGTTAGTATTTTTGCTTCTTCCGATATTGTATGATTTATGACATTGTATTGCATACTTGGCACTTACCTTGTGCACACACTTTCACCACCCTTTAAGCATCCTATAAACTTATGCATGATAGATACGTGCAGGTAGTTTTAAGTTGCAACAGAGTCGAGCATAGAGCGTGCAACGGACTCCTGGAGCTTTAATTTTGATATATGTATTTCCCTTTCAGCATTGTATTCAAATGTTTATATTAATGGATATGTGATGATGATGTTGCCTTTGTGATTTGGGTAAACTTGTGGTTATGCTTCTTATGAGATAAATTCAAGTTAAAAATCCTCCTTGTAGGGTCCCAGGAACGAAATCTGGCGTATGAACACTGGGAGTCGAGAATAGGGTACTACGGAGGCTGTCGGTGCCGGATTTGGCAATCGAGAATTTTGTGAGCCCGATTTCCGAGTTTGGGGCGTGACAATCTCAAATCAGTATAGCCTACACAGGCTGACTCTAGGACCTACATAAGGTACCTAACATGTCTCCACGCCCCACACATGAGCAAGGGTCAACACACGACACCTAGGTTTTATACCCCACACAAGAGCAAAGGATCCACACAAGGAACCTAGTTTACGCTACACAGGCCAAGGATCCACACAAGGACCCCAAAGTTTATACCCTAAACAAGAGCAAAGGTCAACACACAACACCCAGGTTTTATGCCCTATATAAGAGCAAAGGATCCACTCAAGGAACCTAACTTTTAGGCTACACAGGCCAAGGACCTGGACTAAGGACCTACGTTTATGCCCTACACAAGAGCAAGGGTCGACACACAACACTCACACGTACTCTCCCGTCAGAGGCCTCCTATGAGGACTTAAAAGGGGTGAGATACACCTTTGACCCAAACCTACAAAAAGAATGATCAAAAGGGTCTCTAGACTCTAATGACTTACAGATAAGTAGGTGAGCCCCGTTAAGCACGTTGACGAAGATCTCCTCCTTAATGACAAAGATTCTTCAGCTCCCTTGATCCGCAACACTTAATGATGTACCAATAAAGGTGACGGGTTGGGTCAAGGTTATCTTAAAATCTACTCTAATAAATATTACTTATTAAAATAATGGAGAGATTCCAAGGCATTCAAGGGATCTCAGCTCAATGATTTGCCATTAAGGTGGTAGCTAGATGATCCTTGAATGCGGAAGTTCATTCCCCAATCCACTCTATAGAATATCAATGATGAGGGTGGATTGAAGGATGAACACCCATGAGAAAAAGGGCTTAGGGTAGATGATATGTATTTACTATCTTAAAGCTCTCTCTCTTTTTCTCAATATAGCAACCAAGAACAAGCTCTCCTTAAATAGACAAGAAGTTCTAATGGTAATAAATATGTCAGAATATGACTGAGTTTGATATTATTGGGCCTGATTCGATGTCATCGAAGTAAGGTTCGATGATATAAACTCCACTAAAGTATATACCTGAAACTTTTTGCGTGAGGATCGATGCCATCGAGCATGCGTCGATGTCATCGGAGTTTGAATTCTGATTTCATCGACAATTTGTTTGATACATCGATCATTTTCATATGATTTTCAAAAGAGCTTGCTGGACAATCTTTGATCCATTTCGATGATATCGAACGTATATCAATTTCATCGATATTTGAATTACGATTATATTGAGACATCATCGATTCCTTGGTCATTTCCAGAGGATTTTCCTATTGAGCTTGCTGGACTAGTTTGGTTCGAATTCGATAACATCAAAGCTCCCTTGATATCATCGAAATTTGAGCTCCGATGGCATCGAGGCTCGCTTTGAGTCATCGATAAATATGAGATTTGCCTTAACAGCCCGTTGGACACAAACTAGCCAGAATTCGATTATATCGAGCAGTCTCGATGTTATCAGAATTTGAATTCCGATGATATCGAATAGTTCATTGATTCTTCGAGAATTTTGTCCAAGGATTAAGTTGGTTGTTGGACTGAAGAGGTCCTTAATTCGATGATATCGAGTACTTTCTAAGGACATCAATAATAGGTGTTCGATCACATCGATGTGGTATTGAAATATCGAGAAAGGCTAAAAACTTAGAAATTTTCTTGTTTTGGAAAATAAGTTTTCATACTAAAACAACTACGTTGTTCTACTCATTTTGAACAACTCATTTTAAGGGTTTATATACCTGGGTGTTTTGGGACATGGGATGTGAGGCTAAGTTTACCTTTGAATAGTTCAGAGCATACATCCAGTTGAGGTAGACACTTAATGATCTTCATATGGGGTCCACTTGTCTTATAGACTCAACGCTCACACTAATTGACAACCTAGTGCACTTTCAATCTCCCCCTTTGTCAATTACGTGACCAAACACTTAAAACACAGAACAACATCCTAAATTGTATACATGAACTTTACACAATTTTACAAAGATACTATGGAGTTCACACACAATCTTAATCCAGACAGCTGCTCCCCTTATCTTCTTGCAGCTGCTCCCCCTATCACTTGCATCACCATGCTCAAAACCATATACCAAGCAGTGTTCTCATGGTGGGATTTATTCTCCCCCTTTTTGTCAATCATCGACAAAGGTTAATAGATCGAAATACTAAAGTTGACATTAAAGAGACTAGGAGAATTAAGGCAATAGGAGAGTGTGATGCTAGACGGATATGCATTATAAAACATGGAATCACCACATCACACACAATAAACCACTTAGGTGGACATATCAGCAAATCATTCACCATTCAGAACATGCATTCCATAGACAGTTCTTATAAATGTCAAACAAATCGTCAGTAAATAAGATGAGCAACTGATCAGGGTCGAATATTGCATATCAGACCCCAGTAATTACTTGATTTTACATACATGATAATGTTTAATGCCAGATTTTAATCGTGTTTTTATTACAGGATGAAATCAGGAGCGTTAATTGGAAATTGATGTTAAAGGCATGGATTTCACGTTCTGAAGTCATCAGAGCACGAGAACGACCCCAGGAAATCAAGATCAACGCTCGAGATCCGAGGAAATCAAGAAACTGAAGTTCAAGGGGCCCGAAAAGGGTCCAGAATGCAAGATCACATGTTTCCCGCCATCCGATCAACTCAAAACTTCATACATGTGATGAGGGCCAGTAAATCAACTGTACATATTAAATTTCGGCCCTTGAGGATCTTGGGAAGTGGTCCAACGGACAGATCGCCCTCATAATCATGATTCGGGGCCCACGATATCTGGATATGCCCTAAATTTGGTCTCAACTGTTTAAATAAGATGATAAAGGGGATGGACGGAGCAGATTTCTCGAAACATCACGGTGGGACCCATTTACATGGCCTGAGCGTGCACACAGCACACGTGCACCGGCTGTGCACCGCACCAGCCGAACGGTCAGCGCGTGCGCTGACCCGCGTCCGTCTCGTTCAAAACTCAAAGACGCAACAGCGTCTGCGGAGCTGGTCGCCGGTCGTCGGTTGTGGGGCCCACACATCGCCCAAATGAGGGATCCGGACCGTCCATCAACCTCCTGGGGTAGCAATAACCCTCGCCTAGGTGGCAAAAATTGAAATAAAAGCAGATATCAGATCCCAGCCGTTCAAACATGAGATGGACGGTGAGTTCAAAAGTCAGGTGGGCCTCATCAACAGTAGGCCAAACTCTGCATTCCCCACCGGTTTTTCGTCCTCCACGCAATAGACGGAGTGGATTTGTATTTTAATCAATGGAATGGGACACACCATCATCGCAGCGCCGTTTCCGCCGTCCGTGTAACCCGGTCGCTGGCCGTTTTTGCGGAAGACAGTGGGCCCCACTCGTCAACCTTTCGGCCGATCTGATCCGTCCATCGTATAGAGGGCCATAAATACTACAAAACCATGTTAACATTCTTCTCCCATGCGTACACACGTGCGTGATACAGAGGCCACAAAAGGACTACCCGGCGACGTTCAAATCTGATCTTTTTGAGATTTCTTCTGTGGGCCGCGCTAATGGACCTTCAAAACCACCCATTATTGACTGAAATTTCGTCCTGAATCCAATGGACGGGGTGGATTTTCTAGAAAACACCTCTGTGGGGCCCACCGATCACGGTTGCGAAAATCTGCACTTCGAGTCCATCTACGACTCTGCCACCGATTCCAGCCATCCAGCAGCTATAAAAGGGAAGTTTTGGACGTGGGAGAGGCATTCAGATCCAGGGAATTCGAAATCCAGAGCCAGGGAGAGAAGAAAGAGAAGAAAGAGAAGGAGGAAGAGAGAGAGATCGATTGGTTTGGCGTTTTGTTTATGAATTTTATTTAATATTTTTATGGATTTTATGGGTCACTAATCTCTCAGCTAGGGCTGAGATGAAGCCCCTAATTTGATCAGCTCTTGTATTGGTTGATTTACTTTGAATTTTAATTAATTTGTTCCTTTCTTTGAGTGGGCTTTATGGGTTTAAATTCCATACTTCTCCATCTATGAACTTGACCAAAGTATATATATGGATGTTGTTTGGATGCTTATTACAGGTGCTTGTGTCTGATCAAGAACAGGTTTCCTATAGAGGAAGGAACAGGGTGCTTTAATGAATTGTACATACCATGTGCCCGACCAAGGACATGGGATGTATTGTTCATGGCATTGCTTAAAGGAATTAGACAGTCTGTATGCCCGATTTAGGACACAGATTGTGCTTTCTCTATTTAAGTGGTATCAATCTAGATCAAGGTGAATCAACAGACAAAACAAGGGTTAGGATAGTTAGGGGTGGATTCGAAAGTCCTAGTGCTCTCTCTCTGATTGAATTTTCTTCCCTGTTCTTAATTGTTTTATTTTTTTCTTAGAATTGTGCTTAGTAATTCATTCCATTATCTGTTGGATTAGTTAAGGAGAATCATAGATTTGAGTTGTGACGACCAGTCCTCGTGGGATTCGACCTCGATCTTACCGAGTTTATTACTACATCACAACCCTATACTTGGGGAGTGAACAAGTTTTTGGCGCCGTTGCCGGGGACTGTTTCGTTCCAAATTGAATTTAGGATTCTCTCTTATCAGAATTCATAGTTTTAGGATTTTACTAACTTTAGGTTTAAGTTTTTCTGATTTATAGAAACTAACCTATTTTCTTGTTTTGTAGGATTCTAATGTGGTGATATCTTCCTAATTTCTTTAATTTTTCTATTTTTAGAATTAGGATTTTATTTTTAGAAATTTTCTAACCGTAGACTTACTATTCTTAAAAACTAACTTGTTTTGTTTTGTTTTGTTTTGTAGATTTTTAACATAGGAACTTCTACTCTGGTAACATCTTTCTAACTTCTCCTTTACCTTCGGTATTGCTGTAGGATTTTGATTTCTTCTAGGATTAGACTCAGAGTTAAGGTTCTACCATGGAATCGTGGGTAGATGCATATGCTGAGTTGGATAGGTTTTATTGGGAAATGCCTGAAGGTTGTGGAATCCAACATATACCTCAAGATTTTTCTCCATCGAGAACAGACATTGAGAACCGACTATAACGTTATGTTCCATCGGTTAGTAAGGCCGTATACGATCATCATTATGGGAATGAGGACTATTATCAACCATCATATTCTCCCATGTATGATCAGTATGACTATAACCAGTGGAACCATCAAAACTGGGAAGATGAACCAACAACATATTGTAATAATTATTCTCTTGGATCCCATACCTTTGAGATCCAACCAGAAACGATCCAAGAGGATTCATGTTTTGATCCAGAACAAGTAAATCAGCATGTTGCGAAATTGATGAAATCATTAGAAGCACTCAATTCGCGCATTGAAAGGATAGAGGAAGCTCGCTCATCCCAACTACAATCCAATCCAGAAATACAACGCGAGGAAAGTGATCCTCACTTGCTTTTGATGAAATCTGGAATTTGGAATGAGGAGTTGGATTCCATTAATGAGCACACGGTTCAATTCCCCGATGAGTCGATCTCAATGACTGTTCAAAAGGATGGGGAAGAAACATGGTTGTCTTTCAAATATAATGATGATGACACACCCCACTCACATGACACACTTAAGTTCAATAAAGAGGAAGAGGTTAGTTTATACGAACCTCAACCCAATCTGGAAATAGAATGTGAGGAAAGCGATCTCATCCCAAGTATGCACTGCATGGAAGTAAACGATGATGTATATTGGGAAGATGATTATGAATGTGCAACCTAAATTCCCTTCGCATCAATCTCAAATTTGTTCCAAGTCAACGATCAAGACGTACACGAAGTGGTTGGTCATAATGAGCCACTCCCCTCCCCTAACATGTCTGATTTAAAGGTAGAGGACGGGCCCCTTACAACCGACCTTTCTAACTCTTGTGAAACGTATTTGGACCACTCATCTGAATTACATGATGATATGATTCGGGAGATGGACGAGCTACTCGATATGACTCTTGAATTTGAAACCACCCAGTTGAGGCCACCATCTGAACTGTTAAATAATGACGATTCATCACCTCTTCTGAGTAGTATCGATGAACAGAGTCCATACATCAATGCTTCGTATACTGATCTTCAATCTGTCTGTGCAGGGCTGGAGCAAGAGAGCACACCTTCGTTCCTTCAAAAACGATGGATTCCTTGGGCAGATCATCACGAGCTCTAATGTGGATAATGAGTCACTCTCAGCTGAATGTCCCCACTCTTTGGATGATTGCTTGGCACACTTTGCAGATTCAAACGATCCCATGATAAGAGACATAGTGAATGCCTTGCAAAATAATATCTCGGTAGTCATCACTGACCGAGAAAACCCTTACTCTGAAGCCCCTCCTTCCACAAATCCTGACTATTTACCATTAAGGGAGGAAGAGCTAAAAATTGAACCGAAGTTTGCTACTGCGGAATGTGTTGAGACTACGTCACTTTCTGAGAAATTTTCTGACTTTCATCTATGTGTAGTCTCTGATTCACCATGGGATACTAACATCGAAACTTCTTCTGTTGCAGGTGAATCATATATACTCTGGATATCTCAGGCGAATCAATGAAAAATTTCTTATGAGGTACATAAATTTCTTTGGAAAGTCAAGCTCCAGGGCATCCAAGCCTATTGCAAAAATGGCTTTTGGATGATCCTGTTGAGAAATCTACTGAGAAATTTATCACGATACTGGCCAGAAGAGGAACCTTGCAGCATAACTGAGTAGTTTTCCCTGCTTTCTTAGGTCTAGGGTAGTTTCCTTTATATTGTTTTAGGATAGACAGTAAACTTAGCACTCCTGGGGGGCAACCCAGTCTTTTGTTTTATGCTTTTTCCTAGTTAGTTATTTCAATGTTTGTGGGTAACATTACTGCAAACCCTCATGAGACTACAACTCGTCCACTAGAGGTAACCTAGGGGTTTAAAGGCTTATTGCATATGCTAAATGCAATCGAGAGCACCTGCGAAAGTGGTATAGGTAGGATCTTCTTTTGTTTTTCTTTTTGTTATTTTTTCTTATGTTGATTTCTCTCTTGTGCTAACCTGTTTTGCGATGATATTTTTTTCTGAGGATGTCTCTTGATTCTCCGTCCAGGTACTATCTTTCCCTCATTCTTCTTTTATTCTCGTTGTCCCATGTGCATTGCATGCTTATTTCTTTTACATTGAGGACAATGTAGATTTTAGGTTGGGGGTGGGAGATTAGGTTACCTAATCAGTATTTTCTTGGTCTTGAGCAAAAATTGTGAAAATTTTTAAAATTTTTCTGGAATTTCTATTGAATTCAAAGTGATTTTGAAGGATAGTTGTGATTTTGAAATTACAAAGATTCAGAATGTGAGAAATTTATGACTCTTGAATTCGGTTGTCTGGTAGATTTCACACTTAAGTTTGAATTGCTAATCCACGATTAGAAGTTGTAAACGTTGATTGAGCCATGATTTCACATATCAGATCTCGTTTACACATTAAGTTTTCAGTTCGATATTAATTGATAACATGGTAATCACTAAGCATGAAGGGAACCAGCCTGAAAAATAAAATTTTTAGCATCAGTCTATAAAGAAGAATTGAAAAAATAAGTCACATAATCGTCATCATAGGTTTGCTCCCTATAGATGACGATTCGATTCCTCATAGTTGACATAAGAAAAGATTTAGGCGACAAATTTTCACCATAGGTTTGCTCCCTATAGGTGCAGATTTGATTCTCCTCCTTGGCGTACTATTCATAAAGAAAATAAAAAAAATGGTAGAATGAAAGGTTAATCTGTAAGGCAAGTGTTGGTTCCAGATTTGGGTGACATGAGCTCCGTTGTTAATTACCAATGATATCATGAAATTGACAATTGAATCTCTTAATGGTTGAAAGCTGAGATGACACTATACATTCATGAAACTCAATGTTTTAGAATTATTCTAATTAATGGATTAATAGTTTGAACTTGATTATGAAGTTTACTGTAAGCTTGATTCCAAGAGAAAAATTCCACACACCAATCATGAATCTTAGAATTTTCACATCTCAGCTATCTGTTCACAAGTCACTTGAATTTACAGGAATTGTCTTTTATTTCTGAAATTATTTTTCGCATGTTTTGCTCGGGACTAGCAAAATGCTGGTTGGGGGTTGTGATCAGGGTCGAATATTGCATATCAGACCCCAGTAATTACTTGATTTTACATACATGATAATGTTTAATGCCAGATTTTAATCGTGTTTTTATTACAGGATGAAATCAGGAGCGTTAATTGGAAATTGATGTTAAAGGCATGGATTTCACGTTCTGAAGTCATCAGAGCACGAGAACGACCCCAGGAAATCAAGATCAACGCTCGAGATCCGAGGAAATCAAGAAACTGAAGTTCAAGGGGCCCGAAAAGGGTCCAGAATGCAAGATCACATGTTTCCCGCCATCCGATCAACTCAAAACTTCATACATGTGATGAGGGCCGTAAATCAACTGTACATATTAAATTTCAGCCCTTGAGGATCTTGGGAAGTGGTCCAACGGACAGATCAGCCCTCATAATCATGATTCTGGGCCCACCTGATATCTGGATATGCCCTAAATTTGGTCTCAACTGTTTAAATAAGATGATAAAGGGGATGGACGGAGCAGATTTCTCGAAACATCACGGTGGGACCCATTTACATGGCCTGAGCGTGCACACAGCACACGTGCACCGGCTGTGCACCGCACCAGCCGAACGGTCAGCGCGTGCGCTGACCCGCGTCCGTCTCGTTCAAAACTCAAAGACGCAACAGCGTCTGCGGAGCCGGTCACCGGTCGTCGGTTGTGGGGCCCACACATCGCCCAAATGAGGGATCCGGACCGTCCATCAACCTCCTGGGGTAGCAATAACCCTCGCCTAGGTGGCAAAAATTGAAATAAAAGCAGATATCAGATACCAGCCGTTCAAACATGAGATGGACGGTGAGTTCAAAAGTCAGGTGGGCCTCATCAACAGTAGGCCAAACTCTGCATTCTCGACCGGTTTTTCGTCCTCCACGCAATAGACGGAGTGGATTTGTATTTTAATCAATGGAATGGGACCCACCATCATCGCAGCGCCGTTTTCGCCGTCCGCGTAACCCGGTCGCTGGCCGTTTTTGCGGAAGACAGTGGGCCCCACTCGTCAACCTTCCGGCCGATCTAATCCGTCCATCGTATAGAGGGCCATGAATACTACAAAACCATGTTAACATTCTTCTCCCATGCGTACACACGTGCGTGATATAGAGGCCACAAAAGGGCTACCTGGCGATGTTCAAATCTGATCTTTTTGAGATTTCTTCTGTGGGCCGCGCTAATGGACCTTCAAAACCACCCATTCTTGACTGAAATTTCGTCCTGAATCCAATGGACGGGGTGGATTTTCCAGAAAACACCTCTGTGGGGCCCACCGATCACGGTTGCTAAAATCTGCACTTCGAGTCCATCTCGACGACTGCCACCGATTCCACCATCCAGCAGCCTATAAAAGGGAAGTTTTGGACGTGGGAGAGGCATTCAGATCCGGGGAATTCGAAATCCAGAGCCAGGGAGAGAAGAAAGAGAAGAAAGAGAAGGAGGAAGAGAGAGAGATCGATTGGTTTGGCGTTTTGTTTATGAATTTTATTTAATATTTTTTTATGGATTTTATGGGTCACTAATCTCTCAGCTAGGGCTGAGATGAAGCCCCTAATTTGATCAGCTCTTGTATTGGTTGATTTACTTTGAATTTTAATTAATTTGTTCCTTTCTTTGAGTGGGCTTTATGGGTTTAAATTCCATACTTCTCCATCTATGAACTTGACCAAAGTATATATATGGATGTTGTTTGGATGCTTATTACAGGTGCTTGTGTCTGATCAAGAACAGGTTTCCTATAGAGGAAGGAACAGGGTGCTTTAATGAATTGTACATACCATGTGCCCGACCAAGGACATGGGATGTATTGTTCATGGCATTGCTTAAAGGAATTAGACAGTCTGTATGCCCGATTTAGGACACAGATTGTGCTTTCTCTATTTAAGTGGTATCAATCTAGATCAAGGTGAATCAACAGACAAAACAAGGGTTAGGATAGTTAGGGGTGGATTCGAAAGTCCTAATGCTCTCTCTCTGATTGAATTTTCTTCCCTGTTCTTAATTGTTTTATTTTTTTTTCTTAGAATTGTGCTTAGTAATTCATTCCATTATCTGTTGGATTAGTTAAGGAGAATCATAGATTTGAGTTGTGACGACCAGTCCTCGTGGGATTCGACCTTGATCTTACCGAGTTTATTACTACATCACAACCCTATACTTGGGGAGTGAACAACAACTATACAAGCTGCATTTAAAATCAACAGAAATATATCATCATTCATGCAAGGAATTTTCAAAAGAACTACCCAAGCTTGGCAAAATGTAGAGCATTAAAAAAATAAACATTTGTCAAAGTATTCAGCCCATCCATAGGCATATCAAAACAAAAGTATTTTCCTTATTCAGAGGACGAACGATCCAAAATATCCAACCATCGACAAAAATCATTTTGTCCCAAAAAAAAATAATACCCATATTGTCCAAATATGGACACATTCACACCGACTTCTCCTACACCAGCTGGGGCACTCGAGTTTCTCAGTTCGTCACTAGGTTAATGATTTGCTATGAAGCATGCTGGAGTGCATTGATCTTGTCCTCGATCCCAGTTAGATGCCTCTCGTAGTTGTGAAGACACTCGTCAAGCCCAGCAAATGATGTTCAAGTACGTGATGTCGGCAGTTTGTGACTGACTCAAGACTATGGAGTGACGATTGATTAGATCCCCACGGTGTCGGCGGATTTGGTTATTGATTATTTTCTTCCACAGGAGGAGGACTATCTGGATGAGAATAAGTGGAGGGGTACAACTGTTGAATTGCATCATCATCGAACCATGCCTCTGGTTGCACTTTGTCCAAAGTCGGCGGCAGGCCCACAAAATGTGCTAGCTTGCATATAAGGGATGGAAATGGGAGTGTATCAAGGTGATCCCCTTTGATTATTCAAATTAATTGCTCAAGAATGAGAGTCGGTAGGCACACAGGTACCTCTTGATACACATCGTATAGAACATTGAGCACAAAAGAGTTAAGACTCTTCCTTTTGTATCACAGGGATACACATTTGTACGGAGGATATTGTGGAGGATTTTGAATGTGGTTCTAAGATATTTGACATGAAGCATATTTTCATCATTTCCAGGAATTGTGGCACCTTGACACAATGCACGTGTGATTCCCCCCCCCCCCCACATACCTAACCCATTCAGATTCCGTTTAGTGACTGGAATTCGAGTCACACCTATGTCTAGAAGACGACCAAGGATGACCGGAGTAATGAGTTTGGTTTGATGCATGAACTCCAGATGAATACAAGGGGGGTCATCACGAACAATGTGGCAACTATTGAAAAATTGATGAATAATCTCATACTAGAACAGACCACCAAGGCTAAGTATATTCTGCCATCCTATTGTTTCCAACAGAAGATCCCCTCCGTATGGATCAATAGCGTTGTTCAGAATAATACGATCTGCGATCGTGACTTGCTCCCAATCTGATCGGTTTGGAGGAGAGCTATTTACCATCGGTTTTGCATTTTTACCCTTAGTTTTTGTAGCAGAAGAAAGATCCTTACCTTTGTCTTTCACCATTTTTTTCTTGTTGGGTATCTGGAAGGCAGTAGGAGAAAGGAGGAAACCAGAGAAGACATAAAGGAGAGAACTAGAGAAGGTAGATTTTACGTGCTTTCATTCCCTTTTTATAGCAGAGAGTGTCAATCATATCAAAATCGATTCGATGTCATCAAACTTAGGCTCATAATGTCATTAAAAACTGTGCCAATGACGGGTGGGAAGAACCAACAAATATATTATGACTGTTGGGGAAGTCCAACGGACACGTTCTTGTCCTCCCGAGAGCCGACGATGACATCGAAGGTGCAGTTCCCTGTCATTGGTATTTAAATCTCGATGATATCGAGAAAGGCTCGATATCATCGAGTATGCCATAGAAACAATCATTTCTCTTGACATAAACAGCGTGGTTAATTCATGAAGATATGCCTACATTGTTCATGTACAATTAACCATTCAACAACCATGAGGACCACAGTCCTAAGATATGCCTATTCAGTTCATTTTGACTGAGCTTTCCATTAGTTTGCGCATACTCTAATTGATTTCTGAAGATTGCTAAACCTGTTTGCATCAAGAGGCTTTGTTAAGATATCAGCGAGTTATTTTTTTTGTAGACACATCGTCCAACGAAATGATCTTTCCTTTAACAAGTTCTCGGATAAAATGATGACGAATGTCAATATGCTTGGTCCAAGAATGTTGAACAGGATTTTTTGAAATATTGATGGTACTAGTGTTGTCACAGAAGAGAGTCATTGTGGATTGCTCAATCCCATAATCTAGTAGCATTTGTTTCATCCAGAGGAGTTATGCACAACAACTACCTGCGGCGATGTATTCGACTTCGGCAATGGACAAGGATATTGAATTTTGTTTCTTGCTCTGCTAAGACACCAAACAATTTCTGATATAGAAACAACCGCCACTAGTTGATTTGCGATCATCTAAATTTCCAGCCCAATCGGCGTCTGAATATCCAACAATGATGGTAAATGTTTCGAATGGATACCATAAACTGAAAGAGGTTGTTCTAGCCACATACTTGATGATTCTTTTAACTGCTATTGGGTGAGATTCCTTAAGATCTGCCTGATATCGCGCACATGCTCTCATGCTAAATGATATGTCTGGACAACTTGCAGTTAAATATAATAGGCTTCCTATCATGCTTCGATACAGGTGTGGATCCACACTTTTGCCATTTATATCTTTGGAGAGTTTGAGTGTGGTGCTCATGGGAGTATGATAGGTACGACCAGATTTAAGTCCAAACCTTTTTACTAAATCTTTTGCATCCTTGGTCCGACATACAAAGATCCCATTATGCAATTGCTTCACTTGTAGTCCTAAAAAGAAGTTCAACTCACCGACCATACTCATTTCAAATTCAGATTTCATGAGATCGGTGAAGTTTTTAGCAGTATCTTCACATGTAGAACTAAAGACTATGTCATCCACATAGATCTGGGCAATGAGCAATGAATTCTGTCTTTTGAGTGAATAGTGTTTTACCTACACTACCCCTACATAATTTATGGTCTAAAAGAAATTGTGTCAAACATTCATACCAAGCACATGGTGCTTGTTTGAGGCCATAAAGTTCTTTGCTTAATCGATAGACATGTTAAGGATACTTGGGGTCTGAAAATGTCATGCCTTAAACTCGAAAACTGGGCTCACAAAATTTTCAATCGCCAAATCCGGCCCCGACAGCCTCCGTAGTACCCCATTCTCGGCTCCCGGCACCCATATACCAGATTTCGATCCTAGGATCGTATAAGGAGGATTTTCCAACGTACATTTATCTCTTAAGAAGCATAACCACAAGCACAACCAAGTCACAAAATAACATCATCATCACATATCCACTAATATAAACAGTTGAATATAGTGTTGAAAGGGAAATATATATATATATATATATATATATATATATATATATATATAAAATCAAAGCTCCAGTAGAAAGCTGCACGCTCCAAGCTCAACGCTTATGCGACCTAATGCCACCTGCATGCATCTATCGTGCATAAGCTTATAGAAAGCTTAGAGGGTGGTGTAAGTATGTGCGCAAGGTAAGCGTGCTCAGAATACAATATCAGTGTAATGCGGAAACATATTGGCAAGTTCATAAATATCATCACCTTATCTAAGCTATGCGATGCAAAAACATAATAAGCTAATATCATATAGTGAGGAAGCAATGTAGATCAGCTATGCAATGCAGAGATATAGTAAGCCAAATATCAGATACCGAGTCCACGAAAATCGTCAACCTTAATCAGGTTATGTAATACAAAAGCACAATAAACTAAATGTTGTGCTGAGGATGCAATACAATATGTGATGCGAATGAAATGACCAAGCTGGAGTGTGAAGTCGGGATGATAATACGTAGTATCGCATGCTATGGGGTCCATCACAAGGGACTTCTATCCAAACTAGTCCCATACCTGAATTTGGATAATCAGACTCAATGTGGTAAACTCCTGATCTCATATTAGTCGTGCACCCCAACCGAAATCCTGACTATTATGAAAGTACACAATAATTAGTTACGCACCACCAGCCCAAGTGCATAGTGAATGAATGAATTAACAAATATTGAGTACGCAACGACTGATCAGTAAGTCCACATATCAGTACTGTACATCTCTGGGATCATCACCGGGGTCTAGTACACTCCACACTGGTTGTCACCTCCCTAACAGTCATGCAAGTGAAAAAGACCTCACTACCCACCTACCAATATACCAATGCCTACCCGGCTTGTCTATAGCAGACCCATTTGGGAGCTGGTCAAGCTTAGCCTAGCTTACAGCCCCCTCACTTAGGCAGATAAGGTCACAACCCCTTCTAACTGACCACGACACAGTGGGAGGCGTCACCTACTAGTATTTGGCACCTAGACGCTCATGTATCCACTCGGTCTAGACGTTGGAGTCTCCTCCGATACCAGAGGATTCTGGGACTCTCACCCAAGGACATCCTATGTGCCCACAGTGTGAGAACCAAATATTTTTGGTGTACTATCTGGCCATCCATGATATGCCAGTGGAGGCTACAACCTTGATATCGCTAGGGTGTATAGTAGTCATATCACAAAATGTGAGATGCATGAGTCATACCATCTAATCATGCATCAAACCTGGGCATACCGCATGCTCATGTGGGGAAACTCCGTCTATTAGGGAGTCCCATAACAACCTACCGAATGGTATATGCAATGATCAACCACATCTCATATCAAGCATGCAGATAATGCGTATGGGCATATATCATGGTGTTATGCTATCACATACTCATAATAGGCATCGATAATCGGCCTGACGAGGCCTAGGGGAAGGTCATAATGTGGACATTTAACCATCATTGCCCATCAATGTGGACATTCAACCAACATTACTCCCAAGGAGTGGCCCTCATAGGGTCAAACATATAGTGAGCCCGTGACCACACACAAGGGCCTAGAATATATCACAATGGCCTCACTCAAGGGCCACATATACATTACATCGGGCCTCACCAATGGCCCTCATATACATCAAGTGAGCCGCATCCACAGGCCACACCAATGGGCCTCATACACATCAAGTGGGCAACATCACAAGGGCGACATCCACGGACTGCACCAATGGGCCTCATATACATCGAGTGGACCACATCACATGGGCCGCACTAATGGGACTCATATCCATCAAGTGGGCCGCATCAATGGGCTGCACCATAAATAGCCGCGGACATAAAGATTGAAAGATCATCTGGACAATACCACAAATAATAGTGGTGATAATGATTTTCACTGTTAAAACTCCACAGGGCCCACCACAACATTTATTTTCCATCCAATCCATTCATACGGTCACAAAGACCTAAATCAAGAGGAAAAATAAGTATCATATTGATCCAGAACTTCTGTAATCCTTAAAGGACTTCAATGGTAGGCGTTCAACTCTTCACTATTTTCTGTAGTTTGGTCCACCTGATAGATCTGCCTCATTTTTAATCTCAGGCCTTAAGACAAGCTCGCCAATCGGATGGACGATGTGGATGCAAAACAGGTGGACGGCGTGGATGTAAAGTACATACATCAAGGTCTGTCCCACGTCCAGCCATCTGGATGGTGTGGATGGATGGCGTGTATAAAACACATACAATACAGTGGGTCCACCATCCTGGATAGATGGATGGAGTGGATATAGAATAGATGCATCAAGGTGGGTCTCATCCCACACGTGCAGCACGTTTTCGCTATGTACAGAGTCTATCACTATATAACCTGTTTAGTATAGATCCATGATTCATGATCATACGCATCATATGTATGCTTGATATGGGGAGTGACTGATCATAGCATATGCCCTCGAGCAGATCGTTTATGGGCTCCCTAATAGGCGGAGTTGCCCTACATGAGCGCGTGGTACACGCAGGACTGTTGTATGACTGGTAGTGTGATTAATACACTTGCATTTGTGTGATTAGGGTCATATCCTCCACAGATACATCATGGATAGCCGGATTGGATACCGAAAATACTGTTTCTAGCATCAGGGTACCATAGATGTCCCTGGGTGAAAATCTCTAAACCCGATGATAGTAGAGGATGGCTCTAACATCGAGACCGAGTGGATACATGAGCACACGAGGGCCGAATACCAAGAGGCCGCGTCTCCCACTATTGCCTTACTCGCCTTACTCGCCTGAGGGTAGGGGGCAATACTAGGCAGAGTTTGACCAGCTCGTGAATGGGTCCACTATCGATGTGTCAGATAGGTATTGACAGATTATTGACCAGGTGGATAGTGAGGTTTCTTACGCTCACTTGGATTATGTGGCTGGGAGAGCGGCAGTGCCATTTGGATAGTACTAAACTCCGGTGATTATCCAAACTGAGAACTATACTGATATATGATGAGGATTGCCATGCTTGAGCTGTATCTTACATCGCATGGTCTTGACATGACCGATAACATTCATATTTTGCACTATATAGCCTTCATACGGCTGATTGCATTCATATACTTATCAGCATGATTTTGCATTACCCTGACCTTACATTTGAGCACGCTCATATTGCACACACACTTACACCACCCTCTAAGCTTTCTATAAGCTTATGCATGATTGATGAGTGCAGGTGATGCCAGGATGCAGCTGTAGTACAATAGCAGCAGGAGCGTGCGGTTGATCGAGCTTTCGGAGTTTCCGTTCTTTGCATTATATTGTATTTTCCATTCATATGCCTTGTACTCAAAGTTTTTTATCATAGTGGATTTTGTGATGGTGTGCTTCTGGTTATTTTTCTTGGGTTATGCTCAGTATAAATTAAATTGATGACTAAAAATCCTCCTTATAGCATCCCAAGATCGAAACCTGGTGTATGGGTAGTGGGAGCCGAGAATGGGGTACTATGGAGGCTGTCGGCGTCGAATTCGGCGATCGAAAATTTTTTGAGCCCGGTTTCCAAGTTCTGGGCATGACAGAAGTTGGTATCATAGCATAACTTGGGAATAACCGAGAACAGCATCACTTGTTTGCTATGAGTTTAAGACGATTAGGTTCCAAGTGCGTAACCTTCCAATTGAGTTCCCTAACGTGTTATTCTTAAGGTTGATTGGCGTCATTGTTCTTTCCTATAGGACATGCCACCCAGAAGAGTGACCCGAGCACTCCCCGATCCACCACTTGAGGATCCAGCTTTACCACCTGCACCTCCCGTTCCAATGCCAGAGATCCCTGCTCCCCTGCCTGAGGATAACGCTCCTCCACCTGATGATGGTGCGGATCCGACCATACCTATGAGTGCCTCTCAGTTACGGTAGATGTTGCAGGTTGTGACAGCTGCACTTCAGGGACAAGGCAGGCACCCAGTTGTTTCTTCAGCCCAAGCCTAGCAAGAGCGCTCGAGCGCCCTTCTTCGTGAGTTCAGACAGCTTGATCCTCTGCATTTCCAGGGCGAGCCAGATCCGACTGTAGCAGAGAGATGACACTCCGATGTGGAGAATATTTTTGATACGATGGCATGTACGACCCAACAGCGAGTTCGATTGGCTGTATTCCTTCAAGGCGAGGCAGAGCATTGATGGACATTTAGTACCCGAGTTGCAAGACCTGATCATATCTGGACATGGGAGGTCTTTATCGACCGATTCGAGGAGCAATATTTCCCTGACCACATTCGACGTCAGAGAGCACTAGAGTTCAAGACTCTGGTGCAGGGGAACATGACCGTGGCGCAGTATGGGGCCCGTTTTATGGCGCTATCGAGGTTTGCGCCGTATTTAGTTGATGACGAGGGGCGGAAGGCCTGCCATTTTGAGAACGGCTTGCGTTACGGTCTTCAAGGCCGTGTGATTGGGCACGAGCTCCCAACTTTTCAGGCGGTAGTACAAAGGGCCCAGATTTATGAGGCCGAGTGGGCCGGCACACAGGCCGATCGAGATCAGAGGAGTCAGAAGAGGAAGACCCCCTACAGTAGCTCCCAACAATATCGATGACCATAGAGGTATAAGAGCCACCCATCTGCTAGAGCACTAGCAGCACCTTCAGCGCCACCCAAGCAGCCATTTTCAGAGACTTGTTTTCGATGTGCTAGGACAGGGCACCGTTTGTCTAAGTGCCCCTGCCCTCATCTACAGCCGCCGAGAGCACCACAGCAGGCTTCACAGCAGCAGCAGAGAGCACCACAACGGCATTCACAGTAGCAGCCGAGAGCACCATAACAGCCCCCACAGCAGCAGTGACCCTATCAGCAACTACATCAGCCGCCAAGACCCTAGCAGCAGCAGAGACAGTAGTATAGACCGCCGCAGAGGCAGCAACAACACCAGGGACCTCATAAGGGACAGTCACCTCCCCAGCCAGCTCAGGCTAGATTCTATATGGCTTAGTAAGACCCGCAGACTTCCAGAGGAGTCGTTGAGGGTATACTTCCAGTCTCTTCATGCATTGCCTGAGTACTATTTAATTCTGGTGCTTCGTACTCATTCATGTCTATGGATTTTTGTCGATCAAATGGATTACCGACAAGGTCCGCTAGTGAGGGATTGACAGTATCGACACCCTTGGGGAAGACCACAGTATTGGGCCATTTCTGTTCGTCTTGCCCCATTCTGATCAGTGATATCTTTTTGGCCGCTTACTTGTTTATGCTACCGATGACAGACTTCGACGTTATCTTGGGCATGGATTGGCTTGCTGAGTACTACACCATTTTGGACTGTTCCGTGAGGACAGTCAAATTCTGCATACCTAGCTTGCCACAGTTTCAGTTCGTTGCAGAGCCTCGAGGAGAGCTATTATCTTGTTTGATGTCCTGCGCAGTCGAGGAGCCAATTGTCTTGTGTATCGATCAGTTGCCGGTGGTCAGTAATTTTCCCGACGTGCTCCAGGAGATTCTAGGGTTACCGCAGCACCATCATATTGAGTTGCAGATTGATCTTGTGCCTGGTACTGCGCCTATCTCGAAGGCCTCGTACTGTATGACAGCGATAGAGTTACGAGAGCTGCAACGACAGTTGGATGAGCTGCATGAGTTGGGATTCATCTATCCGAGCAGTTCTCCATGGGGAGCGCCGATACTCTTCGTTAGGAAGAAGGATGGCTCGTTGAGGCTCTGCGTAGATTATCGCGAGCTCAACCGGGTCATGATCAAGAACAAGTACTCACTCCCGAGGATAGACGATTTATTTGATCAGCTATAGGGTGCACAGTTCTTTTCAAAGATTGACCTGCATTCTGGTTACCATCAGATACATGTCCAAGAGGAGGACATCCCGAAGACGGCTTTCAGGATGCGTTACGGTCATTTTGAGTTTCAGGTCATGTCCTTCGGGCTGACCAATGCACCCTCGGTCTTCATTTAGTTGATGAACGAGGTCTTCCGTCCATATCTTGATCAGTTTGTGGTGGTCTTCATCGACGACATTTCGATATATTCGAGGACCCGTGAGGACCATATACAGCATCTAGAGATCGCTTTGCAGACCCTCTATGCCCACCAGCTGTATGCGAAGCTGGAGAAGTGTGAGTTCTAGTAGGAGAAGGTGAGATTCCTCGGTCACGTGGTAATGAGGGAGGGTGTCGCAGTAGACCCCTTGAAGGTTGAGGCAGTACGTCAGTGGAACCATCCCACGACTGCGTCCAAGATTTGCAGTTTTCTTGGCTTGGCAGGCTATTATCGGCATTTCATTGAGGGCTTCTCCCGTATTGCAACCCCGATGACCGGGATGACTCGGAAGGGCACAGATTTTATTCGGACTGACGCATGTGAGCAGGCATTCATGGAGCTGAAGGACCATCTGACGTCCGCTCCTGTCCTCACTCTTCCCTTTGGGAGTGATAAATTTGTTATATTTACTGATGCCTCGCGTATTGGTTTAGGTGTTGTCCTGATGTAGCACGGTAGACCTATAGCCTTTGCATCTCGTCAGCTCAAGGTTCATGAGCTAAACTACCCCATACATAATTTGGAGCTGGCAGCAGTCGTCTTCGCACTACAGGTGTGGAGACACTATCTTTATGGGGTCATGTTCGACCTCTTCTCTGACCACAAGAGCTTGAAGTATCTATTCTCTCAGTCTGAGATGAACATGAGATGGAAATGCTGGATAGACATTCTGAAAGACTATGATTTTAACCTCCAGTACCACCCAGGCAAGGTAAATGTGGTGGTAGATGCCCTCAGCCGTCAGCCACGAGGCCCGGTGGCGCACATGATGATTCATGAGTGGAGGATGCTCGAGGATATAGCAGAGTACAACTTTGATTTTGGTCTATAGTCTTCTATCATTCAGCTATCGAGCTTGTCGATTCAACCCTCTCTTGTCGCAAGGGTGATCGAGGCTCAGCAGATAAATGAGTCGTTACAGGATTACCGAGCATAGGCAGCATCTGAGAGTCAGACAGATTGCCAGATTAGTTCTGATGGTGGACTTCGCTTTAGAGGCCGATTATGTGTCCCAGATATTCCTGAGTTACGTAGAGATCTTATGACCGAGGCACATCAATCGTGATTTTCTATCTACCTTGGCTCGATGAAGATGTATCTTGTATGTTGTCTTCGATTTTATATAACGATGCATTGTTTCCTCTTCTATTATAAGTTATGTCTAGTTACGATAATTGTGTAAATTTCGAGGATGAAATTTTTATTTGAAGGGGAGAGTTGTAAGACCCGTATCCTAGACCGTACCATTCAATAGGCTTCTGCAGTCCTTCTGGTCGAATTCCGGCAATCCTCGACCCGTATCCAATGTTTGCGTGCGATCCTAAGATGAGACCTGCATGCCAAAGTCGGTTCGAACCGAAACTTGTACCTTAGCGACCGTGCCGTCGCTGTGGTTCCAACGCCACGACTCGCACACCGAACCGATGCCCAGGCCAGGAGATGTGGGCCAGGGTTCGTTCCGAAGAAACGCCGCGCGTTGCGAATTTCGAGGGAATCTCTACAATATGTCCCATCAATCAATCAATCAATCAATGTTAAGTACAACCATACCTCAAGTACAAGCCCCATCCCTCCTTTTTCCCTCAAGTCAACTCTTTTTTCACCTCACCATTCCCCTTTACAAAATTTCAACAACAACCATACCCCTTTTACAAATTTTCAACCCAACCCATACCCTTCCTTACATCACCCCTCCATATCATTCCCATCATCTCTCTCTCTCTCTCTCTCTCTCTCTCATTTCTCAAATCTCCCAAAGCAACCCAAAACTCTAACGTCCAAACATTCTCTCCCAACCCCAAGTGTGGCCCACTTTTCCCACCATCTCATCTCCCACCTCAACCATCCATTCATCATCAATCACCATTAAAAATAAAGGCAAGGAGCTAAGGAGTCTAAGGGACCAAGAAGAAGACCAATAGGTGGGTGATCCACCATTGATTTTAATTTTAAGGATCCACTTGTTGTAGGACCCACTTGATGTATGCATTGTATTTGGGAGGGCCCATGAGTGGCGGGGTCCCTCCCCTTCACGTGTCATTCTTCCTCTCTCCCTCTCTCCATCCTTCCCCTATAATGAAGTGGGCCCCACCGAATCGCGTTAAATCTACTCCATCCATCAAATGGTGTGGCCCACCACATTCCAAGTGAAATCCCTTGTCCATTTTTGGGACGGTGAGAAGTCCCACATGCTATATATATTATATTATATTTATTTTATATTAATATATATATGCATGGTGGTGGGCCACGTACTTGTGGGACCCACCATGGTGTATGCGTTGTATCACACTGTCCAGCGTCCAGCGACGCTGGACGTGCAGCCATGGGCGTGGTGTGGCTAACAGTAAAGTGTGAACTGACGTTGGGGTGTACTAAGCTTGGGGCGGGCCGCTGATGTAGGCCCCACCTTGATGTACAGATCAAATCCACGTTGTCTATCCCACTCTCCAGCTCACTTTAGGCGTTGAGCCGAAAAATGAAGCCATTCAGATTATCTAGCAGGCCATAGTGCAGAAAATAGGGGTTCTTACCGTTAAAAATACACTCTAAAGTTTTTCATACGCCAGATACCTCAGATATTGGGCTCATTTAGCCTATAATGAGCCGTAAGATCCAATGGCTGGAGTGGATCTGACAGATGCGGGCCTCACATATGAAAAACTCCAGAAAATTATTTTTTTTGAAAAAAAAATATGTGAAACAACAGCAACAACTGTTGCTGCTGCTGTCAGAGGGCACCAGCGCGTGGTGCTGTGGACGGTAGAGGCAGGGACCCATGGTCCCAACCGTGGGTCCCACCATGATGTGTGTCGACCATCAACACCTTATATTTAGTGAGCCCCCCTCAGGGCTGTAGGCCGCCCAAAAATTAGTCATATACCATGCTCAGGTGGCCCACGTCATAGGAAACAGTAGGTTGAACATTTGTCATTGAAACCCTTTTTGGTTGTCCAGAAGTTTTGGATTATTATGAAATTTATTTTCCCACTTCATCTGGGTCCGTATGACCTCATCAACAGACTAGATGACAGATAAACATCACCGTGGGCCCTAGGTCCATGTGACCTTATAAACAGTTTGGGTGGCAGATAAACACCACCATGGGCCCCTGGTCAGTTTGGATGGCAAATAAACATTACGGTGGGCCCCAGTCCCACCCAAGGTCCAAGTGGCCCTATCAACTGGTTAGCTGGAAAACAAACGTTATGGTGGGCCCCTGGTCCACGTTACCATATGAACAGTTTGGATGTCATATAAATAGTATAGTGGGCCTTAGGTCTGACTGACCCTATGAACAGTTTGGATGTCAAATAAACATGACCGTGGGCCCCCAGGTCTAAGTGGCCTTATCAATGGGCTGGATGGAAAATAAACATTATGGTGGGCCCCACATGGGACATCCCTATGGACCCACCATGATGCATGTGTTTCATCCAAACCGTCCAATAATTTTGGAGATTATTTTAAGGCCATGTGATAAGGCTCATCTTGGTGTATTTGTGGGCCGTCCACTAAGGCCCACTTTGAATTGTGTAAGGCCCATTGTGACGTATGCAAAGCCTATCTGATTTGGCCTAACTTGATGTATTTGTGGCCCACCCATTGAGGCCCACTTTGATATATATGAGACCATGATTTGAGGCCCATTTGATGTATTGGAGGCCTTTGGGGCGACGCCCAACAAGATGTACCTAAGGCCCATTGCAATATATGATCCTTCTATGGTTTATGTAATGATGTTTTTGGTGGCCATGCCTTGGGAGCAATGCTGGTTTGACGTCCACATTGTAGGATGATGTTGGTTAAATATCTGTATTATCACTTGTCCTAAGGCCCATTGATAGGCCCATACTTGTAATATGTAGGCCGTCTAAGCACGTTTTCGCTATGTACAGAGTCCATCACTATATAACATGTTTAGTATAGATCTATTTTTCATGATCATACGCATCATATGTATGCTTGATATGAGGAGTGATTGATCATAGCATATGCCCTCGGGCAGATTGTTTATGGGCTCCCTGATAGGCGGAGTTACCCTATATGAGCGCGTGGTACACGCAGGACTGTTGCATGACTGGTAGTGTGATTCATGCACTAGCAGTTGTGTAATTGTGGTTACTGTATGCCCTAGCGACATCAAGGCCATAGCCTCCACAGATACATTGTGGATGGCTAGATTGAATATTAAAAATATTGTTTCTAGCATTGGGGCACCATAGATGTCCCTTGGTGAAATTCCTAAACCTGATGGTACTAGAGGATGGCTCTAACGTCGAGACCGAATGGATACATGAGCACACAAGGGCCGAATACCAGGAGGCTGCGTCTCCCACTGTGTCGTGGTCGGTTGGAAAGGGGTGTGGCCTTACTTGCCCGAGGGTAGGGGACAATACTAGGCTGAGTTTGACCAGCTCGTGAATAGGCCTGGTATCGACATGCCGGATAGGTATTGGCAGATTATTGACCAGGCGAATAGTGGGATTTTTTACGCTCACTTGGATTGTGCGGCTGGGAGAGTGGCAGTACCATTTAGAGAGTACTAAACCCCGGTGATTATCCAAACTGAGAACTATACTGATATATGATGAGGATTGGCATGCTTGAGCTGCATCTTGCATCGCATGGTCTTGACATAACCAATAACATTCATATCTTCCACTGCATAGCCTTGGTACGGCTGATTGCATTCATGTACTTATCAACATGATTTCGCATTACCCTGACCTTACATTCTGAGCATGCTCGTATTGCACACACACTTACACTACCCTCTAAGCTTTCTATAAGCTTATGCACGATTGATGCGTGCAGGTGACGCCATGACGCAGTCGCAGTATAGTAGCAACAGGAGCGTGCGGTTGAGCTTTTGGAGTTTCTGTTATTTGCATTATATTGTATTTTCCTTTCATACGCCTTGTACTCAAAGTTTTTGATCATAGTGGATTTTATGATGGTGTACTTCTGGTTATTGTTCGTAGGTTATGCTGATGGTTATGCTCATTATAAATTAAATTGATGACTAGAAATCCTCCTTGTAGCATCCTAGGATTGGAACCTGGTGTATCGGTGTCGGGAACGGAGAATGGTTTACTACGGAGGCTGTCGGCGTCGGATTCGGCGATCGAAAATTTTGTGAGCCCGATTTCAAGCAATAGCGTCCAAACATGGTGAACATAAATTAGACATATCGAGTTACTTGACGAGCTTGACTAGCTCGAGGGCACAATCAACTGAATAACATGAAGTGCATAAGAACTTTGCGTGGCCTAACCACTGTCGCCAACTGAAGTACGACTCGGGTTCGTCAAACACATCCTACGTAGCGAAATGAATCTCAACCACGAACTTAACTCTAGTACCGATTGTTTGGACTATAATCATAGTCCCAAACTCAATCAATCCTTATTCATAGCATGTGGAGTAAAGCATAATAAACAAAGTAATTCAAGCATGTTAACAAGCATATCATAAAGCATGTTATAAAGCACTATGTAAACAAGAATACAAACACATATATTTCATAAGTAAGTCGTTAAGTTAAACAATCAACATGGAGGAAATCATATACGTCTCTAAGGTAGTTGAGAATCCCATCTCAACACCTACTTAAGACACCATCATCCAAACACTTAGAATACACTATTTCAACATGCATAGTGTACATTAGCAAAACATGTATTAGGGCGAATCCTTTCGCTAAACAAGTATTTTATCCATATATATATATATATTCATATAGCAATAAATCATGGCAAACACATCTCCAAAATTTATACGTATACGGTACTTTCTAGAATACACTATTTCAACATACATAGTGTATATTAGCAAAACATGTATTAGGGCGAGTCCTTTCGCCAACTAAGTATTTTATCCATATATAATATATTCATACAACAAATAATCATGGCAAACACATTTCCAAAATTTATACGTATACGGTACTTTCTACAAATACCTAGAATATGTAAAATTCCATATTCTACGTCTTTAATCGAAATGAAAAACAGACAACACTTTGTACATGTGCAATTGCATGCAGATCATGAATCTATCATTATCTGACATTGAAAGCGTTGAAAACCGTAACCTATACACCTAAAGTCCTCACCTTTTATCGTCGAATCGTAACGAATCTGATAGGTTTGCTAAGCTTCCGTATTCGGCAGTTTGGTAACTTATAGAATGAAATAGGTTAGCTATTTCATAACCTACAACCTTTACAACTCCAAAACAGATTAGGGTTAGGGTTTCTTACCTAGAAATGAAGTCGGAATCGTCGAGAAAGCGATGAGAATGGGGTGGTGCAGCTTGTGTATCGGTAGGGGATAGTAGTAGGGAGTTTCTCCCACTTCTCTCACACTTTCTCTCTCTTCTCTCACTTCTCTCCTAGGGTTTTCTTTCAAATTCATATAGCTGTGAGAGAGAGGGTTCTAAGGTCCTTATATAGCTTAAAAACACACTAAAATAGACTTAAGGTCATGGTATACTTAGGTTATAACCAAAGTGACCCTTTTCCAGCTCAACGGAGGACTTCTAGCCCCCCTTGAGCCAAAGGTCGGACTTAAGCTCACAGATTCCTGATCTAGATGGAGTTAAGTTTTCGTTTCAGTTGGATTCCCAGATCACGCGTGGCGGACCACTTTCAGTTCAACGGTCAGCGGATCTCAATCTAAAATTCCAAGTGCATGGATATGTTTATGAAATTTTTCCTGATCCGAGGGTGTATTTGGGTCAGATTCTGATGGTCTGGTTGCTTACAAAATGCCCGCAAGTAACAAGTCTCAGATTACTATTTAAGATATTTATTTTGTAAAGAAAAATAAGTGTTTTCACACTCCTCGCTCTGGACTAAGCGAACAGCCATGGGACACTGTCTGGACTTGATTTCCGAGATGGTTGTCAAGCCCAGCGAGACGATCCTAAGTCTATAACTTCGTATCATTCGGACTTCCGATGTGCGGTCCAGATCTGAAACGGAGTTTCAATGTGCTCCCAAGAGCAGTCGGGTAATGAGTTTGATCCTAGATGTTAGGGTAACCTGGCGTCAATGATTCTACAAGTTTTGGGTCTTCCAGATCGTATTTAAAGTGATTCAAACAGATTTCATGGCTAATCTAGTTTAACACTTAGTTAACATTGTCAAATTTCTAAAGGATTTAATCCTAAGTGATTTCTGGTCGAGGTGGTAATCGGGCCATTGTACGGAAATTTTCCAGTTGTTACAATCTACCCCCCTTAATGAAAAATTTCATCCACGAAATTAGTACCTTTCGTACTCCTCGAGGAGCTGAGGGTAGTTCTTTCAGATCTCGGCTTCTATCTCCCACGTAGCTTCCTCCTTTATATGATGTGTCCACAGTACCTTCACAAGTGGAATCACCTTGCTACGCAGTACCTGCTCCTTCCTGTCAAGGATACGTGTCAGGCGAAGCTCATATGTAGCATCCTCGCTCAACTGTACCTGCTCCCAGCTGATAACGTGTGAAGGGTCAGGAACGTACTTCTTCAGCATAGATACATGAAATAGGTTATGTATAGCTGCAAGTGATATGGGCAAAGAGAGAGATATGCCACAACACCACTCAATCAAGGATCTGAAACGGACCGATGAACCTCGGTGTGAGCTTCCCTTCTTCCCAAACCGAAGGACTCCCTTCATAGGGGAAACTTAGAGGAATACATGATCTCCGACCTCGAACTCAAGCGATCACCGCCTCGTATCGGCGTAACTCTTCTGCCTGCTCTGCCCTATAAGAACTCGACGCCTGATAATATCGATCTTCTCTAAGGTCGCCTGTACCAACTTGGGCCCAATCAAACTGCGCTTGCCAACCTTAGCCCAGCAATGCGGCACTCTGCAAGGACTACTATACAAGGCCTCATATGGAGCCATGCCAATACTCGCCTGGAAGCTGTTGTTGTACGCGAACTCTGCATAAGGAAGACAGTCATCCCAACTGTCCTTGAAGTCTAAGACACAGGCCCACAACATATCCTCCAAAATCCTGGTTCACCGCGCTGTCGTATGCCCGTCGGTCTGAGGGTGAAACGCAGTACTGAACTTCAATTTCACACCCATCGCTTCCTGGATACGAGTCCAGAAGATAGACATGAACCGCACGTCTCTGTCCGACACGATCTTTAGAGGAACTCCATGCAGACGCACAATCTCTCTGATGTATAGCTTAGCCAGCTCATCTACAGAGTTCGTGACTCTGATAGGGAGAAAATGGGCCGATTTGGTCAGCCTGTCCACAATCACCCAAATAGAATCATGTCCCTTCCTTGTCTTCGGTAGCCTTGATATAAAATCCATGGAAATGAAGTCTCACTTCCATTCAGCTATGGGCATGAGCTGAAGCAGTCCAGGAGTCGGCGATGTTCTGCCTTGACCTGCTGGGAAGTCAGATAACGAGAAACAGACTCTACTATGTGGGTCTTCATGTCATCCCACCAATAGGACCATCTCATGTCCTAGTACATCTTCGTGCTACCAGGGTGCATCGCAAGCTTCGATTTGTGGGCAGTCTCGAGGAGCTCCTGTCGCAAGTCAGGAATATCACGAACGCATAAGTGGCCATGGTATCATAAACCCCCATCTGTGCCAATGCTCCACTCAGAGTCCTCGGTGTCGCTAGCTTGTTCTCGAAGCTCAAACAACCGTTCATCGCCCTTCTGGGCCTCGATGATCCTATCATCAATAAGTGGCCACACTCGAACATGCGTGACACACTCAAATGGCTCCTCCATGGTGAGTTTCTGCTCGAAGTCCCGCACGAACTCCAACATATCTCACTCTGCTATCATCAGCAGAGCCGTAAATGTAATAGCCTTCTTGCGGCTCAACGCATCCGCCACAAGGTTGGCCTTGCCAGGATGGTAGGAGACCTCGAACTTGAAGTCCTTCACGGTTTCCATCCATCTGCATTGCCTCATATTCAAGTCTCGCTGCGTAAATATATACTTAAGGCTCTTATGGTCGTAGAAAAGCTCGAACTCCTCTCCGTAGAGGTAATGTCTTCAGAGATTCATGCAAAGATGACAGCTGCCAACTCAAGGTTGTGTGTAGGGTAATTCTCCTCGTGCTTCCTTAATTGTCTCGAGGCATATGCAATCACCCTGTCCTTCTGCAAAAGGACACAACCCAAACCAACGCGAGAAGTATCAGTGTATATCGTATACTTAGCCCCTTGCTCTGGCAATACTAGCATAGGGGTGGACGTCAGTCTGTCCTTCAGCTCCCGAAAAGCTGCTTCTGCCTTCTCATTCCAGGCGAACCTCAAATCCTTATGTGTCAACTATGACAACGGCCTGGCAATCTTCAAGAAGTTCCGAATGAAGCGTCGATAGTACCTTGCCAGGCCAAGAAAACTCCTCACCTCGGTAACCGAGCCAGGCTACTTCCAATCTTGAACCGCGGCTACCTTAACAAGGTCCACTGCTAACCCATCCTTGGGCACCACATGCCCTAGGAACTTGACCTCTTTGTGCCAGAAGTCGCACTTCTTATACTGCGCAAACAACTGGTTCGTCCTCAAGGCATCCAACACTGCTCTCAGGTGCACCTCGTGCTCTTCCCGACTCGTGGAGTATATTGGGATGTCATCAATGAATACGATGACGAATCGGTATAAGAATGACCGAAATACCCTATTCATCAAGTCCATGAACACGACCAATGCGTTCGTAAGACCGAACGACATCACCAGGAACTCGTAATGCCCAAAACAGGTCCTGAAAGCTGTCTTTTGCACGTCTTCATCTCTGACACGCAACTGGTGGTTCCCTGACTGCAAGTCAATCTTCGAGAATACTTTGCCCCCTTCAACTGATCAAACAGATCATCTATCCTGGGAAAAGGATACTTGTTCTTCACGGTGACCTGCTTCAACCTACGGTAATCAATACACAACTGTAGTGAGCCATCTTTCTTCTTCACAAACAGTACAGGTGCTCCCCAGGGAGACACACTAGGTCGTATAAAGCCCTTCTCGACTAGCCCGTCAATCTGTTTCTATAGTTCCTCCATCTCACATGGAGACATGCGATACGTCGGTAAAGAGATGGGTGTCGCACCGGGCGTAAGATCAATGGTGAAGTCGATCTCGCGCCGAGGTGGTAACCCAAGAATCAGTGCAAAAACGTCCGCAAAAGCCTGAACTACAGGCATAACCTCAAGCATCGTAACATCAGTAGCCTCTAATGAAGAAGCATAACATTGTAACCGAGTAGCGTGACTGACCTGAACAGGAAAAGTAAAGGCCGTGCCATCACCACCCTAATCTCGCAGTCGATCTCTACTCGCATCTCAGTGAGCCAATCCATACCGAAGATAATGTCGTGATGGAATAGGGGGACGACGATCAGGTCAACTAGTATCACTCTGCCACCCAAGTTTATCGGGCAACCCTCACACATACGAGTAACTTCAGAGTAAGTCCCTGTAACAGTGATAACCCTCACTCCTCTCGCAGGAGCAATAACTAACCCCAGTCGTTTGACTGCCGTGCATGCAATCATAGAGGTAGTGGACCCAGTGCCACTAATAAGAAGACGGGAGTACCTTGGATGTGTGTAGTGACCTCGAAGGCCATAGGCGCAGAAGGTGCAGTCTCTGGTTCCTCTCCTATAAGCACATGAACACGCACCTGCTGCTGCCGGTTAGGCTGAGGTACCATGGGCCGTTAAGGTGGCCGAAAATGAGGTGCAGGTGGTCTAAAGGATGGATGTGCAGGCGTCATCCGAAGTGGTGGAGTCGATATAGCCTGCAGCTGAGAACGACCAATCATCTGCGGTGGAGAGAACCCGTTATCCCTCATCCGCGCAAAACAACTCCCAACGGGATGACCCTGTTTCCCACAGTATGTACAGGTCACAATAGAGCGCCTCATCGGAGCCACTGGCGCTGCGATCCTAGGAGGCGAGTCATCACGAGGCCTCTTGCCAAGGTAAGGCCTGCCCTGAACATCAAGTCATGGTCTCGTAACCATAGCACCACAGGAGCATGTCAAGCGGTCCACATCCTGCTCTGCCTGAATGGACATATGAATCAACTTCGCATAGGATGATATGCGGACAAAGCACATCTTCGACTGGATGTCAGGTCGCAATCCCTCAGTGAAGCGTCGAATCTGTATCAGCACATCAGCAAGTATAGTCTGGACAAAGTGGCCCAACTCTGTAAAGCGATGCTCGTACTCAGTGACTGTCATGCCTCCCTATCTGAGGCACCGAAACTCATTCTCCCTCTCGTGTCGGTAGGCCTGAGGATAATATTTCTCATGGAATCAAAACTCAAATGTTGCCCAGGTCCACACGTAACCCACTGCGACGGTCCACAGTATACTGTCCCACCATAAGCTAGCCTCCTTCTCGAACATGACAGCAGCCAACTCAACCTATTCAACCTTAAAACAATGCAGCATCTTCAATATCTTCAAGACGCAGTCCAACCAGTACTCGGCCTCCTCGGGTCTGTGAGAACCCGTAAAAGTCGGAGGCCTCAAGCGCTGAAATCGCTCGAGTAGACCGTGAGTACCCACGTCTCCCATAGGGTATGCAACAGGTGTGGGTAGAGGCACATCCTCAAACTGAGCAGGAGGCTCGGCAGTCTCGGTAGGCCGTGGAGATGTCGGAGGTGGAGTCGCACTCCCACGCTGAGACAAGGCCTCAGAAATAGTGGCCATAAGCTACTGGTGCTGCTGCTGCTATGCATCATCAACATCAACTGCTCAAATCTATCAGTAGATGGAGTAGCCTGCGGCTCATACAGCGTCGAAGAGGATGCCCAGTTCTGCTCGTGAACTGGGGGTGTATAAGGTGGCAAACCACCAGTAGGGCCAGCAGGAGGCTGATCTGAGCCAGAACCCGGGCCCGTAGGACCACCCCTGTGGGAAGGAGTCCGGTCCATCGAGTCAGTGAGCAAGAGGGGTGCCATGCTCCTCGTAGATCTCTGTGGCATGCCCTATACAACATAGGGTACATCGCTTGTAAGATAAAGCGTGGCAACACAATTCATAATCACTTAAGCATTCCACAAACATCATAGTAAAAGAGCTGCATGCTTTTCATTACCAAAATTGTCATAATACATAAAATAGAGAGTTACATGAATCATGACAGAAGATGCAGGGGAGTTAATACAACCAAGCTTCAACTACTACAAAACATACTACTAACTACTACATCCATCAACATGAAAACATAAACCGCCTAAAGCGATAAATAAAACAACTACAAGACATCAGTATGGATGGCTAAGCATCTGAGTCAGGCGATGGAGGGGGGGCATCCTTGTCCTGTACATAACACAGGATGGTCTTCAATGTGCGAGTTACTTTCTTAAACTTGTTGGTCACAAAGGCCCGAAGATCGACAACATCTTGTCGTAAGGCAGCCTGACCCTCCTCAAGTTGGGTTATGCGATCCTCCCTCGCTACCTGAGCAGCATCCAGATTAGGTGCTCCAGGAGGAGAGCTCTCCTCAATATCCTGAGCCTCAGGTTCCTCTTCTTCTTCTTCAGCTTCATTCCCATTCTCACTCTCATCCCCTTCGCTCTCAATTTCATCCTCACTCTCCTCATGTCGGGCCCGTCATCGCCATGCCCCGAGTTCCATCTGATGAAGAGTACTCTTGTCGATTTGGTGAATCGGTACCGGTCTTTCTACCCCCAGACTGTAGCCAAACTCCCGTGCAATCCTGCATATGAGTCTGCCAAAGGAAAGCGAATCAGAGCTCCTGGTGAAGCGTGCAATACTCACAATCTATCACAACATGAATGTAGGCACATACAAGTTTGCCCTCTGCCCCACCTGGTACAAAAAGTCTACCATGAGTCGCGTGCACTCGCTGCGATTACTGTGTCTGGGGTAGAGGTTGTATGTGAAGATGTGATGTAGTAGACGAAAGTCGTCTGACATATGGGACGCTAGCAGGCTTTTGTTCGGCTACCACTCAACCAGTCAGCCACCACAAAGGTAACGTGTGCGACGATCCCTTTTACGTGTACTTCCCAAATTCTTCTCACTCGCATGTACGTCGCCAAGGGGCATATCTATAAGCCGCGCGATCAATCTCACATCGATTGTAGCAAACAAATCCACACCACAAGAGAGGCGGAACTGCAAGGGTTCCAGTGTAGGCTCACGAATGTTGGCGTAGAAAGCTCGGACAATACCAGGATTGGCGCGACCTCTGGTCTCAAATAGCGGACCCCAGTGGGCCGCCTCCACTTGCTCGAATAAGTAGTATTCACCGAAGAGTCATCCATCCACTTGGGCTTCAAAAAGAACCCTACGGTCCCTATAAACTCCATGAGGTAAGGCTGCCAACTGAGCTCTTTCAGCAGGGATTCGGGGATCAAGATCCCGCTTCATTTGAAATTCTCGAGCAACGCTTGAGCTAGCGGCGGTGCCTCTCGGCCGCCTTGAACGTGTAGGGCGACTGGGCCCAGCCTTATTAGCGGCACCCTTTCTCTTACCCATAAGAGAGAGGATGGTGGAGATGGAGAAAATGGCCGAAATAATTGTGAGAAAGGCCATGGAAAGGGGAGGAATGGAAAGAAAGAGGGCTGGAGGATTGGTTCTCCATGGACTTGGGTCTCAACAGACGTTGTAGAGGCCCAAAGGATAGAGATTGAAGGAGGAAAATGGAGAGATAAGATGGGTGAGGAAGCTCACACGATTTTTGAGCTTCAAATGAGGGTGTGAGAGCTCAAACAAGAGAAAACGGAGAGAGTAGAGAGGAAGGGACTGCTGTGGACGATGGGGATGGATGGGTTGTGGTTGAAAAAGCAGATTTGATGACTGAAAGGGCGATTGGAGAGAGGAGACAACAAGTGTAGAGAGAAAAAATGTCTTGGAGGTGGGTTTGTGAAGGAAGTAGGGTTTTGGGAGGGAGGAAATGGATGGGACACATGTCAGGGGGTTTATTAGATCCCCAAACACGATCGACCCACACGGCCCGCCCGGCCAGGCCTAAAATCTGACTAGGCCTCGCTGACCGGGCGAGGTCCTCGCCACTCTCTGGCTGGAGATTCCTCGCCATTTGGGTGAGGTCCTCGTGACCCCTAGGCCCAAAAATGATGTGGGTCCCACCCTGGGTTCCCCTGGACAAGCGTGGGTACGCCCACGACCCCCTTTCACTCCGTTTCGGGTTGTTTTGAGTAATTTCTAAGACAAAATAGCTTTTGCTGATTTTTAACAGCTAGAATGGGATGAGTTGTGATCTAGACCCATCAATAGATGGCCTAGGAGTGTTTTAAGGTAGACCCATGCGACCAGGGTTGAGTACAAACTCGTTTACAGCTACCGTTTGTAACGAACTTCGCCGTTGGGCGAAATTGGGATGCCTAAAACTGTTTCTCTATTATTCTTGCACCCTCCTATGTTGAAATGCATCAGCGTACGTTGTGGGAACATAACTCAGGTCCGGTGTAATCAAAATCATGCTCTAATACCAACTTGTAACGCCCTGAAATTCGGGGGTCGAGCATAAGCTCAACTCCCGAATTCCAACGCATCACTTATGCAACATAATGAATGATGATTGAATGTTATCTATGTTAGTGCATTAAGCATGAGTGAGATTATACCAAAGCAAGGCAAGCGAAAGACTGAAAATGTATATATATGTATGTAAAAGAAACAAAACCACCTCAATCTCCAGAGTGTGAACCCATCTGAGTCACCATGTACATATATCTATTTTTATGAACAAAATGTCAAAGGTACAACTAAGGAAATAAGTCCTGTAAATCCCATTGATCCGGCAATCTAGTCAAAGCCACCAGAGTACTGCATGAACGAGAACTCGTCCTGGTCCTCGTCGTAGTCCGGCTCAGCCTCCTGAGTCGTCACCTCATTTGCACCTAAGACAGAGTCTGGTTGGTATGTACAACACTATCCCATAACGTGGGAGTGAGTAGGTAACTCAGTGGAACAATAAAGCATAGGTTAACATGTTATCAATTCAGTCAAGCAGTAATGATAAAGCAGTATAATCAAACACTCCTAACTACTCTTATTAATGCAAGTATGAATGCAGTCATGATGTATGCCCTCACCACACACTCCCTCATGCGACACCATCTTATGTTCGCGGCATGCTTGCATTCCTCAGTCCTCCACATCTTCCAGGCACATGCAATGCGATGATGAGCATGATTACCGAGTTGTTATTAGTCCATTTCAAACAGCAGGATTGGAAAACTAAGGTACCTCCCTTATATCATTCTCAAACATGATCCATTCTAGGGTCATTAAACAAGATAATCTCATATGATAGTGTGGTTTTAGGGCGTTGCAAAGGCTGTCAGGGCTGTTACACACAATGGTTACACCACTCCCCCCATCACCTTTTTAACGATTCATCACTAATTGGATATAGGCCTAGTTTATACTTTATACACTGTCGCAAAACTCGTCGCCTTACCACAAATTCAGAGTATACTCGAGGTCACTACAAAGGGCTCGTCACCAATCAGTGTAAGCCGACAGCTCGAATATAGTGTCCTATACCACCATAATCGGTTCACGAGTCTGATTGCTCACTGGTCACTACGGGGAGGCACGTGGCCCCAGCGTAGGCCGACAGCTCGACCACGGTGTCCCATACTACCATACCCGGCTCATGAGTCTTAGCGGATTAGGTACCATGGTTAACGGGATTCCACTAGTAAGTTTGGTACCCTAGGTTCAAGCAATAGCGTCCAAACATGGTGAACATACATTAGACATATCGGGTTACTTGACGAGCCTGACTAGCTCAAGCGCACAATCAACTGAACGACATAAAGTGCATAAGCACTTCACGTGGCCTAACCACTGTCGCCAACCGAAGTACGACTCGGGTTCATCAAACACATCCTACGTGGTGAAATGAATCTCAACCACGAACTCAAGTCTGGTACCGATTATTTGGACTGTAATCATAGTCCCAAACTCAATCAATCCTTATTCATAGCATGTGGAGTAAAGCATAATAAACAAAGTAATTCAAGTATGTTAACAAGCATGTCATAAAGCATGTTATAAAGCACCATGTAAACAAGAATACAAACACATATTTCATAAGTAAGCGGTTAAGTTAAACAATCAACATGGAGGAAATCATATGCATCTCTAAGGTAGTTGAGAATCCCATCTCAACACCTACCTAAGACACCATCATCCAAACACTTACTCTCACAAGCATTTTCACAAACACTTGGGTGGGTGGGATAAAAATTAATTTTATAGGCTTTGGAAAATGAGTCTTGTGTTGGAAAGTGTGGGATGGGATTTTCAAATCCCAAGATGATGAATTTCCGAAAGTACTTTGAAAGGAATCTTGGAGTTTACGTTTAATTGCATACATTTCAAACATGGTATTGGAAAACATGGGAGATAGGAGAGGGGTTGTTAGGTTTCAGAATCTTGAGTCTACTAGGCTCATATGAAAGGGAATAAAGAGGGAAAATGGAAAGATGGGATGGGTTGAGAGCTTACACGTTTTTGAGCTCCAAATAAGGCATGTAAAAGCCCAAATGAAAGAGAATGGAGAGGGTAGGGAGGTAGAGATTGCTGTGAACGATGAAGGTGAATGGATTGTGGCCGAAAATGGCAGATTGGGTGATTGGAAGAGAGATTTGGGAGAGAAAAACCAAAATTTGAGGGAAAGGGAGAGCTTGGAGGGTGTTTGAGAGAGAGGAGGTAAAATGGACGTAAAACAGGGGCCCCCACAAAATTTGGTGGGCACCACACGTGCTTAGGGGTCAGGCCAACCATGATCAGCACTGGACCGACCAGCCCGGCCTAACCTGACCGCGGTGACCGTGATTTCACCACGGTTCACTGGACCAACCGCAGTGTTGCCGCAGTAGGGTGGTGTTCACCACCCTCCCAATGTACCAATGGTACCCCAGGTTTGTCCCGAGTCCCTCCGGATTTCATAGTGTGGCCCCTAACTCCATTTGAGGCATTTTTGGGGCCAATTTGCAAACCGAAATGAGTTTATGTGATGTGTGACATATGATTTTGGGGTAGGAGGAGCTAATCTATCCAACTAACCCATTTATTGGGTTAAATTCGAAAGTTTAAATGGTCAAAATTCAATTTATACATATATTTACTATTTATAGTAACTTTTTGTTTAAGTATTATTCTTCATCATTTATAAATTAGAATTTTTATCTGGTATGAAAGGATTTAGAAAAAATTAAAGAATGAAGTGGTGCAAGGAGAGATTTTGAAGGAATTGGATAAAAAGGGGTTCTAGGCTTTGAGATGAAATGTAAGGTGTTGTGGTTGACCGACAACATAACGGCATTCTTGAAAAAAGCCAAGCTATATGTCCTAGAGGGGGGGTGAATAGGACTATGCCAAATTTAAAATAAAATCAGCGGAAATAAAGTAAACCAATATCCTTACAATATGAATCAATTCACAATGCTAAATTTTAAATCACCTTGATAAATAAGTATTGAGAGATTGATACAAATTCAGTTCTAAGGACAACCTTACACCATAATAAACAAGGGCTTATGGTAGGACAACCTTATTTCTAGAACATCTTTTGGATCAAGGACTCAATTTTAATATAAGTAAATGAAATAGCTAGGAATTGAAATTAAATGCAGAAGTATAGATCTAAATTATTACAACAATCCCCACACTTGCTTGAAATGTAAATAGTTACAACATTCACATCCACTTGTACATTCCACACAATCGAATGATAAAAGATATGAAAATTAAGCAAGCATTCAATCCACAAGACAAAGAGTTATAGTGGTTCGCCTGTGTGTACACCAACTGTTTTTCAACAGCCACACAAAAAGCTACTCTACTCCTAATATCCTCAGACAGGGGATATTAGCATTCACTATCAAATAGGTTTTCTCAGGTTCACCAAAAACCTTTACAATTGTGTCTTTTTCACTTGGGCTTACACAATTTAAAAACCCCTCTTTTCTGAGTTTTCTGGTTTTCCTCAGGCAACCAATACAATGAGATTTTTCTGGCTCAACCTCAAACAAAACCAATACAATGAGATTTTTCTGACTTAACCTCAAACAAAACCAAAACTAAATAAATTTTACAGAATTGTAAAATACCTGGATTTCTCCTTTTCTTAGGAGCCCGGTAGAACCAATCGGAGTAGATGATTGAATGTCAAAGTTCAATTTCTAATACTCACATTCATAAGGTTCTAAATTCTAATAGATTTTAGATTTAACTTGTTGGGCGTAGCTATATTTGATTTTGATTCCAAGAAGAAGGAATAAGATAATTCCTCTTTTCAAATAAGATTGGAATATAGAAACAAAATCAAATTAAATAAGCTAGCAAAAAGGAATATTAAATAAGCACAATGTAGCTTAAAATAAACACAGACTTATCTCGAGTGATCACTTGAAAATTCTTGAATAGAATAGAGTTGAAGTGTGAAAACTCGAATTTCGTGTTCAATTTATAGAAGCAAAAATCGTTCCTACGTGGTCTTAGAAACCTTCGAGTGGTCGTAGCTCTAACAATTTTTGAAAAATTAAGCGCGATCTTTGAAAGTCGTTCCACGACCGGGTCGTGGGAGTAGCCTACGACTGGTCGTGGGTCACCTACGATGGTCATAGATCCTTACGACTGGTCGTAAGACCATGGATTACGTTGCTGGACTTTGAGTCATAGCTCCACGACTGGCCGTGGACGAGTCGAAGCCACACCTACGACCGGTCGAAGGACCTCCAGGACTGGTCGTGGGTGAACCAAAAATTTCGAAAAATCTTTAACTACTTAGGACTGGTCGTGGAATTTCTTGGACTGGTCGAACCAATGCCAGGACTGGTCGAACAAGAGCTAGGGACTGGTCGTAGAATAGACCAAACTTATGTAAAATAAATATTTGATTTATGTATCCAAAGTGACCTACTTAAAGGGTCAACCTAAGGTCATTCAAACTGAATCATGTCGTATGGACATTGAACTTCAACCATTCAACGAATGTAGATTGTTTGAACCATATCAGGCTTGAGATCTTGAACTTGTTATAGCTTCAAACTTGAGATCTTCATCAGCATAACAACTACTTCATGCATTGCTTATTAGTCTTGAAGTCATGAGTTGTTTCTTAAGACTTGAACATCAACATTGTAGCTTCTTGATACTTCAACATGTAGCTTCTTGAACTTCAATATATAGCTTCTTGAAAAGTTCAACTTGTAGCTTCTTGAAGTATTTATGCGATGTCTTGAATTCATATAAATCATCATACAAGCACAGATTACGAGATAGATGTTTTGACACATCAAAATTTGACAACCAAAGAAGCATGAGACCATAACACTTACAATCTCCCCCTTTGTCAAATTTGTGACAAAACACCCAAGTAATAATACTTCCAATAGACATAAGAGAAGTACAAACACGACAGGTTCACAATAGAGAAGCATGCACAGTTATATAGATATGATAAGTAATAACTAGCATCATTCTCCCATAACTACCCCTGAGAAGCTTAACTCCCCCTGAGTAATACCCTGAGTAATAGGAGCACATCATAAAGATTAAATTGAAATAAATCAAAAGCCTCCAAAACTTCTCCTCCTTTTTGACACAAAATGACAAAGGAAGAAGAGCATCAATAATAATGAAAATAGGAGTTGATTCAAGAGAGCATAGTGCATAATTCAAAAAGTTAGTAAGCACGAAAAGTTCAGTAAAAAAAAATATTACAGACACATCAAAAATTTAGTCAGAACCAGAAGAGGGTGCAGGATTAGATGGATCAATTTTGTGTAAACCCTTAGCAATCCGCCTCATATATTTGCATAAATAAGAAAATTGCGTGTCTTGGGTAACACGAATTTGAGCCACCTACTCTTGAAGGGAATTCAATCTCTCATCAAAATCAGAAGGCTGAAAATCAGGATCATCAGCCGAGTCTGATTCAAGTTCTTCAAATAAATCATCCATATTCACGTCTTCAGGAAGATCACTAGCTTGAGCATTTCCTGCTTCAGCACCATTGCTACCAGCATCCACTTGGCCATCAGCCAATTCTAAATTCATCTTGTTAATATTGGAATTATTAAAAGGGAGATGATGGATGAGTTTTTCTCTAGTAGGCATAGCTACGAGCATATGATTTGCCAGCATAGTCAATAAATAACCAAAGGGTATATCACTATGTCCAGGATGGTGACGAGACAGAATAATGGAATGACAAATTAAAGAAGGTAGACATATTTTTGCACCAGAGACTACAGAATGCAAAACACGAACCATGAAAGCAGTGAGTTCGGTTTTATTACCAGAACGTGGATAAAGATTTGAGATGAATATCCTATGAAGTACTCTGTGTCTGGGTCACAAATACCTTGAGGGAAGTGCATGACCTTTATGAGTCCAGTGAACATCCAAATTACATAAATCTCTAGTAAGCATTTTACGTTCAGATTCTGAGAGGTTGTCATGTAAAATATTAATTGGAATGCTTTCATCATTGACAGGTATTTCCATAATGTCAGCAACCAAATGTCGATCCACTAAAAACAATCCTTCTTGAGTATCAACTTTAAAAGTTAAATTCTCAAGAGAAAAATCACAGATACATGCAAACATGGATTGGGCAATGGACTGGTATGCAGCTCCACCCCAATGTAAGATGTTATCCCATCCCACAGATTCCAACAGAGGAGGGATACCAAATGAAGCAATGTGATTAATATTAACAGGACGCTCAACAATAACATTGCGCATACGCAAATCCCGAGCATTAGTAGGATCATTTTCGGGAGAGCGAAGATAACGTTGTACAATAGAAGCTGATCTAGAAGAAGAGGGACCTCGAGTAGTTTTCTTTTTACCTCTAGCATCCATTTTCAAAGAAGGATTTCAAGGAAACAATAAGATGCAAGATAGAAGAAATGAGGTTTAGATAGAACAGATTTTTCAAGATAAAACCCCAAACTTGCAATAAACGACCAAATAGATTCCACAAGAATGAGATTTGAAACACTAATAGCAAGAATCTACAAAAAAAAAATTGCAAAAGAACCACTAACCTTGAAGTACTATGAAGGTGGGTTCGATCGATCGTAGCTAGAACTGTTGGAGAGTAAAAAGAAATGAAGAAGAAGAGTCAAAATCCCCAAATTAAAGTGAAATCCCGAGTTTCATGACTGGTCGTGTAAGTGTTACTGATCGGTCGTAGCACGACCGGTCGTGTACACTCACGACTGGTCGAGTACGACTCAAAATTTGTAAAAATTTTAAATAATTTTTCAAATTTAAGCAAATAAAACATCATAGTTATGTACATTATGATACACCAAATCATGTAAATTCAATTTAAATTGCACATACCGAGATCAAATTTTAATTTATTAAACCTGCTTTTGTCGAGCGGTTTAGTGAAAATGTCCGCAAGTTGAGTCTCGGTTGGAATGTAATCCAAATATATTAATTTTTCTTCCACTAATTCACGAATGTAATGAAATCTAATGTCAATATGCTTAGTACGTGAATTTGAATCGGATTTTTAGAGATATTTATTGACCGAATTATCACAAAATAAAATCATAGAATCTGAGTGATTCCATAATCGCTTAACATTCGTTTCATCCAAACAAGTTGAGTACATGCATTTCAAAGAAGAATGTATTCAAATTTCATTTGTTGATAGCGATATAGAACTTTACTTCTTGCTAAACCAAGAAACAAGACAATTTCCAATGTAGAAACAACCACCACTGGTTGATTTCCTATCATCAATGTTTTCAAATTGTCACATCAAGATCTCTGCATCCTGCTAATTGAACATTTGTCTCATGTGGATACCAGAGACCCAGTTTAGTAGAACTTGCGACATATCGCATAATCTGTTTAACAGCAGTTAAGTGAGATTCTTTAGGATTTGATTGATAACGAGCACAAATACCAACACTCAAAGCAATATCTGGTCTACTAGCAGTCAGATAAAGCAAACTACCAATCAAACTACGATACAATTTAGGATCCACATCATTACCTGTAGAGTCTTTTGAGAGTCTCAAAGTTGTACTCATAGGAGTATCAAAATTTTTACCTTTCTCAAATCCAAATTTCTTAATTAAACTCTGAGCATATTTGGTTTGAGAGATAAAAATTCCATCAGGTTGTTGTTTTACTTGCAACCCTAGAAAATAGTTTAATTCTCCAACCATGCTCATTTCGAATTTAGACTTCATCAAATCAAACTCAACAATCATGTTAGTATAGGTTGATCCATAAATAATATCGTCAACATATATTTGAACCATTAGAATATCATCGTTATGTTTCTTAACAAAGAGCGTCTTATCAACACATCCCATCTGAAAATTATGACTCAGTAAAAACTTAGTCAGTTTTTCGTACCATGCCCTGGGAGCTTGTTTCAGACCATAGAGAGCCTTCTTAAGACGATACACATGATCAGTAAATTTAGGATCTTCAAACCCTGTAGGTTGTTCAACATATACCTCTTCATGTAAATCATCATTCAGAAAGGCACTCTTTACATCCATTTGGTAAATTTTAATCTTCCTAAAACATGCAATGGAGATAAAAGTCTGATTGATTCAAGACGAGCTATGAGGAGCAAATGTTTCATTATAGTCAATACCTTCAATTTGTGTATACCCCCGTACAACTAGTCTTGCTTTATTTCGAATAATATTTCCAAGTTCATCGATTTGTTTTTGAAAATCCATTTTGTTCCAATAATATGTTTATCTTTAGGTCTAGGAACAAGGTGCCGACATCATTTCGACAACCGATTAAGTTCTTCTTGCATCGCAAGAATCCAGTTTTCATCCGAAAGTGCTTCTTTTACGTTAACCGGTTCAATCTGGGATGTAAAGCATACGTAGTTACATATGTCCTCTAATTGTCTACGAGTGCGCACACCAGTGAGAGGGTTTCCAAGTATTTGAGAAGTTGGATGATCTTTAACAGTCCTTAATTCAGGATTAGTTTCACTTGATGAAATTTCTTATTTTTCAAGTATAAGAACTTCATCATTATCTGAACTAGGGACAGGTGTATTCAAAAGATCGTCAATCACAACATTTATTGACTCTTGAATCACACCGGTCCTGTTGTTCAGAACACGATATGCACGACTGTTTAAAGAATATCCTAAAAAGATCCCTTCATCACTTTTAGTGTCGAACTTTCCCAAATTTTCACGGTCACGCAAAATATAGCACTTGCTGCCAAAAACTCGAAAGTATTTGACAGAAGGCTTTTTCTCAAACCACATTTCATAAGCCGTTTTATTATTAGATTTACAAATATAAACACGGTTAATAATGTATGAGTTGTATTCATCTTTCACCAGAGATTCTAGGGAGCTTCATGCTATTTAACATAACATTTCCCATTTCTTGAAGCACTCTATTCTTCCTCTCGACAATTCCATTTTGTTGAGGAGTTTTAGGTGCTGAGAGAATTCATGCGGTATTCACGATCGCTACAAAATTTCTCAAAACCGTTGTTTTCGAATTCGGATCCATGATCACTACGAGATCTTCCTGACTTGAGAACATTTTTCAGTTTGAATCCGTTTTATAATCTTTTTCACTTCATCAAGGGTTTCTGATTTATCTCTCAAGAATGAAACCCAAGTGTATCTTGTGTAATCATCTACAATAACTAAGATGTACTTTTTGCCACCTCGACTTTCCGTTCTTGTTGGTCCTATAAGATCCATGTGGAGCAAACTGAGTGGTCTTGTGGTGATATTGGAGTTCACCTTTTGTGAGAGCTCCTAGTTTGTTTACCATATGGCATTCACCACAAATCTTGTCTACTTTTTGCATCTTAGGTAGTCCTCTAATTAGTTCACTTTTGCTCAATTTGTATAAATTTCGGTAGTGTACATGTCCAATGCGTTTATGCCATAATTCTGTCTCATCGGTATGGACCATGTAGCACGTTTGTTTAGATGAGCTACCATTGCTTACTATATAGCGATTTTGAAGTTACTGCGACAGTTAATATTACGAACCCTTTTCATTTATAATTTCACAACCTTGATTAGAAAATTTAACTTTATGGTTGTTATCGCATATTTGAGATATGCTCAACAGGTTGTGTTTTAAACCCTCAACATATAAAACATTTTTAAATAAGGGAAGGTTATAGAGTTGGACCGTACCTTTGCCAATTATCTTGCGGTTGCTACCATCACCAAATGTGTGACCCATCATCATATCTTTAAGATCGGTGAATAGTGCTTTGTTGCTGTCATATGTCCGGAGCATCCACTGTCTAGGTACCATTTGAATGGCTTGTAGCTTTGAAAGTAGTGTGAGCAACCAAACAGTAACCTTAGGAACCCATTTCAAGATCTTGTTTTGGGTTTAGGAGAATAATTGGTCTTCTTTTGTTTATAGTTGTAAGAGTGACCTCTTGAGTTAGATTTTAATAGCTCCTTAAGTAAATCAACAATTTTTTCACTAGTGGGTTTCGAATCGATTTTTGAAATTTATATAGTTGCTTTTGTGTTTTTGAAAAGTTTTTGTATTTTTAGAAAAAACTTGACTAGTACCTTTTCCTTTTGAGTTAGAAGTCTCTCCTTTCACAAAATTGGAACGAGTATTCTTCTGTTTAGGAGATGTGTTTTTATCATAGCCCAACCCGGATCGATAGCCACATTTTCTTGATCCGGATAATAATTTTTCTAATTTTGGATCACCTTGGGCATATCTCCATGTGTCCTTCAAACTCAGAAGAGAAGATACTTCATTTTTAAGTTTCTCATTTTCGATTTCAAATTTTCAATTAGGGAGGTTTTGAATTCTAGATCACACTTTGATTTTTCAAAACAATCTGAAATTTGAGATTTTTCTAAAACAAGGGTTTCAAAACATTCTTTAAGTTTAAAAAACTTTTCTTTTTGAAGTTTAAGTTTGACAGCAATTTTACAACTTTCCTTATATAAGGCATTGTAAGCATCTTGAAGATCTTCATCATTTTCATGATCACTATCCAAATTTTCTTCACTTGTTGAATCATCGTGATCTGAAAAAGTAAACTTGGCTAGAGTCATAAGGGCCTTAAGTTCACTGCCCGACTCGGTTTCTGAATTTTCTGATTCAGAAGAGGCTTCAGAATCAGACGATTCATCCCAAGTAGCCAACATACCCTTCCTTTTGGATCTGTCCTTTTTAGGACATTTGTTTGCTAAATGCCCATATTCTTGACAGTTGTAGCATTGACTATCTTTCAATGATTTCCAAGTTTTAGAGTTAGGTTTGGAACGTTTCTTTTCTTTTGCCTTTTGAAAATCGACTCTTTTCTTACTTTTGAAAATCTTATAAAACTTTTTCGCCAAAAGGGCCATATCATCTTCAGACTTTTCTGAATCTGAATTTTCTTGAGTAATACTTTTAGATGACTTCAAAGCAATAGATTTACCTTTAGGAGCTTTAAAACTTAATTCATAGGTTTGTAAAGAACCAACTAATTCTTCTACCTTCATATTGTCCATATCACGAAGTTCCTGGATTGCGGTTACCTTAGAATTGAACCGTTCAGGAAGAGAGCGTAGTATTTTTGCACATACTTTACTTTCTGGGATCTTATCGCTAAGACCCCACATTGAGTTTACAATGTCATTCAATCTAGTGTAAAAGTCCATAAACATTTCATTTTCCTCCATATGAATTTCTTTAAATTTAGTTGTGAGGAGTTGGACTTTAGATTTCTTGACAATTGAAGTACCTTCGTGTGTCATTTCTAAAATATCCCAGGCTTGCTTTGTAAAGTATCACGAGATATGATTCTTTTGAACTCATCCGGTGATAGTGCGTAAGTGATTGCATTTAGTGCTTTAGCATTAGCACTACTCTCATTTTTTCAAGTGTGGTCCATTGGTAATACTGGTGTAATTTTCATAGATTTTGAACCATCAACACCAGTTACTTCCATGATAGGAGGTTTCCATTCAGTCACTGTGGCTTGCCACACACTTTCATCCATTGATTTGAGGAAGATCCTCATTCTAGCTTTCCAATAGGCATAGTTGGAACCATCAAAGGGTGGAGGCCTAGTAACTGAAAGGCTATCAAAATTTGACATCTTTTTATATAGCTTAGATCGTTAGCTCAGGAAATAAATCCAAATAAAAAGCAACAAAAATGAGCTATTAGGATCTGATACCACTTAAAAAAGGCCAAGCTATATGTCCTAGAGGGGGGGTGAATAGGACTATGCCAAATTTAAAATAAAATCAGCGGAAATAAAGTAAACCAATATCCTTACAATATGAATCAATTCACAATGCTAAATTTTAAATCACCTTGATAAATAAGTATTGAGAGATTGATACAAATTCAGATCTAAGGACAACCTTACACCATAATAAACAAGGGCTTATGGTAGGACAACCTTATTTCTAGAACATCTTTTGGATCAAGGACTCAATTTTAATATAAGTAAATGAAATAGCTAGGAATTGAAATTAAATGCAGAAGTATAGATCTAAATTATTACAACAATCCCCACACTTGCTTGAAATGTAAATAGTTACAACATTCACATCCACTTGTACATTCCACACAATCGAATGATCAAAGATATGAAAATTAAGCAAGCATTCAATCCACAAGACAGAGTTATAGTGGTTCGCCTGTGTGTACACCAACTGTTTTTCAACAGCCACACAAAAAGCTACTCCACTCCTAATATCCTCACACAGGGGATATTAGCGCTCACTATCAAATAGGTTTTCTCAGGTTCACCAAAAACCTTTACAATTGTGTCTTTTTCACTTGGGCTTACACAATTTAAAAACCCCTCTTTTCTGAGTTTTCTGGTTTTCCTCAGACAACCAATACAATGAGATTTTTCTGGCTCAACCTCAAACAAAACCAATACAATGAGATTTTTCTGGCTTAACCTCAAACAAAACCAAAACTAAATAAATTTTACAGAATTGTAAAATACCTAGATTTCTCCTTTTCTTAGGAGCCCGGTAGAACCAATCGGAGTAGATGATTGAATGTCAAAGTTCAATTTCTAATACTCACATTCATAAGGTTCTAAATTCTAATAGATTTTAGATTTAACTTGTTGGGCGTAGCTATATTTGATTTTGATTCCAAGAAGAAGGAATAAGATAATTCCTCTTTTCAAATAAGATTGGAATATTGAAACAAAATCAAATTAAATAAGCTAGTAAAAAGGAATATTAAATAAGCACAATGTAGCTTAAAATAAACACAGACTTATCTCAGAGTGATCACTTGAAAATTCTTGAATAGAATAGAGTTGAAGTGTGAAAACTCGAATTTCGTGTTCAATTTATAGAAGCAAAATCGTTCCTACGGTGATCTTAGAAACCTTCGACCGGTCGTAGTCATGTAATGCATTTTTGAAAAATTAAGCGCGATCTTTGAAAGTCGTTCCACGACCGGTCGTGAGTAGCCTACGACCGGGTCGTGGGTCACCTACTGACCGGTCATAGATCCTTACGACCGGTCGTAGGACCATGGATTACGTTCTTTGGACTTTGAGTCGTAGCTCCACGATGGCCAGTGGACGAGTCGAAAGCCACACCTACGACCGGTCGAAGGACCTCCAGATCGGTCGTGGGTGAACCAAAAATTCTCGAAAAATCTTTAACTACTTAGGGACGGGTCGTGGAATTTCTTGGACCGGTCGAACTAATGCCAGGACCTGGTCGAACAAGAGCTAGACTGGTCGTAGAATAGACCAAACTTATGTAAAATAAATATTTGATTTATGTATCCAAAGTGACCTACTTAAAGGGTCAACCTAAGGTCATTCAAACCTGAATCATGTCGTATGGACATTGAACTTCAACCATTCAACGAATGTAGATTGTTTGAACCATATCAGGCTTGAGATCTTGAACTTGTTGTAGCTTCAAACTTGAGATCTTCATCAGCATAACAACTACTTCATGCATTGCTTATTAGTCTTGAAGTCATGAGTTGTTTCTTAAGACTTGAACATCAACATTGTAGCTTCTTGAGACTTCAACATGTAGCTTCTTGAACTTCAATATGTAGCTTCTTGAAAAGTTCAACTTGTAGCTTCTTGAAGTATTTATGCAGTGTCTTGAATTCATATAAATCATCATACAAGCATAGGACACAGATAGATGTTTTGATACATCAAAATTTGACAACCAAAGAAGCATGAGACCATAACACTTACAATTCTTTTCTAGGGAATGACTCAAACCTGTCGACTGACGGTCTAGAAGTGCTTCGGGATCGTTTCGCGTGATCATGGGTGTGTACGGGCCCAATTTCAGTGGTCGATTTCAGTCGGTTTCGCCGTTCCGCAAATTTGAAAAATCCTAAGTCGGTTTCTACGTTTCGTCACCCCCTCCTAAGTCAGAGTGCATCAGAGTGCGTCGTGTGACCATAACCCAGGTCCAGTTTAATACAAATCATGCTCTGATATCATCTTGTAACATCCTGAAAATCGGGGGTCGAGCATAAACTCAACTCCCGAGTTCCAACTCATCACTTATGCAACAAAATAAATGATGATTGAATGTTGTTTGTATTAGTGTAGTGAACATGAGTGAGATTAAGCCAAAACAACATATCATACTCTAGAGACAATTAAATTGTAAGCGGCAGACTGTGATAGATAGAAAATATATAAACTATGGTAAGTCTCCAGAGTGTGATAAGGTTACCAGGTTAATGAATTACAAGTACAATTCTAAAATATACCAACTGTGTAAGGTCATCTAGTCAATATCCCAGGAAGGCCCGTCGATCAGGACACGGCTCATAGGAACCCGCCTGAAATTGCACAAAGGAAGAATCTCCTCATCCTCATAGAAGTCCGGCTCCGCTCGCAGCATCGCCATCCTATGAAACTCAAGCAAGTCTGGTTGGTGTGTACAACACCGTCCTGTAACGTGGGAGTGAGTGATCAACTCAGTGGAACAATAAAGCATAGGTTAACATGTTATTAATTCAGTCAAGCAGTAATGATAAAGCAGTACAATCAAACAATCCTAACTACTCTTATTTAATGAGTATGAAATGACATGATGAATGCCCTTACCAAACCACCCTCATGCGACACCATCTTACGTTCGCGACGTACGTTCATCCCTCAGTGCTCCACATCTACCAGGCACATGCAGTGCGATGATGAGCATGATTACTGAGTAGTTAATAGTCCATTTCAGACAGCAGGATTGGGAAACTAAGGTACCTCCCTTATATCATTCGCAAACATGATCCATTCTAGGGTCGTCAAACCTAGATAATCTCATACGAAATTATGGTTCGAGAGGCATCGCGAAGGCATCGCAAAGGGCTCGTCACCCATCAGCACGGATACAGATCTCACCGTATGCGGCTCAATTGCTAGCCGTCAGCTCGAATACAGGTCTCACCATACTCGGCTCAATCGCTGGCCGTCAGCTCGAATACAGGTCTTACCGTACTTGGCTCAACTCATGCTCTAGTTACTGCGAAGGGCTCATCGCCAATCACAGACTATAGAGTATACTCAAAGACACTACGAAGGGCTCGTCTCCCGTCAGCACGAATACAGGTCTCACCGTATTCGGCTCTCACCGTAGGTGTCGACAACTCGAATACAGTGTTTCATACCACCATATTTGGCTCACGAGTCTGGTTGCTCAATGGTCACTATGGGGAGGCATGTGGCCCCAGCGTAGGCCGATAGCTCGACCACGGTGTCCCATAGCACCATATCCAGCTCATGAGTCTTAGCGGATCGAGGTACCATAGTTAACGGGGTTTCCACTAGTAAGTTTGGTACCTTAGGTTCAAGCAGTAGCGTCCAAGCATGGTGAACATACATAAGACAGATCGGGTTACTTGACGAGCTCGACTAGCACGAACACCTGTTGAGTTGTACGACATGAAGTGCATAAGCACTTCTCGTGGCGTAACCACTACCGACAAGCAACACACAACTCGGGTTCGTTAAACACGTCCTACGTGGCGAATGAATCTCAGCCACGAATTCGATCCCATTACTGACTGCCTGGACTATACAATAGCCCCAATCACATTCAATTGCAGATAGGTAAAGCAGTAATGGATCAAGATTCAAATCATATAATCAAAGTCTGATAACATCCGCTTAGTGCTGCCAGGGCTGTTGCACGTACTTGTTACAACACTCCCCCATCACCCTTCACGGTACTTATGGAATATAACATAAACATGTATTTAAACATATGCATTACACAATAAAATCATACAATCAGTTGAGCATGTTATGAAGTACAACATAAGCATGAGTTTGTACATATTCAATTCCTAATCACACAGATATTTAAAGAAATCATACACATAGTTAAAGAAGTTGAGAATCATATCTCAACACCCTTATACATTACAATTTACTAACTAATACTCATTCAAACATTTCAACAAACACTTTAAACTACATACATCAACATACATGACATATGTTGATCACATAGGCATTAGGCCAAATCCTTTCACTAGGGAGTTGCCCCAATTATAACACGCATGCACCCACAACGGATAATCATGGCAAGCATGAATCTAAGTTCTATATTCATTCAGTCATTTCCATGAATACTTGGGCCACACATTGTAACATATATAGTGTATATTGGTCGTGGCGTGACTTAGGGCAAATCCTTTCGTCAAAGGGGTATCGCCAATACAACAATCATATATCCATTACACAGATAAAATCATACAATCAGTTGAGCATGTTATGAAGTACAACATAAGCATGAGTTTGTACATATTCAATTCCTAATCACACAAATATCTAAAGAAATCATACACATAGTTAAAGAAGTTGAGAATCATATCTCAACACCCTTATACATTACAATTTACTAACTACTACTCATTCAAACATTTCAGCAAACACTTTAAACTACATACATCAACATGCATGACATATGTTGATCACATAGGCATTAGGTCAAATCCTTTCACTAGGGAGTTGCCCCAATTATAACACGCGTGCACCCACAACAGATAATCATGGAAAGCATGAATCCAAGTTCTATATTCATTCAGTCATTTCCACGAATACTTGGGCCACACATTGTAACATATATAGTGTATATTGGTCATGGCGTGACTTAGGGAAAATCCTTTCGTCAAAGGGGTATCGCCAATACAACAATCATATATCCATGACAATTAGTCATGGCGAGCACAAATGAGAATTCTATACTCCTTCAGTCATTTTCACAAACACTTAGAATACACTAGTTTCACATATATAGTGTATATTAACAAAACATATATTACGGCGAGTCCTTTCGCCAAACAAGTATTTTACGCATATATACTATGTTCATATAGCAAATAATCATGACAAACACATTTCCACAATTTATATGTATACGGTACTTTCTAGAATACACTATTTCAACATGCATAGTGTTTATTAGCAAAACATGTATTAGGGCGAGTCCTTTCGCCAAATAAGTATTTTATCCATAAATAATATATTCATACAACAAATAATCATTGCAAGCACATTTTTAAAATTTATATGTATACGGTATTTTCTACAAATACCTAGAGTATGTAAAATTCCATATTCTTCATCTTTAATCGAAACGGAAAACAGTCAGCACTTCATACATGTGCAATTGCATGCAGATCATGAATCTATCATTATCTGACATTGAAAGCGTTGAAAACCATAACCTATACATCTAAAGTCCGCACCTTTTGTTGTAGAATCGTAACGAGTTTGATAGGTTTGCTATGCTTTCACCTACGATGATTTGGCAACCTATAGGATGATTTAGGTTAGTTATTTCATAACATACAACTATCAACACCCCAAATCAGATTAGGGTTAGGGTTTCTTACCTAGAAATGACGTCGAAATTGCCGGGAAAGCTATTAGATAGGGGTGGTTGTGCTTGCATAACGGCAGGGAAGCATGACAGGGAGATCCTCCCCCAACTCCTACACTTTCTCTCTCTTTTCTCTCTTTTCAATCTTAAATTCGTATGGCTGAATGAGAGAGGGTTTTAATGTCCTTATATAGCCTAAAAACTCACCAAATTAGACTCCAGGTCAAGGTATACTTAGGTTATAGCCAAAGCGAGGCTGTTTCAGCTCAATGGAGGACTTCTGGCGGCCCCCCTTGAGCTAAAGGTTGGACTTAAGCTCACTAACACTGGATCTAGGTATGACTAAGTTTTCATTTCAGTTGGGATTCCAGATCATGCGTGGCGGACCAGTTTCAATTCAATGGTTAGTGGATCTCGATCGGAGATTCCGAGTACATGGATATGTTTGGAGAAATATCCCTGATCCGATGGTATAATTTGGCCTGATTCTAACGGTCTGGTTGCTTAATATTGATCTGCAAGCGATAAGTCTCAGATTTCACTATTTTGAATTTAATTTAGATTTATTTTCACATTCCTCACACTCCCCGCTCCGAGCTCAAGCGAATAGCACTGGGACAATATCTGGATTTGATTTCCGAGATGGTTGTCAAGCCCAGCAAGGCGGTCCTAATTCCTTAACTTCGTGTTAATCGGACTTCCAACCTGCGCTCTAGATCTGAAACGGAGTTTTGAGATGCTCCCGAGAGCAGCCGGGTAATGAGATTGATCCTAGATTTTAGGGTAACCTAGCGTCAATGATTCTACAATTTTTAGGTCTTGCAGATCGTATTTAAAGTGGATCAAGTGGATTTCGTAGCTAATCTAGTTTAGCACTTAGTTAACTTTGTCAAATTTATAAAAGATTTAGTTCTGTAAGATCTCTGTCTGAGGTGGTACCTAGGCCTTTGTAGTTTGTACATAAGGTGATCCAAGCTATAATACTTAGCTAGTTTAAGATAGTGTCCAGGGTGAAAGTACTTGGAATAATTGAAAGAACAAGGTGGTGAAGGGTGGGATTTGTGAAGGAAATGGGTTAAGAAGCGATTTTAGACTGTGAAATTGAGTTCTGACAAGTTAATAAGGTGTCAGGAGCGACCCATTGCCTAAGGACGTCTAATTCCATATTAGCAAAAATCTGGGATGTTACAATCTACCCCCCTTAAAACAAAATTTCGTCCCCGAAATTGGCTAAAGGTAATAAGGAAAGATTTAATTATTTCTTTTGCCTAAGTTTTATTGATTTCGAGTTTCTACGCGTGGTAGGGTATATACTAGCCTGGTTTATTTTAGTCTACCCCCCTTAAAACTTATTTCTTTATCCATTTCTCATATCCTGATAGTTTTCTACAATTTATTTCTTTACCTATTTGGAGTCTTGACGACGATTCCCAACAATTTAGAGTAAGATAGCTGTTTTCAATGTTTGACCAACACGGAGAGACGGTTATAGTGGGCTTGATCCCGATACTTCGATCATCTACCTGACCAGGGTAGAAGGCTCATCTATCCCTTCCTAGTCCTGGTGCTCCTGGTCTTCTGCTCGATCAAGCAGTGAGTCCATTGGTAGTCGCCCAGGATTGAGAATTGGGTCAAGCCGCGAATGCTTTGCAGTTTATATTTCAGTAACTCCGTAGTCCAATTACTCTAAAAACGTAGGGAATGTCCATCATTGAAAGGCTCAAATTGTCTATTTATAAGGTTGCCCTTTAGGTCTTAGTCCAAGAGAGTCCTCGTTATTATCTATGTCCAAGGAAATGGTGAATCAAATCTTACTAGATCATCCTAAAATGGTTTCTCATAGTAGAACTTTCTAGGGCTTATATAATGTTCATATTCAACGAGCACAGTTTTGATCTTGGGCCAATTGGGTAGGGTCCACCACGCTTTCGCTGCGCCACCCAGATCAAAGAGGTGTATTAATTTAACCTAGCTATCTATCGGTCTCTGGCATTCTCTAATATAACCGGTAGTCTAGTCTTAATTTAGGAGTAGTGGAAAGTCATAGGTGTCATGTAAAGTCTATGCTCATACGCTAGATGATTTCACATCATTTCTAATACAGGAAGGGTTTTTATCACTTAGGGTCAAAGGTTATCAATTGAATTGCCTGAACTTGAATTTAACTTTGCCTGAGCATTTCACCTATGTTCATACTAACTAAGAAGATCCTGGGGTTCACATTATTAATCTGTTAGATTTCTTATACGGTTAGGTCTGTCGAAATCTAGGAGCACCGCTCTAGGTCCAAAACTCCAAGGGCCTATTGTCTTAAATGGGACTGCATTGGTAATCTTACTTGGGGATTGGGAATGGCATGTTTGGTAGGAGGGTGGGTGGGATAAAAATTAATTTTATAGGCTTTGGAAAATGAGCCTTGTGTTGGAAAGTGTGGGATGAGATTTTCAAATCCCAAGATGATGAATTTCTGAAAGTACTCTGAAAGGAATCTCAGAGTTTACGTTTAATTGCATATATTTCAAACATAGTATTGGAAAACATGGGAGATAGGAGAGGGGTTGTTAGGTTTCAGAATCTTGAGTCTACATAGGCTGAAATGAAAGGGAATAAAGAGGGAAAATGGAAAGATGGGATGGGTTGAGAGCTTACACGTTTTTGAGCTCCAAATGGGGCATGTAAGAGCCCAAATGAAAGAGAATGGAGAGGGTAGGGAGGTAGGGATTGCTGTGAACGATGGAGGTGAATGGGTTGTGGCCGAAAATGGCAGATTGGGTGATTGGAAGAGAGATTTGGGAGAGAAAAATCGAAATTTGAGGGAAAGGGAGAGCTTGGAGGGTGTTCGAGAGAGTGGAGGCAAAACGGACGTGAAACAGGGGCCCCCACAAAAGTTGGACTATAATCATCATCCCAAACTCAATCAATCCTTATTCATAGCATGTAGAGTAAAGCATAATAAACAAAGTAATTCAAGCATGTTAACAAGCATGTCATAAAGCATATTATAAAGCACCATGTAAACAAGAATACAAACACATATATTTCATAAGTAAGCTGTTAAGTTAAACAATCAACATGGAGGAAATCATATACGTCTCTAAGGTAGTTGAGAATCCCATCTCAACACCTACTTAAGACACTATCATCCAAACACTTACTCTCACAAGCATTTTCACAAACACTTAGAATACACTATTTTAACATACATAGTGTACAGTAGCAAAACATGTATTAAGGATTTGAAATGAAATGATGAACCTCGGTGTGAGCTTCCCCTTCTTCCCAAACCGAAGGACTCCCTTCATAGGGGAAACTCGAAGGAATACATGATCTCCGACCTCGAACTCAAGCGGTCGCCGCCTCGTATCGGTGTAACTCTTCTGCCTGCTTTGCGCTATAAGAAGTCGACGCCTGATAATGTTGATCTTCTCTGAGGTTGCCTGTACCAACTCGGGCCTAATCAAACTGCGCTCGCCAACCTCAGCCCAACAATGCAGCGCTCTGCAAGGACGACCATACAAGGCCTCATATGGAGCCATGCCAATACTCGCCAGGAAGCTGTTGTTGTACGTGAACTCTGCATAAGGAGGACAGTCATCCCAACTATCCTTGAAGTCCAAGACACAGGCCCGTAACATATCCTCCAAAATCTGGTTCACCCGCTTTGTTTGCCCGTCGGTCTGAGGGTGAAACGCAGTACTGAACTTCAATTTCACACCCATCGCTTTCTGAATATGAGTCCAGAAGATAGATGTGAATCGCGCGTCTCTGTACGACACGATCTCTAGTGGAACTCCATGCAGACGCATAATCTCTCTGATGTACAGCCTAGCCAGCTCGTCTATAGAGTTCGTGACTCTAATAGGAAGAAAATGGGCCGATTTGGTCAGCCGGTCCACAATCACCCAAATGGAATCATGTCCCTTCCTTGTCTTCGACGGCCCCGATATAAAATCCATAGAAATGAAGTCCCACTTCCATTCAGCTATGGGCATGGGCTGAAGCAGTTCAGGAGGTCGGCGATGTTCTGCCTTGACCTGCTGGCACGTCAGACAACAAGAAACATACTCTGCAATGTGGGTCTTCATGCCATCCCACCAGTAGGACCGTCTCATGTCCTGGTACATCTTCGTGCTACCAGGGTGCATCGCAAGCTTCGATTTATGGGCAGTCTCGAGGAGCTCCTATCGTAAGTCAGGAATATCAGGAACGCATAAGCGGCCATGGTATCGTAAACCCCTATCTGTGCCAACTCTCCACTCGGAGTCCTCGGCGTTGCTAGCTTGCTCTCGAAGCTTAGACAACCGCCCATCCCCCTTCTGGGCCTCGATGATCCTATCATCAATGAGTTGCCGCACCTGAACATGCGCGACACACTCAAATGATTCCTCCACTGTGAGTTTCTGCTCGAAGTCTTGAACGAACTCCAACATATCCCACTCTGCTATCAGCAGTGGAGCTGCAAATGTAATAGCCTTCTTGCGGCTCAACGCATCCGCCACAAGGTTGGCCTTGCCAGGATGGTAGGAGACCTTGAACTTGAAGTCCTTCAAGGTTTCCATCTATCTGCGCTACCTCATATTCAAGTCTCGCTGCGTGAAGATATACTTAAGGCTCTTGTGGTCGCAGAAAAACTCGAACTCCTCTCCATAGAGGTAATGTCTCTAGAGCTTCAATGCAAAGATGACAGCTGCCTCAAGGTTGTGTGTAGGGTAATTCTCCTCGTGCTTCTTTAATTGTCTCGAGGCATACGCAATCACCCTGTCCTTCTGCATAAGGACAAAACCCAAACCAACGCGAGACACGTCAGTATATATCGTGTACTTGACCCCTTGCTCTGGCAATACTAGCACAGGGGCGGACGTCAGTCTGTCCTTCAGCTCCTAAAAAGCTGCTTCTGCCTTCTCATTCCATGCGAACCTCAAATCCTTACGTGTCAACTGTGAGAACAGCCTATCAATCTTCGAGAAGTCCCGAATAAAGCATCGATAATACCCTGCCAGGCCAAGAAAACTCCTCACCTCGGTAACCGAGCCAGGCTGCTTCTAATCCTGAACCGCGGCTACCTTAGCATGGTCCACTGTTATCCCATCCTTGGACACCACATGTCCCAAGAACTTGACTTCTTCCTGCCAGAAGTCGCACTTCTTATACTGCGCAAACAACTGGTTCTTCCTCAAGGCATCCAACACTGCTCTTAGGTGTACCTCGTGATCTTCCCGACTCGTAGAGTATATCAGGATGTCATCAATGAATACGATGACGAATCGGTATAAGAATGGCCGAAATACCCTGTTCATCAAGTCCATGAACACGGCCGGTGTGTTCATAAGACCAAACGACATCACCAGGAACTCGTAATGCCCAAAACAGGTCCTAAAAGCTGTCTTCTGCACGTCTTCATCTCTAACGCGTAACTGGGGGTACCTTGACTGCAAGTTGATCTTCGAGAAATACTTTGCCCCCTTCAACTGATCAAACAGATCATCTATCCTGGGCAAAGGATACTGGTTCTTCACGGTGACCTGGTTCAACCTACGGTAATCAATACACAACCGTAGTGAGCCATCTTTCTTCTTCACAAACAGTACAGGTGTTCCCCAGGGAGACACACTAGGTCGTATAAAGCCCTTCTTGACTAGCCCGTCAATCTGTTTCCGCAGTTCCTCCATCTCACACGGAGGCATGCGCTACGTCGGTAAAGAGATGGGTGTCGCACCGGGCGTAAGATCAATGGTGAAGTCGATCTCGCGCTGAGGTGGTAACCCAAGAATCAGTGCAAAAACGTCTGCAAAAGCCTGAACTACAGGCATAACCTCAAGCATCGTAACATCAGTAGCCTCTAATGAAGAAGCGTAACATTGCAACCGAGTAGCGTGACTGACCTGAACAGGAAAAGTAAAGGCCGTGCCATCACCACCCTAATCTCGCAGTCAATCTTTGCTTGCATCTCAGTGAGCCAATCCATACCGAAGATAACGTCGTAATGGAATAGGGGGACGATGATCAGGTCAACTAGTATCACTCTACCACCCAAGTCTATCGGGTAGCCCTCACACATATGAGTAACTTCAGAGTAAGTCCCTGTAGCAGTGATAACCCTCACTCCTCTTGTAGGAGCAGTAACTAAACCTAGTCGTTTGACTGCCGTGCATGCAATCATAGAGGTAGTGGACCCAGTGTCCACCAATAAGAAGACGGGAGTACCTTGGAGGTGTGCAGTGACCTCGAAGGCCATAGGCACAGAAGGTGCAGTCTCTGGTTCCTCTGCTATAAGCGCATGAACACGTGCCTGCTGCAGCCGGTTAGGCTGAGGTACCATGGGCCATTAAGGCGACCGGAAACGAGGTGCAGGTGGTCTGAAGGATGGATGTGCAGGTGCCATTCGAAGTGGTGATATAGCCTGCGGGCAAGAACGACCAATCATCTGTGGCGGAGAGAACTCGCTATCCCTCATCCGCGCAAAACAGCTCCCAACTAGATGACCCTGTTTCCCGCAGTATGTACAGGTCACAGTAGGGCGCCTCATCGGAGCCACTAGCGCTACGATCCTAGGAGGCGAGTCATCACGAGGCCTCTTGCCAAGGAAAGGCCTACCCTAAACATCAAGTCGTGGTCTTCTAAACATAGCACCACGGGAGCATGTCAAGCGGTCCACATCCTGCTCCGCCTGAATGGACATATGAATCAACTCTGCATAGGATGGTATGCGGACACAACACATCTTCGACCGGATGTCAGGTCACAATCCCCAATGAAGCGTCGAATCCACATCAGCTCATCAGCAAGTATAGTTGGGACAAAGCGACCCAACTATGTAAAGCGATGCTCGTACTTAGTGACTATCATGCCTCTCTGTCTGAGGCGTAGAAACTCATTCTCCCTCTCGTGTTGGTAGGCCTGAGGGTAATATTTCTCGTGGAATCGGAACTCGAATGCTGCCTAGGTCCACACGTAACCCACTGCGACGGTCCGCAGTATACTATCCCACCATAAGCTAGCCTCCTTCTCAAATATGAAGGCGTCCAACTGAACCTGTTCAGCCTCAGAACAATACAACATCTTCAGTATCTTCGAGACGCGGTCCAACAAGTACTCGGCCTCCTTGGGTCTGTGAGAACCCGTAAAAGTCAGAGGCCTCAAGCGCTGGAATCGCTTGAGTAGACCGTGAGTACCCACGTCTCCCATAGGGTACGCAACAGGTGTGGGCAGAGGCACATCCTCAAACTGAGCAGGAGGGTCGGCAGTCTCGGTAGGCCATGTAGATGTTGGAGGTGGAGTTGTACTCCCAACCTGAGACAAGGCCTCGGAAATAGTGGCCATAAGCTGCTGGTGCTGCTGCATCTGTTGCTGATGCATTATTAACATCAACTGATCAAACCTATCAGTAGGTGGAGCAGCCTGCGACTCATACGACATCGAAGAGGATGCTTGGTTCCGCTCACGAACCGTGGGTGTATAAGGTGGCAAACCACCAGTAGGGCCAGCAGGAGGCTGATCTGAGCCAGAACCTGGGCTCGTAGGACCACCCCTGCGGGAAGGAGTCTGGTCCATCGAGTCATTGAGCAAGAGGGATGCCGTGCTCCTCGTAGATCTCCATGGCATGTCCTATACAACATAGGGTACATCGCTTGTGAGATAAAGCATTGTAACACAATTCATAATCACTTAAGCATTCCACAAACATCATAGCAAAAGAGCTACATGCTCTTCATTACTAAAATTGTCGTAATACAAGGAATACAGAGTTACATGAATCATGACAGAAGATGCAGGGGGAGCTAATATAACCAAGCTTCAACTACTATAAAACATACTACTAACTACTACATCCATCAACATGAAAACATAAACTGCCTAAAGCGGTAAACAAAACAACTACAAGACATCAATATGGATGGCTAAGCATCCGAGTCAGGCGATGGAGGAGGGGCATCCTTGTCCTTTACACAGCACAGGATGGTCTTCAACGTGCGAGTTACTTTCTTAAACTTGTTGGTCATAAAGGCCTAAAGATCGACAACATCTTGTCGTAGGGCAGCCTGACCCTTCTCAAGTTGGGCTATGCGATCATCCCTCACTGCCTGAGCAGCGTCCGGCTTAGGTGCTCCAGGAGGAGAGCTCTCCTCAGTATCCTGAGCCTCAGGTTCCTCTTCTTCTTCTTCAGCTTCATTCCCATTCTCACTCTCATCCCCTTCGCTCTCAATTTCTTCCTCACTCTCCTCATGTCGTGCCCGTTGTCACCGTGCCCCGAGTTCCATCTGATGGAGAGTACTCTCGTCGATTTGGTGAATCGGTGCCGGCCTTTCCACCCCCAGACTGTAGCCAAACTCCCTTGTAATCTTGCATATGAGTCGGTCGAAGGGAAGCGAATCAGAGCTCCTGGTGGAGCGTGTAGTACTCACAATCTGTCGCAATACAAATGTAGGCATGCACAAGTTCGCCCTTTGCCCCACCTGGTACAAAAAGTCTACCATAAGTCGCGTGCACTCGCTGCGATTACTGTGTCTGGAGTAGAGGGTGTATGTGAAGATGGAATGTAGTAGGCAGAAGTCGTCTGACATATGGGATGCTAGCAGGCTTTTGTTCAGCTGCCACTCAACCAGTCGACCACCACTAAGGTAACGTGTGCGACAATCCCGCTCACGTGCACTTCTGAAATTCTTCTCACTCGCATGTACGTCGCCAAGGGGCATATCCATAAGCCGCATGATCAATCTCACATCGATTGTGACAAACAGATCCACACCATAAGAGAGCTGGAACTGCAAGGGTTCTAGTGTAGGCTCACGAATGTTGGCATAGAAGGCTCACGAATGAGGCGCCCTATTGGACTGCCTCCACTTGCTCTAACAAGTAGTATTCACCGAAGAGTCGTCCATCCACCTGGGCTTCAAAGAGAACCCTGCGGTCCTCATAAACTCCATGAGGTAGGGCCGCCTGCTGAGCTCTTTCAGCAGGGATCCGGGGATCAAGATCCCGCTTCGTTCGAAATTCCCGGGCAACGCTTGAGCTAGCGGCGGTGCCTCTCAGCTGCCTTGAATATGTAGGGTGACTGGGCCCAGCCTCATCAGCGGCACCCTTTCTCTTACCCATAAGAGAGAGGATGGTGGAGATGGAGAAAATGGCAGAAATAATTGCGAGAAAGGCCATGGAAAGGGGAGGAATGGAAAGAAAGAGGACTGGAGGATTGGTTCTCCACAGACTTGGGTCTCAACAGACATTGTAGAGGCCCAAAGGATAGAGATTGAAGGAGAAAAATGGAGAGATAAGATGGGTGAGGAAGCTCACATGATTTTTGAGCTTCAAATGGGGGTGTAGAGCTCAAACAAGAGAAAACGGAGAAAGTAGGGAGGAAGGGACTGCTGTGGACACTGGGGATGGATGGGTTGTGGTCGAAAAAGCAGATTGGACGACTAAATGGGCGATTGGAGAGAGAAGACAATAAGTGTAGAGAGAAAAAATGGCTTAGAGGTGGGTGTGTGAAGGAAGTAGGGTTTTGGGAGGGTGGAAATAGACGGGACACATGCCAGGGGGTTTATTAGACCCCCAAACACGATTAGCCCGCACGGCCTGCCCGGCCAGGCCCAAAATCCGGCGAGGCCTCACCGATCGGGCGAGGGCCTCGCCACTCTCTGGAGGGTCTGGCAATTCCTCGCCATTTGGGCGAGGTCCTCATGACCCCTAGGCCCAAAAATGATGTGGGTCCCACCCTGGGTGCCCCTGGACAAGCGTGTGTATGCTCAAGACCCCGTTTCGCTCCGTTTCGGGTAGTTTTGGGTAATTTCTAAGAGAGAATAACTTTTGCTGATTTTTAACTGATGGAATGGGATGAGTTGTGATCTAGACCCGTCAATAGATGTCCTACGAGTGTTTTAAGGTCGACCCATGCTACCAGGGTTGAGTACAGACTCGTTTACAACTACCGTTTTCAACGAACTTCGCCGTTGGGCGAAACTGGGATGTCCAAAACTGTTTCTCTATTGTTCTCGCACCCTCCTATGTCGAAATACGTCAGCGTACGTCGTGGGAACATAACTCAGGTCCGGTGTAATCAAAATCATGCTCTGCTACCAACTTATAACGCCCTGAAATTCGGGGGTCGAGCATAAACTCAACTCCCGAGTTCCAACGCATCACTTACGCAACATAATGAATGATGATTGAATGTTGTCTGTGTTAGTACATTAAACATGAGTGAGATTATACCAAAATAGTAATTCATACTCCAGATCAATTGTATAAAGGCAAGCAGAAGACTGAAACTGTATATATATGTATGTAAAAGAAACAAAACCACCTCAATCTCCAGAGTATGAACAAATCTGAGTTACCATATACATATATTTGTTTTATGAACAAAATGTCAAAGGTACAACTAAGGAAATAAGTCCTGTAAATCCCGTCGATCTGGCAGTCTAGTCAAAGCCACCAGAGTACTGCATGAACGAGAACTCGTCCTGGTCCTCGCCGTAGTCCGGCTCAACCTCCTGAGTCATCACCTCATCTGCACCTAAGATAAAGTCTGGTTAGTGTGTATAACACCGTCCCGTAACATGGGAGTGAGTAGTTAACTCAGTGGAACAATAAAGCATAGGTTAACTTGTTATCAATTCAGTCAAGCAGTAATGATAAAGCAGTATAATCAAACACTCCTAACTACTCTTATTAATGCAAGTATGAATGCAGTCATGATGTATGCCCTCACCACACACTCCCTCATGCGACACCATCTAACGTTCGGGCAATGCTTGCATTCCTCAGTGCTCCACATCTTCCAGACACATACAATGCGATGATGAGCATAATTACCGAGTTGTTATTAGTCCATTTCAAACAGCAGGATTAGGAAACTAAGGTACCTCCCTTATATCATTCCCAAACATGATCCATTCAAGGGTCGTCAAACCTAGATAATCTCATATGATAGTGTGGTTGTAGGGCACTGAAAAGGCTGTCAGGGCTGTTACATACAATGGTTACACCACTCCCCCATCACCTTTTTAACGATTCATCACTAATTAGATACATGCCTACTTTATACTCTATACACTACTGCAAAACTCGTCGCCTCACCACAAATTCAGACTATACTCGAGGTCTCTACAAAGGGCTCGTCACCAATCAGTGTAGGCCAACAGCTTGAATATAGTGTCTCATACCACTATAATCGGCTCACGAGTCTGGTTGCTCACTGGTCACTACGGGGAGCCACGTGGCCCCAGCGTAGGCTGATAGCTCGACCACGGTGTCCCATGCCACCATGCTCGGCTCATGAGTCTTAGCGAATCCAGGTACCATGGTTAACGGGATTCCACTGGTAAGTTTGGTACCCTAGGTTCAAGCAATAGCGTCCAAACATGGTGAACATACATTATACATCGGGTTACTTGACGAGCCTGACTAGCTTAAGCGCACAGTCAACTGAACGACATGAAGTGCATAAGAACTTCGTGTGGCCTAACCACTATCACCAACTGAAGTACGACTCGGGTTCGTCAAACACATCCTACGTAGCGAAATGAATCTCAACCATGAACTCAAGTGTGGTACTGATTGTCTGGACTATAATCATAGTCCCAAACTCAATCAATCCTTATTCATAGCATGTGGAGTAAAGCATAATAAATAAAGTAATTCAAGCATGTTAACAAGCATGTCATAAATCATGTTATAAAGCACCATGTGAACAAGAATATAAACACATATATTTCATAAGTAAGCGGTTAAGTTAAACAATCAACATGGAGGAAATTATATACGTCTCTAAGGTAGTTGAGAATCCCATCTCAACACCTACCTAAGACATCATCATCCAAACACTTACTCTCACAAGCATTTTCACAAACACTTAGAATACACTATTTCAACATACATAGTGTACATTAGCAAAACCTGTAGTAGGGCGAATCCTTTCACCAAACAAGTATTTTATCCATATATAATATATTCATACAGCAATAAATCATGGCAAACACATCTCCAAAAAAAATATGTATACGGTACTTTCTAGAATACACTATTTCAACATACATAGTGTATATTAGCAAAACATGTATTAGGGCGAGTCCTTTCGCCAACTAAGTATTTTATCCATATATAATATATTCATACAACAAATAATCATGGCAAACACATTTCTAAAATTTATACGTATACGGTACTTTCTACAAATACCTAGAATATGTAAAATTCCATATTCTACGTCTTTAATCGAAATGGAAAACAGACAGCACTTTGTACATGTCCAATTGCATGGAGATCATGAATCTATCATTATCTGACATTGAAAGAGTTGAAAATCATAACCTATACACCTAAAGTCCTCACCTTCTATTTTCAAATCGTAACAAATCTGATAGGTTTGATAACCTTCCATATTCAGCAGTTTGGTAACCTATAGAATGAAATAGGTTAGCTATTTCATAACCTACAACCTTTACAACTCTAAAACAGATTAGGGTTAGGGTTTCTTACCTAGAAACGAAGTTGAAATCGCCGGGAAAGCGATGAGAATGGGGTGGTGCAGCTTGTGTAGCAGTAGGGGATAGTAGTAGGGAGTTTCTCCCACTTCTCTCACACTTTCTCTCTCTTCTCTCACTTCTCTCCTAGGGTTTTCTTTCAAATTCATATGGCTGTAAGAGAGAGGGTTATAAGGTCCTTATATAGCCTAAAAACACAATAAAATAGACTTAAGGTCAAGGTATACTTAGGTTATAACCAAAGTGACCCTTTTCCAGCTCAACGGAGGACTTCTGGCGAGCCCCCTTGAGCCAAAGGTCAGACTTAAGCTCACAGACTCTGGATCTAGATGGAGTTAAGTTTTCATTTCAGTCAGATTCCCTGATCACGCGTGGTAGACCAGTATCAGTTCAACGGTCAGCAGATCTCGATTTGAAATTCTAAGTACATGGATATGTTTATGAAATTTTTCCTGATCTGAGGTTGTATTTGGGTCAGATTCTAACAGTCCGGTTGCTTAGAAAATGTTCGCAAGTAACAAGTCTTAGATTACTATTTGAGATATTTATTTTGTAAAGAAAAACAAGTGCTTTCACACTCCTCGCTCCGGACTCAAGCGAACAGCCGTGGGACACTGTCTGGACTTGATTTCCTACATGGTTGTCAAGCCCAGCGAGGTGATCCTAAGTCTATAACTTCATATCATTCGGACTCTCGATGTGCGGTCCAGATCTGATATGGAGTTTCAATGTGCTCCCGAGAGTATTCGGGTAATGAGTTTGATCCTAGATGTTAAGGTAACCTGGCGTCAATGATTCTACAAGTTTTGGGTCTTGCAGATCGTATTTAAAGTGATTTAAACAGATTTCATGGCTAATCTAGTTTAGCACTTAGTTAACTTTGTCAAATTTCTAAAGGATTTAATCCTAAGTGATTTCTGGTAGAGGTGGTACTCGGGCCATTGTACGAAAATTTTCTAGTTGTTACAATAGATGTCCCTGAGTGAAAATCTCTAAACCTGATGGTACCAGAGGATGGGTCTAATGTCGAGACCAAGTGGATATATGAGCACACGAGGGCTGAATACCAGGAGGCCACGTCTCCCACAGTGTCGTGGTCGATTGGAAAGGGGTGTGGCCTTACCTGCCTAAGGGTAGGGGGCAATACTAGGCTGAGTTTGACCAGCTCATGAATGGGTCCGCTATCGACATGCCGGATAGGTATTGGCAGATTATTAACCAGGCGGATAGTGAGGTTTCTTACGCTCACTTGGATTGTACGGCTAGGAGAGCGGCAGTGCCATTTGGAGAGTACTAAACTCTGGTGATTATCTAGACTGAGAACTGTACTGATATATGATGAGGATTGGTATGCTTGAGCTGTATCTTACATCGCATGGTCTTGACATGACCGATAGCATTCATATCTTGCACTACATAGCCTTGGTACGGCTGATTGCATTCATGTACTTATCAGCATGATTTTGCATTACCCTGACCTTACATTTGAGCACGCTCGTATTGCACACACACTTACACCACCCTCTGAGCTTTCTATAAGCTTATGCACGATTGATGAGTGCAGGTGACGCCAAAACGTAGCCGTAGTACAGTAGCAGCAGGAGCGTGCGGTTGATCGAGCTTTTGGAGTTTCCGTTCTTTGGATTATATTGTATTTTCCTTTCATACGCCTTGTACTCAAAGTTTTTTATCATACTGGATTTTGTGATGGTGTGCTTCTGGTTATTGTTCGTGGGTTATGATGATGGTTATGCTCATTATAAATTCAATTGATGACTAGAAATCCTCCTTATAGCATTCCAAGATTGGAACTTGGTGTATGGGTCCCGGGAGCCAAGAATGGGGTACTATGGAGGCTGTCGGCGTCGGATTCGGCGATCGAAAATTTTGTGAGCCCGTTTTCCAAGTTCGAGGCATGACAAAAGTTAGTATCAGAGCATAACTTGGAAATAACTGAGAACAGCATCACATGTTTGCTATGACTTGAGGACGATTAGGTTCCGAGTGCGTAACCTTCTGATTGAGTTCCCTAACGTGCGATTCTCAAGGTTGATTGGCGTCATTATTCTTTCCTATAGGACATGCAGCCTAGAAGAGTGACCTGAGCACTCCCCAATCCACCATTTGAGGATCCAGTTTTACCACCTGCGCCTCCTGTTCCACCGCCAGAGATCCTTGCTCCCCTGCCTGAGGATGACGTTCCTCCACCTGATGATGGTACGGATCCGACCGTACCTATGAGTGCCTCTCAGTTACGGCAGATGTTGCAGGCTGTGACAGCTGCACTTCAGGGACAGGGCAGGCACCCAGTTGTTTCTCTAGCCCAGGCCTAGCAGGAGCGCTCGAGCGCCCTTGTTCATGAGTTCAGACAGCTCGATCCTCCGCATTTCCAGGGCGAGCCAGATCCGACTGCAGCCAAGAGATGGCGCTCCAATGTGGAGAAGATTTTTGATACGATGGCATGTACGACCCAACAGTGAGTTTGATTGACTGTATTCGTTTAAGGTGAGGCAGAGCATTAGTGGACATGCATTACCCGTGTTGCAAGACCTGATCATATCTGGACATGGGAGGACTTTATCGACTGATTCGAGGAGCAGTATTTCCCTGACCACATTCGACGTCAAAGAGCACTGGAGTTCGAGACTCTGGTGCAGGAGGACATGACCGTGGTGCAGTACGGGGCCCGTTTTATGGCGCCATCGAGGTTCACGCCGTATTTGGTTGATGACGAGGGGCGGAAGGGCCGCCAATTCGAGAACGGCTTACGTTACGGTCTTCGAGGCCGTGTGATTCGATACGAGCTCCCAACTTTTTAGGCGGTAGTACGGAGGGCCCAGATTTATGAGGCCGAGTGGGCTGGCATGCAAGCCGATCGAGATCAGAGGAGGAGTCGGAAGAGGCAGACCTCCTTTAGTAGCTCCCAACAACATCGACGACCACAGAGGTATAGGAGCCACCCATCTACTAGAGCACCAGCAGCACCTTCAGCGCCACCCAAATAGCCATTTTCAGGGACTTGTTTTCGATGTGGTGGGACAGGGCACCGTTTGTCTGAGTGCCCCCGCCCTCATCTACAGCCACCGAGAGCACCACATCAGCCTTCACAGCAGCAGTCGAGAGCACCACAACAGCATTCACAATAGAAGTTGAGAGCACCGTAATAGCCCCCACAGCAGCAACGACCCTATCAGCAGCGACCGTAGCTACCTCAGCCATCGAGACCCTAGCAGCAGTAGAGACAGGAATACAGACCGCCGCAGAGGCAGCAACAGCACCAGGGACCTCAGAGGGGATAGGCACCTCCCCAACCAGCTCAGGCTAGATTTTATGTGGCTCAGTAAGACCCGCAGACTTTCGGAGGAGTCGTTGAGGGTATACTTCCAATCTCTTCATTCATTGCCTGAGTACTATTTGATTTCAGTGCTTCGCACTCATTCATGTCTATGGATTTTTGCCGATCGAATGGATTACCGACAGAGTCCGCTAGTGAGGCATTGATCGTATCAGCACCCTTGGGGAAGACCACAGTATTGGGTCATTTCTGTTCGTCTTGCCCCATTCTGATCAGTGATATCTTTTTGCCCGCTTACTTGTTTGTACTACCGATGACAGACTTCGACGTTATCTTGGGCATGGATTGGCTTGCTTAGTATTACACCATTTTGGACTGTTCCGCGAAGATAGTCACGTTCTGCATACCCAGCTTGCCACAGTTTCAGTTCGTTGCAAAGCCTCGAGGAGAGCTATTATCTCGTTTGATGTCCTACACAGTCGAGGAGCCCGTTGCCTTGTGTATCGATCAGTTACCGGTGGTCTGTGATTTTCCTAATGTGCTCCAGGAGATTTTGGGGTTGTCGCCGCACCGTCATATTGAGTTCTAGATTGATCTTGTGCCTGGTACTGTGCCTATCTCAAAGGCCTCGTACCGTATGACACCAATAGAGTTGCGAGAGTTGCAATGATAGTTGGATGAGCTGCGTGAGTTAGGATTCATCTATCCGAGAAGTTCTCCGTGGGGAGCGCCGATACTCTTCGTTAGGAAGAAGGATGGCTCATTGAGGCTTTGCGTAGATTATCACGAGCTCAACCGGGTCAGGATCAAGAATAAGTACCCGCTCCTGAGGATAGACGATTTATTTGATCAGCTACAGGGTGCACAGTTCTTTTCAAAGATTGATTTGCGTTCCAGTTACCATCAGATACATGTCCAAGAGGAGGACATCCCGAAGACGGCTTTCAGGATGCGTTACGGTCATTTTGAGTTTCAGGTCATGTCCCTCGGGCTAACCAATGCACCCGCGGTCTTCATGCTATTGATGAACGAGGTCTTCCGTTCATATCTTGATCAGTTTGTGGTAGTCTTTATCGACGACATTCCGATATATTCGAGGACCTGTGAGGACCATATGCAGCATCTAGAGATCGTTTTGCAGACCCTCTATGCCCACCAGCTGTATGCAAAGCTGGAGAAGTGTGAGTTCTGGTAGGACGAGGTGAGATTCCTCAGTCACATGGTAACGAGGGAGGGTGTCGCAGTGGACCCCTTGAAGGTTGAGGCAGTGCGTCAGTGGAACCAGCCCATGACTGCGTCCAAGATTTGCAGTTTCCTTAGCTTGGCGGGCTATTATCGGCATTTCATTGAGGGCTTCTCCCGTATTGCAGCCCCGATGACCAGGATGACTCGGAAGGGCACAAATTTTATTTAGACTGACGCATGTGAGCAGGCATTCATGGAGTTGAAGGACCATCTGACGTCCCCTCCTGTCCTCACTCTTCCCTCTGGGAGTGATGGATTTGTTATATTTACTGATGCCTCACGTATTGGTTTAGGTGTTGTCCTGATGTAACACAGTAGACCTGTAGCCTTTACATCTCATCAGCTCAAGGTTCATGAGCTGAACTACCCCACGCATGATTTGGAGCTGGCAACAGTCGTCTTCACACTAAAGGTGTGGAGACACTATCTTTATGGGGTCAGGTTCGACCTCTTCTCTGACCACAAGAGCATGAAGTATCTATTCTCTCAGTCTAAGATGAACATGAGATAGAAAAGCTGGATGGACATTCTGAAAGACTATGATTTTAACCTCCAGTACCACCCAGGCAAGGTGACTGTGGTGACAGATGCCCTCAGCCGTCAGCCACGAGGCCTGGTGGCGCACATGATGATTCAGGAGTGGAGGATGCTCGAGGATATAACAGAGTACAACTTTGATTTTGGTCTATAGTCTTCTATCATTCAGCTATCGAGCCTATCGATTCAACCCTCTCTTGTCGCAAGGGTGATCGAGGCTCAGCAGATAAATGAGTCGTTACAGGATTACCGAGCATAGGTAGCATCTGAGAGTCAGATAGATTGTCAAATTGGTTCTGATGGTGGACTTCGCTTTAGAAGCCGATTATGTGTCCCAGATATTCCCGAGTTATGCAGAGATATTATGACCGAGGACATCAATCACGATTTTCTATCCACCCTGGCTCGACGAAGATGTATCTTGTATGTTGTCTTCGATTTTATATAACGATGCCTTGTTTCCTCTTCTATTATGAGTTATGTCTAGTCACGATAATTATGCAAATTTTGAGGATGAAATTTTTAGTTGAAGGGGAGAGTTATAAGACCCGTATCTTAGACCGTACCATTCTGTAGGCTTCCACAGTCCTTCTGGTTGAATTCCGGTAATCCTCGACCCGTATCCAATGTTTGTACGCGATCCTAAGCTGAGACCTGCATGCCAAAGTCGGTTCGAAACGAAACTTATACCTTAGCGACCGTGCTGTCGCCGTGGTTCCAACGCCACGACTCACACACCGAACTGATGCCCAGGCCAGGAGATGTGGGCTAGGGTTCGTTCCGAAGAAACGCCGCGTATTGCGAATTTCGAGGGAATCTCTACAACATGTCCCATCAATCAATCAATCAATCATTGTCAAGTACAACCATACCTCAAGTACAAGCCCGATCCCTCCTTTTTCCCTCAAGTCAACTCTCTTTTCACCTCACCATTCCCCTTTACAAAATTTCAACCACAACCATATCCCTTTTACAAATTTTTAACCTAACCCATACCCTTCCTTACATCACCCCATCCATATCATTCCCATCATATCTCTCTCTCTCTCTCTCTCTCTCTCTCATTTCTCAAATCTCCCAAAGCAACCTAATACTCTAACATCCAAACATTCTCTCCCAACCCCAAGTGTGGCCCACTTTTCCCATCATCTCATCTCCCATCTCAACCATCCATTCATCATCAACCACCATTAAAAGTAAAGGCAAGGAGCTAAGGAGGCTAAGGGACCAAGAAAAAGACCGATAGGTGGGTGATCCACCATTGATTTTAATTTTAAGGGTCCACTTGTTGTAGGACCCACTTGATGTATGCATTGTATTTGGAGGGCCCAAGAGTGGCGGGGTCCCTCCCCTTCACGTGTTATTCTTCCTATCTCTCTCTATCCTTCCCCTAGAATGAAGTGGGCCCCACCGAATTGCGTTAAATCTACTCCATCCATCAAATGGTGTGGCCCACCACATTCCAAGTGAAATCCCTTGTCCATTTTTTGGACAGTGGGAAGTCCCACATGCTATATATATTATATTATATTTATTTTATATTAATATATATATGCATGGTGGTGGGCCATGTACTTGTCGGACCCACCATGGTGCATACATTGTATCAACACTGTCCAGCATCCAGGGATGCTGGATGTGCATCCGTGGGCGTGGTGTGGCTAACAGTAAAGTGTGAACTGACGTTGGGGTGTACTAAGCTTACGGTGGGCCGCTGATGTAGGCCCCACCTTAATGTACAGATCAAATCCACGCCGTCTATCCCACTCTCTAGTTTAGGCGTTGAGTCAAAAAATGAAGCCATTCAGATTATCTAGCGGGCCATAGTGCAGAAAATAGGGGTTCTTACTGTTAAAAATACACTCTGAAGTTTTTCATACGCCAAATACCTCGGATATTGGGCTCATTTAGCCTATAATGAGCTGTAAGATTCAACAACTGGAGTGGATCTAACAGATGCGGGCCCCACATATGAAAAACCCCAAAAAATTATTCTTTTCAAAAAAAATGTGAAACAACAGCAGCTATTGCCATTGCTGCTGTCAGAGGGCGCCAGCGCGTGGTGCTGTGAACGGTAGAGGCAGGGACCCATGGTCCCAACTGTGGGCCCCACTATGATGTTTGTCGACCATCAACACCTTGTATTTGGTGGGCCCCCCTCAGGGCTGTGGGCCGCCCAAAAATCAGTCGTATACCATGCTCAGGTGGCCCATGTCATAGGAAACAGTAGGTTGAACATCTGCCATTGAAACCCTTTTTGGGTCTCCAGAAGTTTTGGATTATTATGAAATTTATTTTCCCACTTCATCTGGGTTCGTATGACCTCATCAACAAACTGGATGGCCGATAAACATCACCATGGGCCCCAGGTCCATGTGACCTTATGAACAGTTTGGGTGGCAAATAACACCACCGTGGGCCCCTTGTCAGTTTGGATGGCAAATAAACATTACGGTGGGCCCTAGTCCCACCCCAGGTCCACGTGGCCTTATCAACTGGTTGGGTGGAAAACAAATGTTATGGTGGGCCCCTAGTCTACATTACCATATGAACAGTTTGGATGTCATATAAATAGTACAGTGGGCCTTAAGTCTGAGTGACCCTATGAACAGTTTGGATGTCAAATAAACATGACCGTGGGCCCCCAGGTCTAAGTGACCTTATCAATGGGCTGGATGGAAAATAAACATTATGGTGGACCCCACATGGGACATCCCTATGGGACCCACCATGATGCATGTGTTTCATCCAAACCGTCCAATCATTTTGGAGATTATTTTAAGGCCATGTGATAAGGCTCATCTTGGTGTATTTGTGGGTCGTCCACTAAGGCCCACTTTGAATTGTATAAGGCCCATTGTGACGTATGCAAAGCCCATCTGATTAGGCCCAACTTGATGTATTTGTGGCCCACCCACTGAGGCCCACTTTGATATATATGAGACCATGATTTGAGGCCCATTTAATGTATTGGAGGCCTTTGGGGCGACACCTAACGGGATGTACCTAAGGCCCATTGCAATATATGATCCTTTTATAGTTTATGTAATGATGTTTTTGGCGGCCATGCCTTGGGAGCAATGCTGGTTTGACGTCCACATTGTAGGATGATGTTGGTTAAATGTCCGCATTATCACTTGCCCTCAGGCCCATTGATAGGCCCATACTTGTAATATGTAGGTCGTCTAAGCCCATTTTCGCTATGTACAGAGTCCATCACTATATAACATGTTTAGTATAAATCCATTTTTCATGATCATATGCATCATATATATGCTTGATATGAGGAGTGATTGATCATAGCATATGCCCTCGGGCAGATTGTTTATGGGCTCCCTGATAGGCGGAGTTACCCTACATGAGTGCGTGGTACATGCAGGACTGTTGCATGACTGGTAGTGTGATTCATACACTAACATTTGTGTAATTATGGTTACTGTATGCCCTAGCGACATCAGGGCCATAGCCTCCACAGATACATTGTGGATGACCGGATTGGATACTGAAAATATTGTTTCTAGCATCGAGGCACCATAGATGTCCCTGGGTGAAAATCCCTAAACTCGATGGTATTAGAGGATGGTTCCAACGTCGAGACCGAGTGGATACATGAGCACACGAGGGCCGAATACCAGGCGGCCACGTCTTCACTGTGTCATGGTCGGTTGGAAAGGGGTGTGGCCTTATTCGCCCTAGGGTAGGGGGCAATACTAGGTTGAGTTTGACCAGCTCGTGAATGGGTCCGCTATCGACGTGCCAGATAGGTATTGGCAGATTATTGACCAGGCGGATAGTGGGGTTTCTTACGCTCACTTAGATTGTGCGGCTGGGAGAGCGGCAGTGCCATTTGGAGAGTACTAAACTCCGGTGATTATCCAAACTGAGAACTGTACTGATATATGATGAGGATTGGCATGCTTGAGCTGCATCTTGCATCGCATAGTCTTGACATGACCAATAACATTCATATCTTGCACTGCATAGCCTTGGTACGGCTGATTACATTCATGTACTTATCAGCATGATTTTGCATTACCCTAACCTTACATTCTGAGCATGCTCATATTATACACACACTTACACTACCCTCTAAGCTTTCTATAAGCTTATGCATGATTGATGCGTGCAGGTGACGCCATGAGCAATCGTAGTACAGTAGCAACAGGAGCGTGCAGTTGAGCTTTTGGAGTTTCCGTTATTTGCATTATATTGTATTTTCCTTTCATACACCTTGTACTCAAAGTTTTTTTATCATAGTGGATTTTATGATGGTGTGCTTCTGGTTATTGTTCGTGGGTTATGCTGATGGTTATGCTCATTATAAATTAAATTCATGACTAGAAATCCTCCTTGTAGCATCCCAGGATTGGAACTTGGTGTATGGGTGTCGGGAACCAAGAATGGGGTACTATGGAGGCTGTCGGCGTTGGATTCAGCGATCGGGAATTTTGTGAGCCCTGTTTTCGAGTTCGGGGGCATGACATGCTAAGCTCCTAAGCTCCCTCTTTGATGGACGACGATGATGATTGAAGGGCTAGGATGAAAGATCTTGGAGTAGAAAGTGGGCCACACTTGGCTCTCTTCTCTCCTTGAGAATAGCTTGGATGGTCACCTCCTTGAGTTGCTTGGGAATGAAGAGACAGAGAGAGAGAGAGAGAGAGAGAGAGAGGAGTGATGTAAGGGAGAGGGATGGGTGTGATGAGTGAGTAATGGGTGTACTTGACTTGAGGGGTATGGGTTGTTTGACTTTGGGGAAAAGAGAGGTATGGGTGAGTGATAGGTGTACTTGACTTGATTGATGTGATTGATTTGACATTTGGAAGAGATTTTCTTGTACGACGTTTTCCTCAAAATAAACACGGACACAACTCCTGGGTTGGGTATCACATTAGCGAGCGAGACATGGTGTTGGAACCGAAGAGATGACGCGGTCGAAAGGGTACAAGTTTCGAGTCAGTCCGACTCAGATCTTCGGGATGCGACTTAGGGTTGTGCATAAATGCCGATTATAGGTCGCGGGTTGCCGGAATTCGATCAGGAGAATTGCGGAAGTCCATGGAACGGTACGGTCTAGGATACAGGTCTTACAGAAAATCCCTTAGGTAGTTCCACGTAGACTTCTTCATCAAGTACCCCATTGAGAAATGCACTTTTGACATCCATTTTAAATAGTTTAAATTTTAACGCACATGCAATTGACATGAGAATCCTAATTAACTCAAGGTAAGCTATAGGAACAAATGTTTCATCAAAGTCAATGCCTTCTATCTGTGAATATCCTTGAGCTACCAATCTTGCTTTATTCCTGATCACATTGTCAGATTCATCGGATTTATTCTTGAAGATCCATTTGGTTCCAATGATATTTGTGTCAGGTGGTCTAGGAACCAATTGTCATGCCTGATTTCTCTGAAATTGTTGAAGTTCTTCTTGCATAGCATTTAGCCAATATTCATCTTGAAGAGCTTCCACAATATTCTTGGGCTCAATCTTTGAGGTAAAGCAAAATGACTATAAATGCTTTCTATCTGACATCGAGTTCTTACACCATCATTAGGATTTCCAATGAAAGGGTGATCCTTAATGATGGGTATGTTAGATGACGGCTGAGGTTCATTAGATGTGACAGTTATGTTATCTGATTTACTTGGAATGCATGAATTCACATCATCTTCTAATTCATTCAAGGGACTTTCTTCTTCATGAGGTTGGTCATCAACCACCACATTAATTAATTCTTGAATGGGGAGGGTTCTTAGATTGTATACTCTATAAGCACGACTATTCAAGGCGTACCCTAGAAAGATGCCTTCATCACTTTTAGACTCAAACTTACCTAGGTGTTCTCTGTCTTTCAGGATATAACATTTACTGCCAAAGACTCGAAAGTATTTCACACTAGGTTGTTTTCTATACCATATCTCATATGGTGTTTTGTTTAAGTCTGCTCTCAGATATACTGTATTTACTATGTAGCAGGCAGTATTGACCGCTTCAGCCCAAAAGCTTTTGGCCATATCCTTTCCATGCAGCATAAATGAGCCCATTTCCTATAGTACTCAATTCTTTCTTTCAGCAACTCCATTTTGCTGAGGAGTTTTTGGGGTTGAGAATTCATGGCAAATTCCTTTCTCATCACAATATCTTTGAAATCGCTCATTTTCAAATGCACCACCATGATCACTCCTGATACGATTTATGTAGTATCTTTTCTCATTTTGGAGTCACTTTGCCATAACTACAAATTCATCAAAAGCATCATATTTTTCTCAAAAAAAAAGTGACCTAGGTAAATCTGGAGTAATCATCCTCTACCACCAAGAAGTATCTTTTTCTTCCATGACTTTCAACTTTGGTGGGACCCACTAGGTCCATGTGTAGTAAGTCCAGAGGCTTTGATGTTGCTATGGTAGTTGTCTTTCCATGTCCGACTTTTATCTGTTTACCCTTAAGACAGTCATCACATACAATCTTTTCTTCCTTTCTAATCTTGAGAAGGCCTCTTACCAAATTTCTCAAACTTAACTTGGCTGAGTTTCGATAGTAAACATGTCCCAGCCTTTGGTGTCATAGTTTAGAGTCGCTTTTCATAGCCACATGGCATTTTGTAGGCAGTACATTCTCATTGCTATTATCAATTATGTAGCAGTTATCACTTGTACGTAAACCTTTCATAATGAATTTTCCTATATGATATAAGATTCTACACACATCTTTTCAGAAGGTGACCAAGTGTTCTTTGTCGCATATTTGTGAGATACTAAGAAGATTATGTTTTAGACCTTCCACATAAAGAACATTTTTAATTTTGGGAAGTCCTAGTCCAACCATTGTTCCTTGCCCAATTATTTTGGCGGAGCTCCCATCTCCAAACGTGACTAACCCACCATCAAAATTTGAATACTCACAAAAATGGATTAGGTCACTGGTCATGCATCTGGAGCACCCACTATTAAGGTACCATTTTGAACTATTGCCAACTTTCAAAGAAGTATAGATTACTAGGCAATTATTCTGACCTTTACTCTGTTTGGCAATACCCAGAAGATTGAAAGTTTTGGAGTACATACTTACAGTATTGCCTTTTGTACCCTCTAGTACCACACTGTTGGCCATACTTTCACAACTTCAGTCAATATTACTCTCTAATGACTTACAGATAAGTAAGTGAGCCCCGTTAAGTACGTTAATGAAGATCTCCTCCTTGATGATGAAGATTCTTTAGCTCCCTTAATCCGCAACACTTGATGATGTACCAATAAAGGTGACGGGCTAGGTCAAGGTTATCTTGGAATTTACTCTAATAAATATTACCTATTAAAGTAATGGAGAGATTCCAAGGTCTTAGGCATTCAAGGGATCCCAGCTCAATGATTTTCCATTAAGGTGGTAGTTGGATGATCCTTGAATGCGGAAGTTCATTCCCCAATCCACTCTATAGAATATCAATGATGAGGGTAGATTGAAGGATGAACTCCCATGAGAAAAAGGGCTTAGGGTAGATGATGTTTTATTTAAACCGGGAGATTAGGTTACCTAATCAGTATTTTCTTGGTCTTGAGCAGAAATTGTGAAAATTTTTAAAAAAATTTTCTGGAATTTCTGATGAATTCAAAGTGATTTTGACGGATAGTCGAGAATATGGGTAACTTATGACTCTTGGATTCGGCCATCTGCTTGATTTCACAGTCAATTTTGAATTGTTAACCCGTGATTAGAAGTTGTGAACATTGATTGAGCCATGATTTCACCTATCACATCTCGCTTACACATTAAGGTTCCAGTTCGATAACTGAATGATTAACTTGGTAATCACTAAGCATGAAAGGAACTAGCCTGAAAAATAAAATTTTTAGCATCAGTTTATAAAGAAGAATTGAAAGGCTAAGTCACATAATCTTCACCATAGGTTTGCTCCCTATAGGTGTAGATTTGATTCTCCATAGTTGACTTATAAAAAAAAAAAAAAAAAAAAAGTTAGGCGACAACTTTTCGCCATAGGTTTGCTCCCTATAGGTGAGATTTTGATTCCCCTCATTTGCGTTACTGCTCATAAAGAAAATCTAAGGCTGGTAAGATGAAAAGTTAATCTGTGAGATAAGTAATTGGTTTCAAGCTTGGTTGTCTCGAATTACTAATGATATCATGAAATTGACAATTGGATCTTTTAATGATTGTAAGCCGAGATTACACTATACACTCATGGAACTCAATGTTTAAAATTGTTCAAATTAATGGATTAATATTTTAAACTTGATTATGAAATCTGCCGAGAGCTTGATTCCAAGAGAAAAACTCCACACACCAATCATGAATCTTAGAATTGTCACATCTCAGCTATCTGTTCACAAGTCACTTGAATTTACAGGAATTGTCTTTTATTTCTGAAATTATTTTTTCGCATGTTTTGCTCGGGACTAGCAAAATGCTGGTTGGGGGTTGTGATCAGGGTCGAATATTGCATATCAGACCCAGTAAGTGCTTAAATTTACGTACATGATAAGGCTTAATGGAGTGTATTAATTGTGTTTCTGTCACAGGATGAAATCAGGATCGTTAATTGAAAATTGATGTTAAAAGCTTGGATTTCATGATTCAAAGTCTCCAAAGCATGGGATGGACTCCAGAGAACCAATAATGAAGATTTTACACGCCTGGGATCTGAGGAAAGCAAGCTAAAGGGGCTCGAAAAGAGTCTAGAATGCAAGATCACATGGTTCCCGTCATCCGATCAGTCCAAAACGTCATACATGGGATGAGGGCCATAAATTAATCGTACATATCGAATTTTAGCCCTCAGATCACTATGAAAGTGCCCCAACTGACAGATCAGTCCATAAACCGTTGATTTTGGGCTCAACTGATATCTGGAAATACTTCAACTTCAGATTCAATGCTTTAATTGAGGAGAAAAAATGAATGGATGGATTGGATTTCTCAGAAAGATCGTCGTGGACCTCACATGTACACGAGTGTGCATAGAGTGCTCGTGTACTTACGGTGCACCGCACCAGCGTCTCGGTCAGCACAAGTGCTGACCCGCGCTCTCTCTCTCAAAACTCAAAACGGCATCTGCCGTCCATCGTCCGCAAACACGGCCGCCAGTTCGTGGTTGTGGACCCCACACATTCTCCAAATGAGTGATCCAGACCGTCCATTAGATCATAATGGCCTACATTACCATTGCCTAGGTGGCAAAATTTCAAATGAAAGCATAGATCAGATCCAAACCTTTCAAACGCAGGTTGAACGGTAGAGAGAGATAACGTGTGGGCCCCATCAAAAGAAGGAAAAAATGAGCATTTTTACCTGAAATTTCCTCCTCCATCCAATGGACGGAGTGGATTTTCCATTTAATTGAAGGGATGGGCCCCACCATTGTCACAGCGGAAGCCATCCGCTGCTCGGTTTCGCGTCCGCGTAACGAACGGACTGTCCATTTTTGCGGCAGATTTTGGGCCCCGTACGTCACCCGTACGGCCGATCCAAGCCATTCATCTTGTAGAGTGGTTCGAGCACTACAAAACCATGTTGATATTTTGTGTCCATGCGTGCACACATGCGTGATACAGAGGCCACAAACAGGCGGTCTTGTGACGTTCAAAACTGATTTTGTTGTGATTTCTTCTCTGGGCCGCGTTAATGGATGTTCAAAACCACCCATTCTTGACTGAAATTTCATCCTGAATCCAATGGACGGGGTGGATTTTCCAGAAAATACTTCTGTGGGGCCCGCCGATCACGGCTGCGAAAAGTTACACTCCGTGTCCTGCTAAGACTCTGCCACCGACCCAGCCATCCAGCAGCTATAAAAGAGGAATTATGGACATGGGAAATTCATTCAAACAGGGAATTCCAAATCTAGAGCAAGGAGAGAAGAAAGAGAAGAAAGAGAAGAAAGAAGAGAGAGAGATCGATCGGTTTGGTGTTTTGTTTTTATGAATTTTGTTTAATCTTTTTGATGGATTTTATGAGTCACTAATCTCTCAGCTAGGGCTGAGATGAAACCCCTAATTTGATTAGCTCTTGTATTGGTTGAATTTACTTTGAATATTAATTAATTTGTTTCTTTCTCTAAGTGGGCTTGATTGGTTTAAATTCTATACTTCTCCATCTATGAACTTAACCAAAGTATATATATGGATGTTGTTTGGATGCTTATTATAGGTGCTTGTGTCTGATCAAGAACAGGTTTCCTATAGAGGAAGAAAGCAGTGCTTTAATGAATTATACATTCCATGTGCGGACGAGGACATGGGATATGTTATTCATGGCATTGCTTAAAGGAATTAGACATTATGTATGCGATTAAGGACAGATTGTGCTTTCTCTGTATAAGTGGTATCAATCTAGATCAAGGTGAATCAACAGACAAAACAAGGGTTAGGATAATTAGGGGTGGATTCGAAAGTCTAGTGCTCTTTCTCGATTGAATTTTCTTCCTATTTTCAATTGTTTTCTTAGAATTGTGCTTAGTAGTTCATTCCATTATTTGTTGGATTAGTTAAGGAGAGTCATAGATTTGAATTGTGACGACCAGTCCTCGTGGGAACGATCTCGTAATACGTACCATATCTACATCTGATTCGTATACTTGCGAGTTTAAAAATCATTTAAATCATGTTGGTTTAAATGATTTTTAAACTCGCAAGTATACGAATCAGATGTAGATATGGTACGTATTACGAGATCGTTCCCATGAGGACTGGTCGTCACAATTCAAATCTATGACTCTCCTTAACTAAATAATGGAATGAACTACTAAGCACAATTCTAGGAAAAACAATTGAAAATAGGGAAGAAAATTCAATCAGAGAAAGAGCACTAGGACTTTCGAATCCACCCCTAATTATCCTAACCCTTGTTTTGTCTGTTGATTCGCCTTGATCTAGATTGATACCACTTATACAGAGAAAGCACAATCTATGTCCTTAATCGGGCATACAGAATGTCTAATTCCTTTAAGCAATGCCATGAATAACATATCCCATGTCCTTGGTCGGGCACATGGAATGTATAGTTCATTAAAGCACCCTGTTTCTTCCTCTATAGGAAATCTGTTCTTGATCAGACACAAGCACCTATAATAAGCATCCAAACAACATCCATATATATACTTTGGTCAAGTTCATAGATGGAGAAGTATAGAATTTAAACCAATCAAGCCCACTTAGAGAAAGAAACAAATTAATTAATATTCAAAGTAAATTCAACCAATACAAGAGCTAATCAAATTAGGGGTTTCATCTCAGCCCTAGCTAAGAATTAGTGACCCATAAAATCCATCAAAAAGACTAAACAAAATTCATAAAAACAAAACACCAAACCAATCTCTCTCTCTCTCTCTCTCTCTCTCTCTCTCTTCTTTCTTCTCTTTCTTCTCTCCCTTGCTCTAGATTTGGAATTCCATATTTCTGAATGAATTTCCCACGTCCATAATTCCTCTTTTTATTTCTTCACGGATGTATCGAGTCGTGGCGAAAGTCGTAGCAGACACCTGAGTGCAACTTTTCACACCGTGATCTAAGGCGGGCCCCACAGAAGTATTTTCTGGAAAATCCACCCCGTCCATTGAATTCAGGATGAAATTTTAGTCAAGAATGGGTGGTTTTGAACATCCATTAACGCGGCCCAGAGAAGAAATCACAACAAAATCAGTTTTGAACGTCACAAGACCGCCTGTTTGTGGCCTCTGTATCACGCACGTGTGCACGCATGGACATAAAATATTAACATGGTTTTGTAGTGCTCGAACCACTCTACAAGATGAACGGCTTGGATCGGCCATACGGGTGACGTACGGGGCCCAAAATCTGCCGCAAAAATGGACAGTCCGTTCATTACGCGGACGCGAAACCGAGCAGCGGATGGCTTCCGCTGTGACAATGGTGGGGCCCATCCCTTCAATTAAATGGAAAATCCACTCCGTCCATTGGATGGAGGAGGAAATTTCTGGTAAAAATGCTCATTTTTTCCTTCTTTTGATGGGGCCCACACGTTATCTCTCTCTACCGTTCAACCTTCGTTTGAAGGGTTTGGATCTGATCTATGCTTTCATTTGAAATTTTGCCACCTAGGCAATGGTAATGTAGGCCATTATGATCTAATGGACGGTCTGGATCACTCATTTGGAGAATATCTGGGGTCCACAACCACGAACCGGCGGCCGTGTTTGCGGACGCTGGACGGCAGATGCCGTTTTGAGTTTTGAGAGAGAGAGCGCGGGTCAGCACTTGCGCTGACCAAGACGCTGGTGCGGTGCACCGTAAGTACACGAGCGCTCTATGCACACTCGTGTACATGTGGGGTCCACGACGATCTTTCTGAGAAATCCAATCCATCCATTCATTTTTTCTCCTCAATTAAAGCGTTGAATCTGAAGTTGAAGTATTTTCAGATATCAGTTGAGCCCAGAATCAACGGTTTATGGACTGATCTATCAGTTGGGGCACTTTCATAGTGATCTGAGGGCTAAAATTCGATATGTACGGTTAATTTATGGCCCTCATCCCATGTATGACGTTTTGGACTGATCGGATGACGGGAACCTTGTGATCTTGCATTCTGGACTCTTTTCGAGCTCCTTTGGCTTACTTTCCTCAGATCCCAGGCGTGTAAAATCTTCATTATTGGTTCTCTGGAGTCCATCCCGTGCTCTGGAGACTTTGAATCATGAAATCCAAGCTTTTAACATCAATTTTCAATTAACGATCCTTATTTCATCCTATGACAGAAACACAATTAATACACTCCATTAAGCCTTATCATGTACATAAATTTAGGCACTTACTGGGTCTGATATGCAATATTCGACCCTGATCAGTAGATGATATGTAGTTACTCTCTCAAAGCTCTCTTTCTTTTTCTCAATACATCAACCAAGAACAAGCTCTCCTTAAATAGACAAAAAGTTCCAATGGTAATAAAGATGTTTGATTCTGACTGAGTTCGATATCATCGGGCCTTCTTCGATGTCATCGAATGTATACTTTCGATGCTATCGAAGTAAGGTTCGATGATACGAACTCCACTAAAGTATATACCTGAAACTTTTTGCCAGAGGATCAATGCCATCGAGCGTGCGTTGATGTCATCAAAGTTTGAATTTTGATTTCATCGACAATCGGTTCGATACATCAATCATTTCCACATGATTTTCAAAAGAGCTTGCTAGACAATCTTTGATCCATTTCGATGATATCGAACATATATCGATTTCATCAATATTTGAATTACGATCATATCGAGACATCATCAATTCCTCGGTCATTTCCAGAGGATTTTCCTATTGAGCTCGCTAGACTAGTTTGTCCGAATTCGATAACATCGAAGCTCCCTCGATATCATCGGAATTTGAGTTCCGATGGAATTGAGGCTCGCTTCGAGTCATCGAAAATATGAGATTTGCCTTAATAGCATGCTGGACACAAACTAGCCAAAATTTGATTATATCAAACTGTCTCGATGTTATCGAAATTTGAATTCCGATGATATCGAATAGTCCATCGATTCATCGAGAATTTTGTCCAAGGATCAACGGTTGCTGGACAAAAGAGGTCCTCAATTCGATGGTATCGAGTACTTTCTGAGGACATCGATAACAGGTGTCCGATCACATCAATGTGGTATTAATATATTGAGAAAGGCTAAAAACTTAGAAATTTTCCTGTTTTACAAAATAAGTTTTCATACTAAAACACCTATGTTGTTCAACTCATTTTAAGGGTTTTATAATCCTGGGTGTTTTGGGACATGGGATGTGAGGCTAAGTTTACCTTTGATGAGTTCGGAGCACACATCCAGTTGAGGTAGACGCTTGATGATCTTCATATGGAGCCCACTTGTCTTGTCGACTCAACTCTCACGCTAATTGATAAACCAGGGCATTTTTAAACTCTATGTGGGGTCTTGGAGATAGTATCCCAGAAAGCAAAGTCTGTGCAAAAATTCTACGATCACTTCCTAAGAGATTCAATTTCAAGGTTACTACCATTCAGGAACTTAGAGACACAAATAACATGAAGGTTGAGGAACTCATTGGTTCTCTTCAAACATACGAGTTAAATTTCAAAGCTCTAAATGGTAAGTTTATCGCTCTTAAATCATCCAAATCAACTGCACATGATAGTAATGTTAATTTTGATTGTGAAAACTCAGAGGATGATATGCTTTACTTGCAAAAAGGTTTTATAAAATTTTCAAAAGTAAAAGGAGAGTTGATTTTCAAAAACTCTCTGAGAAGAAAAAGGGTAAATCTAAAACATGAAAATCTCTAAAAGATAGCCAATGTTTCAACTGCCATGAATATAGGCATTTAGTAAATAAATGTCCAAAGAGGGACAAGCCAAAGTGAAAAGCCATGTTAGCCACATGGGATAAATCATCCAGCTCTTAAGCTTCTTCTGAGTCGGATGAATCAAAACCCGAAACTGCAAATGAAGTCAAGGATTTAATGACTCTAGCTAGAGTCACTTCCACATATAGTTGCGATTTAACTAGATATGATCATCTGAGGAGTGACCTTGAGAATGAGAATAAAGATGATCTTCAAGATGCCTATAATGCCCTATACAAGGAGAGTTGTAAGATTGTTGTCAAACTTAAACTTCAAAAAGAGAAATTTTTGAAATTAAAAGAGGATTTTGAAAATACAATTTTAGAAAAATCTCATATTTCTGATTGTTTTGAGAAAGTTAAATGTGATTTGAATTTCAAAACATTTGAATTGGAAAAATTAAGAACAAAAAATGAGAAACTAAAATGTGAAATTTTTTCCCTATTGAGTTCAAAGGATACATGGAGGTTTGCACAGGGAGACCCTAAACTTGAAAAGTTATTAACAACATCAAGAACATGTGGAGATAGATCGAGTCCGGGCTATGATAAATACATGCCTCTGAAAAATAAGAGTATAGCTCTTATATTTGTCAAAGGAGAATCCTCTAACTCAAAAGGAAAGGACTTGAAATTTAATAACCAAAATAACTCTAGAAATAGAACGACTTTTCAAGCACCTAAAGTCAATTCTAATGTTAGCTTTAGAAAACATACCTATAATCCTTTAGCTGAAAAAATTATGGATTTACTCAAGGAGCTCCTCAAATCTAACTCTAATGGGAGAGTTAATAATTATAAAAAGCTAAGAAAAACCAGCAGTGTTCCAAAACCCAAAACTACTATGAAATGGGTTCCTAAGGTTACTTATTTGGTTGCCCACATCGCCTTCAAAGCTTCGAGTCAATCAAAGTGGTACCTAAACAGTAGTTGCTCAAGGCACATGACAGGTGACAAAGATTTGTTCACCAACTACAAAGATATGACTAAGGTATGGTTCATATCTCTAACCTCCCTCCTTTTGAAAATGTTTTATTCGTAGAAAGGCTTAAGCACAATCTTTTGAGTATTTCTCAAATCTGCGATAATAAGCATAGTGTAAAATTCACTAATAAAGGATGCGAGATTTCAAATGAGAAAGGTTGTGTGATATTAAATGGTCGTAGGACGTCTGAGAATTTCTATATCGTAAGTGAATCTTACTCATCTAAAGTTTCTTGTTACATGGTCCAAACCAATGATAGCCAATTATGGCACAAGCGCCTTGGACATGTAAACTATTGAAATTTGTATAGGTTGATTAAAGTCGATCTTATTAGAGGTCTACCTAAATTAAAGAAAATGGATAAAATATATGGCGAATGCCAAATTGGAAAACAAAAAAGGAGTAGTCACAAGAAAGTGAACTCCACCGCCACATCTAAACCTCTTGAACTTCTCCACATGGATTTAGTAGGACCAACCAGAACGGAGAGTAGAGGTAGTAAGAAGTATTTTTTGATAATTGTAAATGACTTTACTAGATTTACTTGGGTTTCATTCATGAGAGAAAAATCTGAAACTCTTGATGAAGTCAAAAGAATACTTAAGCGTATTCAAACAGAAAAATAAATTAATGTAGTTAAGATCCGAAGTGATCATAGATCAGAATTCGAAAATAGCAATTTTGAGAAGTTCTGGTATATTGCACAAGTTTTTTACTGCTAAGACGCCTCAACAAAATGGGGTTGTTGAAAGGAAGAATAGAGTGCTACAAGAGATGACCAATGTAATGTTAAATAGCATGAAGTTACCTAAGAACTTATGGGCTAAAGCTGTTAATACTACATGTTATATAATAAATTGTGTTTATATCAGAAAATTGAAAGATAAAACTGCTTATGAACTGTGGTTTAATAAGAAACCCATAGTCAAATACTTTCAAATTTTTGGAAGTAAGTGTTTTATTTTACGTAACCGGAAAAATTTAGGGAAGTTCGACACTAAAAGTGATAAAGGGATTTTTTTTTTTGTTATGCTTTGAATAGTCGAGCATACCATGTTATTCAGGAGTCTATTAATGTGGTTATTGATGATCACCTGAACACACCAATATCTAGTTCAGAAGATGATGATGTCACTGTATTTGATAAACCTGACTCCTCATTTTGTCAAATCAACACCGAACTACGATCAGTCAGAGATCATCCTACTGATCAAATTTTAGGGAACCCTCTCACTGGTGTACGTACTCAAAAACAATTCAAAAACATATGTAATTATGTATGTTTTACTTCTCAAATTGAACCAGCCAATGTGAAAGAGGCACTCACTGATGAAAATTGGATAGTTGCCATGCAAGATGAATTGAATCAATTTATCAGGAATGATGTGTGGTATTTGGTTCCAATACCATCTGATAAACATATAATTAGAACTAAGTGGATTTTCAAAAATAAATCTGATGAGTTAGGAAATATAATAAGAAATAAGGCTAGACTGGTTGTACAAGGGTATACTTAAATAGGAGTCGATTATAATGAAACCTTTGCCCTAGTAGCTCGTTTTGAATCAATCAGATTATTAATATCCATTGCATGTTTCAAAAAATTTAAAATCTATCAAATGGATGTCAAAAGTGCATTTGTAAATGGTGATTTACATGAAGAGGTTTATGTTGAACAACCTAAGGGTTTTGAAGACCCTAAACAATCTAATCATGTGTATCGCCTTAGAAAAGCACTATGTGGTTTGAAACAAGCTCCCAGGGCATGGTATGAGAAATTGACTAAGTTCTTACTAAGTCATAATTTTGTTATGGGGAGTGTTGATAAAACTCTTTTTTTGTTAAGAAATATAATGAACACATACTTATAGTACAGATCTACGTTGATGATATTATTTATGGTTCTACATGTTCTAACCTGTCTATTGAGTTTGTAGAGTTGATGAAATTCAAGTTCGAAATGAGCATGGTGGGAGAATTGAATTACTTTCTAGGTTTATAAGTTAAACAACTTGATGACAGTATTTTCATTTCTCAAACTAAGTATGCTCTAAATCTAGTTAAGAAATTTAGATTTGAGAATGACAAAAATTTTGATACTTCTATGAGTACAACTCTTAAAATTTCTAAGGATGAAATAGGTAAAAGTGTATATCCTCGATTATATCGTAGTATGATTGGTAGTTTATTATACTTAACTGCGGTTGACCTGTTATAACATTCAGTGTAGGCATCTGTGCTAGATATCAATCAAATCCTAAGAAATCTCACCTTATTGTTGTCAAGCAAATTATTAGATATGTTGCAAGTACGGCTAATCTAGGCCTATGGTATCTACATGATATTAATGTTGAATTAGTTGGATATTCGGATGCTGACTGGGCTAAGAATATAGATGACAGAAAGTTTACCAGTGGTGGATGTTTTTATGTTGGGAACTGTTTGGTTTCTTGGCATAGCAAGAAATAAAGTTCCGTATCTCTATTCATAGCTGAGGCTGAATATATCGCAGCCGGAAATGCTTGTACCCAGCTGGTATGGATGAAAAGAATGCTCAATAATTATGGTATTGCGTAAGATAGTATGATACTGTATTGTGATAATTCTAACGCAATTAATATTTCTAAGAATCCCATCCAACATTATCATACTAAACATATTGACATTAGGTATCATTACATTCGGGAATAAGTGGAAGATAAAATCATTGCATTAGAATATGTACAAACTGAAAAATAGCTTGTGGACATATTCACTAAACCACTTGATAAAAATAGGTTTTCTAAGTTATAAATGGATATAGGTATGTGTAATTCTAACTGAGTTTATCATGTTTACATGCTTTAATTTTATTTTATTTTTATATTTTTATGCAAATTATTTGGAATTAAAAAAATATATAATAATATGTGCATTTTTTTGTGCTTACACGACCGGTCGAGTATGTACTCGACTAGTCGAGGAGCATGGTTGGAGGGCCTTTAAGTGTGAAAAAAAATACTTTTTTCCTCCATTTCTTTCATCCTCACTTGCCCCTTCTCGGACCGGTTGAACTCACCTTTGATTACTACTTGGTAAGCGCTCCATTTTCGATTTCCTTTTGTATTTGGGTTCCTTAAGTCTCACATTATTGGATTCTTACATTTATTTCATCTTTCCTAGTGATTTCTAGGGTGTATTTGTATAAAATCTATTGGGTTTGAAACCCTTAATTTCTTTGTTACATTTCTTTGTTGATCCTTTCAATGGAAGGAAAAACAAAGAGGAAATCTTCCAGAGCATCCTCTTCTCGTTCCACATCTATTAGGGTGCAAACTCTTCGACCACCTGAAGAAGACCCCGATTATGTCTGGGATCTTTGTCACCGCGATGTTATAGTTGAGCACACCGTCAATGCCAATCATCTTGCACAATTTCATATTGTCCCCCTCATTGTTGTTATAGGATGGGACAACATTTTGAATTGGGGCAGACCCATATACCGCTCCATTGTCAAGGGATGTACGCTTTCATTGGTGATGTTTCACTTGAGGATTTGACCTTCACAATCATATTTAGAGAAGGCTCATTTACAGTTGATCGTCACTTAATTTCGAGTTTAATGGATATCAGTGTGAATGATGATGGCATTCCAATTCCAACCCTAACTGAAAAGCTGAATGAGTAGAAAAAACGTTTTGTCACTCGAAAATTGTGTAACATGGACTCGGAATGGAGTTCAGGTAATGCGCTCCGGGCCAACCAAATGCTGCCCAGATATAGAGTGTTGCATCGTATTTTTATTTTCAATGTCTATCCTCGATCCGGAAACAAAATAAACTTACATAATTTATGGTTCGTATCATTCATTCTATCGTGTCTGGTGTCCCTGTATGTCTTCCTTCTTTGACATGTTATTTCATTATACAATTTCATCTTCACCCTGGCCATAGCTTTATCCCTTTTGCCTATTCGATGACCACCCTGGCTTTTGCATTGCCTTGTCAGCGTGACACTTAGAGAAGCTCCTATTTTGCATCTTCCATTCAATAATTCAAATATAAACAAGATGAATTTGAGGCTAGCTCCTAGTCAAAGGGATGGGGTTGCTGAGGAAGTTGAGGAAGAAGTTGGAGAGGAAGATGCACTACCAACTGATGCCAACATGGATGATATCTTTGATGAATTGGAAACAGATGATGTAGAGGCTGATCCTGATTTTTAGCGTTCTAGATTTGATGAGCGCCTTCGCGCTTTAGAAGAGAAGGTGGATGGATTAAAAATATCACAAGATAATCAAATGAAATATATGCGCAAGTATTTTTGACGTATTACAAAGGGATTGCACCAAATTAATCCGTTCATTCCACCTCCCTCTTCATCTAGCTCTGACTAGTTTACTTTACTTGATATTTGATTTTGGACATGTATTCACTCTATACTTTCACTCGTTGCCTATTTGCTATTTGGACATGTATAACTATTTGATGTTGACGCTTTCCTTCATCATGGTTTAATATTTTAACTTTTTATTCTCTTTCTATTACTCTTTTCATATGTCACAATACCTATCTTGTTTGCATTTTATTGTATATTTCTTCCTTTGTCATATTATGACAAAAGGGGGGAGAATTTGTGTAGAATGGTGGTTATGTTTTAGTGAATGATGTAGAGAGATGCATGTTGTGTGTGTGTGTGTGTGTGTGTGTGTGTGTATATATATATATTTGGATATGTATCTGTTCATACAGGTTTCTACAAGTCACTAAGCTCAACTTGAGGGGGAGTAGATTGAGGGGGAGATTTTTGAAAGTTTGATTTGTTTGTGAACTTGTGTATAATGAATAGGTTGATCTTTTAAGTTGGTTTTGTCACAAATTTGACAAAGGGGGAGATTGTAAGTGTTATGGTTTAAATCTAGCACCCTGTATTGTCAAATTTTGTAGTGACAAACCAATTTGGAGTGGTTGACTTGTTTGATAGATGGAAAGTTCACCTTCAAGTTCAATAGATGGAAAGTTCACCTTCATACGAAGATGAGTTTCAAGTCATCTTCATCAACATCAAATGCTACAACAACTTCAAATCAAAGTGCATGTTCAATTGCAAATACAAGATCAAGTTCATACACAAGACCGAATGCAAGTGCGACTTTAAAATACTAATTCAAATCCAAATGCATTACATGGTCAAGTTCAAGTATACAAGTCCAAGTTCAAGTGTACAAGTTTCACGTTTCAAAGAGTACAAGATCAAGCTTCAAGTACTTCAAGAATACTACCTACCAAAGTGACCGAAGTTTACAAGTTTAATACTCACATTTAAGGTATATGTGATCCTAGAAAGACCTTAGGGTTAGGTCATTCATATTGCATATTGAATTTGGGTCATTGTTCTTATTTTAGGCTTTACTTGAACTAGCCCGAGTCATACTTCGACTAGTCCAGGCACTGGCTCGACCAATCTAGAAACGAACTCAAATTTTTGGATAAGTCTGGTAGGTCTTCGACCAGTCGAGCACCCTGCTCGATCGGTCGTGGAGACTGGCTCGACCAGCCGAGCAGGGCTCGACTCCAAGTCCAGCAAGGTTTTTGAGCTCCACTCGACCGATTGGGACTAGTTGAGTGTTGGGTTTATGCGATCATGCCAGAATTTTTGAAAATTAGTTACTGCCAGACTAGTCGAGGCAGTCCTTAGGCTAGTCGACTGAACCGAATTTCACCTTATAAATAAAGGACTTTTCTTAGCATTTGATACTCATTACAAGCTAATTCAAGCCTCCTCTCTGAGAACTAAGTCCCCGCTATTGTGAAGCTATTGTACGATAATTTAAAATTCTTTTATAACTTTTTTATTTTGAATTTTTTGATCTCTTGCTATTCAATCTTACTTGTTAAAAAGGGAATTTTTTTTTACCCTTTTAAGATCCAAGAAATTGAATCAAAGTAGCCCAAGGTTAGATTTAAATTAAAATTCATTTAGAGCTAGAACCCCGTCATTTGTGAGATTGAACATTGGACATCTACATCTTCGAAAAGGCGGTTCTACCGGGCTACATTGAAGAAGAAGAATATTCTGATAAGTATTATCATTTCAATTATTGTATTTTGGTTTGTCAGATTACCAAAAAATCTCTTTTGTGGTTTTGACTGAGATAGCTAGAAAATCTCAGTATGTGGGATTTTTAATTGTGGTAGCCCATTGAAAACACAATTGTAAAGGTTTTAAGGTGAACCTTGGAATACCTTCATTCATAGTGAAAGCCAATAGCCTGTGGGTTGTGGATATTAGGAGTGGAGTAGGTCTGGCTGTTTAAGAATAGTTGGTGTGCACACCGAACCACTATAATTCTCGAAGTTTTGATGATGATGATGATGATGATGAAGTATGTGATGTGGTGAATGCTATATTTTATTTTCAAGTTCATGTGGTGAATGTTGTAATAGATAGATTTATTTCATTTTATCCTTAATAAGTTCAAGATATTAGGTTGTGCTACCATAAACCTTGGTTTTTGGTGTAAGGTTGTCCTTTGAACAAAGTTTGTATCAACCTCTTAAGACAAGTGCATCTGAGGTTGCTATTTATTTCAGCTATCGCATAGTCCTACTCTATAATGATTTTCAATGTTTTGGATTTTCAAAAACTCTTGAAATTTTTTATATATCATTAACTTATATTATCGCTTACTGACCATTAACACTCAATGTTAGTTTATACACGGGTGGTACCAGTAAAGAACTGCACAAATCCGATTAATCAACCATATGAAGCCAATAAATCTGGCGGATCACTTAAACGCCGAGTTTAGCTACATAATTTGCTCACACAAAGCCTAAATCTAGCCGACCTATCGTTAATTAGTTATGACAATTACAACTAAATAAAGACCTACTAAAATCTGAGACAACTAGTAGTCAGATCTTAATTAACAAACCAAACTGACCTCGTATCCTTTCAACCTAAGAACCGACGGTTTACGATTATTATAATCAAATCGTTATTTTCGCTAGTTGCGAATAGGCCATATTATGAACTTAGCTAATCCAAACCCTTATGATTGTGCATGAGAAATCTCGATACCCAATTCATTCCAGAAATGCCTTGATTTGATTATCTAAATAAGCTCTAGACCGCTCGTTAGTGGCCCACTAGTTCTGAAACTATAGAATAATGTCCATCTCGCTGGGCTTGGCGTCCATCGCAGGTAGAGAATTAAGATAATACCCAGAACTGGGCAACTTCGGTTAAAGGTCGAGTGCTTGAAATGTGCAAATACCCTAGGCTGAAGCCCGAAACTTGTGTGAAGTTCATTTGTTCTTTCACAACGTTGTAGCTTTCAGACCGTCGATTCAAGGCCAAAGTTGGGGTACTGACTAAAGATATTTCTCCTAATATATCCATATAGCTACGACCCCGATCGACTATCGATGACCATTGAACAGACTTCTAATCATATCCATCGATCAGCGCATCCAAATGGCGGGCCGATCATATCCATATGTAAATCATCATTAGGGCTAACTATTGTAACATCTCGAAAAAATCCATACCAAGACCCAAGTACTACCTCAGGTAGAAATCCCTAAGGACCGTACTCCACAGAAATTTAGGTGAAAATTAATTAAGTACCAAACTAAATTAATCCATGGATTTAGCTGAAGCACTATTCATACAAATGGCAAGACCTAAAACCATCAAAATCGCTAACTCATCACTACTTAAAAACCTAGGAGAAATCTCAAAAGTCGATTGCTCTCAGGAGCACATTGAAACTTCGTATCAGACCTAGACCGCACGTCGAAAGTCCGATGACCACGAAACTATAGGAATATGTTCGTCTTATTGGGCTTGACAACCATCAGGGGAATCGAGCCCAAATAGTATCAAAAAATGTATAACTTGAGCCCTGAGCAAAGTGTGTGAGAAATGCAAATATCTTTAGAAAATGTAATGAAACTTAAGTGAATTGGGTCGTTCACTCACAAGCAAAATTGAAGATTTTAGACCATAAGTTTCGGACCAAACTTTACCCATGGATCAAGAAAATTTCCTTGCACATATCTGTATACTTGTGGCCCTGATCGAGTAACAACGACCATTGATCTGATACAGGTCCTCCACAGTCGATCCGCTAATTCAATCATACTGAAATCATAACCTAGCTTAGATCCATGGTCAGGGAACTTGCTGCATGCCGTAGGTGAGTAATGGACCTCCAGACAAGCCCTATTTGCCCAAAATAGACACCCATTGGCTATAACCTAAGTATACCATGGCCATGAGGCTATTGACATCAGTTTTAGGCCTATATAATGCCCTTAAACTACCCCATTCTCATTCCATACGAATTTCTCTAACCCTAGGAGAGAGAAGATAGAAAAGAGGAGAAAAGAGTGAGGAGAGATGAGAGAGTTCGGGAGATCGTTGCCGAGATTCCTTCCCATAACTCCACGCACTAAATCGCCTCCCCACCATCACTACACGAACCGTTCTAACTACGATTTGGGTAAGAAATCCAAATCCTAATGCTGTAGTTAAGACCTAGAATGGTTATTTGTCAACCCAGCTAACAGATTTCATGATTTAGGTACCCGTTATTCCATTTTCGAGAACGTAGGATTCGAACTAAGTTCAAAACGAGTATTCCGACAAAAGGCGCGGACTATAAATGCTTAGGTTATGGTTTTCAAAGCTTTCAATGTTAGCTAATGATTTATGTCTGACTTGATTGTTGCCGTGTTTACTTAGATACGTTGTTTTCGCTATATTATACATGTATTAACTATGTTAAACAAAGATATATTCTAGGTGTTTGTTTAAATGCTTGAATGAGTTTGTGCACATGATTTGTGGCATGTCATAAAGGATTCATCGTCGTCATATGCATGCTTGCATCTCTGCATAAGGAATTGCTAAATTACATGTTGTAACTAATTTAGTATATGTATTTGGAAATGTGTAGTCTAAGCGCTTGATAAATGGTTGGAATGAAAGATTGTTGATGAATTACATTATTTAAGGGTATTGAGTTGGGATCCTCAATATCCTTATTCGTATGCTTAGTTTCTTTGATGTACTTGTATTTACATTTACGCGATTGACAGATAAAATGCTTAAATGAGAAATGCACTTGAAGTGTTTGTTCAAATACTGATATGATTATCACATGTATTTGTGTATTACATTTGAGTATGTTTGAGGCTACGTCGTAGTCCAGGTGATCGGTAACAGTTCATGTACAAGTGGTAGAATTAGTCTCGCCACATTAGGTAAACTCGACGAATCCGAGTTGTACGACGACTGTCGGCAGTGGTTAGGCCACAAGGGGTGTTAATGCACTCCATGTCGATTAAGTCAACTTGTGCTCATACCAATTGAGTTTGCTAAATAAACTGATTAGCCTTATATGTTTACCATGTATGGACATCACTGCTTGAATCTAAGGTACCACCTACCATTGTAAAGACCCACTTTAACCATGGTACCACGATCCACAAAGTCTCATGAGCCGAGCATGGTGGTATGGGACACCGTGTTTGAGCTGTTTGCCTATGCCGAGGTGATCAACCACCCCGTAGTGAGCAGTGAGCAACACAGACTCGTGAGTTGAGCATGGTGATATGGGACACCATGTTCGAGCTGTTGACCTACACTGAGGTGATTAGCTACCCCGTAGTGACCGCAATATAAACTTTGAATTTACCTATCCTCTGATTTTCATGGGGAGTGATGACCCTTCAACTTGCCTATCGTATGTGTTCAACTAGGATTGACGACCCTAGATGGATCTTTCGTTAGGGTCAGTGATATAATAGGAGGTACCCTGGCTTCCCCAACCTGTTGTATAAATAAGCTTAATTAAATACTTAGCTAACATAGTCATGCATCGCATTGCATTAGTTAGGATTGTGCTTTTGGTGTGGAAGATGCACTTTGAGGGTGATTGTTATATGCGATACGGTGTCGGCTTCGCTTGTTGAGGTTGCTTTGGACGTGAGGGCATGCATCATTACTTGTTCCATTCCTGCATTAACAAGAGTAGTTAGGAAGTGATTGTTATGTTGCTTTATCATTACTGCTTGATTGAATTGATAACATGTTAACCTTTGCCTTATAGTACCACTAAGTTGATTACTCACTCCCACTCTGGGACGGTGTTTTAAAACACCAACCAGACACTAGTTTAAATGTAGATGATGATGAGGCCTATGCGGCAGAGCGGGATTTCATAGACGAGGAGGAGGAATTCTCCTATGTATAGCTCTCAGGCGGGTTTATGTAGACCTAGAGCTGCGTCACCGGGATTACAGGGTTATGGAATAGATGAATACTTTATATTTTGATATTTTGTAAATTTTGGAACAATACATGTAAATATTCAGCCCAATTATATACTTACACTCTGGAGTTTGTAAATCACTTACTCGTTCAATCCTGCATGTTTCAATCTTATGTTCACTTAAACTAATCGCATCCAGAGTAGATATGCTATTTTGGTATAATCCCACTCATGTTTAATACATTAATATGGACAACATTTAAACATCATTATCCATGTTGCATAAGTGATGTGCTGGATCTCGGGAGTTGAGCTTTGCTCGACCCTCAAAATCCGGGGCGTTACAACTATACTACGGTATATATCAATATGTACACCCCATAGTGGGCCCTAGAGGTTAGAAAAAACCCTGCCATCGGGCTAATATAGTAAAAACCCAGCCCTTGGGGCCATTTACACCAAATCTGACTTTATATAAGGGCTTCATTTGAGCACCCCATCTCTCCATACGAATTTCCATTTTCCAAAGGAGAGAAAGAGAGAAAGAGAAAGAGAAAGAAGAAGAGAAGAAGAGTGAGAGTAGGAGTTAGAGTTTTCGGTGCTTCCTTTCATCAGTCCCCTCCAATGAAGGCCCGACCTCGATCATTTTCCTCTACCGAATTCACCTTACTTGCGATTGGGAGGTAAGAAACAAATCCTACTTCTTAACCTAGGTTTTTAAAAAAATGAATTGCATGAATCTCATATAGTTCTTGGTGTTTATATAGGAATTTATGATTTTTCCCAAATCTCTATCCCTAGGAACTTAAAATTAGATATTCCCTCTTAAGGTGCGGACCATTATTTATAGGTTTCCATTTATCGACCCTTGAGGGTCTCAGTTAATGATTGGTTGTGGTGAATAATTTATAAATAACTAGTATGTTCATATTTCGTGTTTTATTGTAATACGTGCTATTGATTGTCTATGCATGCTCATATGTTTGATAAAATGCCTAAGTGATTAAACGTGTTATTCTAATGATGCTCACATGATTATTGAACTCTAGATTGAATGCATTGATTTGTTAATGCTCACATGTTTGATAATATGCTTTAATGAATGTGTTACTCTATTGTTGCTCACATGTTTGATGAAATGCCTAAATGAATGTATTACCCTATTGATGCTTACATGTTGATGAAATGCCTAGGTCGTTGTGTAGTAGTATGTATGCTATAATTGCATGATATAGTGTTTATTATATAACGATACTTAGGACTTTTACGATATTGTGTCAGTCAATAAATCACCAAAATTAACAAGTGTCCCAAGTTAGGGCGGCCATCCTAGGCTTGTTCGATCGACCCGAGTTGAACACGGACGACCGACAGTAGTTGGACTACATAGGCTGCTTTCACCCAAAGTCGGTTGTGTCATAATTCTCCCAGGTTAATCAAATTAGTCTACTAGCCGACTGATCATATATGTTTATAATGTATGATACGACTAAATGGAATCTAGGATACCATGTTCCCAATGGATGTGTCCATTCATAACTGTTAGTGCGATACGAACCTGAAATAGCGGTGAAGACTGCTTTAGTAGAAGTAGGGATATGCCAATGTCCTAGAGGGGGTGAATAGGACTTTTAAAGTTTTTATGATTTATTTAAAATCCTATTGCACTAATCCTAACAATAAGCTCATATTAGGATTACTCAAAAATAACTCTACTGGCTTCCAAGCCTGGTAGAGGATCCAATCATAAACTATTTAATAAGTGACCAGTATGCAAACTAGTTTATGATGGATATAACTGTATATGTGTGTGAGGTGTGATCACAGATATTCAGATATAAAAATATAAAAGTAAATCACACATTCAGAAAAATAGCAATCTTAAATACAGTCATTTTTATAATGGTTCGACGATCAGTCTACTCAACTCCCAGCAGATGCACTCAACCCTTGAGTGTGTCAGATTTTACTAAGGAGGTTTCACAGTGGTTCACCTCAAACCTAAGGTTTTAAATCAGGTTCACCTTCAACCTTTACAACCTACACTGAGGCTGACTGTTTATGCTCTCACGAGCAAGGGTTAACACAACGCACCCACTTTTAGGCACACTCGCCAAGGATCTTCCATAAGACCCTACTGGTTACATGGTTTACCCCAAACCCGAGGTTTCACATGGTTCACCTTAAACCTAAGGTTTTGACTAGTTCACCTTCAACTAGATGTTTATGCTCTTCAGAGAGCAAGGTTCCACACAACGCACCCACCACGTACACTCCCGCCATAGGTTTCCTACGAGGGCTTGAAGGGGTGAGAAACACCTACGACCTAATCCCAGAAAGGAATGATCACAAGTGTCCTATGGACTCTAGGTACTTACAGATAAGTGGATGAGTCCCTTTAAGTACGTTGACAAAGATCTCCTCCTTTGTTGATGAAGAGTCTTCGGTCTCCTTGACCGCAACTCAAAAGATGTACCAATCCATGGCGAAGGGTTGGGTCAAGGTTATGATGAAATCCTACTCTCAAAAGATTTTCCTATAAAGAAGATAGAGCGATTTCAATCATCTATGCATTCAAGGCATCCCAGCTTCATGATTTGTCATTAAGGTAGTAGCTGAAGGATCCTTGAATGTGGAAGTTCATTCTCCAATCCACTCTATTGAATATCGATAGTGAGGGTGGATTGGAGGATGAACTCCCTTGAGAGAAAGGGCTTTGGGTATAAGATCTAAGGTTAAACACTTAAAAGCTCTCTCTTCTTTCTCTCACAGTAACACTAGACAAGCTCTCTTTATATAGGTAAAAGTTCCAATGGATATAAAATGGTCACATTTATGACAAAGTTCGATATCATCGAGTAGGTTTGATATCATCGAGTGTATACTCTCGATAGCATCGATGGTCCGCTCGATGACTCGAATTCAATGATATACGCTTTTGAAACCTTTTGCTAGCTGGTCAATGAATCGAAATGATTGTCGATGTCATCAGATTTCAAACTCCGATTCCATCGATCAAAGGTTCGATTCATCGACATTTGAAAAATGAGAGAGACTTGACTTGAAATATTTCAGGTTTTCATGAATGATCGAGAGACCTTCGAGATCATCGAAATTTGAATGTCGATGATATCGATAGTTGTGTCGATGCATCGATAAATCAAAAGGATTTTTCATAAAGCTTGATGGATAGTTTATATCCATGCTCGATGCAATCGATACGGCATCGATATCATTGAATTTGAATAACGATTCTATCGAGTGACCCCCGATCATAGATAAACCACCCTGAAATATTTTGCTGGAGAACTTGGCGCCCAAGACTAATATCATCGAAGGCCTTCCGATATCATCGAGGTTTGAATTTTGATGGTATCGAGGAGACTTCAATTTATCGATGCTTATATGATATCTTTAAGAAAAAATAGGTGCGCCGGAAATCTGCCTGTCAATATTATCGAGTCAACTTCGATAGACTCAAGTTTGAATATCGATTATATCGATAGGTGTATCGATACATCAATAATTCCATCTAGATGTGTATAAGGTTGCTGGACATATTTGGTCCTCTTTTCAATGGTATCGATAGAGCATCGAGGACTCAACAGCGCAGGTCGATCATATTGAGATGTGTATCGATAAAATCGACAAGGTAAGAAAACTAAGAGAATTTTCCTATTTTGAAAACGTTTTCTTACCCTAAAAACCTTATGATATTCTAACAATTTTTAAGGGTTTTAGTATACCTGGTGATTTAGGACAAGGGATGTGAGGCTCAGATTTACCTTTGGTGAGCTTGCACATATCCAGTTGAGGCAAACGCTTGAATTGATCTTCCTATCAGGCTCTATAGTCTAACTGAGTTAACATGCGCTAATTGACAAACAAGGGCACTTTCAATCTCCCCCTTTGTCAATTACGTGACCAAATCCCAAAACACCCTAGAGTACTGGACAAACACATCCTAAATTGTGTGTACATGCATTTTACACAATTTTACAATTTCTATTGAACCTATGTACACAGCCCAGTATTTGCTCCCCCTAACTGTAAACATCCCCTTGCTTGATGCAGCTGCTCCCCCTAACACTTGCAACATCATCTAAGAAGATATACAATTTTCCATTTGGGGTGTTTGAACTGCTCTCCCCCTTTTGTCAGTCATTGACAAAGATATACCAGTTGATATTGACTGAAGTACGAAGTATGTGGGAGAACCATCATTCAGAGGAATATGCATATAACAGATAGATGTATAATGGTCAAACAGTTAATTAACATACATCATTTGTAGTGAGTATAAATGCATAGCAGATTAGATAAAACAGTGATAAGAGCAGATAGAATAATCATTAAGAACATCACATGCATTCCATATCAGATAAACCAAGGGATCTTTAAAGTATAAAAATGGCAGAATCAGCTATTTCCACCATTATCTAAAACATTTCTATACTGCCCAAGATTGGTAGTAACTAAACAGTTATCCCAACAAAAATCACCAAGCCCATGCATGGGTACAAAAAAACGTAGTGATTGAATTTGCACATTCAGCTCCTACCGACTTTGAGAATCACCATGTGTGAGCAAATCTACCACTTGCTGATTTGTTTTCTGGAGAGCATCGACTTTTTCTTCAATCACGGTGAGACATCTTTCACAGTTGTAAAGACACTCTTCCATACTCGCCATACCATTCAGCAGGTGACATTCGAGGTGATGAGTTTGGCGGTTTGTGATAGACTCCAGACTTAGCAGTGGCATTCGATTGGATCCCAGTGGACATGATGGATGAGCATATGGAGTAGCAGACTACAGGGGAGCACTAATCTCGGGTAGAGCTGAAGCGAGACACAACTGCTGAGCCACCTGAGCCGCATCACTATCAAATCATGTCTCTAGGTAGATTGTATCAGATGTGGCAGAAATACCAACATGATGAGCTAGTTTACAGATGAGTATAGGAAAAGCTAGTGTATCCTGGTGGTCGCCTTGAATGATATGAATTAGCTACTTAAGAAGAAGCTTTGGAAGGCACACCTGAACTTCTTGATACACATCATACAACACATTCAGTACATAGGGAGAAAAATGATTACCATTCACATCATAAGGATAGACATTGGACCCAAAAATGCTATGGAGGATTTTAAAAGTGGGTCCAAGATGATTAATATGAAGGGAATTATCATCATTCCGAGAAATAGTAGTTCGTTGACATAGTGCGCGAGTTACCTCTCCCCAGACGCCTAGACCATTTAGATTCCGACTGGTAACGGGAATGCTAGTGACCTCGAGATCTAGAAGATTACTCAAACTGATGGGAGTGATGTGCTTGGAGTAATGCAGAAATTTAATTTGAATGCATGGTGGATTGTCACGAATAACATGACATTTACTGAAAAAGTCACGGACCACCCCTATTTGATAAGTACCCCCAAGATTTAGAATATTTTGCCATCCTATTACTTCTAGAAGGAGTTCCACACCAAAAGGCTTAATGACACTGTTAAGAACTAGACGTTCAACGACAGTGGCTGCATGTCTTACCAATGGAATGAGTTGATGCATACTGGGTTGCTTGGCTTTTCCTTTTGAAGATTGAGAAGGAGACTTACCTTTCCCTTTATTCATGATCTTTTTTTTTTTTTTTGGAGACAGGTAAAGGGTAGGGACGAGCAATAAGAGAGTTTGAGCAAAAAAAATGGAAAACCTTTTTTAGAATGAAATGAAATTTTTTCGCTCGACAGCCTCTTATCGGGCGATAGACTTCGATTTTATCTCACTTTCGATGATATCGACAGTTGATCGATATGATAAAAAATGCACATGACTTATCGATAGCCATATCGAAGATGAGTATTTTTCATTAGCCCGAATAACACCAGACATATATGTATAGTATAGATCATCTTTGAATCCAACATATACACAGCAAAATTTTGTACAAGATTTGTACAGATCAAAATTATAAACATCGAGATGTTTATGTACAAAAAAAAAAAAATTGAGGTGAGGAACCTTAGATATATCATTTAGAGATCAACAAAAATTACATCACTTCTCAAAACATCCAGATCTAGATGCATGATCTGGACTTGTTTTTCTATGTTCAGTACTTCTAAGCATCAGTCCTTTCTATGCCTTTGATAATGTAGCGGTGGTTGCTTGTGCGATGACCCTTCATTACTAATTTTCCTGATTGGTTTAGGATTTCGCACTCTTGTCTGTTGAATTTGACCACATGCCCATTATCACAGATTTGAGATATGCTTAGGAGATTGTGTCAGACCTTTTATGTAAAAAGCATTCTCATTTTTAAGCAACTGAATCCCTTTTATGATTCCCCGTCTAATTACTTTAGCAGTGGTTCCATCTCCGTAGGTGACTATCCCACTATAAAGATTCTTATAGTTTGAAAGAAGGGACATGTCACTTGTAACATGTCTTAGGCAACCACTGTCTAGGTACCACTTAGTGTCATTGCCTGTTAAGTGATTTGAGTGAGTAGTAAGACAATTTTTCTTTTCTTTAATTATCCACTTTGTGACAGGGTTTTTACTTGTAGTAGATTTAGTTTTCTTATTTATCTCAACTGCTTGATTAGTTCTTATGTTACTACTAGAGGCATCAGATTTCTCAAGTATTTGTGTTCCATACCTAATTTCAGCTCTAACTTTCTCATATCCTAAGCCATCTTTGTTATTTCAAGATTTTCCCATACCTAAAAGTTTTTCTAACTTCTCACCACTCTGGGAAAACTTACAGTTTTGCTTGGCAATTTTATTATACATATATATAGCATGTTCATATAGTAATTAATCATAGCTAATACACTTTTAAAATTTGTACGTATACGGCATTTTCTACAATTATACAGAATACACAATATACCATAATTTGTATACGCAATTGAAACGCAAAACGAACATCGGTTTGTGCATGTACAATCACACTTAGATCACGAATCTATCATTATCTGACATTGAAAGTGTTGAAAACCATAACCTATACATCTAAAGTCCGCACCTTTTGTAGGTAAACTTGGACCGAAACCAGTTTGAACACAACGCCTTTGTCTACGACACAACGACAACCTGAATCATGAAACAGGTCAGCTATTCCATCACCTACACTCTTGAAAACCCTAAAACAACTTAGGTTTAGGTTTTCTTACCTACGAACGAAGTCGGAATCGCCGAAAAAGTGATTAGATAGCGATGGTTAAACACGTATAGCAGGGGGATGGAGTATCAGGAAGATGCTCCCACTTCTCTCACACTTTCTCTCTCTTTTCTCTCTTCTCTCCCCTAGGTTTTTCTCAAATTCGTATGGGATGAGAGAGTGAGGGCTTAAGGTCCTTCTATAGGCCCAAAACTCACCAAATTAGACCCAGGGCCAAGGTATACTTAGCTTTTGTCCAAAGGGCATATGTTTCAGCTCAACGGAGCATTTCCGAAGCCCCCCCTTGAGCCAAAGGTCGGACTTAAGCTCACAGACATTGGATCTAGGTCGAGTTACGTTTTCAGTCCAATCAGGTTCCCATATCACACATGGTGGACCAGTTTCAGTTCAACGGTCACCACAACTCGATCAGGGTTACAAGTATACTGCCATGTATATGAAATTTCTCCTGATCCGAGGGTGTATTTGGGTTAGATTCTGACGGTCTGATTGCTTATGTCAGGCCTGCAAGTGGTAAGTCTCAGATTACTTAAATTTAGATATTTTTTTCTAAAATATTCACGTTTCTCACACACTTTACTCCGGGCTCAAGTGAATAGCCCCAGGACACTATCTGGATTGATTTCCGAGATAGTTGTCAAGCCCAGCAAGGCGGTCCTAATTCTATAACTTCGTATTATTCGAACTTTCGAAGTGTGGTCTAGATCTGATACAGAGTTTTAATGTGCTCTCGAGAGCAGTTGGGTTATGAGATTGATCCTAGGTTTTAGGGTAACCTAGCATCAATGATTCTACAAGTTTTGGGTCTTGCAGGTCATATTTAAAGTGATTAGTGCACCGTAGCTAATCCAGTTTAACACTTAGTTGACTTTGCCTATTTGAGGTTTGAGAGGTTCATAAGGGGTTGGGATCTACCCCTTGCCTAAGGACATCTGATTCCAGGTTGGTAAAAATTCGGGATGTTACATATTACCTAGTAGATCTTATCGTCCTGGATACTCAACCTATCATGGACGTGAGCACTCAAATTCCCATCATTCTTGGTCGCTCATTCCTTGCCACATCAAATGCAATTATTAATTGCAGGAATGGAGTCGTGAGTATATCTCTTGGAAATATGGCATTGGAATTGAATATCTTTTTCAATACAGGCAAACAGATAGATGATGATGACGACTTCCACAACATTAACATTATTAACTCTTTCGTAGAAGCTAGGACACTTCTGACCTTATCCTCTGATCCTCTAAAGATGTGCATGGCCTACTCCCATGATTTTAATGATGATATGATTAGGGAGACAGGTGTCATGCTTAATAATGTACCGGTACTTGAAGTTAACTGGTAGAGGCCATAATTTAAAGAATTACCCCAAACTGATGTGGTGCCTCTACCATCTAACCTCAAGGCACCGAAGCTTGACCTAAAACATATGTCCTCTAATTTGAAATATGTCTATTTAGGTCAAGATAAGACATATCTGGTGGTGATTTCTTCCCACCTTGAGCAAGAACAAGAGAGTATGCTCATTTCTACTCTCATTAAGCATAAGGGAGCCCTTGGATGGTCGATTGGGGACCTCAAGGGAATTGATCCTTTAATTTGTACTCACTGCATTCATCTTGAGGATAATGCGAAAACCTCATGACAATCACAACATAAACTAAATCTAAACATGAAGGAAGTGGTTAAGGCTGAGGTTCTTAAGCTATTGGATGTGGGTATCATATACCCTATATCCGATAACCAATGGGTGAGTCCAACTCAGGTGATTCCTAAGAAGTCTGGAATCACTATCGTAGCCAATGTCAATAAAGAACTCATGCCAACTAGAGTTACTATTGGTTAGAGAATGTGCATTGACTACAGGAAGTTGAATACTGTCACGAGGAATGACCACTTTCCTTTACCCTTTATCGATCAAATTTTGGAAAGGCTAGCAGGTCACTCTTACTATTTCTTCCTCGACGGTTATTCGCGCTACAATCAGATCGATGTATCCCTTAAAGATTAGGAAAAAACCACATTTACATGTCCTTATGACACCTTTGCTTACCGAAAGATGTCATTCGGGCTATGTAATGCCCCCGCCACTTTTCAATGATGCATGTTGAGTTTTTTTCTAATATGGTGGGGAAGTATTTAGAGGTCTTCATGCACGACTTCTCGGTCTTTGGTCCATCCTTCAGTGAATGTTTAGAAATTTTGAAAAATGTGTTGAAGCGATGTGTGGAAAAGAACTTGGTAGTAAATTGGAAAAAGTGCCACTTCATGGCTCGTGAGGGAATTGTCCTTGGACACATCATCTCGTCCAAGGGAATTGTCCGTAGACACATCATCTCGTCCAAGGGAATTGAGGTATATAAGGCTAAAATTGATCTTATCTCTAACCTACCTCCACCCAAGAACATACGAGACGTGAGATCCTTCGTATGACACGTTGGGTTTTACAGAAGATTCATAAAGGACGTTAGTCACCTCTCTCATCCTTTATACAATCTACTTCAAAAGGATGCACCATACGAGTGGACTGAGCAATGCCAAGAAGCTTTTACTAAGCTTAAGGGCATGCTAACCACTACACCTATCATGGAACCACCCGACTGGAGCCTTCCTTTTGAACATATGTGCAATGTGTCTGACTATGCTCTTGGAGCTTTTTTAACCGAGAAAAAAGAAAAGATGCCCTATGTTATTCATTACACAAGTAGAACTCTAAATCCTACCCAAGTGAACTACTCTACTATGGAAAAGGAACTCTTAGTTGTAGTGTTCACTTTGGACAATTTTAGGTCCTACTTGATCAATCTAAGATCGTCATTTAGACAGATCATGTGGCACTCAAGTATCTTCTTTCTAAGAATGATGTTAAACCCCGCCTGATAAGATATATCCTCCTACTCCAAGAATTTGATTTAGAAATAAAAGATAAAAAAGGAGTAGAGAATGTAGTGGCTGACCATCTTTCCCGCCTTGATCTCTCGATTTCCTTGAGACGACACATATAAATAACATGTTCCCTGATGAACAATTGTTCAAAGTTTTCCATTCACCTTGGTTTGCTGATATTGCTAATTATCTTACTATAGGTTTTACGCTGATAGATTGGACTGCGTAAGATAAGAAAAAATTCTTCGGCGAGGTTCGTAAGTTTTTCTAGTATGATCCATATTTATTTAAATATTCACTATACCAAATCTTAAGGAGATTTGTGTAAGGCCCATATCCTAGTTTGTACCATTCCTTAGACTCCTGTGATCCTCCCCGTCGAATTCTGGTAACCCACGACATATAATCGGTGTTTACGCGCAAACCTAAGTCACATCCCGTAGATCTATTTTGACTTGACCTGAGACTTGTATCATTGCGACTGCCCTGTCGCCGCGGTTCCAACACCGTGTCTTCCTCACCGATGCAATACCCAAGCCAAGAGTTGTGGGCCCGCATTTATTTAAAGGAAAATGCTACACATTGTGAATCCTGAAAGAATCTCTACCCAATCTATCACATCAATCAATCAATACTAGTCAAGTACACATCTCATCACAACCCATCCCTCTCTTACACAAGTCATCTCCAAAGTCAACCCTCGTGTCACTCACACCCATCACTCACCCATCCCTCTCCATCCCATCTCCCTTACAACCACCCTCTCTCTCTATTTCTCTCTCTCTCTCTCTCTCTCCCTACCTATTTTCGAAGCAACCAAAGAGGGTGGACGTCTAAGCATTCCCAAAGAGAGAAAGAGCCAAGTGTGGCCCACTTCCTAGCCCAAAACCCTTATCTCAACCCTTCAACCTTCATCATTTTCCATCAAAGAATAATCCAAGAAGAAGTGGAATCAATGGGTGTTTTGTAAGAGTAGATTTATGTTTTAATGATGGGCCAAGTCGGGCTTACTGATTGATGGTATAGATCTCACTTTGGACCCTAGTGTGGCCGATGGCCCACCATGATTCATATGTTCATCCTATGATGGGGCAATTCTCCATGGATCTCATCATGATGTTTATTTTCCTAGTGTGAAAAGGTCATCTCGACCTTGCATTTTTTGGTGAAAAAAGGATCTCCACCATTGATTTTGATTAGTGGGCTCACATGTATTGGGACCCACATGATGTATGTTTTGTACTGCATGTAAGGGAGGGCTCATGGTAGTGGAGCCCTCCATCGCACGTCATTTCTCTCTCTCTCTCCTTCTCTCTCTCTTTCCCATGTTTTGATGGCCCACTTGATGAGCATGTGTGATGGATCCAGACCGTCAAGCAGTAAGGACGAATTTGCTGTCCAAGTTGTTAGACATCCAGCGATCACGGTGGGGCTTGGACGAAGGCAATACACAAATTTCAGTTTAATTGGTGGGCCACCACGTGGACCCACCTAATACATCTTGCATCCAGATCATCCAGACGCTGGAGTCTGGATGAAGAGAAAACACAAATTTTAGCTTGATTGGTGGGCCACCACATGGACCCACCTAATGCACGTATTGCATCCAGACCATCCAGACATTGGGGTCTGGAAGGAGGGAAAACACAAATGTTAGCTTTCTCCAAAGCTGGTGGGCCACAGGTGTCGACCCACATTGATGTATGTGTGATACCCTCACCATCCATCTAGACGTGGTGCCTACCACGATGATGTGGTGTCCTCACCGTCCAGCAAAGGACGATGGGACCCACTTGATGTACATGCTTTATATCCACACCATCCATATGTGGTCACTACCATGATATATGTATTTTGGACGGTGGGGACCACCAGCTATATAGCTGACGTATTGCCGTCAGCAAGTTCTGTGGGTCTAATCATGAGGTATGTGTTACATACAAACCGTCCATCTGTGTGGGACGCACCGTGATGTAAGCGTTTTATCACTGTGATGTAGGCCACACGTGTGGGGCCTAATATGATGTATGTATTTTACATCCTCACCATTGATGAGGGCCGAATATTACATATTAGACCCCGACTATTACCTGCTTTTACGTACATGATAATGCCTAACATCGTATTTTAATCGTGTTTTTGTTGCAGGATGTAATAAGGAGCATTGATTGAAAAAGAGTATTAAAAGCGTGGATTTGACGCTCCGAAGTTACCAGAGCAAGGGACGGACTCCATAGGACCAATATTGAAGAATTTACATGCCAAGGATCCGAGAAAATTAAGCCGTTCACGTTAAAGAGGCCTGAAATTGGTGCAAAATGCAAGATCACATGGTTCCCGCCATCCGATTGACTCGAAAATTCATACATGTGATGGGGGCCATAAATTAACCGTACATTTCAAATTTCAGCCCTCGAATCACTATAGAAGTGTCCCAACTGACAAATCAGCCCATAAACCGTTGATTCTGGGCCCACCTGATATTTGGAAATGCTTCAACTTCGGATTCAACGCCTTACTTGAGGAGAAAAAATGAATGGATGGATTGGATTTCTCAGAAACATCGTCGTGGACCCTACATGTACAGAGTGTACATAGAGCACATCTGCACTAGTGTGCACCACACCATCGCCTCGGTCAAACCGACCGCTGACCCGCCGCTCTCTCTCAAAATGGTAACTGCCGTTTCCAGGCAGCGTTAATGTGTCCGGGGATTGGATGTAGTTGTGGAACCCACCCATTTTCCAAAAGTGTGATCCAGACCGTCCATTAGATTTTCAACGTCCATATTACCATCGCCTAGGTGGCAGTATTTCAAAAGACAACGAATATTGGTTTTTAATCGTTCAAACACATATTGTACGGTGGAATAGAAAATCAGGTGGACCGCATCAATAGACACCTAAAACTATCCCTTCTGAACGGTTTTTCGAGAGGAATCCAATGTACGTCTTGGATTGATAAAACAATTATCGAAGTGGGCCCCACCAGAACGGACAGCGGAAGAGATCCGCATCCCCGTTTTCAGCTGCGTAACGGACGTCGCTGGTCCGTTTTACGGCTGACTGTGGGCCCCATACATCATTCGTACGGTTCATCCAAGCCGTTCATCTTGTAGAGTGGCTCGAGCACTATAAAACCATGTTGATATTTTGTGTCCATGTGATCAGGGTCGAATATTGCATATCAGACCCCAGCAATTGCCTAATTTTACATACATAATAGTGTTTAATGCCAGATTTTTCTCGTGTTTTTATTACAGGATGAAATCAGGAGTGTGAATTGGAAATTGATGTTAAAGACATGGTTTTGGCACTCCAAAATTACCAGAGCACGGGATGGACTCCAGAAAACCAATGGTGACGATTTTACACGCTTGGGATCGGAGGAAAGCACGACAAAGGGGCCCGAAAAGGGTCCAGAATGCAAGATCACATATTTTCCACCATCCGATCAACTCGAAACTTCATACATGTGATGGGGGCCGTGAATTGACTGTACATATTAAATTTCAGCCCTTGAAGATCTCGGGAAGTGGTCCAACGGACAAGATCAGCCCATTAATCTCCAATTTGGGGCCCACCTGATATCTGGAACTGTCTCAAATTGGGTTTTGACGGGTGAAATAATATGAGGAAAAAGATGGATGGTGCAGATTTCACACAAACATTACAGTGGGCCCCGCACGTGATGCATGTACACCATGCACATGCGCGCCCGCCGTGCATGGGACCGCCAGCCGGTCAAACGGACCGCTGACCGCGACCCTCTCCTTCTCAAACCGAAAGACGTAAAGTCAGCGGCGTCTTTGCCGTTGATTGGGTTTCGGTTGTGGGTCCACACCGCTGTCGTACGGCCAATCCAGGGACCGTTCATCGAGTTTAAATGAAGACTATTGGCATTGCCTAGGTGGCAAAAACTTCAACTGATAGCATATATCGGTTTTTAACCGTACAAACACAAGATGGACGGTGAGTTCAAAAGTCAGGTGGGCCTCATCAACCGTAGGCAAAACTCTGCATTCCCCACGTTTTTTTCATCCTCCACAAAATGGACGGAGTGGATTTTCAAATTGATCAACGGAATGGGCCCCACCATTGTCGGCGGACGGAGAGTTTGCGACCGCGAAACGCACGCACGACGGCCGCCGTTTTTTTCGAATTTGGTGGGGCCCGTACGTCATCTTTCCGACCGATCCGAGCCGTCCATCGTGTAGATGAGTTCGAGAACTACAAAACCATGCGATCTTCCACTCCCATGCGTACACACGTGCGCGTGCGATGAGGCCACAAACAGCGATCTTGTGACGTTCAAAACCGAGTTTTTCGTATTTTTACGTGGGCCATGCTAATGGACCTTCAAAACCACCCATTCTTGGTGAAATTTCGTCCCGAATCCAATGGACGGGGTGGATTTTCCAGAAAATACCTCTGTGGAGCCCACCGATCACGATCACGGTTGCGAAAATCTGCACTTCGAGTCCGTCTACGACTCTGCCACCGATTCCAGCCATCCAGCAGCTATAAAAGGGAAGTTTTGGACGTGGGAGAGGCATTCAGATCCAGAGAATTGGAGATCCAGAGCCAGGGAGAGAAGAAAGAGAAGGAGAAAGAGAGAGAGATTGTTCGGTTTGGAGTTCTAATTTATGAATTTTATTTAATATTTTTTATGGATCTTATGGGTAACTAATCTCTCAGCTAGGGCTGAGATGAAGCCCCTAATTTGATCAGCTCTGTATTGGTTGATTTACTTTGAATTTTAATTAATTTATTTTTTTTCTCTAAGTGGGCTTTATGGGTTTAAATTCCATACTTCTCCATCTATGAACTTGATCAAAGTATATAGATGGATGTTGTTTGGATGCTTATTACAGGTGCTTGTGTCTGATCAAGAACAGGTTTCCTATAGAGGAAGAAACGGGATGCTTTAATGAATGTACATTCCATATGCCCGACCAAGGACATGGAATTTGTTATTCATGGCATTACTTAAAGGAATTAGACAGTCTGTATGCCCGATTTAGGACACAGATTGTGCTTTCTCTATTTAAGTGGTATCAATCTAGATCAAGGTGAATCAACAGACAAAACAAGGGTTAGGATAATTAGGGGTGGATTCGAAAGTCCTAGTGCTTTCTCTCTGATTGAATTTTCTTCCCTATTCTTAATTGTTTTTCCTAAAATTGTGCTTAATAGTTTAGTTCATTATTCATTGGATTAGTTAAGAAGAATCATAGATTTGAATTGTGACAACCAGTCCTCGTGGGATTCGACCTCGATCTTACCGAGTTTATTACTACATCACAACCCTATACTTGGGGAGTGAACAAGTTTTTGGCGCCGTTGCCGGGGACTGTTTCGTTCCAAATTGAATTTAGGATTCTCTCTTATCATAATTCATAGTCTTAGGATTTTACTAACTTAGGTTAAAGTTTTTATTTTATTTTATTTTTATTTTATTTTTAGAAATTAACCATTGCTTAGGATTCTTCTATCATTATTTTAGGAAACCTAATTTGGTTTTTTTTTTTTTTGTTTACAGGAATTGAGGAAGGAAGCTACTAAGTGAAGGAGGAACATCTTAAATTTTCTGACATCAATCATCTCCTTTTCCGGGTTCTTTCTTCCCATTCTCACTTACATAGTTTTAACTTGTTTTTTTTTTTTTTTTTTTTTTTTTTGAATAGCATAGTTTCTAGTTCTAGTTTTCTTTCTCTTAGGTTGTTACTTAGTTTATGCTAGGACGTAGATCTCTAGATATAGAACTAGCGCCGTTTGATCCTGAAATAGAAAGAACACTTCGAGAAAGATTAAGAAACAATTCTGTTGAAATGGCGAATGAGACTGAAGTTAAGGCTCTTAAAGATTATTCAGCTCCTGTCCAATTTAATGCGCCTTCATGCATAGTGTTGCCAACCACTACAGCAGCACACTTTGAACTGAAACCTGGAGTCATACAATTGTTGCCATCCTTTTATGGATTGGACAAGGAGGACCCATATCATCATGTGAAAGAATTCTTAGACATTTGCTCCACTTTTAAGTTCCAAAACTTCTCAGATGATTCGATCCGCCTACGCCTGTTTCCTTTTTCTTTGAAGGATAAAGCGAAGGCATGGTTGAATTCTCTAGAAGTTGGATCTATCACTACATGGGACCAACTGTCTAAGAAGTTCTTAAACAAGTTCTTCCCCGTTCACAAAACCAATGCCCTCTGTAGAGAAATTACTAACTTCACACAAAAAGAGGGCGAGCACTTTCATGAATGTTGGGAAAGATGGAAGGACTTGCTTCTTAAATGTCCTCACCATGGTTTTGAGAAGTGGCAACAAGTGCAATACTTTTATGACGGTCTGACACCCTAGAACCGTCCCATGGTTGATGCCACCAGTGGAGGGTCCTTCATGACCAAAAGCGATGCCGAAGCATGGAAATTCTTTAAAACCTTGTGTGAAAACTCCCAGCAATGGGACTATTCAGATAGAGGTGAAAGAAGTTCCCAACCACAAAAGAGAGGTGGTATATATGAGATAGGAGTCGTGCCAGAGTTGTGCGCCAAACTTGATAACCTGACAAAGAAAGTTGATGCTCTGGTATTAAATAATGGACCTCCACAAACAGCTCAAGTGGAGGCATGTGCCACATGTTCTAGTCCTTCCCAGTCTTGTCCATCTGGGGCAGCATCCCCAGAACTTCTCTCTGAACAAGTTCATGCTATGAACACTTTTCAAAACTGGGAATGATCCTTACTCGAACACATACAACCCAGGGTGGGCTAGGCATCCAAATTTTTCTTGGGCAAAGGGACCACATCAAGGAGGACCATCCGGAAATCCTCCCATGCAACCGCACCTCCAAGTTGGCAAATCAACAAATTCCACAATATCAACAACCGCCTACACAATCAAGGAACCCATCTCTTGAGGATACACTTCATCTTTTCATGCGAGTTCTCTCCAATTCCAAAAAGATACCCAACAAACCCATTGGCCAACCAAAGAAAGCTTACATGCAAATGCACAATCCATTGCTAAGTGGAAATACAAATGGGTCAACTAGTCGCCACATTGAGTGAGAGAGAGAAGGGCAAGTTCCTAGCCAACCCGAGGCTAACCCAAAGGGACAAGATGAGATTGGCTCTAATTCCAACCAAAGGCAATATCATGAGCAAGCCAAATCAATCATTACCCTTAGGTCGTGCAAGCATTGATAACATGAATAGAGATGCCGGGGATGATTCAAATTCTAAAACAGAAGATCAAGATGAAGCAGAGGGACACACCAATGCATCCAAAGTCCAAAAGCCCTCTGACTCTCCAAGAGCCACTAATGTGCCACCGTACGTGCCCAAAGCACATTTTCCTCAACGTCTGGCACCAATAAAGAAAAGAAATAATTTTGATGAAATCTTGGATGTGTTTCAAAAAGTGCAAGTCAACATCCCGTTGCTTGATGCTATTAAACAAGTCCCTGCTTACGCTAAGTTTTTGAAAGATTTATGCACTCAAAAGCGTAAGCAGAATGTTCATAAGAAAGTCTTCCTTGCAGAGCAGCTCAGCTCCATGATTCAACATAACACTCCTCCTAAATTTAGGGATCCAGGAGCTCCCACCATTTCTTGCGGTATAGGAGATCATAAGATCGGGAAGGCATTACTTGATTTGGGGGCGAGCGTTAATTTGTTACCTTATTCGGTTTATGAGCAGCTAGGACTTGGCGAGTTGAAACCGACTAAGGTAACATTACAACCTGGGCTGATAGATCTGTCAAGGTGCCCTGGGTGTTATTGAAGATGTGTTAATTCAGGTTGATAAATTTTATTTTCCGGTGGATTTCATAGTCATTGATACTCAGCCTGTTCAGAATCTTCATAGTCGATCCCAGTCATTTTGGGTCGTCCATTTTTTGCCACATCTAATGCTATTATAAATTGCCGGAATGGAGTTATGAAATTGTCCTTTGGTAACATGAATATTAAACTCAATGTTTTTAATGCAGGACAATAATCCGCAGATTTGGATGACATATTTGAAGTGGACATGATCGAGAGCCTTGTGCAGGACTCCTTCCGTACATCTTTTGAAGATCCACTTGAGACCTGCTTAGCACAAGCTGGCATGGACTTTGACATCGATAGTCCCATCCATGAAGTCAATGCACTGCTCAAATCTACTCCTATCTTGGAGACTGAAAAATGGAGAGCGAAAGTGGAACCTCTTCATCCCTCTGAGACGCCCCCGACAAAGACAGGTTTCGAACTCGAGAAGACAAAGAAAGGAGTTGCTTAATTTTCTTAGAACATATAAGGCAGTAATTGAATGGAAGATAGTGGAAATACAGGGAGTATGCCCCACGATATGCATGGATCATGCTGTGGAAATGTCGCGTGATCTGCAAGGGAAGCGTGATCCTCACATGGAAGAAGTCGTGCGAGCAGAAGTTCTTAAATTATTTGACGATAGTGTCAGTTACCTCCTTGCAGATAGCACAGCTCATGGGAACTCACATCACTTGTCTGGGATCGGTTAATCAAGGTATTGAGGTAATTTCTTTGGCGGACCCTGGTCTTAAAGATTAATGAATTCATGGTCCGTTCTTGTCTGGCTGAAGACGTTAAACTTAGCGCTCCTGGGAGGCAACCCAGCCTTTTGCTTTCTTGTATTGCTTTTTCTTAGTTATTTCAATGTTTGTGGGTAACATTACTGCAAACCCTCACGAGACTACAACTCGTCCACTAGGGGTAACCTAGGGGTTTAAAGGCTTGTTGCATGCGCTAAATGCAATCGAGAGCACTTGCGAAAGTGGTATAGGTAGGATCTTTTATTTTTTTTCTCTCTTGTTCTGACTCGCTTTTACGCTGATATTTTTGAGAGCTTCTTGATTCTCCATCCAGGTACTATCTTTCCCTACTCCTCTTTTCTTTTCGTTGTCTCATGTGCATGGCATGCTTATTTCTTTTACATTGAGGACAATGTAGATTTTAGGTTGGGGGTGGGAGATTAGTTACCTAATCAGTATTTTCTTGGTCTTGAGCAAAATTTGTGAAATTTTGAAATTTTTTCTGGAATTTCTATAGCAAAATTTGTGAAATTTTGAAATTTTTTCTGGAATTTCTATTAAATTCTAAGTGATTTTGAAGGATAGTTGTGATTTTAACATTATAAGATTTGTGATGTTGGTAACTTATGACTCTTGGATTCGGCCATCTGCTTGATTTCACAGTCAATTTTGAATTGTTAATCCATGATTAGAAGTTGTAAACATTGATTGAGCCATGATTTCACATATCACATCTCGCTTACACATTAAGTTTTCGGTTCGATAGCTGAATGATTAACTTGGTAAAAAGAAAAATTAAAAGGCTAAGTCACATAATCTTCACCATAGGTTTGCTCCCTATAGGTGTGGATTTGATTCTCCATAGTTGACATATGAAAAAAAATAATAATAAAAAAAAAAAAAAAAAATTTAAGCGACAAGTTTTCGCCATAGGTTTGCTCCCTATAGGTGAGAATTTGATTTCCCTCAGTTGCGTTACTGCTCGTAAAGAAAATCAAAAGATGGTAACATGAAAAGTTAATCTGTGAGATAAGAGTTGGTTTCAAGCTTGGTTGTCACGAATTACTAATGATATCATGAAATTGACAATTGGATCTCTTACTGATTGTAAGTCGAGATTATACTTTACACTCGTGGAACTCAATGTTTAGCAATGCTCTAATTGATGGATTAATATTTTGAACTTGATTATGAAGTTTACTGTAAGCTTGATTCCAAGAGAAAAATTCCACACACCAATCATGAATCTTAGAATTTTCACATCTCAGCTATCTGTTCACAAGTCACTTGAGTTTACAGGAATTATCTTTTATTTCTGAATTTATTTTTCGCATGTTTTGCTCGGGACTAGCAAAATCTTTGGTTGGGGTTGTGATCGGGTCGAATATTGCATATCAGACCCCAGCAATTGCCTAATTTTACATACATGATAGTGTTTAATGCCAGATTTTTCTCGTGTTTTTATTACAGGATGAAATCAGGAGTGTGAATTGGAAATTGATGTTAAAGATATGGTTTTGGCACTCCAAAATTACCAGAGCACGGGATGGACTCCAGAAAACCAATGGTGACGATTTTACACGCTTGGGATCGGAGGAAAGCACCACAAAGGGGCCCGAAAATGGTCCAGAATGCAAGATCACATATTTTCCGCCATCCGATCAACTCAAAACTTCATACATGTGATGGGGGTCGTGAATTGACTGTACATATTAAATTTCAGCCCTTGAAGATCTCAGGAAGTGGTCCAACGGACAGATCAGCCCATTAATCTCCAATTTGGGGCCCACCTGATATCTGGAACTGTCTCAAATTGGGTTTTGACGGGTGAAATAATATGAGGAAAAAGATGGATGGTGCAGATTTCACACAAACATTACAGTGGGCCCCGCACGTGATGCATGTACACCATGCACATGCGCGCCCGCCGTGCATGGGACCGCCAGCCGGTCAAACGGACCGCTGACCCGCGACCCTCTCCTTCTCAAACCGAAAGACGCAAACAGCGTCTTTGCCGTTGATTGGGTTTCGGTTGTGGGTCCACACCGTCGCCTGTACGGCCAATCCGGACCGTTCATCAGGTTTAAATGAAGACTATTGGCATTGCCTAGGTGGCAAAAACTTCAACTAATAGCATATATCAGTTTTTAACCGTACAAACACAAGATGGACGGTGAGTTCAAAAGTCAGGTGGGCCTCATCAACAGTAGGCAAAACTCTGCATTCCCAGCCGTTTTTTCATCCTCCACAAAATGGACGGAGTGGATTTTTAAATTGATCAACGGAATGGGCCCCACCATTGTCAGCGGACGGAGGTTTGCGTCCGCGAAACGCACGACGGCTGCCGTTTTTTCGGAATTTGGTGGGGCCCGTACGTCATCTTTCTGACCGATCCGAGCCGTCCATCGTGTAGATGAGTTCGAGAACTACAAAACCATGCTGATCTTCCACTCCCATGCGTACACACGTGCGCGGTACAGAGGCCACAAACAGGCGATCTTGTGACGTTCAAAACTGAGTTTTTCGTATTTTCTTCTGTGGGCCATGCTAATGGACCTTCAAAACCACCCATTCTTGACTGAAATTTCGTCCTGAATCCAATGGACGGGGTGAATTTTCCAGAAAATACCTCTGTGGGGCCCACCGATCACGGTTGCAAAAAAATCGCACTTCGAGTCCGTCTACGACTGCCACCGATTCCAGCCATCCAAACAGCCTATAAAAGGGAAGTTTTGGACGTGGGAGAGGCATTCAGATCCAGAGAATTGGAGATCCAGAGCCAGGGAGAGAAGAAAGAGAAGGAGAAAGAGAGAGAGATTGTTCGGTTTGGAGTTCTAATTTATGAATTTTATTTAATATTTTTTATGGATCTTATGGGTAACTAATCTCTCACTAGGGATGAGATGAAGCCCCTAATTTGATCAGCTCTTGTATTGGTTGATTTACTTTGAATTTTAATTAATTTATTTTTTTTTCTCTAAGTGGGCTTTATGGGTTTAAATTCCATACTTCTCCATCTATGAACTTGATCAAAGTATATAGATGGATGTTGTTTGGATGCTTATTACAGGTGCTTGTGTCTGATCAAGAACAGGTTTCCAATAGAGGAAGAAACAGGATGCTTTAATGAATGTACATTCCATGTGCCCGACCAAGGACATGGAATTTGTTATTCATGGCATTGCTTAAAGGAATTAGACAACAGATGCCCGATTTAGGACACAGATTGTGCTTTCTCTATTTAAGTGGTATCAATCTAGATCAAGGTGAATCAACAGACAAAACAAGGGTTAGGATAATTAGGGGTGGATTCGAAAGTCCTAGTGCTTTCTCTCTGATTGAATTTTCTTCCCTATTCTTAATTGTTTTTCCTAAAATTGTGCTTAATAGTTTAGTTCATTATTCATTGGATTAGTTAAGAAGAATCATAGATTTGAATTGTGACAACCAGTCCTCGTGGGATTCGACCTCGATCTTACCGAGTTTATTACTACATCACAACCCTATACTTGGGGAGTGAACACCATGCGTGCACACGTGTGCGGTACAGAGCCCAAAAACGGACTACCCTGCATTATTCAAAACTGATCTTTTTGTGATTTCTTCTCTGGGACGCGTCAATGGACGTTCAAAATTACCTATTCCTGACTAAAATTTCATCCTGAATCCAATGGACGGGGTGGATTTTCCAGAAAATACTTTTGTGGGGCCCACCGATCACGACAGCGAGGGGTGCGAAAGGTTTTGCATATATTAGGAAATCCAGTTTTCCAAGCGGTTGTGGGCCACCGTCTTTGATCATATGGTAGATCTGAACCATCCATCATGTAGAGGACCCAAGAAAGTCCTAAGGGACGGTGTTTGTTTGGAATTTGAGCGAGGAAAATGCTATGTTTCGAGGGCCCGAACTGGGCTGCGAAAAGGCTTTCGCTGTGCGTGCGACAACTTTCCAAATCCGATTCTCACCACTCCAGCCACTCCATCAGCTATAAAAAGGGTTGCAAAATGTGAGGAAGGGCATCCAAAAATTGGAGGAATTCCAGATCCAAGGAGGAAATCCAGAGAAGAGAAGAGAGAGAGGGAGAGAGAGAGATCGATTGGTTTGATGTTTCCTTTTTATAAATTTTGTTTATCCATCTTTTTAATGGATTTTATAGGTCACTAATCTCTCAGCTAGGGCTGAGATGAAGCCCCTAATTTGATTAGCTCTTGTATTGGTTGAATTTACTTTGAATATTAATTGATTTGTTTCTTTCTCTAAGTGGGCTCGATTAGTTTAAATTCTATACTTCTCCATCTATGAACTTGACCAAAGTATATATATGGATGTTGTTTGGATGCTTATTATAGGTACTTGTGTCTGATCAAGAACAGGTTTGTGCTTTAATGAACTGTACATTCTATGTGCCCGACCAAGGACATGGGATATGTTATTCATGGCATTGCTTAAAGGAACTAGACATTCTGTATGCCCGATTAAGGACACAGATTGTGCTTTCTCTATATAAGTGGTATCAATCTAGATTAAGGTGAATCAACAGACAAAACAAGGGTTAGGATAATTAGGGGTGGATTCGAAAGTCCTAGTGCTCGTTCTCTGATTGAATTTTCTTCCCTATTCTCAATTGTTTTTTTTAATATAAAATTGTGCTTAGTAATTCGCTCCATTATTTGTTGGATTAGTTAAGGAGAATCACAAATTTGAATTGTGATGACCAGTCCTCGTGGGAACGATCTCTTAATACATACCATATCTACATTTGATTCGTATACTTGCGAGTTTAAAAATCATTTAAATCATGTTGGTTTAAATAAAACATCAAGTTTTTGGCGCCGTTGCCGGGGACCGTTTCGTTCCAAATTGGATTTAAGATTCTCTCTTATCATAATTCATAGTCTTAGGATTTTACTAACTTTAGATTAGAGCTTTTGTTTAGAAACTAACCTATTTCCTATTTTGTAGGGTCCTGACATAAATTTCTAAGTTGGTAATCCCGTTCTAAATTCTCTACTCTTTCTAATTTCTATTTTTAGAATTCGGATTTTACTTTTTAGAAATTTTCTAATTCTAGAATTTCTTTTTTGAATTGTTCAATTTTCTATTTTTAGATTTGGATTCTTCTTTTAAGTAACTTTCTATTTTCTAGTTTTAGAAATTTTTTTCCTTTTTAGAAACTAACTTAGCTTTTTATTTTTAGTAACTTTCTAATTCTAGGATTTCTTTCCTTTTTAGAAACTAACTCTTTTTTTTTGTTCTTTAGAAAATTTCTAATTTTAGATTTTTTGTTTTAGAAACTAACTTGTTTTGTTTTCTTTTGCAGGATTCTAACATAGATCTCCAAATCGATAACATCTTTCTAAATTCTCCAGTCTTTTCTACTTTCTATTTTGAGAATTAGGTTTTTATTTTTTAGGAATTTTCTATTTTCTAACTTTGGATTTAGAAACTTTCTATTTTCTAGTTTTAGAAACTTTTTTTTTTTGAAATTAACCGTTGCTTAGGATTTTCAATCATTATTTTAGGAAACTTAATTTATTTTTGTTTTTATTTACAGGAATTGGGGAAGGAAGCTACTAAGTGAAGGAGGAGCTTCTTAAATCTTCTGACATCAATCATCTCCTTTCCTGGGTTCTTTCTTCCCATTCTTATTGACATAGTTTTAACTTGTTTTAGAATCTCATAGTTTTTAGTTCTAGTTTTATTTCTCTTAGGTTGCTTCTTAGTTTAGTTTTCTTTCTTACATTGCAATAACATAGTTTATGCTAGGACGTAGATCTCTGAATATAGAACTAGCACATTTTGATCCTGAAATAGAAAGAACTTTTCGTAGAAGATTTAGAAACATCCTATTTGAAATGGCGGATGAGAATGGAACTAAAGCTCTTAGAGATTATTCAGCTCCTGTCCAATTCAATGCGCCTTCATGCATAGTGTTGCCCGCCACAACGGCAGCACACTTTGAACTCAAGACTAGGGTCATACAGTTGTTGCCTTCCTTTTATGGTTTAGACAAGGAGGACCCATATCATCATGTGAAAGAATTCCTAGACATTTGCTCTACCTTTAGGTTTCAAAACTTTTCAGACGATTCGATCCGTTTGTGCTTTTTTCCTTTTTCTTTGAAGGATAAGGCGAAAGCATGGTTGAATTCTCTAGAAGTTAGGTCTATCACTACATGGGACCAATTGTCTAGGAAGTTCTTAAACAAGTTCTTCCCTGTTCACAAAACTAATGCTCTCCGTAGGAAAATTACCAATTTCACACAAAAAGAGGGAGAGCAATTTCATGAATGTTAGGAAAGATGGAAGGACTTACTTCTTAAATGTCCACATCATGGTTTTGAAAAGTGGCAACAGGTTCAATACTTCTATGACGGTTTGACACCCCAGAACCGTCGCAGGTTGATGCCACCAGTGGAGGGTCATTCATGACCAAAAGTGATGTTGAAGCATGAAACTTCTTTGAAACCTTGTGTGAAAATTCTCAGCAATGGGACTATTCAAATAGAGGTGACAGAAGTCCCCAACCACAGAAGAGAGGTGGTATATATGAGATAGGAGTCACGCCAGATCTCCATGCCAAGATTGATGGCCTGACAAAGAAGGTTGATGCTCCGATGTTTCATAATGGACCTCCACAAATAGCTCAAGTGGAGGCATGTGCCATATGTTCTAGTCCTGCCCATCCTATGCAATCTTATCCATCTAGTGCAGCATCTCCAGAACAAGTACATGCAATGAATACTTTTTAAAGACCTGGGAATAATCCTTATGCAGAAACTTACAACCCAGGTTGGGCTAGGCATCCAAATTTCTCTTGGGCAAAAGGACCACAACAAGGAGGACCATCTGGAAATCCTCCCATGCAACTGCACTCCCAAGTTGGCAGTCAACAACTTCAACAGTTTCCTCAATATCAACAACTGCCTGCACAATCAAGGAAACCATCTCTTGAGGATAGACTCAATCTTTTTATGCAGAGTTCTCTCCAATTCCAAAAAGACACCCAACAAACCTTACTAGCCAACCAACAAAGCTTACATGCAAATGTGCAATCCATTGCCAAGCTGGAAGTACAATTGGGTCAACTTGCTGCCACATTGAGTGAAAGAGAGAAGGGCAAGTTCCCTAGCCAACCTGTGCCTAATCCAAAGGGACAATATGAGATTGGCTCTAATTCGAACCAAGGGCAATATCATGAGCAAGCCAAATCGATCACTACCCTTAGGTCAGGCAAACAGATTGACAGCAGAATAGAGATGCCTAGGGATGAATCAAATTCTAAAGCAAAAGATCAAGATAAAGCAGAGAGACACACTAATACATCTAAAGTCCAAAAGCTCTCTGACTCTCCAAGAGCCACTAATGTGCCACCCTATGTGCCCAAAGCACCCTTTCCTCAACGTCTGGCACCAATGAAGAAAAGAAATAAATTTGATGAAAACCTGGATGTGTTTAAAAAAATGCAAGTCAACATTCCGTTACTTGATGCCATCAAGCAAGTCCCTGCTTACCCTAAGTTTCTTAAAGATTTATGCACTCAAAAGCGTAAGCAGAATGTTCATAAGAAAGTCTTCCTTGCGGAGCAACTCAGCTCCATGATTCAACATAACTGTAAGTGTTATGGTCTCATGCTTCTTTGGTTGTCAAATTTTGATGTGTCAAAACATCTATCTGTGTCCTGTGCTTGTATGATGATTTATATGAATTCAAGACACTGTATAAATACTTCAAGAAGCTACAAGATGAACTTTTCAAGAAGCTACATGTTGAAGTCTCAAGAAGCTACAATGTTGATGTTCAAGTCTTAAGAAACAACTCATGACTTCAAGACTAATAAGCAATGAATGAAGTAGTTGTTATGCTGATGAAGATCTCAAGTTTGAAGCTACAACAAGTTCAAGATCTCAAGCCTGATATGGTTCAAACAATCTACATTTGTTGAATGGTTGAAGTTCAATGTCCATACGACATGATTCAGGTTTGAATGACCTTAGGTTGACCCTTTAAGTAGGTCACTTTGGATACATAAATCAAATATTTATTTTACATAAGTTTGGTCTATTCTACGACTGGGCCCTAACTCTTGTTCGACCGATCCCCGGCATTGGTTCGACTAGTCCAAAAATTCCACGACCACACCCTAAGTAGTTGAAGATTTTTGAATTTTTGGTACGCCCACGACCTGGGCCCCTGGAGGTCCTTCGACGGTCGTAGGTGTGGCTTCGACTGCGTCCACGACACCGGTCGTGGATCTACGACTCAAAGTCCAAAGAACGTAATCTATGGTCCTACGACTAGTCGTAAGGATCTACGACCGGTCGTAGGTGACCCACGACGGTCGTAGGCTACTCACGACCCGGTCGTGGAACGACTTTCAAAGATCGCGCTCAATATTTCAAAAATCGTTTAGAGCTACGACCACCGTAGAAGGTTTCTAAGACCACCATAGAACGATTTTTGCTTCTATAAATTGAACACAAAATTCAGAGTTTTCACACTTCAACTCTATTCTATTCAAGAATTTTCAAGTGATCACTCTGAGATAAGTCTGTGTTTATTTTAAGCAACATTGTGCTTATTTAATATTCCTTTTTGCTAGCTTATTTAATTTGATTTTGTTTCTATATTCCAATCTTATTTGAAAAGAGGAATTATCTTATTCCTTCTTCTTGGAATCAAAATCAAATATAGCTACGCCCAACGAGTTAAATCTAAAATCTATTAGAATTTAGAACCTTATGAATGTGAGTATTGGAAATTAAACTTTGACATTCAATCATCTACTCCGATTGGTTCTACCGGGCTGCTAAGAAAAGGAGAAATCCAGGTATTTTACAATTCTGTAAAATTTATTTAGTTTTGGTTTTGTTTGAGGTTAAGCCAGAAAAATCTCATTGTACTGGTTTTGTTTGAGGTTGAGCCAGAAAAATCTCATTGTATTGGTTGTCTGAGGAAAACCAGAAAACTCAGAAAAGAGGGTTTTTTGAATTGTGTAAGCCCAAGTGAAAAAGACACAATTGTAAAGGTTTTTGGTGAACCTGAGAAAACCTATTTAATAGTGAATGCTAATATCCCCTGTGTGAGGATATTAGGAGTGGAGTAGCTTTTTGTGTGGCTGTTGAAAAACAGTTGGTGTACACACAGGCGAACCACTATAACTCTTTGTCTTGTGGATTGAATGCTTGCTTAATTTTCATATCTTTTATCATTCGATTGTGTGGAATGTACAAGTGGATGTGAATGTTGTAACTATTTACATTTCAAGCAAGTGTGGGGATTGTTGTAATAATTTAGATCTATACTTCTGCATTAAATTTCAATTCCTTGCTATTTCATTTACTTATATTAAAATTGAGTCCTTGATCCAAAAGAGGTTCTATAAATAAGGTTGTCCTACCATAAGCCCTTGTTTATTATGGTGTAAGGTTGTCCTTAGAACTGAATTTGTATCAATCTCTCAATACTTATTTATCAAGGTGATTTAAAGTTTAGCATTGTGAATTGATTCATATTGTAAGGTATTGGTTTAATTTATTTCCGCTAATTTTATTTTAAATTTGGCATAGTCCTATTCACCCCCCCCCCCTCCTCTAGGACATATAGCTTGGCCTTTTCAAGTGGTATCAGAGCCTAATAGCTCATTTTTGTTGCTTTTTATTTGGATTTATTTCCTGAGCTAACGATCTAAGCTATATAAAAAGATGTCAAATTTTGATAGCCTTTCAGTTACTAGGCCTCCACCCTTTGATGGTTCCAACTATGCCTATTGGAAAGCCAGAATGAGGATCTTCCTCAAATCAATGGATGAAAGTGTGTGGCAAGCCACAGTGACTGAATGGAATCCTCCTATCATGGAAGTAACTAGTGTTGATGGTTCAAAATCTATGAAAATTACACCGTATTACCAATGGACCACACTTCAGAAAAATGAGAGTAGTGCTAATGCTAAAGCACTAAATGCAATCACTTGCGCACTATCACCGGATGAGTTCAAAAGAATCATATCCTGTGATACTGCAAAGCAAGCCTGGGATATTTTAAAAATGACACACGAAGGTACATCAATTGTCAAGAAATCTAAAGTCCAACTCCTCACAACTAAATTTGAAGAAATTCATATGGAGGAAAATGAAATTTTATGGACTTTTATACTAGATTGAATGACATTGTAAACTCAATGTGGGGTCTTGGCGATAAGATTCCAGAAAGTAAAGTGTGTGCAAAAATACTACGCTCACTTCCTGAACGGTTCAATTCTAAGGTAACCGTAATCAGGAACTTCGTGATACGGATAATATTATGAAGGTAGAAGAATTAGTTGGTTCTTTACAAACCTATGAATTAAGTTTTAAAGCTCCTAAAGGTAAATCTATTGCTTTGAAGTCATCTAAAAGTATTACTCAAGAAAATTCAGATTGAGAAAAGTCCAAGATGATATGGCCCTTTGGCGAAAAAGTTTTATAAGATTTTCAAAAGTAAGAAAAGAGTCGACTTTCAAAAGGCAAATGAAAAGAAACGTTCTAAACCTAAGTCTAAAACTTGGAAGTCATTGAAAGATAGTCAATGTTACAACTGTCAAGAATATGGGCATTTAGCAAACAAATGTCCTAAAAAGGACAGATCCAAAAGGAAGGGTATGTTGGCTACTTGGGATGAATCGTCTGATTCTGAAGCCACTTCTAAATCAGAAAATTCAGAAACCGAGTCGGGCAGTGAACTTAAGGCCCTTATGACTCTAGCCAAGTTTACCTTTTCCGATCACGATGATTCAACAAGTGAAGAAAATTTGGATAGTGATCATGAAAATGATGAAGATCTTCAAGATGCTTACAATGCCTTATATAAGGAAAGTTGTAAAATTGCTGTTAAACTTAAACTTCAAAAAGAAAAGTTTTTTAAACTTAAAGAATGTTTTGAAACCCTTGTTTTGGAAAAATCTCAAACTTCAGATTGTTTTGAAAAATCAAAGTGTGATCTAGAATTCAAAACCTCCCTAATTGAAAATTTGAAATCTGAAAATGAGAAACTTAAAAATGAAGTATCTTCTCTTCTGAGTTTGAAGGACACATGGAGATATGCCCAAGGTGATCCAAAATTAGAAAAATTATTATCCGGATCAAGAAAATGTGGCGATCGATCTGGGTTGGGCTATGATAAAAACACATCTCCTAAATGTAAGAATACTGCTCCAATTTTGTGAAAGGAGAGACTTCTAACTCAAAAGGAAAATGTACTAGTCAAGTTTTTTCTAAAAATACAAAAACTTTTCAAAAACCCAAAAGCAGCTATATAAATCAGATTCGAAACCCACTAGCTGAAAAAATTGTTGATTTACTTAATGAGCTATTAAAATCTAACTCAGTAGGTCACTCTTACAACTATAAATAAAAGAAGACCAATTATTCTCCTAAACCCAAAACAGTACTGAAATGGGTTCCTAAGGTTACTTGTTTGGTTGCTCACACTGCTTTCAAAGCTACAAGCCATTCGAAATGGTACCTAGACAAAGTGGATGCTCCACATATGACAAAGCGACAAAGCTCTATTCACCGATCTTAAAGATATGACTGATGGGTCAGTCACATTTGGTGATGGTAGCAACTGCAAGATAATTGGCAAAGGTACAGTCCAACTCTATAACCTTCCCTTATTTAAAAATGTCTTATATGTTGAGGGTTTAAAACACAACCTGTTGAGCATATCTCAAATATGTGATAACAACCATAATGTTAAATTTTCTAATCAAGGTTGTGAAATTATAAACGAAAAGGGTTCTGTAATATTAACTGGTCGCAGAACTTCTGAAAATTACTATATTGTAAGCAATGGTAGCTCATCTAAACAATCGTGCTACATGGTCCATACCGATGAGACAGAATTATGGCATAAACGCCTTGGACATGTTCACTACCGAAATTTATACAGATTGAGCAAAAGTGAACTAATTAAAGGTCTACCTAAGACGCAAAAAGTAGACAAGATTTGTGGTGAATGCCAGTATGGTAAACAAACTAGGAGCTCTCATAAAAAGGTGAACTCCAATATCACCACAAGACCACTCGAGCTGCTCCACATGGATCTTATAGGACCAACAAGAACGGAAAGTCGAGGTGGCAAAAAGTACATCTTAGTTATTGTAGATGATTATACAAGATACACTTGGGTTTCATTCTTGAGAGATAAATCAGAAACCTTTGATGAAGTGAAAAAGATTATAAAACAGATTCAAACTGAAAAATGTTCTCAAGTCAGCAAGATCTGTAGTGATCATGGATCCGAATTCGAAAATAGCGGTTTTGAGAAATTTTGTAGCGATCAGGGAGTATCGCATGAATTCTCTACACCTAAAACTCCTCAACAAAATGGTATTGTCGAGAGGAAGAATAGAGTGCTTCAAGAAATGGGAAATGTTATGTTAAATAGCATGAAGCTCCCTAGGAATCTCTAGGCTGAAGCAGTGAATACAGCCTGCTACATTATTAACCGTGTTTATATTTGTAAATCTAATAATAAAATGGCTTATGAAATGTGGTTTGAGAAAAATCCTTCTGTTAAATACTTTCGAGTTTTTGGCAGCAAGTGCTATATTTTGCGTGACCGTGAAAATTTGGGAAAGTTCGACACTAAAAGTGATGAAGGGATCTTTTTAGGATATTCTTTAAACAGTCATGCATATCGTGTTCTGAATAACAGGACCGGTGTGATTCAAGAGTCAATAAATGTTGTGATTGACGATCTTTTGAATACACCTGTCCCTAGTTCAGATAATGATGAAGTTCTTATACTTGAAAAACAAAAAATTTCATCAAGTGAAACTAATCCAAAATTAAGGACTGTTAAAGATCATCCAACTTCTCAAATACTTGGAAACCCTCTCACTGGTGTGCGCACTCGTAGACAATTAGAGGACATATGTAACTACGTATGCTTTACATCCCAGATTGAACCGGTTAACGTAAAAGAAGCACTTTCAGATGAAAACTGGATTCTTGCGATGCAAGAAGAACTTAATCAGTTTGTCAGAAATGATGTTTGGCACCTTGTTCCTAGACCTAAAGATAAACATATTATTGGAACAAAATGGATTTTCAAAAACAAATCTGATGAACTTGGAAATATTATTCGAAATAAAGTAAGACTAGTTGTACAGGGGTATACACAAATTGAAGGTATTGACTATAATGAAACATTTGCCCTGTAGCTCGTCTTGAATCAATCAGACTTTTTATCTCCATTGCATGTTTTAGGAAGATTAAAATTTACCAAATGGATGTAAAGAGTGCCTTTCTGAATGGTGATTTACATGAAGAGGTATATGTTGAACAACCTACTGTGGGTTTGAAGATCCTAAATTTCCTGATCATGTGTATCATCTTAAGAAGGCTCTCTATGGTCTGAAACAAGCTCCTAGAGCATGGTACGAAAAACTGACTAAGTTTTTACTGAGTCATAATTTTCAGATGGGGTGTGTTGATAAGACGCTCTTTGTTAAGAAACATAACGATGATATTCTAATGGTTCAAATATATGTTGACGATATTATTTATGGATCAACCTGTACTAACATGATGTTGAGTTTGCAGATTTGATGAAGTCTAAATTCGAAATGAGCATGGTTGGAGAATTAAACTATTTTCTAGGGTTGCAAGTAAAACAACAACCTGATGGAATTTTTATCTCTCAAACCAAATATGCTCAGAGTTTAATTAAGAAATTTGGATTTGAGAAAGGTAAAAATTTTGATACTCCTATGAGTACAACTTTGAGACTCTCAAAAGACTCTACAGTAATGATGTGGATCCTAAATTGTATCGTAGTTTGATTGGTAGTTTGCTTTATCTGACTGCTAGTAGACCAGATATTGCTTTGAGTGTTGGTATTTGTGCTCGTTATCAATCAAATCCTAAAGAATCTCACTTAACTGTTGTTAAACGGATTATGCGATATGTCGCAAGTTCTACTAAACTGGGTCTCTGGTATCCACATGAGACTAATGTTCAATTAGCCTGCACGCAGATCTTGACCAAATTTGGAAACATTGATGATAGGAAATCAACCCAGTGGTGGTTGTTTCTACATTGGAAATTGTCTTGTTTCTTGGTTTAGCAAGAAGCAAAGTTCTATATCGCTATCAACAGCTGAGGCTGAATACATTGCTGCTGGAAATGCATGTACTCAACTTATTTGGATGAAACGAATGTTAAGCGATTATGGAATCACTCAGGATTCTATGATTTTATTTTGTGATAATTCCGGCGGTAAATATCTCTAAAAATCCAGTTCAGCATTCACGTACTAAGCATATTGACATTAGATTTCATTACATTCGTGAATTAGTGGAAGAAAAATTAATATATTTGGATTACATTCCAACCGAGACTCAACTTGCGGACATTTTCACTAAACCGCTCGACAAAAGCAGGTTTAATAAATTAAAATTTGATCTCGGTATGTGCAATTTAAATTGAATTTACATGATTTGGTGTATCATAATGTACATAACTATGATGTTTTATTTGCTTGAATTTGAAAATTATTTAAGAATTTTTGCAAATTTTGTGTCGTACTCGACCAGTCGTGAGTATACACGACCGGTCGTGCTATGACCGGCCAAACACTTACACGACCAGTCGTGAAACTCGGGATTTCACTTTAATTTGGAGATTTTGACTCTTCTTCTTCATTTCTTTTTACTCTCCAACGGTTCTAGCTACGACCGGTCAAACCCACCTTCATAGTACTTCAAGGTTAGTGGTTCTTTTGTATTTTTTTTGTAGATTCTTGCTATTAGAGTTTCAAATCTCATTCTTGTGGAATCTATTTGGTCGTTCATTGCATGTTTGGGGTTTTATCTTGAAAAATCTGTTCTATCTAAACCTCATTTCTTCCAACTTGTTGTTTCCTTGAAATCCTTCTATGAAAATGAATGCTAGAGGTAAAAAGAAAACTACTCGAGGTCCATCTTCTTCTAGATCAGCTTCCATTGTACAACGTCATCTTCGCTCTCCTGAAAATGATCCTTCTAATGCTCGGGATTTGCGTATGCGCAATGTGATTGTTGAGCGTCATGTTAATATTAATCACATTGCTTCATTTGGTATCCCTCCTCTGTTGGAATCTGTGGGATGGGATAACATCTTACATTGGGGTGGAGCTGCATACCAGTCCATTGCCCAATCCATTTTTGCATGTATCTGTGATTTTTCTCTTGAGAATTTAACTTTTAAAGTTGATACTCAAGAAGGATTGTTTTTAGTGGATCGACATTTGATTGCTGACATTATGGAAATACCTGTCAATGATGAGAGCATTCCAATTAATATTTTACATGACAGTCTCTTAGAATCTGAACGAAAAATGCTTACTAGAGATTTATGTAATTTGGATGTTCATTGGACTCATAAAGGTCATGTACTTCCCTCAAGGTATTTGTTACCCAGACACAGAGTACTTCATAGGATATTCATCTCAAATCTTTATCCACGTTCTGGTAATAAAACCGAACTCACTGCTTTCATGGTTCGTGTTTTGCATTCTCGTAGTCTCGGTGCAAAAATATGTCTACCTTCTTTAATTTGTCATTCCATTATTTTGTCTCGTTACCATCCTGGACATAGTGATATACCCTTTGGTTATTTATTGACTATGCTGGCAAATCATATGCTCGTAGCTATGCCTACTAGAAAAAAACTCATCCATCATCTCCCTTTTAATAATTCTAATCTTAACAAGATGAATTTAGAATTGGCTGATGGCCAAGTGGATCTTGTAGTTGCAGTGGTCTTTGAAGTAGGAAATGCTCAAGCTAGTGATCTTCCTGAAGACGTGAATATGGATGATTTATTTGAAGAACTTGAATCAGACTCGGCTGATGATCCTGATTTTCAGCCTTCTGATTTCGATGAGAGATTGAATTCCCTTCAAGAGCAGGTGGCTCAAATTCGTGTTACCCAAGACACGCAATTTTCATATTTATGCAAATATATGAGGCGGGTTGCTAAGGGTTTACATAAAATTGATCCATCTAATCCTGCACCCTCTTCTGGTTCTGACTAAATTTTTGATGGGTTTGTAATATTTTGTTTACTGAACTTTTCGTGCTTACTGACTTTTTGATTTATGCTCTATGCTCTCTTGAATCAACTCCTATTTTCTTTATTATTGATGCTATTCTTCCTTTGTCATTTTGTGTCAAAAAGGGGGAGAAGTTTTGGAGGCTTTTGATTTATTTGAATTTATTCTTTATGATGTGCTCCTATTACTTAGGCTATTACTCAGGGGGAGTTAAGCTTCTCAGGGGTAGTTATGGGAGAATGATGCTAGTTATTACTTATCGTATCTATATAATTGTGCATGCTTCTCTATTGTGAACCTGTTGTGTTTGTACTTCTCTTATGTCTATTGGAAGTATTATTACTTGGGTGTTTTGTCACAAATTTGACAAAGGGGGAGATTGTAAGTGTTATGGTCTCATGCTTCTTTGGTTGTCAAATTTTAATGTGTCAAAACATCTATCTGTGTCCTGTGCTTGTATGATGATTTATATGAATTCAAGACACTGCATAAATACTTCAAGAAACTACAAGATGAACTTTTCAAGAAGCTACATGTTAAAGTCTCAAGAAGCTACAATGTTGATGTTCAAGTCTTAAGAAACAACTCATGACTTCAAGACTAATAAGCAATGCATGAAGTAGTTGTTATGCTGATGAAGATCTCAAGTTTGAAGCTACAACAAGTTCAAGATCTCAAGCCTGATATGGTTGAAACAATCTACATTCGTTGAATGGTTGAAGTTCAATGTCCATACGACATGATTCAGGTTTGAATGACCTTAGGTTGACCCTTTAAGTAGGTCACTTTGGATACATAAATCAAATATTTATTTTACATAAGTTTGGTCTATTCTACAACCAGTCCTAGCTCTTGTTCGACCTGTCCTGGCATTGGTTCGACTAGTCCAAAAAATTCCACGACCAGTCCTAAGTAGTTGAAGATTTTTCAGAATTTTTGGTACGCCCACGACCAGTCCTGGAGGTCCTTCGACCGGTCGTAGGTGTGGCTTAGACTCGTCCACGACCAGTCGTGGATCTACGACTCAAAGTCCAGCAACGTAATCTATGGTCCTACGACTAGTCGTAAGGATCTACGACCAGTCGTAGGTGACCCACGACCAGTCGTAGGCTACTCACGACCAGTCGTGGAACGACTTTCAAAGATCGTGCTCAATATTTCAAAAATCTGTTAGAGCTACGACCAGTCGAAGGTTTCTAAGACCAGTCGTAGGAACGATTTTTGCTTCTATTGAACACGAAATTCAGAGTTTTCACACTTCAACTCTATTCTATTCAAGAATTTTCAAGTGATCACTCTGAGATAAGTCTGTGTTTATTTTAAGCTACATTGTGCTTATTTAATATTCCTTTTTGCTAGTTTATTTAATTTGATTTTGTTTCTATATTCCAATCTTATTTGAAAAGAGGAATTATCTTATTCCTTCTTCTTGGAATCAAAATCAAATATAGCTACGCCCAACGAGTTAAATCTAAAATCTATTAGAATTTAGAACCTTATGAATGTGAGTATTGGAAATTGAACTTTGACATTCAATCATCTACTCCGATTGGTTCTACCGGGCTGCTAAGAAAAGGAGAAATCTAGGTATTTTACAATTCTGTAAAATTTATTTAGTTTTGGTTTTGTTTGAGGTTAAGCCAGAAAAATCTCATTGTACTGGTTTTGTTTGAGGTTGAGCCAGAAAAATCTCATTGTATTGGTTGTCTGAGGAAAACCAGAAAACTCAGAAAAGAGGGGTTTTTGAATTGTGTAAGCCCAAGTGAAAAAGACACAATTGTAAAGGTTTTTGGTGAACCTGAGAAAACCTATTTAATAGTGAACGCTAATATCCCCTGTGTGAGGATATTAGGAGTGGAGTAGCTTTTTGTGTGGCTGTTGAAAGACAGTTGGTGTACACACAGGTGAACCACTATAACTCTTTGTCTTGTGGATTGAATGCTTGCTTAATTTTCATATCTTTTATCATTCGATTGTGTGGAATGTACAAGTGGATGTGAATGTTGTAACTATTTACATTTCAAGCAAGTGTGGGGATTGTTGTAATAATTTAGATCTATACTTCTGCATTAAATTTCAATTCCTTGCTATTTCATTTACTTATATTAAAATTGAGTCCTTGATCCAAAAGAGGTTCTAGAAATAAGGTTATCCTACCATAAGCCCTTGTTTATTATGGTGTAAGCTTGTCCTTAGAACTGAATTTGTATCAATCTCTCAATACTTATTTATCAAGGTGATTTAAAGTTTAGCATTGTGAATTGATTCATATTGTAAGGTTATTGGTTTAATTTATTTCCGCTAATTTTATTTTAAATTTGGCATAGTCCTATTCACCCCCCCCCCCTCTAGGACATATAGCTTGGCCTTTTCAAGTGGTATCAGAGCCTAATAGCTCATTTTTGTTGCTTTTTATTTGGATTTATTTCCTGAGCTAACGATCTAAGCTATATAAAAAGATGTCAAATTTTGATAGCCTTTCAGTTACTAGGCCTCCACCCTTTGATGGTTCCAACTATGCCTATTGGAAAGCCAGAATGAGGATCTTCCTCAAATCAATGGATGAAAGTGTGTGGCAAGCCACAGTGACTGAATGGAATCCTCCTATCATGGAAGTAACTAGTGTTGATGGTTCAAAATCTATGAAAATTACACCGTATTACCAATGGACCACACTTCAGAAAAATGAGAGTAGTGCTAATGCTAAAGCACTAAATGCAATCACTTGCGCACTATCACCGGATGAGTTCAAAAGAATCATATCCTGTGATACTGCAAAGTAAGCCTGGGATATTTTAGAAATGACACACGAAGGTACATCAATTGTCAAGAAATCTAAAGTCCAACTCCTCACAACTAAATTTGAAGAAATTCATATGGAGGAAAATGAAATGTTTATGGACTTTTATACTAGATTGAATGACATTGTAAACTCAATGTGGGGTCTTGGCGATAAGATTCCAGAAAGTAAAGTGTGTGCAAAAATACTACGCTCTCTTCCTGAACGGTTCAATTCTAAGGTAACCGCAATCTAGGAACTTCGTGATACGGATAATATGAAGGTAGAAGAATTAGTTGGTTCTTTACAAACCTATGAATTAATTTTTAAAGCTCCTAAAGGTAAATTTATTGCTTTGAAGTCATCTAAAAGTATTACTCAAGAAAATTCAGATTGAGTAAAAGTCAAGATGATATGGCCCTTTGGCGAAAAAGTTTTATAAGATTTTCAAAAGTAAGAAAAGAGTCGACTTTCAAAAGGCAAATGAAAAGAAACGTTCTAAACCTAAGTCTAAAACTTGGAAGTCATTGAAAGATAGTCAATGTTACAACTGTCAAGAATATGGGCATTTAGCAAACAAATGTCCTAAAAAGGACAGATCCAAAAGGAAGGGTATGTTGGCTACTTGGGATGAATCGTCTGATTAAAGCCTCTTCGAATCAGAAAATTGAAAACCAAGTCGGGCAGTGAACTTAAGGCCCTTATGACTCTAGCCAAGTTTACCTTTTCCGATCACGATAATTCAACAAGTGAAGAAAATTTGGATAGTGATCATGAAAATGATGAAGATCTTCAAGATGCTTACAATGCCTTATATAAGGAAAGTTGTAAAATTGCTGTTAAAATTAAACTTCAAAAAGAAAAGTTTTTTAAACTTAAAGAATGTTTTGAAACCCTTGTTTTAGAAAAATCTCAAATTTCAGATTGTTTTGAAAAATCAAAGTGTGATCTAGAATTCAAAACCTCCCTAATTGAAAATTTGAAATCTGAAAATGAGAAACTTAAAAATGAAGTATCTTCTCTTCTGAGTTTGAAGGACACATGGAGATATGCCCAAGGTGATCCAAAATTAGAAAAATTATTATCCGGATCAAGAAAATGTGGCGATCGATCCGGGTTGGGCTATGATAAAAACACATCTCCTAAACAGAAGAATACTCGTTCCAATTTTGTGAAAGGAGAGACTTCTAACTCAAAAGGAAAAGGTACTAGTCAAGTTTTTTCTAAAAATACAAAAACTTTTCAAAAACCCAAAAGCAGCTATATAAATCAGATTCGAAACCCACTAGCTGAAAAAATTGTTGATTTACTTTAGGAGCTATTAAAATCTAACTCAGTAGGTCACTCTTACAACTATAAATAAAAGAAGACCAATTATTCTCCTAAACCCAAAACAGTACTGAAATGGGTTCCTAAGGTTACTTGTTTGGTTGCTCACACTGCTTTCAAAGCTACAAGCCATTCGAAATGGTACCTAGACAGTGGATGCTCCAGACATATGACAGGCGACAAAGCTCTATTCACCGATCTTAAAGATATGACTGATGGGTCAGTCACATTTGGTGATGGTAGCAACTGCAAGATAATTGGCAAAGGTACGGTCCAACTCTATAACCTTCCCTTATTTAAAAATGTCTTATATGTTGAGGGTTTAAAACACAACCTGTTGAGCATATCTCAAATATGTGATAACAACCATAATGTTAAATTTTCTAATCAAGGTTGTGAAATTATAAACGAAAAGGGTTCTAGTAATATTAGCGGTCGCAGAACTTCTGAAAACTGATATATTGTAAGCAATGGTAGCTCATCTAAACAATCGTGCTACATGGTCCATACCGATGAGACAGAATTATGGCATAAACGCCTTGGACATGTTCACTACCGAAATTTGTACAGATTGAGCAAAAGTGAACTAATTAAAGGTCTACCTAAGATGCAAAAAGTAGACAAGATTTGTGGTGAATGCCAGTATGGTAAACAAACTAGGAGCTCTCACAAAAAGGTGAACTCCAATATCACCACAAGACCACTCGAGCTGCTCCACATGGATCTTATAGGACCAACAAGAACGGAAAGTCGAGGTGGCAAAAAGTACATCTTAGTTATTGTAGATGATTATACAAGATACACTTGGGTTTCATTCTTGAGAGATAAATCAGAAACCCTTGATGAAGTGAAAAAGATTATAAAACGGATTCAAACCGAAAAATGTTCTCAAGTCAAAGACAAGATCCGTAGTGATCATGGATCCGATTCGAAAATAGCAGTTTTGAGAAATTTTGTAGCGATCGTGAATATCGCATGAATTCTCTCGCACCTAAAACTCCTCAACAAAATGGTATTGTCGAGAGGAAGAATAGAGTGCTTCAAGAAATGGGAAATGTTATGTTAAATAGCATGAAGCTCCCTAGGAATCTCTGAAGTCAAGCAGTGAATACAACTGCTACATTATTAACCGTGTTTATATTTGTAAATCTAATAATAAAACGGCTTATGAAATGTGGTTTGAGAAAAATCATACTTCACAAATACTTTCGAGTTTTTGGCAAAGAAGTGCTATATTTTGCGTGACCGTGAAAATTTGGGAAAGTTCGACACTAAAAGTGATGAAGGGATCTTTTAGGATATTCTTTAAACAGTCGTGCATATCGTGTTCTGAACAACAGGACCGGTGTGATTCAAGAGTCAATAAATGTTGTGATTGACGATCTTTTGAATACACCTGTCCCTAGTTCAGATAATGATGAAGTTCTTATACTTGAAAAATAAGAAATTTCATCAAGTGAAACTAATCCAGAATTAAGGACTGTTAAAGATCATCCAACTTCTCAAATACTTGGAAACCCTCTCACTGGTGTGCACACTCGTAGACAATTAGAGGACATATGTAACTACGTATGCTTTACATCCCAGATTGATCCGGTTAACGTAAAAGAAGCACTTTCAGATGAAAACTGGATTCTTGCGATGCAAGAAGAACTTAATCAGTTTGTCAGAAATGATGTTTGGCACCTTGTTCCTAGACCTAAAGATAAACATATTATTGGAACAAAATGGATTTTCAAAAACAAATCGATGAACTTGGAAATATTATTCGAAATAAAGCAAGACTAGTTGTACGAGGGGTATACACAAATTGAAGGTATTGACTATAATGAAACATTTGCCCCGTAGCTCGTCTTGAATCAATCGACTTTTTATCTCCATTGCATGTTTTAGGAAGATTAAAATTTACCAAATGGATGTAAAGAGTGCCTTTCGAATGGTGATTTACATGAAGAGGTATATGTTGAACAACCTACTGTGGTTTGAAGATCCTAAATTTACTGATCATGTGTATCATCTTAAGAAGGCTCTCTATGGTCTGAAACAAGCTCCTAGAGCATGGTACGAAAAACTGACTAAGTTTTTACTGAGTCATAATTTTCAGATGGGGTGTGTTAATAAGACGCTCTTTGTTAAGAAACATAACGATGATATTCTAATGGTTCAAATATATGTTGACGATATTATTTATGGATCAACCTGTACTAACATGACTGTTGAGTTTGCAGATTTGATGAAGTCTAAATTCAAAATGAGCATGGTTGGAGAATTAAACTATTTTCTAGGGTTGCAAGTAAAACAACAACCTGATGGAATTTTTATCTCTCAAACCAAATATGCTCAGAGTTTAATTAAGAAATTTAGATTTGAGAAAGGTAAAAATTTTGATACTCCTATGAGTACAACTTTGAGACTCTCAAAAGACTCTACAGGTAATGATGTGGATCCTAAATTGTATCGTAGTTTGATTGGTAGTTTGCTTTATCTGACTGCTAGTAGACCAGATATTGCTTTGAGTGTTGGTATTTGTGCTCGTTATCAATCAAATCCTAGAGAATCTCACTTAACTGTTGTTAAACGGATTATGCGATATGTCGGAAGTTCTACTAAACTGGGTCTCTGGTATCTACATGAGACTAATGTTCAATTATGCCTGCACGCAGATGTCGATTTGGAAACATTGATGATAGGAAAATCAACCAGTGGTGGTTGTTTCTACATTGGAAATTGTCTTGTTTCTTGGTTTAGCAAGAAGCAAAGTTCTATATCGCTATCACAGTGAAATTTGAATACATTCTTCTTTGAAATGCATGTACTCAACTTATTTGGATGAAACGAATGTTAAGCGATTATGGAATCACTCAGATTCTATGATTTTATTTTGTGATAATTCCAAAGTGCAATAAATATCTCTAAAAATCCATTCAAGCATTCGCATTACTAAGCATATTGACATTAGATTTCATTACATTCGTGAATTAGTGGAAGAAAAATTAATATATTTGGATTACATTCCAACCGAGACTCAACTTGCGGACATTTTCACTAAACCGCTCGACAAAAGCAGGTTTAATAAATTAAAATTTGATCTCGGTATGTGCAATTTAAATTGAATTTACATGATTTGGTGTATCATAATGTACATAACTATGATGTTTTATTTGCTTGAATTTGAAAATTATTTAAGAATTTTTGCAAATTTTGTGTCGTACTCGACCAGTCGTGAGTATACACGACCGGTCGTGCTATGACCGGCCAAACACTTACACGACCAGTCGTGAAACTCGGGATTTCACTTTAATTTGGAGATTTTGACTCTTCTTCTTCATTTCTTTTTACTCTCCAACGGTTCTAGCTACGACCGGTCAAACCCACCTTCATAGTACTTCAAGGTTAGTGGTTCTTTTGTATTTTTTTTGTAGATTCTTGCTATTAGAGTTTCAAATCTCATTCTTGTGGAATCTATTTGGTCGTTCATTGCATGTTTGGGGTTTTATCTTGAAAAATCTGTTCTATCTAAACCTCATTTCTTCCAACTTGTTGTTTCCTTGAAATCCTTCTATGAAAATGAATGCTAGAGGTAAAAAGAAAACTACTCGAGGTCCATCTTCTTCTAGATCAGCTTCCATTGTACAACGTCATCTTCGCTCTCCTGAAAATGATCCTTCTAATGCTCGGGATTTGCGTATGCGCAATGTGATTGTTGAGCGTCATGTTAATATTAATCACATTGCTTCATTTGGTATCCCTCCTCTGTTGGAATCTGTGGGATGGGATAACATCTTACATTGGGGTGGAGCTGCATACCAGTCCATTGCCCAATCCATTTTTGCATGTATCTGTGATTTTTCTCTTGAGAATTTAACTTTTAAAGTTGATACTCAAGAAGGATTGTTTTTAGTGGATCGACATTTGATTGCTGACATTATGGAAATACCTGTCAATGATGAGAGCATTCCAATTAATATTTTACATGACAGTCTCTTAGAATCTGAACGAAAAATGCTTACTAGAGATTTATGTAATTTGGATGTTCATTGGACTCATAAAGGTCATGTACTTCCCTCAAGGTATTTGTTACCCGCATTACGAGTACTTCATAGGATATTCATCTCAAATCTTTATCCACGTTCGGTAATAAAACCGAACTCACTGCTTTCATGGTTCGTGTTTTGCATTCTCGTAGTCTCGGTGCAAAAATATGTCTACCTTCTTTAATTTGTCATTCCATTATTTTGTCTCGTTACCATCCTGGACATAGTGATATACCCTTTGGTTATTTATTGACTATGCTGGCAAATCATATGCTCGTAGCTATGCCTACTAGAAAAAAACTCATCCATCATCTCCCTTTTAATAATTCTAATCTTAACAAGATGAATTTAGAATTGGCTGATGGCCAAGTGGATGCTGGTAGCAGTGGTGCTGAAGTAGGAAATGCTCAAGCTAGTGATCTTCCTGAAGACGTGAATATGGATGATTTATTTGAAGAACTTGAATCAGACTCGGCTGATGATCCTGATTTTCAGCCTTCTGATTTCGATGAGAGATTGAATTCCCTTCAAGAGCAGGTGGCTCAAATTCGTGTTACCCAAGACACGCAATTTTCATATTTACGCAAATATATGAGGCGGGTTGCTAAGGGTTTACATAAAATTGATCCATCTAATCCTGCACCCTCTTCTGGTTCTGACTAAATTTTTGATGGGTTTGTAATATTTTGTTTACTGAACTTTTCGTGCTTACTGACTTTTTGATTTATGCTCTATGCTCTCTTGAATCAACTCCTATTTTCTTTATTATTGATGCTCTTCTTCCTTTGTCATTTTGTGTCAAAAAGGGGGAGAAGTTTTGGAGGCTTTTGATTTATTTGAATTTATTCTTTATGATGTGCTCCTATTACTCAGGCTATTACTCAGGGGGAGTTAAGCTTCTCAGGGGTAGTTATGGGAGAATGATGCTAGTTATTACTTATCATATCTATATAATTGTGCATGCTTCTCTATTGTGAACCTGTTGTGTTTGTACTTCTCTTATGTCTATTGGAAGTATTATTACTTGGGTGTTTTGTCACAAATTTGACAAAGGGGGAGATTGTAAGTGTTATGGTCTCATGCTTCTTTGGTTGTCAAATTTTGATGTGTCAAAACATCTATCTGTGTCCTGTGCTTGTATGATGATTTATATGAATTCAAGACACTGCATAAATACTTCAAGAAGCTACAAGATGAACTTTTCAAGAAGTTACATGTTGAAGTCTCAAGAAGCTACAATGTTGATGTTCAAGTCTTAAGAAACAACTCATGACTTCAAGACTAATAAGCAATGCATGAAGTAGTTGTTATGCTGATGAAGATCTCAAGTTTGAAGCTACAACAAGTTCAAGATCTCAAGCCTGATATGGTTCAAACAATCTACATTCGTTGAATGGTTGAAGTTCAATGTCCATACGACGTGATTCAGGTTTGAATGACCTTAGGTTGACCCTTTAAGTAGGTCACTTTGGATACATAAATCAAATATTTATTTTACATAAGTTTGGTCTATTCTACAACCAGTCCTAGCTCTTATTCGACCAGTCCTGGCATTGGTTCGACTAGTCCAAAAAATTCCACGACCAGTCCTAAGTAGTTGAAGATTTTTCAGAATTTTTGGTACGCCCACGACCAGTCCTGGAGGTCCTTCGACCGGTCGTAGGTGTGGCTTCGACTCGTCCACGACCAGTCGTGGATCTATGACTCAAAGTCCAGCAACGTAATCTATGGTCCTACGACTAGTCGTAAGGATCTACGACCAGTCGTAGGTAACCCACGACCAGTCGTAGGCTACTCACGACCAGTCGTGGAACGACTTTCAAAGATCGTGCTCAATATTTCAAAAATCTATTAGAGCTACGACCAGTCGAAGGTTTCTAAGACCAGTCGTAGGAACGATTTTTGCTTCTATTGAACACGAAATTCAGAGTTTTCACACTTCAACTCTATTCTATTCAAGAATTTTCAAGTGATCACTCGAGATAAGTCGTGTTTATTTTAAGCTACATTGTGCTTATTTAATATTCCTTTTTGCTAGTTTATTTAATTTGATTTTGTTTCTATATTCCAATCTTATTTGAAAAGAGGAATTATCTTATTCCTTCTTCTTGGAATCAAAATCAAATATAGCTACGCCCAACGAGTTAAATCTAAAATCTATTAGAATTTAGAACCTTATGAATGTGAGTATTGGAAATTGAACTTTGACATTCAATCATCTACTCCGATTGGTTCTACCGGGCTGCTAAGAAAAGGAGAAATCTAGGTATTTTACAATTCTGTAAAATTTATTTAGTTTTGGTTTTGTTTGAGGTTAAGCCAGAAAAATCTCATTGTACTGGTTTTGTTTGAGGTTGAGCCAGAAAAATCTCATTGTATTGGTTGTCTGAGGAAAACCAGAAAACTCAGAAAAGAGGGGTTTTTGAATTGTGTAAGCCCAAGTGAAAAAGACACAATTGTAAAGGTTTTTGGTGAACCTGAGAAAACCTATTTAATAGTGAACGCTAATATCCCCTGTGTGAGGATATTAGGAGTGGAGTAGCTTTTTGTGTGGCTGTTGAAAAACAGTTGGTGTACACACAGGCGAACCACTATAACTCTTTGTCTTGTGGATTGAATGCTTGCTTAATTTTCATATCTTTTATCATTCGATTGTGTGGAATGTACAAGTGGATGTGAATGTTGTAACTATTTACATTTCAAGCAAGTGTGGGGATTGTTGTAATAATTTAGATCTATACTTCTGCATTAAATTTCAATTCCTTGCTATTTCATTTACTTATATTAAAATTGAGTCCCTGATCCAAAAGAGGTTCTAGAAATAAGGTTATCCTACCATAAGCCCTTGTTTATTATGGTGTAAGGTTGTCCTTAGAACTGAATTTGTATCAATCTCTCAATACTTATTTATCAAGGTGATTTAAAGTTTAGCATTGTGAATTGATTCATATTGTAAGGTTATTGGTTTAATTTATTTCCGCTAATTTTATTTTAAATTTGGCATAGTCCTATTCACCCCCCCCCTCTAGGACATATAGCTTGGCCTTTTCAATAACACCCCTCCTAAATTTAGGGATCTAGGAGCCCCCACTATTTCTTGCAGCATAGGAGATAATAGATCGAGAAGGCATTGCTTGATTTAGGGGCGAGCGTCAATTTGTTACCATATTCGGTTTATGAGCAGCTAGGAGTTGGTGAGTTGAAACCGACTAAAATAACATTACAACTAGCTGATAGATCTGTCAAGGTGCCCGGGGGTGTTATTGAAGATATGTTAATCCAGGTTGATAAATTTTATTTTCCAGTGAATTTCATAGTTATAGACACTCAGCCTGTCCAGAATCTTCATAGTCAGATCCTAATCATCTTGGGTCGTCCATTTTTTGCCACATCTAATGCTATTATAAATTGCCAGAATGGAGTTATGAAGTTGTCCTTTGGTAACATGAATATTAAACTCAATGTCTTTAATGCAGGATAACAATCCGCAGATTTGGATGACATATTTGAAGTGGACATGATCGAGAGTCTAGTGCAGGACTCCTTCCGTAAATCCTTTGAAGATCCACTTGAGACTTGCTTAGCACAATATGGCACGAATTTTGACATAGATAGTCCCATCCACGAAGTCAATGCACTGCTCGACTCTACTCCTATATTGGAAACTGAAAAATGGAGAGCGAAAGTGGAACCTCTTCATCCCTCTGAGACTCTTCCTAACAGCACAGTTTCTAACTCTAAGAAGGCAAAAGAGAGCAGGCTGCTTAATGTTCTTAGAGCATATAAGGCAGCAATTGAACGGAGGATAGCGGAAATACAGGGAGTATGCCCCACTGTATGTATAGATCATGCTGAGGGAATGTCGCGTGAAATGCAAATGAAGTGTGATCCTAACATGGAAGAAGTCATTCGAGCAGAAGTCCTTAAATTATTTGACGACAGTATCAGTTACCTCATTTCAGATAGCACAGTTCATGGGAACTCACATCACTTGTCTGTGATTGTTTAATCAAGGTGTTGAGGTAATTTCTTTGGCGGACCCTAGTTGTAAAGATTAGTTAATTCATGGTCCGTTCTTGTCTGGCTGAAGACGTTAAACTTAGCGCTCCTGGGAGGCAACCCAGCCTTTTGTTTTATTGTATTTCTTTTTCCTAGTTAGTTACTTCAATATTTATGGGTAACATTTCTGCAAACCCTCACGAGACTACAACTCGTCCACTAGGGGTAACCTAGGGGTTTAAAGGCTTGTTGCATACGCTAAATGCAATCGAGAGCCTGCGAAATTGGTATAGGTAGGGTTTTCTTTTTGGGATTTTTTTTTTTGTTGATGTCTCTCTTGTGCTGACCTGCTTTTACGATGATATTTTTTTGAGGAAGCCTCTTGATTCTCCGTCCAGGTACTATCTTTCCCTCATTCCTCTTTTATTTTCGTTGTCCCATGTGCATCGCATGATTATTTCTTTTACATTGAGGACAATGTAGATTTTAGGTTGGGGGTGGGAGATTAGGTTACCTAATCAGTATTTTCTTGGTATTGAGCAAAATTGTGAAAATTTTTAAAAAATTTTCTGGAATTTCTTATGAATTTGAAGGATAGTTGTGATTTTAAAATTACAAGATACAGAATATGAGTAACTTATGACTCTTGGATTCGGCCATCTGCTTGATTTCACAGTCAATTCTGAATTGATAATCCATGATTAGAAGTTGTAAACATTGATTGAGCCATGATTTCACATATTAGATCTCGCTTACACATTAAGTTCTCAGTTCGATATTAAATGGTAACTTGGTGATCATTAAGCATGAAAGGAACCAGCCTGAAAAACAAAATTTTTAGCATCAGTTTACAAAGAAGAGTTGAAAGGGTAAGTCGCATAATCGTCACCATAGGTTTGATCCCTATAGGTGTAGATTTGATTCCCCATGGTTGACATTTATAAAAATTTAGGCGATAAGTTTTTACCATAGGTTTGCTCCCTATAGGTGAGAATTTGATTCCCTTCCTTGGCATTACTATTCATAAAGAAAATCAAAGGCTGGTTGAATGGAAAGTTAATCTGTAAGGCAAGTGTTGGTTTTAGTTGTCATGAATTTCAATGTTAAATACCAATGATATCATGAAATTGACAATTGGGTCTCTTAATTATCGTAAGCCGAGATTATATTATACACTTATGGAACTCAATGTTTAAAATGTTCTAATTGATGGATAAATATTGTGAACTTGATTATGAAGTTTACTGCAAGCTTGATTCCAGGAGAAATTTTTACTCACCATTCATAAATCTTTAAATTCTCACATTTCGACTATTTGTTCATAAGTCACTTGGGTTTACAAGAACAGTCGTTTATCTCTGAAATTATTTTTCGCATGTTTTGCTCAGGACTAGCAAAATGCTGGTTGGGGGTTGTGATGAGGGCCGAATATTACATATTAGACCCCGACTATTACCTGCTTTTACGTACATGATAATGCCTAACATCATATTTTAATTGTGTTTTTGTTACAGGATGTAATAAAGAGCATTGATTGAAAAAGAGTATTAAAAGCATGGATTTGACGCTCCGAAGTTAGCAAAGCAAGGGACAGACTCCATAGGACCAATATTGAAGAATTTACATGCCAAGGATCCGAGAAAATCAAGCCGTTCACGTTAAAGAGGCCTGAAATTGGTGCAAAATGCAAGATCACATGGTTCCCGCCATCCGATTGACTCGAAACTTCATACATGTGATGGGGGCCGTAAATTAACCGTACATTTCAAAATTCAGCCCTCAGATCATTATAGAAGTGTCCCAACTGACAAATCAGCCCATAAACCGTTGATTCTGGGCCCACCTGATATCTGGAAATGCTTCAACTTCGGATTCAATGCCTTACTTGAGGAGAAAAAATGAATGGATGGATTGGATTTCTCAGAAACATCGTCGTGGACCCCACATGTACAGAGTGTGCATAGAGCACATCTGCACTAGCGTGCACCGCACCATCGCCTCGGTCAAACCGACAGCTAACCCGCGGCTCTCTCTCTCAAAACGGCAACTACCGTTTCCAGGCAGCATTAACGTGTCTGGGGATCAGATGTAGTTGTGGAACCCACCCATTTTCTAAAAGTGTGATCCAGACCGTCCATTAGATTTCCAACGTCCATATTACCATCGCCTAGGTGGCAGTATTTTAGAAGACAACAAATATTGGTTTTTAACCGTTCAAACACATATTGGACGGTGGAACAGAAAATCAGGTGGACCGCATCAATGGACACCTAAAACTATCCCTTCCGAACGGTTTTTCGAGAGGAATCTAATGTACGTCTTGGATTGATAAAACAATTATCGAAGTGGGCCCCACCAGAACGGACAGCGGAAGAGATCCGTGTCCCCGTTTTCAGCTGCGTAACGGACGCCGCTGGTCCATTTTACGGCTGACTGTGGGCCCCATACGTCATTCGTATGGTTCATCCAAGCCGTTCATCTTGTAGAGTGGCTCGATCACTATAAAACCATGTTGATAATATGTGTCCATGCGTGCACACATGTGCGGTACAGAGGCCAAAAACGGACTGCCCTGCATTATTCAAAACTGATCTTTTTGTGATTTTTTCTCTGGGACGCGTCAATGGACGTTCAAAATTACCTATTCTTGACTAAAATTTCATCCTGAATCCAATGGACGGGGTGGAGTTTTCAGAAAATACTTCTGTGGGGCCCACCGATCACGACAACGAGGGGTACGAAAGGTTTCGCACATATTAGGAAATCCGGTTTTCCAGGCGGTTGTGGGCCACCATCTTTGATCATATGGTAGATCTGAACCGTCCATCATGTAGAGGACCCAAGAAAGTCCTAAGGGACGATGTTTGTTTGGAATTTGAGCGAGGAAAATGCTATGTTTCGAGGGCCCGAACTGGGCTGTGAAAAGGCTTTCGCTACGCGTGCGACAGCTTTCCAAATCCGATTTTCACCACTCCAGCCACTCCATCAGCTATAAAAAGGGTTGTAAAATGTGAGGAAGGGCATTCAAAAATTGGAGGAATTCCAGATCCAGGGAGGAGATCCAGAGAAGAGAAGAGAGAGAGGGAGAGAGAGAGATCGATTGGTTTGATGTTTCCTTTTTATGAATTTTGTTTATCCATCTTTTTAATGGATTTTATGGGTCACTAATCTCTCAGCTAGGGCTGAGATGAAGCCCCTAATTTGATTAGCTCTTGTATTGGTTGAATTTACTTTGAATATTAATTGATTTGTTTCTTTCTCTAAGTGGGCTCGATTAGTTTAAATTTTATACTTCTCCATCTATGAACTTGACCAAAGTATATATATGGATGTTGTTTGGATGCTTATTATAGGTGCCTGTGTCTGATCAAGAACAGGTTTCCTATAGAGGAAGAAACAGGGTGCTTTAATGAACTGTACATTCCATGTGCCCGACCAAGGACATGGGATATGTTATTCATGGCATTGCTTAAAGGAACTAGACATTCTGTATGCCCGATTAAGGACACAGATTGTGCTTTCTCTATATAAGTGGTATCAATCTAGATTAAGGTGAATCAACAGACAAAACAAGGGCTAGGATAATTAGGGGTGGATTCGAAAGTCCTAGTGCTCGTTCTCTGATTGAATTTTCTTCCCTATTCTCAATTGTTTTTTTATATAAAATTGTGCTTAGTAATTCGCTCCATTATTTGTTGGATTAGTTAAGGAGAATCATAGATTTGAATTGTGACGACCAGTCCTCGTGGGAACGATCTCGTAATACATACCATATCTACATTTGATTCGTATACTTGCGAGTTTAAAAATCATTTAAATCATGTTGGTTTAAATAAAACATCAACCATCCAGGCTGCTGGACGGTGGGACGCACTGTGATGTAAGTGTTTCATTCACTCCCTCTGCCCATGGACCCCACCTTGATATTTATGTTTCATCCAGACCATCCAATGCTGGGGCCTTGGCATGATGTACATGTTCTATCCGAGCCATCTAGTCCAACTGGACGTGGACCCCACCTCGATGTATGTGGCCGTCCACACCGTCCACGTGGGACGTGGACCCTACAAGGATTTATGTATTTCATCCACGCCGTTCGTGGAATGCTGCTGGACTGTTGTCCAGCAGCTGCAACGGCCCATCGTGTGATGTATCTATTTTATCCACACCGTCCAGATAGGGCGGTGGGCCCTGATTGATGTATTTGTTGCATCTCCACCATCCAACGTGGACCGTCGGACTCACCCCAATGTACGTTTTCCATATCCACGCTGTCTTTCCATTTTTATGGCACATGGCCCACCTGTTATATGAGTTGGGCCCACCTAACTGTTCAGTCCCACCTTGAGTGTATGTTGCACATGTTACCCATCCATTTTTACTAAATCATGGGCTGCCCCTTGTGTGTGGCCCAATGTGATGTATTTGAGGCCCATGTAATGAGGCCCATTGTGATGTATATGCGACCCATGTAATGTAACGTCCTGAAAATTGAGGGTCGAGTAAGGCTCAACGCCTGAGTTCCAACGCATCACTTATGCAACATAGATTATGATGATTATGATGAGTGCATTCGAACATGAGTGGGATTATACTAAAACAGCATATCATACTCCAGAGTTAATGTAATTAGGCAAGCGGAAGACTGTAGTAAATATGTAAAGTATATAAGTGTTTCACAATCTCCAGAGTATGAGTATGTTACCAGGCTGAATGTATACATATATGATTCTAAAATTTACAAATCATCAAAGTGTAAATGCCCAACTAATTCATAAGTCCCTGTAATCCCATCAAATCAGCACGGGGTCTACATAGACCTGTCTGAGAGCAGAACATAGTAGAATCCTTTCTCCCCGCCTACGAAGTCCAACTCCACTGTATAGGTTTCGCCATCACCTACATCTAAACCAGAGTTTGGGTGGTGTTTTAAAATACCATCCTAGGTGGGAATGAGTAGCTAATTCAGTGGAACTATAAAGCAAAGGTTAACATGTTATCAATTCAATCAAGCAATAATGATAAAATAGTACAACAATCAGGTCCTAACTACTCTTGTTAATACAAGGATGCTATGTCATAATGATGCATACCCTCGCCTACACTCCCTCTGCGACATCATCTCACGATCGCAGCATGCACCCCTTCCTCCGTGCTCAACTTTAACGGCAAAGGCACATGCAAATGTGGTGCATGTACGTGATTAATCAAGTTCTTAATTAGACTTATTCATACAGCAAGTTTGGAAAGCTAGGGTACCTCCCCTTTACATCATTTGACCCAAACGATGATCCATCTAGGGTCGTCAATCCTAGTTAATCACATACGATAGGCAAGTTATAGGGCAACGTCACCCCTGATTTAAAAGAGCAGTGGACAGGCAAGTTTAGGTCACTACGAAGAGGCTCGTCACCATCAATGTAGGCCTTAGTTTATAGTCGAGGTCACTACGAGAAAGGCTCGTCACCTTAGCGTAGGCCAATAGCTCGAATACAGTGTCCTATACCACCTTATTCAGTTCACGAGTTTGGGTTACTCACTGGTCACTACGAGGAGGCTCGTCGCCCTAGCATAGGCCGACAGCTCGACCACGGTGTCCCATACCACCATGCCTAGCCCATGAGTCTTAGCGGATCGAGGTACCAAGGTTAAACGGGTTTTTCACTAGTAAGTTTGGTACCTTAGATTCAAGCAGTAGCGTCCATATATGGTGAACATACATTAGGCCAATCGGGTTACTTGACAAGCTTGACTAGTACGAGCGTACGTTGAATTATTCGACATGGAGCGCATACACATTCCGTGTGGCTTAACCACTGTCGATAGTCACCGTATGACTCGGATTCATCGAACGTGTCTGTGTGGTGATGCTAAGTTAGCCACTTGGTCAGAACCTGTTACCGATTGCCTGGACTAGGTCAGAGTCCCAATCACACTTCAATGTAGTAGCGTTCACATATGTAGCTATAACAGTATTGAGCAAACAATTCAAGCATCGCAATCATTTAAGAAACTTGTAAAGCATATAGTAAACATAACATCTTACACATACATTTCATACATAAATCACATGGTTAGATTTAAGGTACATGAAGGAATTTATACACGTAGCTAAGGTAGTTGAGAATCTTATCTCAATGCCTTTATAAAGTACAATTTATCAAACACTTACCCATTCTGACATTTTACAAAAAACTTAGGCTACACATTTAAACACACATGTAATATGTTAGTTATATCATATATTATGACAAATCCTTTCACAAGGGAGTTGCCACACATACAACGGTCATGTATCCTCAATTTAATAGGCATGACAATGCAAATCATAATCCCATATTCATTCAGACATTTTATCGAACACCTAGGTTACACCTTACAAAGTACATGTAGTATGTTAGTTATAACATATATTATGGCGAGTCCTTTTACAATGGAGTTGGCACACACACAACGGTCATGTATTCTCAAGTAACAAGCATGGCAAGCACAAATCATAATTCCATAGTCATTCAGACATTTCAACAAACACATGGAATGCATTATATTCTACATAATTCATATATATGTGTAAGATGCTGAAAACGTCGTATCTAGGCGTATGTGATAGCAAGAAAGTCAGTCATAAACCATTAATGACATTGAAATCCTTAAAAAACATAACCTAAATGTTTATAGTTCGCACCTTTTGTCAGTAAACCCATACCGAGCTCAGTTTGAACACTATATCTTTGTCTACGACACAATGACAACCTGAATCACGAAATAGGTTAGCTATTTCACCGATTCATCTATCTGGATACTTAAAACAGATTAGGGTTAGGATTTCTTACCCGAAAACGGAATCAAAATCGCCAATATCTTAATATGGAAGTGGTGGCTAGGCACGTGGAGCGTCGAGGAAGAATCCCGACAACTATCTCTCACTCTCTCTCTTCTCCTCACTCTCTTCTTCTCTTTCTCTCTCTTCTCTCTCCTAGGGTTTGGAATTCGTATGTAATGAGATAGGGGTGGGTAAAGGCCCTTATATAGGCCCGGAATTGATGGGAATGGCCCCAGGACCATGATATACTTAGGTTATAGCCAAATAGCGGCTGTTTTGGTCCAATGGAGCACATCTGGAGGCCCCTTTTCTACATACGATCCAGAGCAAGTTCCTTGACATTGGATCTAGGTCAATTTAAGTTTCGGTCCAATCGGATTTATGGATCGACCGCAGAGGACCAGTTTCAGTTCAACGGTCACCGCCACTTAATTAGGGCCACAAGTACACTGACCTATGCTGGGAAATTTCCCTAATTCGAGGGTGTAGTTGGGTCAGATTCTGACGGTCTGGAACCTTAAATTTGCCCCGCAAGCGAATGACCCAAATCACTTAAATTTGAGTTCATTTTCTAAAGATATTCGCGTTTCTCACACACTTCGCTCTGGGCTCAAGTTGTGTATTTTTGGATACTATTAGGACTTGATTTTCGAGATGGTTGTCAATCCCAATAAGGCAATCATAACTGTATAGTTTCGTGGTAGTCGCACTTTCGACGCGCGGTCTAGGTCCGATACGAAGTTCCAATGTGCTCCCAAGAGCAACTGGATTTTGAGACTAATCTTAGGTTTTTAAAAAATGTTAAGTTAGCGATTCTAATAGTTTTGGGTCTTGCAGTTCATATAGAAAGTGGTTCAAGCCAATTCCACTAACTATTTACTTAACTAAATTATGCCTTAATAACTACAAAATATGGTCCTAGGGCAGTTCTACTCCCCTTTTTGACACTATTAGTTAGTATATTATTTTAATTATTTTTTTAGTAGTTCATCATCAAGTCTACTTCATCTCTACTAAATTTCATCAGATTTTGTATTGTAGAAAAATTCTAACAATTCTAGAAGCAGCAGTTGTCTAAACTAATGATTTTCAGATAGTTGTCACAACGACCTATATTTAACTATATTAAAATTTTTATTATATTTTCACTTATTTTTATATGAAACTAGACTTATTAAGCTTCAATTTGGCTTTTGAATCACCTAAATCGGAGTTATATTGAAGGAGATATGACTTTTTGAAGTCGAGCTGAAAACTATAGAAAATGGAACAGAAAACGGGCCGCCCGGCCCACTGGACGGCGAGGCCTCGCCGTCATGTCGAGGCCATCACTGATTCACTGTCCTATCTGGTGGTGGTTTTGCCACCTGATATTTGAAATATGTGTATTTTGTAAACCAGAATGAGTTACGCGACATGCGATATATGATTTTGTGGTAGGAGAAGCTGCTCTATCCAAATAACCTATTTATTTCCTGAGATTCCAAAAGGTTAATAGTCAAAAACTCATTTTATTTATTTATTTACTATTTATGCTAATTTTTAGTTTAAGTGTTGTTCTTCATCACCTAAACTTCAGGATTTGTGTCTAATATGAAAGTACTTAGAAAATTTTGAAGAATAAGGTGGTGAAAGGTGAGATTTTGAAGGAAATGGGTTAAAAGGGGATTTTATACTTTGGGATTGAGTTCTAAAAAGTTAATAAGGTGTTATGATAGACTTATTGCCTAAGGACATCTATCTCCAAGTTGACAAAAAATCCAGGGTGTTATATGTAATGAGGCCCATTGCGATGTATATGTGGCCCATGTAATGAGGCCCATTGTGATGTATATGCGGCCCGTGTATGAGGCCCATTGTGATGTATACGCGGCCCATCTATGAGGCCCAAGTGATGTATATGTAGCCCTTGTATGAGGCCCAAGTGATGTATATGTGGTCCTTGTGTGAGGCTCGATGTGATGTATACAAGGCCCTTATATGAGGCCCAATTGTGACCAGTGATTCCACCATAATGTATGTGTTATCTTCACACCGTTCATCCATTTCTCTAAGGTCGTGGGCCTCATTGCCTTGAGAGGCTGACCCTGATTTATGGATTATATGCCCACCATGGGGCTGCCTTATGAGGCCCATCATGTTGTATGCGTTTCATACATGATGTTCATCCATTTCCCGATTTGTATAAGGGTTGTGGGTCTTATAGAGAGTTAGATTCAAATCCCAAGTGGACCACACACTAGGAGACAATAGTGGTTAAATGTCCACAGTTGAAATCCTCCCTAGGGCCCGTTGTTAAGCCCATTACCTTAGGAGCAATGATGGTTAAATGTCCATGTTGTAATCTCCCTAAAGCCCATTGTTAGGCCCATTTTCATCTCCTCTTATTGGGCTTACCCCAAACCGTTGAGCCCCCATTGATGCTAGTGATACCCATCTTTCTCTTATTGGGCTATCCCAAATCATTGGGGCCCCATAAGTGTTACCTATCTTACCCTAGAGGGCTAACCCAAACCGTTGAGCCCCCATTCATGCTAGTGTTCTCCACCACCCTTGTAGGAATCACCATAACTTGTAGACTCACCTTGTTTACATCAAGCCTCATAAGAAAGTCTAAATTACCATATGATAGATTGGGCGAGAAAGCTCACTTAATATACCTAGGGTAATCATCTCGACTCCACTGTTGAATGATCCACCCTATGAGGTTCATCATTGATGTAGTATGGCATTTAGACTGCCACTTATATATAATATATATATATATATATATATATATATATATATAAGAGTACAATGTTACCACATATCATGCTTAGTATAACCTCATGATTCTTGCCCATGTGCATCATATGTATTGACAGGCTACATCGAAACATTGGGCCCCATTGATAATAATGCTTTCCACCATACCCTGTAGGACTACCCCAAGCTTTGGAGCCCTCCTTGTGAAATGTATCAGGCCTTCCATAGTAAACATGATCCACCTAGATGCATGGGTTTGCCTAAGCTTAGTGACCCAAACCGAGGCCCACTTAAATGATGGGTGAACTTTTGACTATTTGTATGGACACATAGTCCTAGATGTATGGACCATACCGAGGCCCACCTTGTATTCATATTGGGCCCCATGGGAAAGAAAAGCCCACTTGTTGTATACCCACTTAACTGGCCCCATAAGACATATCTTATCCTTGTATCCAGTGTTAGGACCTCGGTGTCATGTATATATCATCCACACCGTCCATTTACTTCTTTCGGACAAGTGTGAGGCTTATCCTTGACGCTAGTACAACATCACCTCTTATCGTAGATGGGAGAATATGTGGTACCAAATTTAGTATATCCACTGTGTAGAGCCTATCACGATGTATGGGTTAGACCCGCCGTCCTTCCAGTGGACCCCATCTTGAGATATATGATATAGTGGTTTGAGAGGCTAATGTTAGTCCAACATAGGACATACCACATGGACTCCTATACTTGTGGAAGGGGCATGTCGTTTAGCTCATACTCTTTGTATGTGGTATACCGGTGATGGTCGATTGTGGATTATTGTTGTCAACCCTATCAAATAATCATGCCTATGTACTTTATTACATCACGATACATGCTCATACACATCATATGTATGTTTGTTAAGAGTGATTGATTATAGCGTATGCCATTGGGTTGGTTTATTATGGGACTCCTTGTGAGATGGAGTTGCCCCACAGGAGCTCGCGGTACACGCGGGTTTGATTCATGACTGGATGGTATGGCTCATGCATCTCGCATTTTGTCATATAACCATCGTATGCTCTAGCGACATCAGGGTCGTGGCCTCCACAGACATTATGGATTGCCAGATGGGACACTGGAAATCTTTTTTTTTACATGGGGCGTGATAGATGTCCTTGGGTGAAATTCGCATGGTACCTATGGACGCTCTAACGTCTAAATTGAGTGGATATACATGAGCGCAGGAGAGCCATATACTATTAAGCGCGTCTCCCACTATGTCGTGGTCGGTTGGAAGAGGGTGTGGCCTTATCCGCCCGAGTGAGGGGGTTGTAAGCTAGGCTGAGTTTGACTAGCTCATGAGTGGGTCCGCTATCGACGAGCCAGGCCGATGTTGGTAGGCGGGTAGTAAGGACTCTTTCACTCACTTGGTTGCATGGCTAGGGAGGCGGTGGTTAGTGTGGAGTGTATTAGACCCCGGTGATGATCTCAGAGATGTATGGTACTGATATGTGGATCTACTGAGTAGGAGTTACATACTCAGGATTTGATTAATTCATTCATTCACTATCTGCTCGGGCTGGTGGTGCGTAACTAGATCATTATGTGTACCCTCGCAATGACAATGATTTCTGTTGAGTACGCGACTAACCTGAGATCAAGAGTTTATGACATTGTGTCAACTTATCCAAATCAAGTATGAGACAATTTAGATAGAAGTCCCTTATGATGAACCCCACAGCTTGCGATACTACGTACTATTATCTTGACTTCACACTCCAACTTGGTCACTTCCCTCGCACTACATATTGTATTGCATCCTCAGCACATCGCATTTGGTTTACTATGCCTCTGTATTATCTAGCCTGAGTAAGGTTGATTGTATTATCGACTCGCCAGGATCTACATATTGCATTACATCCATGACATATGGCATTTTGGGTTGTTATGTTTCTGCATTATATGGCCTAGATGAGGCTAATAGTATTCGTAGCTCGTCAAGAATTGCATATTGTATTGTATCATCGGCATCTGTTATTTGGCTCATTATGACTCTACATTGCATAATCGATCTGTATTACATACTTTGATATTGAATGACTTATAAACTTGCCAATATTCTACTTACGCTAATATTTGTGTGCTTGGCATTTATCTTGTGTACACACTTATACCACTCTCTAAGCTTTCTATATGCTTATGCATGACCATTGCATGCAGGTGACATTAGGTCACAGTAACATTGAAGCAGGAGCTTGTGGAAGATTACTTTGGAGATTTTGTTATTTATGTATTTTCCTTTCAGCATTGTACTTAAATGTTTATATTAATAGATATGTGGTGTTGATATTGCCATTTGTGACTTGGTTTTGCTTGTAGTTATGCTTCTTTAACAAAAAATAAATCATACTGAAAATCCTCCTTGTAGGATCCCAAGATCGGAATCTAGCGTATGGGCCCTAGGAGCTAAGAATGGGGTACTACGGAGGCTGTCGGCGCTAGATTCAGTGATCAAAAATTTTGTGAGCCCGGTTTCTGAGTTTGGAGTGTGACAATGTGTGTCAGGCAATGAACATCAAAGTATCATCTCCTTCTGTCATTCTCAAGCCTGTGGTGGTTCTGCAGTATGGCTTTTATTGTCCTACTATATTCAAGGACACTCATGAGTTTTATAAAGCCTGTGAGGGTTGTCAGAAATTGGGGCATTGTCCCGTCGAAATATGATGCCCTTAAACCCCATTCTGATCATCGAAGCTTTGATTGTTGGGGCATGGTTTCATGGGACCATTCCCCAATCCTTTGGGAATTTATACATTTTGTTAGCGTAGACTATGTCACTAAATGGGTCGAAGTAATTAAATGCCAGAACAATGATCAACAAACGGTCATTAATTTCTTAAAAGAGAGCATCCTTTCCCGGTTCAGACTGCCTCGAGCCATCATTAGTGATGGGGGCTCACATTTTTGTTATAGGCCATTCGCGAACTTAATGAAGAAATATGACATCTCTCACAAAGTGAGCACTCCATACCACCCACAAACAAGTGGGTAAGCTAAGATTTCCAATGGGAAAATTAAACACATCTTGGAAAAGACGATTGGTCAATCTGATTGACCGATGCCTTATGGGCGTACCATACTGCATTTAAGACCCCTATTGGAATGTCTCCCTTTAAACTTGACTCTGGGAAAGCTTGCCACTTGCCTGTGGAGTTGGAACATAGAGCCTATGGGCGATAAAAAATTTAAATTTCAATCTGGACAACGCTAGCTCTCTATGTAAGCTTCAGTTGAATGAACTCAAAAACATACAGAATGATGCGTACGAGAACTCAAAAATTTACAAGGATAGGATGAAGGTGTTTCATGACCAACACATTCTTCAAAAATCATTCACACCAAGTCGGAAAGTCCTCTTGTATAATTCTCAGTTACATCTCTTTCCGGGCAAACTCCGATCTCGTTGGATCGATCCTTTAACCGTTACTAATGTCTACCTCAGGGGCCATCGAGATACAAGATCTGAACAATGACAAAGAATTCAAAGTGAATGGACATCGATTAAAGCCATTTGTTGAGAAATTTGATTCAGAAGATATGTCCATACCTCTGATTGATCTTGTTTATCAGGATTGACCTCCTAGTCTGACGGAGGTATAGTTAGGTTTATTTCTTTCTGTCATTCTAGGATAGTTTGCTTTCTGCCATTTTAGGATAGTTTGTTTTTGGTTGATTCTTGTGCTTACTCACCTTCACGCTGAAATCCTTTGGAAAAAGCCTCAAAATCTCTTTATCAGGTACTATCTTTCCATCACTTCTCTTTTAATTACGTTGTCTCTTTTGCAAACCTTGTTTATTTCTTTTACATTGAGGAGAATGTAGATTTTAGGTTGGGGATGGGAGATTAGGTAAACTAATCAGTGTTTTCTCAGTTTTGAGCAAATTTTGTAAAATTTTTGAAAAATTTCAATGTTTATCTATTTGGAAAGTGATAAGTTGTGTATTTAAGACCGTTTTGAGTATGATGATAGGATAAAAATTGAATTTTGAATTGTTGAAGTTAGAGCAACTAAGTAACCTATCACTTATGGTTCTTACATTCAATTGATTAAGAGTAAGTTCAAATATTATGTTATTCAAATTATTTTCTATGAATAGTACTAGATTTTTTTATTGTTAGTATGATGATCATTAAAATATATTGAGAACCGAGTATAGAGAATTTTATCCACCTTAAAAGAAGAAAAAGAACCAGTTAAAAAATAGGAGATTGACAAAGAGGTCATAAAGAATGAAGAATGTCAACATCTTTAAGGGGAATGAAAAATGTCTTTAAAAACGATGTAATGTCTAAAGAAGATTGAATGAATACAAATGACCGTTGATATAAAATCAAAAACTGAAAAAATAAAATAAAAAGGAAAAAGGGGATAAGTTCATAATTAGTACTTGGGTTTTCAACCAATTTTCAAGTGGTGAGCATGACTAACATTATGAAAAGATATTATTTTCATTGAGCACTTAAAAAACTATGCTCCGACCCAATGAATAAAGGACTTATTTGATTGGTTTCTTATGTGATTTAACTCTAGGTTTTCAAAATCTCAATTTCTCATCTTGAGTCTACTCATTCATACTTGATTACACAAAAGATTGTTTTCTGAAAAAGGTTTGAACATTACGCATTAAGGTTCATTTTTCACATACTTTGCTCAAGACTAGAAAAATGCTGGTTGGGGATTGTGTTAAGGGTCAAATATTATATATCGGACCCTATTTATTACTTGGTATTATGAACATGATAATGCTTAATGTTCTATTTTAATCATGTTTATGTTGCAAGGTGAATTTAAGAGCTTAGACTGAAAAGGATGTTAAAGTATGGATTTAACGCTTACGAATCACCAAAGTCAAGAATGGATCTGATAAAACCAAGAATGAAGAATGCACATACTGAAGATCCAAGAAAACCAAGTCCAGAATGAAGAAAATCGGAGTTTTAAAGTGAAATTCGAAGATCCTCGACTAGTCCTGGCTCTGGCTCGACCAGTCCTGGCTACGCACGACCAATCCTTAATTCTGCTCAACCGGTCGAAGGTCGACCGGTCAAAGGTGTCTCGACTCAAACTCCAGCGAGTAAAACCTCAAAATCCTCATCCTGCTCAACCAATTGAAGGAGACCCTCGACCGGTCGCGAAAGTCCCACGACCAGTCGAGCATTACATGATTTTTATACAGACTGCGTAAATTTGAGATGGTTTTTGGAAATTTCCACTCAGTGCGAAAGTCTAAGGCCAAAAACTATAAATAGGGGTCCCTAGGGCATTCCTAGGCATCATCTAGGGTTTGAGTTGTGGAGTAAAAGCATAGAGAAGCCGTTGCCAAGAGTTTTTCTTTCCTTTAGTTATTTTTATGTTTTTCTTAAGAGATTCTAGTTCAATCATGTCTATGGTTGGGTAAACCTCTTAGATAGGGCTAAGAGGTGAAACTTGTAGCGTGATGGGATGTTTTCTATTACTTTGATCATGTTTAAGTTGAACTATGTTTGGGTCCTTACTCTTGCTCGGGTGGTAGACTCTCAGGAGTTTCAACTCCCGGTCAAGGGCTCGAGTTCCCATAGGTGGTGAAATTACATTAGTGTGAGTGTGTGTGCGTGTGTAAAAAAAATGTTGAACTATCTTTGATTCTAGTTTGATATTTGAGAAATGCTTTCGATTTTTAATAGTTTGTTGTGACTTAAATTACAATAGATCTACGATAGCTTTAAATATGTTCTTTTCATGTATTAAGATTGTGAAATTAAGAAATCCCATTCTTCATCATCGTCCCATGGGCATGGTTGGGTGATAGAATCTTTTTAATCTTCATGATTCTCTTATGATTGGTTGTGGGATTGGTAAATCTTGTTATTTGCCTTGTCTCATGGCATGGTTTTGTGATGGAATCACTTCCAGTCTCACTGCTCTCATCCATTGAGAATTAGGTCAAAGAAAGTTCAAATTTGGTTTTACTGAGATATCTTCCAATTGGATAAGATGGGAGTCTGATTCCAGTTGTGTCCTTGAATCAAGCATAGATCTCCCTGATCTCTACAAGTGGATCATTGGAAATCCTAGTTACTACCTTTGAATTTGTTAGTTCTAATCACTTTAATCACAATTACTCTCTCAAATATTTTCAGACTTAGATTTGCATCTTCTTCTAGCTCTAGTTCTAGTTACTTTCATAATACATACGAGATTAGTCTCTGCGGATTCGACCTCAGTTTCACGGGATTATTACTACATCGCGATCCTACAATTAAGGTAGATAAGGCTAAGATTGATCTTATCTCTAACTTACCTCCACTCAAGAACATACGAGATGTGCGATCCTTCTTTGGACACACTAGATTTTATAAAAGATTCATAAATGACTTTATCAACTTTCTCATCCTTTATGCAATCTACTTCGAAATGATGTACCATACGAGTGGACTGAGCAATGTCAGGAAGCTTTTTCTTAGCTCAAGGGAATGTTAACTACTACATCTATCATGCAGCCACCTAATTGGAACCTTCCTTTTGAAATTATATGTGATGCGTCTAATTTTGCTCTTGGGGCAGTTTTAGGCCAGAAAAAAGAAAAGAAGCCCTACGTTATTCCTTACGCAAGTAGAACTCTAAATCTGCCCTAAGTGAATTACATAACTTCGAAATAGGAATTCTTAGCCATAGTGTTCGCTTTGGACAAATTTAGGTCTTACTTGATCGGGTCTAAGATCATCATCTGCATCAATCATGCGGTGTTAAAGTATCTTCTTTCTAAAAATGATGCTAAGCCCCACTTGATAAGATGAATCTTCCTACTCCAAGAATTTGATTTGAAAATAAAAGCTAAAAAGGGAGTAGAGAATGTAGTGGTTAACCATCTTTCCCGACTTGATCCCTCTAATTCCCTTGAGACGACGCACATAAATGACATGTTCTCTGATGAACAATTATTTAAAGTCTCTCATTCACCTTAGTTTGCGGATATTGCTAATTATCTTGTCACAGGTTTCACGCCAACACATTGGACTACGCAAGATAGTAAGAAATTCTTTACCGAGGTACGCAAATTCTTCTGGGATGATCCAAATTTGTTTAAATATTTATCAGATCAAATCTTAAGGAGATGTGTGCTAGAAAATTAACACAAAAGTGTCATCTCTTTTTGTCACACTCAGGCTTGTGGTGGTCACTTTTCTTCTAAAAAGACCAAGGCCAAAATTCTACAGTGTGGTTTTTCTTGGCCCACTATGTTCAAGGATACTCATGAGTTTTGCAAAACTTGTGAGCATTGTCCCATCGAAATATGATGCCTCTAAACCTCATTTTGATCATTGAAGCATTTGATTGTTGGGGCATTGATTTCATGGGACCATTCCTCCAATCTTTTGGAAATTTATATATTTTGCTAGTAGCTATGTCACTAAATGGGTCGAAGCGATCCTGTGTCAGAACAATGACCATCAAACGGTCATTAAGTTTTTAAAAGAGAATATCCTTTCCCGTTTCAGAACACCTCAGGCCATCATTAGTGATAGATGTTCACATTTCTGTAATAGGCCATTTGCAAACTCAATGAAGAAATATGACATCTCCCATAAGGTGAGCGCTCCATACCACCAACAGACAAGTGAGCAAGCTGAGATTTCCAACAGGGAGATTAAACATATCTTGAAAAAGACGGTTAACCCTAACTGGAAGGATTGTCAATTAGATTGACCGATGCTTTATGGACTTACCGTACTACATTTAAGACCCCTATTAGAATGTCTCCCTTTATACTTGTCTATGGGAAGGCTTGCCACTTACCTGTGGAGTTGGAACATAGAGCCTACTGGGCTATCAAGAATTTGAATTTTGATTTGGATAACGTTGGGTCGCTATGCAAACTACAATTGAATGAACTTGAGGAGATCCAGAATGACGCATATGAGAACTCGAGAATTTACAAGGACAGGATGAATGTGTTCCATGACAGGAACATTCTTAGGAAATCATTCTTGCTTGGTCAAAAAGTCCTTTCGTACAATTCTCGGTTACATCTTTTTCTTGGTAAACTCTGATCTCGTTTGACCATTCCTTTCACTATTACAAATGTCTATCCTCGTGGGGCCGTCGAGATAAAGAACCCAAACAATGGCAATGCTTTTAAAGTAAATGGGCATTGGTTGAAACCATTTATTGAGAAAGTCGCTTCAATGGACATGTTCATACCTCTGACTGATTCTGTGCACCAGAATTGATCTCCTAATCTGATGGGGGTATAGTTAGGTTTATCTCTTTAATAGGACTAGGGTAGTTTGCTTCTGCTGTTTAGGATAGTTTGCTTATACTCTGTTGAGTCTTGTTTTGTGCTAACCCATTTTATACGAAAATCCGTGGAAAAGCTTCAAATTTCCCTCTTTCATGTACTACCTTTCCATCACTATTCCCTTTCTTTTCGTTGCATCATATGCATTCCATGCTCATTTCTTTTACATTGAGGACAATTTAGATTTTAGGTTAGGGATGGGGGATTAGGTAAATTAATCAGTGTTTTCTCAGTTTGAACAAAAAAAAATTTGAAATTTTCCAATGTTTCAAGTTAGAACTTGTTTAGAAGCGATAGTTTGTGTAATTGAGAATGCTTTAAGTGGGATAATAAGATGAAGATTGAATCTTGAACTGTTCACCCGAGTAATTTATCACCTTAGGTTCTTCAATGATTAAGAGGAAAATTGTATATCATGATAATTTAAACCACAAAACACTTCAAATTACTCCCTTGGGATATGCTAAGGTTTCTAATGGTCAGTATGTGAATCATTGATAGATGTTAAGAATTGAGTACGAAGAATTATATCCACCTTAGAAAAAAAAATTGAAAAACCAATTAAAAAATTGAAGAAAAACAAAAAGGCCATGAGAAGAATGAAAAACAAGACAACATCTCTGAGGAGAATGGAAAAAGTCTCTGAAAAGGATGAATTGTCTGAAAAAGAGTGAATAAAAGTAGTCATTAATATAAAATCAAAAACTGAAAAAAAAAAAAGAAAAAAGAAAAAAAAAGGGGGGTATGTTCGGAATCAGTACTTGAGTTTTTGACTTATTTTGATATGATGAGCATGGCTAACATTATGAAACACTAGTATTCTCATGGGAAGTAAGTTGACATTCATTGGAAAAACTAGATACATGAACTGAGAAAGAACCTATTCGATTAATTGCTAGGTGATTCGGCTCTTGGGTTTCAAAATCTAACCTTTCCTTGACCTTACTCATTCATACTTGATTGCACAAAGGAATGATTTCTTAAAATATGGTTTGGACATTGAGCATTGATGTTTATTTTCCTCATACTTTGCTCGGGACTAGCAAAATGCTGGTTGGGGATTGTGTCGAGGGCCAAATATTGCATATTATCCCCCATTTATATCTTGGTTTTATCAACATGATACTGCTTAATATCCTATTTTACTCATGTTTGTGTTGTAAGGTGAATTTAAGAGCTTGCATTGGAAAGCATGCTGAAAGCATGCATTTAGTGCTCAAGAATTGCCAAGGTAAAGAATGGATCTTTGGAGACCAAGATTAAAGATTTCAAGATTCTAAGATCCAACAAAACCAAGTAGAGAAGGAAGGAAGTCGAAAGAACAAGCGTAGAATCAATGACTGTGTCATCGAGCACCGTTCGATGACATCGAATTTTTACATGAAAATAGAGTTAATCGCTAGACATATTGGGTGCCTTTTTCGATTCCTCGAAACATCTTTCTATGACATCGAGGATTTGCTTGATGACATTGAATTTAATGAAAAATTATGAAGCAACTCGTTGGACTGTTTTGGACACATTATCGATGACTCGAAGACGTGTTTGATGAATCGATGATCAACTCGATGACATCGAAGGAAGATTTGATGACACAGAGATTTATGCAGTGCGGAAAGAAATTATGCAGCAGGCGCAGGTGGTTCGATGACATCGAATGGGTTACGCAAAATTTACACGAACAGCGTAAATTTGATCCGATTTTGTGATTTTGCAAAACTTTGCCTAAGTTTTCCTTGGATATCTCAGTTTTGGAGGAGCAAAGCAAAGGTGTAACGTCTCGGAAAAATCCGTACAAAGACCCGAGTGCCACCTCAGGCAGAAATCGCAAAGGACCAAATCCTTTAGAAAGTAGACGAAAATTAGTTAAGTACTAAACTCAATAATCAGTGGAAATTAGCGTGTACCACTATCTATATGAACTGCAAGACCCAAAACTATTAGAATTGTCAATTCAACATTACCTAAAGACCTAGGAGCAATCTTAAAACTCAGTTGCCCTTGGGAGCGCATTGAAACTCCATATCGAACCTACACCGCATGTCGAAATCCAACTACCATTAAACTATACGGTTATGACCGCCTTATTGGGCTTGATAACATTGTGGGAATCGAGCCTGAATAGTACTAAAAAATGCACACCTAGAACCCTGAGTAAAGTGTGTGAGAAACGCGAATATCTTTAGAAAATGATCTCAGATTTAAGTGAATTGGGCCGTTCGCTTGTAGGCCAAATTGAAGGTTTCAGACTGTCGGTTTCTGACCAAACTATACCCTTAGATTAGGAAAATTTCTGTGCACATACTAGTACACTTGTGTACCTAATCGAGTGACGATGACCGTTGAACTGATACGGGTCCTCCACGGTCGATCCACTAATCCAATCGGACTAAAATTATAACCTGGCTTAGACCCATCGTCAGGGAACTTGCTCCAAGCCATATGCGAGCAATGGACCTCCAGATGAGCTCCGTTTTCCCGAAACAGATGCCTTTCGGCTATAACCTAAGTATACCATGGCCCTAGGGCCATTTACATCACTTATAGCCTTATATAAGGGACTTAACCCACCCCTCTCTCATTCCATACGAATTCTCTAACCCTAGGAGAGAGAAAAGAGAAAAGCGGAGGAAAGAGTGAGGAGAAGCGAGAGAAAGAGAGAGAGATTGTTGTTGGGATTCACTCCTATGACTCCACGTCCTGAATCGCCTCCCCACCGTCGCTGCACGAGTCATTCCAACTCCAATTTTGGTAAGAAATCCTAACCCTGATCTTGTTTTAGGAATCCAAATGGAGGAATGGACGAAATAGCTAACCTATTTCATGATTTAGGTAGTCGGTGTGTTGTAGACGGGAACGTAGTGTACGAACCGAGTTCATAATAGGCGTATCGACAAAAGGTGCGGACTATAAACGTTTAAGTTATGATTTTCAAGGCTTTCAATATTAGTTAATGATTTATGACTGACTTGATTGTTGCCACATGTGCTTAGATACGATGCTTTCCATATACTACACATTTATGAACTATGTTGAAATATAATGCATTCCATGTGTTTGTTGAAATGTTTAAATGAAAGTAAAGTCATGATTTATGCTTACTGTGACTATTAATCTAGGATACGTAAATGTTATATGTATGACAACTCCTTTACGAGAGGATTTACCCTAATATATGTTATAACTAAGTTATATCATGTATGTTAAAATTTGTAGTCTAAGTGTATGATAAAATGTCTTAATGAGTAGGTGTTTGATGAATTGTACTTACTAAGGGTGTTGAGATAGGATTCTTAACTACCTTAACTATTTGTATAAATTCCTTCATGTAACTTAAACCAACTACGTGATTTATGTATGTAATACATATGTATGCTAATATGTTCATTATTTGTTTTTATACAATGCTCAAATGATTTTAGTGTTTGAATTGGTTGTTCAATAATGTTATGACTATCACATGTGTTTTCTTATTGCATTTGAGTGTGATTGGGACTTTACGTAGTCCAGGCAATCAGTAACAGTTTTCGATCGATTGGTCGAACTAATATCGCCACAATGGATATGTTTGACAAATTTGAGTCGTACGGTGATTATCGACAGTGGTTAGGCCACAAGGAGTGCGTATGCACTCCATGTCAATTAATTCGGCGTGCGCTCGTACCAATCGAACTTGTCAAATAACCCGATTGGCCTAATGTGTTATTTACCATGTATGGACGCTACTGCCTGAATCTAAGGTACCACTTACCAATGTAAAACCCGTTTCAACCATAGTACCATGATCCGCCAAGACTCATGAGCCAGGAATGGTGATATGGGACAACGTGGTCGAGCTGTCGGCCTACGCTGGGGTGACGAGCCTCCCCGTCGTGACTAGTGAGCAACCCAAACTCGTGACCCGAATACGGTGGTATGGGACACTGTATTCGAGCTATCGGCCTACGACCAGGTGACGAGCCTCTCGTAGTGACCTCGAGTATAAATTATGTCTACGATGAGGTGATGAGCCTCTCCGTAGTGACCTCTAGTGTAAACTCGTGAACTTGTCTATCCACTACTTTTAAATCAGGGGTGATGTTGCCCTATAACTTGCCTATCGTATGTGGTTAACTAGGATTGACGACCCTAAATGGATCATCATTTGGGTAAATGATATAAAGGGAGGTACCTTAGCTTCCCGAATCTGCCGTATGAATAAGCCTAAATAATTACTTGGCTAACATGTTCATGCACTGCATTGCATGTGCTTTGGTGAGGAAGCACATATTTAGGGAGTTTGTCATGCGTGATCGTGAGATGATGTTGCTGAGGGAGTGCAGGCAAGGGCATGCATCATTACAACATACCATTTTTGCATTAACAAGAGTACTTAGGACATGATTGTTGTATTGCTTTATCATTACTGCTTGACTGAATTGATAACATGTTAATCTTTGCCTTATAGTACTACTGAGTTGATCACGCACTCCTACTCTAGGAGAGTGTTTTAAAACACCAACCAGACTCTGTTGTAGATGTAGGTGGCGACGATGTTTATGCTACTGATTGGGATTTCATAGACGAGGAGGAAAAATTCTCCTACGTTCAGCTATCAAGCGGGTCTATGTAGACCATGTACTGATCGATGGGATTATAGGGACTATAAGGATTAGTTGGACATTTACACTTTTATATTTTCTAAATTTTGGATCAACACATGTATATATTCAGCCTGGTAACATAATCATACTCTGGGGATTGAGAAACACGTATATACATTATATACCTATCTCAGTCTTCCGCTTGTTTAACTTAATTATCTATAAAGTATGATATGTTGTTTTAGTATAATCCCACTCATGTTTAATGCATTAATATGGACAACATTTAAACATCATTATCTATGTTGCATTAGTGTTGCGTTGGAACTCGAGAGTTGAGCTTCTGCTCGACTCCTGATTTTTGAGGTGTTACAAGTTAGTATCAGAGCATGATTTGGATTAAACTGGACCTAAGTTATGGTAACACGATGCACACTGACGTACTTTGACTTAAGAGGGGGCGATAAAACGTAGAAATAATCGTAGGATTCCAAGTTTCGCCGACAGGCAAAACTGACCGTTGAAATATGAATTATATGCATCTATGATCATGTGAGATGATCCCAATTCCTTTCTAGACCATCAATCGATGGATTTAGATAATAATTCAGCGTATTCCACACTTAAATGACCCGGAAAGCATGAATATGCATGAGTTAGATAAGATGGCCAAAACTGCAAAATCCGGTGGGACTCAGGGGGTCCCTCACACATTTTCGGCACCCCGGAAGGGGGAGACCACAACCCCCACAAAAGAGCCACTGCCCTAGGTCCAGTGGACTGCGGCGTCACTGCGCTTACCGTGACGCATCGCAGTCGGGTCCAGCGGGCCGTGGCCGGCTAGCGGGTCCGGCGGCCCGCCGCCCCTCCCACACACATGTGAGGCCCATTTTCATGTGGGACCACCTTATCTGGGGTCCCCTTGTTCCCCTTTGTTCATTTCACCCCTCCCCTAGCTCTCAAACCACTTCAAAAACCTGATTTTTCATCTCAAATCTCCCCTCCATTCTCATATCTTCCTCTTCTTCTACAATGCATACCCACCTCCACCATTTTCCTCAAAACCCATCACCTACCACATTCTACCTCCCTATTTCCTCTCATTTTGAGCACACAAATCCCTCTTCGTGTCTCATAAATCCCCAAACCCATTAACCCATCTCCTCCATCAAGCTTTCTTCACTTCCATGACTCTTTTTGAACTAGTGGCTACCATCTTTTCGCTCTCCACGCTCCTTTCCCTCATAAGAAAGAGAAGAGCGTCCACAGATGAAGTCGGGCCTATCCGCCCAACCCGACTGAGGAAGAAAACGGGTGCCAAAGCAAGCACCAGCGCCAAGAGAGAGAGAGAAGGATGAAATGGGATCTCGATCCCCAGATTCCATTCGAAAGGGCTTTACCGTCGGACATCGGACACGGTAAGTTTTGTGGCCATAAAGTTGTGTTTGAAGCACATGTGGACGAAAGACTAATTGGGCTATATCCACAATGGACATCCTGTTGGAGTCTAAGTGGGGTCCCATATTTGAAGGCAAGTCTCATGCATGTGAAAGCACTGTCTACGCCTTCTATGCCCGCATATGGGATCCACTATTGGAGCCTCTGCAGTTCACTATCCCCTTGGGAAGGTGGGAAGTAACAGTCGATGTCAATGTGATGGCCTGAATTATGGGGATTGCACGTGGTGAGGTACATGCTAGTGAATCTCGCCTTAAGAGTGCATGAGAAAGAGATCACCGCACGCAGTTTCTTTGTGGCCGATTGGTTCACTGGAAGCGAGGCAATTGCCTCCTAGCAACCGAGATGACAGTAGACTTCCGCCTACTCCACCACATCTTTACGTACAATATATATATCCTAGGTGGAGCAATCGTACCGAATGCACCCGCTTGATGGTGAACTTCCTGTATAGAACTAGGCAGGGAGACAAGTTGTGTCTGCCTACATATGCCCTACTACAGATAGTTCAGACTGTATGCTTTGTTAGGATAGATATTTCACTCCCATTCGGCCGACTTATATGCAAGATTGCTGGTGAGTTCGGCTATAGACTTAACATGGATGAGCTTGCCTCGATCCACTTCATAAATGACACTACACTCAACAACATAGGCATCGACCAGCGACAACGGCAAGGCCGTCTTGATGCATATGGAGATGAGATAGAGGATGAAAGTGAAGAGGAAGAAGAGAGTAAAGATGAGGAAGGCAAAAGGCCAAGCTATATGTCCTAGAGGGAGAGGGGGGGGGGGTGAATAGGACTATGCCAAATTAAAACGATATCAGTGAAATTTAAACAATAAGATAGCGTTATAAACAAATAAATGAAAGATTGCACTATAATCAATTCACAATACTGAAATGTAAAGCAACCTCACATGTATGAGTATTGAGAGATTGATACAAATATTGTTCTAAGGACAACCTTACACCAAAAACCAAGATTTATGGTAGGACAACTTCATTCTTAGAAAAGTATTTGTATCAAAAACTTAAACTTGATACGGAGGAATAAATAGATAAATAACAAAGAAATGAAATCTAAGTTATTACAACATTCCCCACAATGCTTGAAATGTAAAAGATTACAACAGTCACATCCACATATACATTCCACAAACTTGAATGATAAAAGATATAGAAATTAAATTACACATCATAAAACACAAAGAATTATAGTGGTTCACCTGTGTGTACACCAACTGTTAAACAATAGCCACACAGTTTGCTACTCCACTACTAATATCCTCACATAGTAAATATTAGCGTTCACTATGAAAATAGGTTTTTCCAGGTTCACCTAAAACCCTCACAATTGTGTCTTTCTAATGGGCTTATACAATTAAAAAAAAAACCCCACTCTGAGTTTTCTGGATCACCTCAGATAAACCAAACAATGAGATTTTTCTGGCTCAATCTCAAAAGAAACCAAAAACAGAAGATTTACACAAATGTAAAATACCTGAATTTCTCCTTTTGTTGTAGCCCGGAAGAACCAAATCGGAGTAGAAGTTCGAATATAGAAGTTCAATGTCCAATACTCACTTTGAAATGGTTCTAGGTTCTAATTGATTTTAAATTAAATTGAGTTGGGCTAGCTCTATTTGATTTTGATTCCAAGAAGTGGAATATCAGAATTTCTCTTTCAAATCAGTTTAGAATGTAGAAACAAAATCAAATATGAAAAGCTAATAAAAAGAGAATATTAAATATGCACAATCTGGCTTAAGAAGTTTACAAACTATTCTCTCAAAGTGATGCTTTGATTTTACTTGAATTGAATTATCAAACTCTGAAAATCGTGCTTATAATTGGAGAAATCACGTCTACGACTGGTCCTGTGGACACTACAACTGGTCATAGGACGAACTAATTTTTGAAATTTTGAGCGTGATCGGATAAAACCATTCCACGGCTGGTCGTAGGCACTTCACGACCGGTCGTGAGGCCTCCACGACTGGTCGTGACCTACCCACGACCAGTCGTGAGGAACCAGGAATGGTTGCTGGGGTTTGAGTCATAGCTACTGGATTGATCATGAACGAGTCGTGCATTATTCACACGACCGATCGAGCAATCTCCGGGACTGGTTGTAGCTCAGCCAAAAAATTCTGAAATTTTGTAACTTAGGACTGGTCGTGGAATTTCTTGGACTAGTCAAGCCAGTGCTAGGACTAGTCGAATAGAGTCCAGGACTAGTCGAAGAACAGACCAAACAACTATAAAGTAATTCAATTTGAATTATGTATTCAAAATGACCTACCCTAAGGTCAATCTAAGGTCTTCCATACCTTGGATATAATGTATGAGCAATGAACCTTCTTTTCTTCAGATGACGAATGATCTTTAAAGTTCATGAAACTTGAGATCTCGACACATGATGAAACTTGAACTTTGAGATCTTTGGAAGCTTGAATTCATAGTTCTTGAGTTGTGCTTCATCTTGACTCTTGAGTATGAATAATTGACTTGTCTTTTGATGTCGTTATCAAACATTGAACTTTGAAGCTTAGAGAAGTGATCAATGTACTTGATCTTGCATATCTTGAATGAGTTCTTGACTTGAAGCATTGTCAATATCCCACTTTGTACATCTTTGTCTTTGAAGTAAATCTTTGTCCTTGTGCATGTGATGTATTGCCTTGAACATATACATTAATGTGTTACACAAGACACAGACTGTGGTTTTGGCACAACAAAATTTGACAATCAACGGGGCAAATAACCATTGCACTTACAATCTTCCCCTTTGTCAAATTTGTGACAAGACACACTTCATTAAAAATAAGAGAAGCATTACATGCTCAATAAAGAATCATGCACCAGTTACTCAACAAAGAATCATACACCAGTTACAATAACCGGAACTCATCATCAAGAAATATTCTTACTCCCCCCGAGTAACACATATAAGAAAAAATATGCTATTATCCACACCCCATTTCCATAAGCAGGCAAATGAACAAATAACTCTCCCCCTGAGTAGCAAAACAAATGCCTACAATCCAATCCATAAGCCAATAATAACAAACCATTCTCCCTGTTTTGGTCACAATTAGACAAAGGAAGTAATTAAGATATGGAAGAAAAAAAATTAACAACTGAGGAATAAGGGAGCAAACTAGTCAAGATAGGACAAATAAAAGCAAATAGTGTACATCCAAATAACAACATAAACCAAGTTTATCCAAAATCAGTCTAAAAAACTGAAAGAAAGCAAAGTATCATAAGAGTTATTACATGCCATAAGAGGAAATATTTAATCTGATCCAGAAGAGGGAGCAGGAATAGATGGATCAATTTGGTGTAAACCCTTGTTCACATGCCTCATATACTTGCGCATATATGCAAACTGAGAATCTTGGGTTACACATATTTGAGCCACCTGTTCCTCAAGAGAACGTAACCTCTCATCAAAACCAGAAGGCTGATCCTCAGAATCTGATTTAATCTTATTGAAGATATCATCCATATTTATTTCATCCTCAGGTAAATCGCCACCTTCTTCTTCATTTACTTCTTCAGTACCATCACCACCCACATTCACTTGGCCAAGAGCCAATCCCAATTTCATCTTGTTTATATTTGAATTATTAAAAATAAGGTGATGAATAGGAGCCTCTCCAACAGGCATAACAACTAGCATGTGAGTAGCTAACACAGTCATAAGATATGTAAATAGAATATCACTGTGTCTAGGATGGAGACGAAATTGAATGATAGAATAACAAATCAAAGAAAGAAAACAGATATTTATGCCTGAGATGATAGAATACAAAATTTGAACCATAAAGGAAGTCAGTTCTATTTTGTTACCAAAACGTGGATTCAGATTTGAAATAAATATTCGATGAAGAACCTTGTATTGGGTAACAAGTATTTGGAAGCAAGCGCATTCCCTTTATGAGTCCATTGGGCATCTATGTTACATAATGCTTTAGTAAGCACACGTTTTTCTTATTCCGACGATTTGTCAGCTAGAGTATGAATCGAAATACCATCGTCATTAATAGGTATGTCCATCAAAGTAGAAATCAAGTGACAGTCTATTTCAAATTGACCTTCTCTAGTTGTTACTTTAAACGTTAAATTCTCAGTCGAAAAATCAGAAATACACGCAAATATAGCCTGAGAAATAGACTGGTATGCTGGCCCACCACAAAATAGGATGTTATCCCATCCTACAGATTGTAGAAGTGGTAGGAGATCAAAAGGAGCAATGTGTTCAAGATCAATAGGTCACTTAACAATAACATTGCGCAATCGTAAATCCTTCATATGGGAAGGATCATCTTCGGGTGACCGAAGATGGCGCCTTGTTAAAGGTGTTGATCAAGATGAGGAAGCACCATGGGAAGTTTTCTTTTTCCCTCTAGCATCCATTTGCAACTAGAAAATCAAAGAAGCAAGGAGTTGCAAAAGATGTGGAATGGGTTTTCTCAAAAACAAATTTTGGAGAAGAAAACCCCAAAAACTTCAAGGAAACTTGAAATCAAGAACTCTAAGGAAGAAAATGAAGTGAATAGAGCTTGAATTTATAAGAGAAACGAAAATGATGAACTTACCTTGAAGAATCAGAAAGTTGGGTACGACCGGTCATGCTATGGCCCGTTGGAGAAGAAAGAGGAAATGAGGAAGAAATGGTTTTTTCCCAAATTAAAAGTTCCAGCGTGCTACACGACTAGTCGTGGCATGTCTTCGACTGGTCGTGTCATGACTGGTCGAGTACATCCTCGACTAGTCAAGCAAAGACAAAAATACGCATCTTCACATAATTTTAAAATTTAAAATTATAATATAATAAATATATAAACTATAGTACATAAATGTATGAATAATCAATTGAAATTGCACATACCAAGATTAAATTTCAATTTATTAAACCTGCTTTTGTCGAGCGGTTTAGTGAAAATGTCAGCAAGTTGAGCTCGGTAGGAATGTAATCCAAAAAGATTGTCCTTTCTTCCACTATTTCATGAATATAATGATATCTAATGTCAATATGCTTAGTTCATGAATGCTAGATTGGGTTTTTAGATATATTTATTGCATTGGAATTATCACAATATAAAACTATTGAATCCTATGCAATTTTATAATTGCTTAACATTCTATTCATCCATACAAGCTGAGTACATGCATTTCCAGCTGCGATGTATTCAGCCTCAGTAGTAGAAAGTGATACGGAACTTTATTTCTTACTTTGCCAAGAAACTAAACAATTTCCAATATAGAAACAACCACCACTAGTTGATTTCCTATCATCGATATTACCAGCCTAATCATCATCTGTGTACCCAGCCAATTGAACACTAGTATCATATGGATACTAGAGACCCAATTTAGCTTAACTTGCTACATATCGTATAATCCGCTTAACAACAGTTAAATGAGAGTCTTTAGGATCAGATTAATATCTAGCACAAATTCCAACGCTAAAAGCAATATCAAGTCTACTTGTAGTTAAATAAAGTAAACTGCTAATCATACTGCGATATAATTTAGGATCTATACTTTTACCTGTAGAGTCCTTTAAGATTCTTAGTGTAGTACTCATAGGAGTATCGAAATTTTTCCCATTCTCAAATCCAAACTTTTTAATTAAGTTCAAAGCATATTTGGTTTAAGAAATATAAATACCATCAGGTTGTTGTTTTACTTGTAACCCTAGGAAATAATTCAGTTCCCCAACCATGCTTATTTCGAATTTGGATTTCATAAGATCTGTAAACTTAACAATCATGTTAGTACATGTAGATCAATAAATAATATCATCAACATGGATCTGCACTATTAAAATATGATCGTTATGTTTCTTAACAAAAAGAGTCTTATCAACACTTCCTATTTGAAAATTATGACTTACTAAAAACTTAGTCAATTTTTCGTACCATGCCCTGGGAGCTTGTTTCAAACCGTAGAGAGCCTTTTTAAGGCGATAGACATGATTAACAATTTTAGGGTCTTCAAAACCCGTTGTTTGTTCAACATACACTCCTTCATGAAGATGCCATTTAAGAAAGCACTCTTTACATTCATTTGATAAATTTTGAATTTTCTAAAGTAAACAATGGATATGAATAGTCTGATTGATTCAAGACGAGCTACTGGGGCAAAGGTTTCATCATAATCGATGCCTTCAATTTGAGTGTACCCTTGTACAACTAGTCTAGCCTTGTTTTGAATTATATTACCAAGTTCATCAGACTTATTTTTAAAAATCCATTTAGTTCCAATAATATGTTTATCTTTAGGTCTAGGAACAAGATACCAAACATCATTTCTCACAAATTGGTTAAGCTCTTCTTGCATCGCAACAATCCAGTTTTTGTCATAAGAGCTTCTTTTATGTTAGTCGGTTCTATCTGGGATGTAAAGCACACGTAATTATATATATCTTCTAGTTATCTACGAGTGCACACACCAGTGAGAGGGTTTTCAAGAATTTGAGTGGTTGGATGATCTTTAACAGTCCTTGGTTCAGAGTTAGTTTGATTTGATAAAGCATCTGGTATGTCAACTAAAAGAACTTCATCATTATCTGAACTTGAGGCAGATGTAATTAAGTGATCATCAATGACCACATTAATGGAATCTTAAATAACACCAGTCCTTTTATTCAGTACTCGATATGCTCGACTATTCAAAGAATATCCTAAAAAGATCCCTTCATCACTTTTAGTGTCAAACTTGCCCAGATTTTCACGGTCATGTAAAATATAGCACTTGATGCCAAAAACTCGAAAGTATTTGACAGTAGGCTTCTTATCAAATCACATTTCATAAGTCATTTTATTATTTGACTTACTAGTGTAAACGTGGTTTATTATATAGCAGGCAGTATTTACTACTTTAGCCCAAAGATTTTTAGAGAGCTTCATACTATTTAACATTACATTTTCCATTTCTTAAAGCACTCTATTTTTTCCTTCAACAATTCCATTTTTTATGGTGTTTTAGGTGCAGAGAGTTCATGCGATATTCCCTGATCGCAATAGAATTTCTCAAAACTGCTATTCTCAAATTCTAATCCATGATCACTATGGATCTTACAGACTTGAGACCCTTTTTTCAGTTTGGATTCATTTGAGAACTTGTTTTACTTCATCAAGGGTTTTTTATTTATCTTTTAAGAAAGTTATCCGAGTGAATCTAGTAAAATCATCCACGATTACCAGTATGTATTTTTTACCACCTCGACTCTCCGTCCTGGTTGGTCCTATAAGATCTATGTGGAGAAGTTCGAGAGGTTTGGATGTGGTATTTGAGTCCACTTTTTTGTAAGCACTCCTAGTTTGTTTACCAATCTGGCATTCACTACATATTTTGTCTACTTTCTATAATTTAGGTAAACCTCTTATCAGTTCTCTTTTGCTCAATCTATATAAATTGTGGTAGTGTACATGTCCCAGGCGTTTATGTCATAACTCGGTCTCATCAGTATGGACCATGTAACACAATTGACTAGATGAGCTAGAATCACTTACAATTTAGCAGTTTTCAGAAGTTCTACGACCAGTTAATATAACAGAACCTTTTTTGTTTAAAATTTCATAACCTTGCTTAGTAAATTTTACGTTATGATTGTTATCGCATATTTGATATATACTTAACAAATTTTGTTTTAACCCTTCAACGTATAAAACATTTTTAAATAAGGGAAGGTTAAAGAGTTGAACCGTACCTTAACCAATAATCCTACAGTTGCTACCATCACCAAACGTGATTGAACCATCAGCCATGTCTTTAAGATCAGTGAATAGACCTTTATCACCAGTCATATGCCTTGAGCATCCACTATCTAAGTACTACTTTGAATGACTTATATCTTTGAAAGCGGTGTGGACAACCAAGCAAGTAACCCTAGGAACCTATTTCTAAACTGTTTTGGGTTTAGGAGTATAGTTGGTCTTCTTGTATTTGTAGTTGTTGTAAGAATGACCTACTGAGTTCAATTTTAAGAGCTCCTTAAGTAAATCAACTATCTGCTCAGCTAAAGGGTTTTGGTTCTAATTTTTATAGTTTATATGGTTACTTTTAGGTTTGATAGATTGAAAGGTTTTAGTAGTTTAAAAAAAACTGATTTGAACTATTCCCTTTTGAGTTTGAAGACTCTCCTTTCACAAACTTAGGAGAAGTATTTTTTTTGTTTAGGAGGAGTATTTCTGTCGTAGCCCAAACCGGATCGGTCGCCACATTTTCTTAATCCAGATAAAAGTTTTTCTAACTTTGGATCACCTTGGGCATACCTCTGTGTATCCTTTAAACTCAAAAGTGAAGAAACTTCAAGTTTAATTTTTTCATTTTCGGATTTCAGATTTTCAATAAGGGAGGTTTTAAATTCTAAATCGCATTTGTATTTTTCAAAACAATCTGAAATATGGGATTTTTCTAAAACAAGAGAATCAAAATTTTCTTTAAGCTTTGAAAACTTTTCTTTCTGATGTATAAGTTTAACAACAATTTTACAACTTTCCTTATAAAGGGCATTATAAGCATCTTGAAGATCATCTTCATTTTCATGATCACTATTCAGATTTTCTTCACTAGTTGAATCATCATTATCTAAAAAAGTGAATTTGGCTAGAGTCATGAGGGCTTTAACTTCACTGCCCAACTCAGTTTCAGAATCTTCTGATTCAGAAGAGGCTTTAGAGTTAGAAGATTCATCCCAAGTAGCCAACATTCCTTTCTTTTTAGGTTTGTCCTTTTTAGGATACCTATTTGCTAAATGCCCATATTCATGACAGTTGTAACATTGACTATCTTTTAAAGATTTCCCAGTTTTAGATTTAGGTCTCTTCTTATCATTAGATTTTTTAAAATCAACACTCTTTTTACTTTTGAAAATTTTGTAAAACTTTTTCGCTAAAAGGGCCATATCATCTTCAGAGTTTTCTAAATCAGAATTTTATTGAGAAATACATTTAGAAGATTTAAGAGCTATAAATTTACCTTTAGGAGCTTTAAAGTTTAACTCATAGGTTTGTAAAGAGCCAACTAATTCTTCTACCCTCATATTATCCATATCACGAAGTTCCTGGATCGCAGTTACCTTAGAATTGAATTGTTCAGGAAGTGAGCATAGTATCTTTGCACATACTTTACTTTCTTAGATTTTATCACCAAGACCCTACATGGAGTTCACAATGTCATTTAATCTTGTATAGAAATCCATGAACATTTCATTTTCTTCCATGTGTATTTCCTCAAATTTGGTTGTGAGGATTTTGACTTTAGATTTCTTAACAATTGTTGTTCCCTCATGTGTCATTTCTAAAATATCCCAAGCTTGCTTTGTAGAATCACAGGATATAATTCTTTTAAATTCATCTGGTGATAGTGCGCAAGTGATTGCATTTAGTGCTTTTGCATTAGCACTACTCTCACTTTTCTGAAGTGTGGTCCAAGAAAAGTAAGGTGTTACTCTCATAGATTTGGATCCATCTATACCAGTTACTTCAATGGTATAAGGGGTTCATTCAATCACTGTGGCTAGCCACACACTTTCATCCATGGATTTTAAGAAAATCCTCATTATGGCTTTCCAATAAGTATAGTTGGAGCCATCAAATGGTGGAGGCCTAGTGACTGAGAGGCTATCAAAATTTGACATCTTATAAATAGCTTAGATCGATTAGCTCAGTAAATAAATCCAAAAATATAACAATTAGAACAAGCTATTAGGATTTGATATCACTTAAAAAGGCCAAGCTATATGTCATAGAGGGGAGGGGGGGGAGGGGTGAATAAGACTATGTCAAATTAAAACGATAACAGCGAAATTTAAACAATAAGATAGCCTTATAAACAAATAAATGAAAGATAACACTATAATCAATTCACAATACTGAAATGTAAAGCAACCTCAAATGTATGAGTATTGAGAGATTGATACAAATGTTGTTCTAAGGACAACCTTACACCAAATACCAAGGTTTATGGTAGGACAACCTGATTCCTAGAAAGCTCTTTGTATCAAAAACTCAAACTTGATACAGAGGAATAAATAGATAAATAACAAGGAATCTAAGTTATTACAACATTCCCTACAATGCTTGAAATGTAAAAGATTACAACATTCACATCTAAAAATACATTCCACAAACTTGAATGATAAAAGATATAAAAATTAAATCACACATCCACAAAACACAAAGAATTATAGTGGTTTGCCTGTGTGTACACCAACTGTTAAACAATAGCCACACAGCTTGCTACTCCACTCCTAATATCCTCACACAATAGATATTAGCGTTCACTATGAAAATAGGTTTTTCCAGGTTAAAAAAAACCCTACTCTGAGTTTTCTGGATCACCTCAGATAAACCAAACAATGAGATTTTTCTAGCTTAATCTCAAAAGAAACTAAAAATAAAAGATTTACACAAATGTAAAATACCTGAATTTCTCCTTTTGTTGTAGCCCGGAAGAACCAAATCAGAGTAGAAGTTTAATGTCCAATACTCAGTTTAAAATGGTTCTAGGTTCTAATTGATTTTAAATTAAATCAAGTTGGGCTAACTCCATTTGATTTTGATTCCAAGAAGTGGAATATCACAATTCCTCTTTCAAATCAAATTGTAATGCAGAAACAAAATCAATATGAAAAGCTAATAAAAAGAGAATATTAAATATGCACGATCTAGCTTAAGAAGTTACAAACTTATCTCTCAGAGTGATGCCTTGATTTTACTTGAACTGAATTATCAAACTCTGAAAATCGTGCTCTATTTATAGTTGTAGAAATCACGTCTATGGTTGGTCTTGTGGACACTACGACTGGTCGTAGGACGAACCAATTTTTGAAATTTTGAGCGCGATTGGATAAAACTGTTCCACGACTAGTAGTAGGCACTTCATTACCGGTCATGAGGCCTCCACGAATGGTCGTGACCTACCCACGACTGGTCGCAAGGAACCAGGAATGATTGCTGGAGTTTGAGTCATGGCTACTGGACTGGTCATGAATGAGTCGTGCACTGTTCACACGACTGGTCGAGCAGTCTTCAGGACTGGTCGTAGCTCAACCAAAAAATTCTAAAAACTTACAACAACTTAGGACTGGTCGTGGAATTTCTTGGACTGGTTGAGCCAGTGCTAGGACAAGTCGAAAAAAGTTCAGGACTAGTTGAAGAATAGACTAAACAACTATAAAGTAATTCAATTTGAATTATGTATTCAAAATGACCTACCCTAAGGTTAATCTAAGGTCTTCCATACCTTGGACATAATGTATGAACATTGAGCCTTCTTTTCTTCAGATGACGAATAATCTTTGAAGTTCATGAAACTTAAGATATCGACTCATGATGAAGCTTGAATTTGAGATCTTTGGAAGCTTGAATTCATAGTTCTTGAGTTATGCTTCATCTTGACTCTTGAGTATGAACAATTGACTTGTCTTTTGATGTCGTTATCAAACATTGAACTTTGAAGATTAGAAAAGTGATTAATGTACTTGGTCTTGCTTATCTTGAATGAGTTCTTAACTTAAAGCATTGTCAATATCCCACTTTTTACATCTTTGTTTTGAAGTAGATCTTTGTCCTTGTGCATGTGATGTATTGCCTTAAACATATATAACAATGTGCTACATAAGACACAAAGTGTGGTTTTGGAACAACAAAATTTAACAATCAAAGGGGTAAATAACCATTGCACTTACAGTTCTGAGGAAGGAAATGGGGAAGAAAGCAGTGAGGATGAGGAGGAAGTCTAAGACTCTGATGGGGGACCTCCTATTGCTACACATGAGCACCACCATGATCGGGCTACCTTAGAAGCCCGCATGGTTCAAATTGAGTAGAACCAGGCCACCCTAAGACATGAGGTCAAGGAGACCCAGGCTGAACTGAAGCAAAAGCTTGAAGAGAATCATACTCATATAAAATAGAAGTTTAAGAAGATGTCTCACACCTTAAAGGCCCTTCAGTGCTTTATGCAGGACAAGGGTGCTCCTCCACCATCACCCGAGTCAGACGACTAGTCTTATGTTATAGATGTCTTTAGGTTTTCTTTGTTTTCTTGCTTTCTATGTGTTAACTTTGATAAGCTTAGTGGTATGTTAGAGTTGTTAGTGTGTTTTAGTGTTTAAAGCTTTATTAGATTAGCTCGCATGCATCTTCTATCATGATCCATGTAAGACTACATCTCATGTATTGTGACAATTTTAGTTAAATGAAATGCATGAAGCTCCTTTTGTTATGGAATGTGTAGAATGCTTGAGAAATTGAGTATTGTTCTTCAAAATCTTACACGTGTTACACCCTATGTTGTATATAGGGAATGCCCCCTAAGAGCACTCGGAGCACTGCACGTCTCGCACTTGGCGGATCATTTCACAGGGCACCTCCCCTAAGCGTTAGCCATACGGACCCTAGCTCACGCCCGGACTTTGAGACAATGCTAGATTCACATTTGGCCACTGGCCCCACCAATGGGCCAACACCTACTGCGCCAGCGGTTCCAGAACAGAACCGTGCATCCTCGTTGATGCCACACATGCATCAGGCTCCTCCTCCTGATAGGTTAGAGCAGATGATGCTCCTGATGCAGCAACAACAATAGATTTGGACCACGATCGCATGGGCCCTTGCCCAAAATATGAATATGGTCCCACCAGCACCACTTGTGCAGCCTACTGGACATATGAATACCAGCGGTCTTTTTGAACTCTTCTAGCATTTCTGACCTCCCACATTACGAGGCACCCACAGGCCCGAGGAGGCCGAGTACTGGCTAGATCGCATCTCTGAGAGGTTGAAGCCGTTGTACTGCACTGAGGCAGAGCAGGTTGAGTTGGTTACATATATGTTCAAGAAGGAGGCTAGTCTATGGTGGGACAGTATCCTATGGACAGTTCTTGTAGGACACGTGTGGACTTGGGAAGCTTTTGAGACCAGCTTCCATTGGAAGTACTTTCCCCTCACTTACCGTAATGAAAAGGAGGGAGAGTTTCATCGCCTCCGACAAGGAGGGATGACCGTGTCAGAATAAGAGAACAGGTTCATGGAGCTGGACAAATATGCTCCTTTGATCCTAGCAAACGAGATGATGACGATGAGTCATTTCTCAAATGGTCTGCGACCTGAAATTTGTACAATGATGTGTTGCGCTAGCATACCAAATTATGCTGAGCTAGTGAACATGTCCCTGCGAGCTGAGCAGGATGGGGACAGACTATCCTATATGTGTCTGCCTATGGGCCCGAGGCCTCGACCGGACTTGCCGAACCGACCATTCCTCGGCAAGAGGCCACGACCGATTCACCCCCTAGGCTTATTACTCCACCGACACAGCCTAGGCGATCAGATTTGTGGTGCACTTACTGCAAGAGGTCAGGCCATACTAACATGTACTGCTTTACCAAGATGAGGGACAACGGCTTTACGTCTCCTTAAAAGATCAACCGTCAGCCTCCTCAAGCTATCCCAGCTCCACCTCTATGATCAGCACCGCCAGTACAGTCTTTCTATAGGTCAAATGTACCTCGAAATAGGCTACCTCAATGACCTATGGCGGCATAGCCGAATCGTCCTCAACAAGCTCGGGTGCACTCACTTGCAATTGAGGCATCCGAGATGACAACTGTAGCACCATTGGCTTTCGAAGTCACAGCACACATCCAAGGTACACCAGTCTTCCTATTGGTGGACACTAGGTCCACTATCTCGATAATATCACGCACAGTAGTCAAGGGACTAGTATTAGAAACTACTCCTTTGGTTCGGGTGAGACTCCTTACCGCCACAAGGACTTTATCAGATACTACCAAGATTTGTAAGGGTTACTTGATAGACTTAGGAAGTAGAACAATACTCGTTGACCTGATTGTTGCCCCGCTATGTCATTACGATGTCATCCTTGATATGGTTGTCTCACCGAGATGAAGGCAAAGATCGATTGCGATACTAGAGTGGTGACAGACATGGATCTGAGGGCACGACCTTTACTTTCCCAGTTCAAGTTAGTTGGTACTACCATATTAGTTGTTATGCTACCTTGCTAGAGAATGTTGATGGTCCGACACTTGGGAACATGCCCGTAGTCTGAGATTTCATGGACGTGTTCAGGACGATACCTGAACTACCTCCTCGGCACGAGATGGACCTTACTATCGACCTTGTGCCTATTGCAACACCCATTTCCTTACCTACGTATCGCATGCCTCCATGTGAAATGGAGGAATTGAGGAGACAGATTGATGATTTGTTGGATTGAGGTTTCATACAGCCTAGCGTATCTCCTTGGGGAGCACCTGTTTTATTTGTTAAGAAGAAGAATGGATCACTGCGATTGTGTATTGATTACCGCAGGTCGAACCAAGTGACAATGAAGAACAAGTATCCCTTGCCTAGGATAGATGATCTGTTCGACCAGTTGAAAGGGGCACAATATTTTTCAAAGATCGATCTACATCATGGTATCACTAGTTGCGCGTTAGGGATGAGGACGTGCAGAAATTGACATTCAGAACTAGTTTTAGGCACTACAAGTTTCTTGTGATGTCATTCGGACTTACGAACTCACCGGTCGTATTCATGGACCTCATGAACAAGGTATTTCGGTTGTATCTGTACAGATTTGTCATCGTATTTATAGATGACATTTTTATATACTCCAAATGTTGGGAAGAATAAAAGAGCACCTGCGAGCAGTCTTTGGTATCTCAGGAAGAATCAGTTATTCGCTCAGTACAAGAAATGCGACTTCTGGAAGGAAGAAGTCAAGTTCCTAAGACATGTGGTGTCCAAGGAAGGAATAGCTATGGACCTTGCTAAGGTGACCGCAGTTCCGGACTGGGAGCAGCCCAGTTCGGTTACTGAAGTTAGGAGTTTTCTGGGACTTACTGGCTACTACCGTCGATTCATCAAAGACTTTTCTAAGATAGTCAGGCCGTTGTCCCAGCTCACTTAAAAAGATCTTAAGTTTTCCTGGAATGAGAAAGCAGAAGCAGCTTTTTAGGAATTAAAGGACAAGCTGATGTCCGCCCCTGTGCTAGTATTAACAGAGTAAGGAATCAAATATACGATATACACCGATGCATCTCCTGTTGGTTTGGGTTGTGTTCTTATGCAGAAGGACAGAGTGATTGCCTATGCATCACGACAGTTGAGGAAACACAAAGAAAACTACCCTACTCATAACTTGAAATTGGAGGTAGTCATCTTTATATTAAAGCTTTAAAGACATTACCTCTACGGAGAGGAGTTCGAGCTCTTTTGTGACCATAAGTGCCTCAGGAACATATTCACACGAAGAGACTTGAATATGAGGCAACGACGATGGATGGAAACTTTGAAGGACTTCAAGTTTGAGGTCTCCTACCATCCTGGAGAGGGCAACCTTGTGGTAGATGTGTTGAGCCGTAAGAAAACAATAAAATTTGCGGGTCCATTAATGATTAAAGAATAGAACAAGGTAGAATTCGTGTGAGACTTCAAACAAGCTTACGGTAGAGGAGCCATTCGAGAGCGTTGCACACATCCGCTTACAGTCACTTATTGATGACCGAATCATTGTGACTTAGAGAGAAGATGAATGGTTGATGAAGATGAGAGAGCAAGCAACTGACAACGAAGAGTCCGAATAGAGAGTTGGTTCAGATGGGGGTTTACGTTATCGTGGCCGCCTATGCATTTCGAATCTTCATGACTTGAGAAAGGAAGTTCTAGGAGCCGCTCACAATTCGAGGATGGCAATGCATCCTTGCAGTATGAAAATGTACTGAGACATGAAGCGTTCGTACTAGTGAGACAGCATGAAGGCTCACATAGCAGATTATGTGTCCCATTATCTCACGTGCCAGCAGGTCAAGGTCGAGCATCACCGACCTCCTGGATTACTTCACCCCATGCCCATAGCTAAATGGAAATGGGATTTCATATCTATGGACTTCATTTCCGGGTTACAGAAGATGAGGAAGGGACACAACTCCATTTGGGTGATTGTGGACCAATTGATGAAGTCGACTCATTTTCTCCCTATTAAAGTTTCGAACTTCACAAATGATTTGGCCAGGCTGTACATCAAGGAGATCGTACGGCTGCATGGAGTGCCTATGGAGATTGTGTCGGATCGAGAAACGTGATTCACGTCCATCTTCTGGACTTGAATCCAGGAAGCAATGAGGTAAAATTGAAGTTCAGTACCGCATTCCACCCACAGACTGACGGGTAAACGGAACGGGTAAATCAGGTGTTAGAAGACATGTTGCGGGCATGTGTGCTCGATTTCAAAGACAGTTGGGATGATTGTCTTCCTTATGCAGAGTTCGCTTATAACAACAGCTTTCAAGCCAGCATCAGCATGGCTCCCTACGAAGCATTGTATGGGCGTCAATGTCTAGCATCGCATTGTTGGGCAGAAGTTGGTGAGAAGAGTCTGATTAGCCTAGATTTAGTACAGGCGACCTCAGAGAAGATCGACATTATCAGGCGTTGACTTCTTACAGCACAGAACAGACAGAAGAGTTAGGCCAATACCAGGTGGAGACAGATAGAGTTTGAGGTTGGGGACCATGTGTTTCTTAAAGTTTTTCCAATGATGGGAGTCCTTCTTTTTGGCAAGAAAGGGAAGCTTATGCCGAGGTTTATTGGCTCATTCCAGATTCTAGACCGAGTGGGTATGGTGGCATACCGTCTCGCTTTGCCCACACCACTCGTCGGCGTGCACAACGTATTTCACGTATCGATGCTGAAGCAATACGTTCCTGACCCTTCCCATATTATCAAGTGGGAGTAGGTACAGTTGAGTGAAGATGCTACATACATACTTCGACCAACATGTATCCTGGATAGGAAGGAACAGGTGCTGCATAGCAAAGTTATCCCTCTTGTGAAAGTATTGTGGACTCACCACACTGAAGAAGAGGCTACTTGGGAAACAGTAGCCGAGGTCCGTAAGTACTACCCTCAGATTCTCGAGGAGTACGAAAGGGTACTAATTTCGAGGATGAAATTTTTCTTTAAGGGGGGTAGATTGTAACGTCTCGAAAAAATCCGTACAAAGACCCAAGTACCACCTCAGGGAGAAATCACTAAAGACCGAATCCTTTAGAAAGTAGACAAAAATTAGTTAACTATTAAACTAAATAATCAGTGAAAATTAATGTGTACCACTATCTATACGAACTGCAAGACCCAAAACTATTAGAATCACCAACTCAACATTACCTAAAGACCTAGGAGCAATCTCAAAACCCAGTTGCCCTCGGGGGCACATTGAAACTCTGTATCAGACCTGGACTGGGCGTTGAAAGTCTGACTACTGCGAAACTATATGGTTATGATCGCCTTACTAAGCTTGACAACCATCTCGGGAATTGAGCTGAAATAGTACCCAAAAACGCACAACTAGAGCCCTGAGTAAAGTGTTTGAGAAACATAAATATCTTTAGAAAATGAGCTCAGATTTAAGCAAATTGAACCATTCGCTTGTAGGCCAAATTAAAGGTTTCAGACCGTCAGTTTCTAACCAAACTATACCCTTGGATCAGGAAAATTTCCCTGCATATACCGGTACACTTGTGGCCCTGATCGAGTGACAATGACCGTTGAACTGATACGGCTCCTCCATGGTCGATCCACTAATCCGATAGGACCGAAATTGTAACTTAGCTTAAATCCATCGTCAGGGAACTTGTTCCAGGCTGTATGTGAGCAATGGACCCCTAGATGAGCTCCGTTTGCCCGAAGCAGATGCCTTTTGGCTATAACCTAAGTATACCATGGCCTTAGGGCCATTTACATCACTTCTGGGCCTATATAAGGGCCTTAACCAACCCTTATCTCATTCCATACGAATTCTCTAACCCTAGGAGAGAGAAAAGAGAAAAGAGGAGGAAAGAATGAGGAGAAGAGAGAGAGAGAGAGAGAGAGATCATTACTGGGATTCACTCCCACGACTTTACGTACTGAATTGCCTCCCCACTGTTACTACACGAGCGATTCTAACTCCAATTAGGATAAGAAATCCTAACCCTAATCTTGTTTTAGGAATCCAAATAGAAGAATGGATGAAATAGTTAACTTATTTCATGATTTAGGTAGTTGTTGTACTGTAGACAGGAACGTAGTGTACGAACCGAGTTCGTAATGGGCGTACCGACGAAAGGTGCGGACTATAAATGTTTAGGTTATGGTTTTCAAGGCTTTCAATGTCAGTTAATAATTTATAACTGACTTGATTACTGCCACATGTGCTTAAATACGATGCTTTCCATATACTACACATATATGAAATATGTTGAAATATAATGCATTCCATGTGTTTGTTGAAATGTTTGAATGAAAGTAAAATCATAATTTGTGCTTGCCATGACTATTAATCTAGGATACATAAATGTTATATGTATGACAACTCCTTTGCGAGAGGATTTGCCCTAATATATGTTATAACTGAGTTATATCATGTATGTTGAAATTTGTAGTCTAAGTGTATGATAAAATGTCTTAATGAGTAGGTGTTTGATGAATTGTACTTACTAAGGGTGTTGAGATAGGATTCTTAACTACCTTAACTATATGTATAAATTCTTTCATGTAACTTAATCCAACTACTTGATTTATGTTTGCTAATATGTTCATTATGTGTTTTTATACAATGCTTAAATGAATTTAGAGTTTGAATTGGTTATTCAATACTGTTATGACTATCACATGTGATTTCTTGTTGCATTTGAGTGTGATTGGGACTATTACGTAGTCCAGGCAATCGGTAACAGTTTCCGATCGACTGGCCGAACTAATCTCGCCACAACGGATAAGTTCGACAAATCTGAGTCATACGGTAATTATCGATAGTGGTTAGGCCACGGGTAGTGCGTATGCACTCCATGTCAATTAATTCGGCATGTGTTCATACCAATCGAACTTGTTAAATAACCCGATTGGCCTAATGGGCTGTTAACCATGTATGGACGCTACTGCTTGAATCTAAGGTACCACTTACCAATGTAAAACCTATTTCAACCATGGTACCACGATCCGCCAAGATTCATGAGCCAGGCATGGTGGTATGGGACAACGTGGTCGAGCTGTCGGCCTACACTGTGGTGACAAGCTTTCCCATAGTGACCAGTGAGCAACCCAAACTCGTGAGCTGAATATGGTGGTATGGGACACTATATTCGAGCTGTCGGCCTATGATCAGGTGACTAAACTCTCGTAATGACCTCAAGTATAAATTAGGTCTACGCTGAGGTGAAGAGCCTTTTCATAGTGACCTCGAGTGTAAACTCGTGAATTTACCTATCCACTGCTTTTAAATTAGGGGTGATGTACCCTATAACTTGCCTATCGTATGTGATTAATTAGGATTGACGACCCTAGATGGATCATCGTTTGGGTAAATGATATAAAGGAGGTACTTTAGCTTCCCAAATCTGCTGTATGAATAAGCCTAAATAATTACTTGGCTAATATGTTCATGCACCGTATTGCATGTGCTTCGACGAGGAAGCTCATGTTTAAAGAGTTTACCATGCGCGATCGTGAGATGATGTTGCTGAGGGAGTGCAAGCAAGGGCATACATCATTACAGTATACCATTTCTGTATTAACAAGAGTACTTAGGAGATTATTGTATTGTTTTATCATTACTGCTTAACTGAATTGATAACATGTTAACCTTTACCTTATAATACCACTGAGTTGATCACTCACTCCCACTATGGGATGGTATTTTAAAACACCAACTAGACTCTGTTGTAGATGCAGGTGGCGACGATGTCTACATTGCTGATTGGGATTTCATAGATGAGGAGGAAGAATTCTCCTGTGTTCAGCTATCCGGCAGGTCTATGTAGACCATGTACCGATAGATGGGATTACAGGGAATATAAGGATTAGTTGGACATTTACACTTTTGTATTTTGTAAATTTTGGATCAACACATGTATATATTCAGCCTGGTAACATACTCATACTCTGGGGATTGAGAAACACTTATATACATTATATACCTATCTCAGTCTTCCGCTTGCTTAACTTAATTATCTCTGGAGTATGATATGCTGTTTTAGTATAATCCCACTCATGTTTAATGCACTAATATGGAAAACATTTAAACATCATTATCTATTTGCATAAGTGATGCATTGGAACTTGGGAGTTGAGCTTCTGCTCGACCCCTGATTTTTGGGGCGTTACAAGTTGGTATCAGAGCATGATTTGGATTAAAGGGGTGGAGCTGTCTCCCAAGCATTTCTTCTTCTTTTCTTCTTTTCTTCTTAGTTTTTAATGCTTGCTTTTAGGGTTTTGAATTCAATCATGTCTATGGTTAGCTAAATTCCTTAGCTAGGGCTAACGAGTGAAGCTTGTAGCGTGGTTGGGATGTTTTCCTAGTTTGGTTCTTGTTATTGTTAAACTCCTTTGATTCTACTTTGATATTTAAGGAATACTTTTAGTTTTTAATGGTTTGTTGCGACTCAAATTACAATAGATTTACAATAGCTTGAAGTATCTTCTTTTCCTTCTATGAGATTGTGAAGTTAGCAAGTCATGTTGTCCACCATCGTCCCTTGGGCATGGTTGGGTGATGGAATCTCTTCTAACTCTCACAATTCTCCTATGTTAGTTGTTGGATCAGTATATCCTCTTGTTTTCTATAGTCTCTTGGGCATGGCTAGGTGATGGAATCACTTCCAATTCTCACCACTCTCATTGATTGAGAATTAGGTCAAAGGAAGTTCAGATTTAGTTTTATTGAGATATCTTCCAACTGGATAAGATAGGACTCCGATTCCAGTTGTGTCCTTGAAACAAGTAATAGATCTCCCTGATTGCTACAAGTGGATCCTTGGAAACCCTAGTTCCCACCTTTAAATTTATAAATTTTAGTTAAACAACTCACAATTACTCTCTCTACACTTTCAGATTTAGGTTTACATCTTCTTCTAGTCCTACTTCTAGTTGCTTTCAGAATTCACACGAGATTAGTCCCTGTGGATTCGACCTCGGTCTCACCGAGATTATTACTACATAATGACCCCACACTTGGGGTTGTGAACATCGATTGCGGATCTCAAGGGAATCGATCATTTGATTTGTACTCACTGCATTCATCTTGAGGATAATTTAAAATCTTCCTGACAACCACAACATCGACTTAATCCAAATATAAAAGAAGTGGTTAAAGGAAAAGTACTTAAATTATTGGATGTGGGTATCATATACCCTATATCCCATAGTCAATGGTTAAGTCCAACTCAGGTAGTTCCTAAGAAATCCGGAATTACCATAGTAGCCAATGACGACAATGAACTTGTGCCAACTAGAATTACTATTGGTTGGAGAATATGAATTGACTATAAAAAATTGAATACCGTCACGAGGAAAGATCACTTTCCCTTGCCCTTCATTGACCAAATCTTGGAAAGGTTAGCTGGCCATTCTTATTACTGCATCCTTGACAAGTATTCGGGCTACGATCAAATAGAGATAGCCATTGAAGACTAGGAGAAGCCAATGTTCACATGCCCTTATGGTACCTTTGTGTACGGAAGGATGTCATTCGAACTGTGTAATGCCTTAACCACTTTTCAGTGATGCATGCAGAGTATTTTTTCTAACATGGTGGGGCAATATCTAGAGGTCTTTATAAACGACTTCTCTATTTTTGGTCCATCCTTTAATGTGTGTATGAAAAATCTTAAAAGTGTGTTGAAGCGATGTAAAGAAAAGAATTTGGTCTTGATTTGGGAGAAATGTCATTTCATGGTTTTCAAGGGAATTGTTCTTGGACATATAATTTTGTCTAAGGGAATTGAGGTGGACAAACCCAAAATTGATATAATCTCTAACCTACCTCCTCCCAAAAGCATACGCGACGTGCGATCCTTCTTAGGACATGCTGGATTCTAAAGTTGGTAACCGAGGTCAAGGTCTTTATTCGAGGCCGACCTCCGAGGCAGAGGTTGATACCTAAGGGTAAGGTGGGGGTGATTTTTCAGTCCGCAAGCAATCCATAGTCTTCGAGTCTGTTCATCTGGTTAGTCCATTTTTACCCACAATATTTCCTCTGAAGACTCATTTTATTTTTAAAATCATTCTAATACCGAAATGCCATGAATTTTTTCTTAAAGAATAATTATTTCAAGAATTATAGCTCATAAATCAATTCAAGAAGAAACCAATTGGGCCTTATTTACTCTAAAGACCCATTTTACAGGTCGTTTAGTTTTCCAATTTCCTATAAAATGCAAAGTACATGAGCGAGTGTTTATGTCACACCCCAAACTTAGGAACCGGACTCAAAAATTTTCGATCGTCGAATTCGGTGCCGACAGTCTCCGTAGTATCCCATTCTCGGCTCTTAACTCTCATGCGCTAGGTTTCGATCCTGGGATCCTACAAGGAGGATTTTCACGGTGAATTTTTTTTAAGGAGCATAACCACAAGTGTACCCAAATTAGAAAAAACATCATCACCACATATCCATTAATATAATCTTTGAGTACAATGTTGAAAAGGTAAATACATGATATAATAAAACTTTAAAAGATCGGGTACATGCTTATGCCTCAATGCTGCTATGGTCTATCATAACCTGCACGTAATGAAAGTGCATAAGCTTACTACGAAGCTTAGAGAGTGCGTGCTTGTATGTGCAATGCATGTGCCAAGCATACAAATATGAAAGTAAGAAGAATGATGGAGGCCAGATTGGCATGTTCATAAATACCATAAGCCCTATCCAGGCTATGCGATGCAAAGACATACTGGGTTAAATGTCATATGTTGAGGATGTAATGCATTATGGACAAATTTAGGTCCTATTTGATTGGATCCAAGATCATCATTTACACTGATCATGAGTTTAAGTGCTATGGTCTCATGCTCCTTTGATTGTCAAATTTTGTGGTGCCAAAACCTCTTGTGTGCCAAAACTTCTATCTGTGTGTCTTGTGCTTGTATGTTGATATATATATATATATATGTGTGATTCAAGACAACATCACAATGGTTCAAGACATGTACGGTACTCGACTTCAAGAAATACAAGGTTATGTTCTTTGTCCTCTTCTGTATGCATCAATGTTCAGAGCTGCATCGATAAGGAAAGTGTTAGTTCAAGACTCAAGTGCAGTTCAAGACTCAAGTGCATTTTAAGACTCAAGTTCAACTTAAGTTGAAGTTTATATTCAAGCTATAGAAGATCTCACTCTCAAGCTACATCAAGTAGAGGTCTCAAGCTTCAAAGGTTAAACCATTATCTGAAAGAATGAAGTTCAATGTTCATACTTCATGTTCCAGGTATGATAGACCTTAGTTTGACCTTAGGGTAGGTCATTTTATATACATAATTCAAGATGAATCTTTTTACATGAAGTTAGTCTGTTCTAAGACTAGTCCTGGACCTTGTTCGACTAGTCCAAGACCTGGTTCGACCAGTCCAAGAAATTTCATGACCAGTCCTAAGTTGTTGAAGACTTTTAGAATTTTTTGTTTATTCTTCGACCAGTCGTGGAGACTGTTCGACCGGTCATAGGGTGGTCACGACTCGTCCTTTGACCAGTCATAGAACTACAACTCAAACTCCAGCAACCAAATATGGTTTTCTACGACCAGTCCTCGATCTGCTCGACTAGTCGTAGGAGGTCTACGACCAATCGAAGGGTCCCTACAACCAGTCATAGAACTGATTTTTTAGATCGCGCTTAAAATTTTAAAATGTCGTTGAAGCTACGACCAGTCGAAGGGTTCCTAAGACCAGTCGTAGACGCGATCTTTACATCTATAAATTGAACACGAATTTTAGAGTTTTATATCGATTAATTTAGAGAAAATTTAAGCCTCCACTCTGAGATAAGTTGTGTTCATTTTTAAGCTACGCTATGCATATTTAATATTCTTTTGTTAGCTTTTCGTATTTGATTTTATTCCTATATTCCAATATTATTTTGAAAAGAGGAATTGCTATATTTCTTCTTCTTTGGAATCAAAATCAAATAGAGCTACGCCCAATTTGGTTTAATTTAAAATCAATTAGAACCTAGAACCATTTCGTAAGTGAGTATTGGACATTGAACGTTGATTCGAACTTCTACTCTCATTGGTTCTACAGGGCTGCTACAAAAGGAGAAATCCAGGTAGTTTACATTTATTGTAAATTCATTATTTTGGTTTTGTTTGAGATTCGTCAGAAAAATCTCATTGTGCTGGTTATCTGAGGAGAGCCAGAAAACTCAGAAAGTGTGAGTTTTTGGATTGTGTAAGCCCAAGTTAAAAAGACACAATTGTGAAGGTTTTAGGTGAACCTGTGAAACCTATTTTAATAGTGAATGCTAATATCCCCTATGTGAGGAGATTAGGAGTGGAGTAGTAAGCTGTGTGGCTGTTGTTTAACAGTTGCTGAACACACGGGCGAACCACTATATACTAGTGTAATTTGTGATTTGAATGCTCTTTTAATTTCTATATTTTTAATCATTCAGATTTGTGGAATGTATATGTGGATGTGAATGTTGTAATATTTACATTTCAAGCAAAGTGGGGAATGTTGTAATAGTTTAGAATTTATTTATTGTTATTTCCTTTATTTCCTTTCTGTTTGAGTTTTGATATTCAATTTGTTCTAGTAAAGTTGTCCTGCCATAAACCCTTAGTTTAGTAACAAGCTCTTTATTTAAGATTGCTTTACATTTCTGTTCCTTGATTTATTTACAGAACTGTTCTTTATTTTTATAAGGCTATCGTATTTCAATTCCGCTGTTAAATTTTAATTTGGCATAGTCCTATTCACCCCCCCCCCCCTCCCATATAGCTTGGCTTTTTCAAGTGGTATCAGAGCCTAATAGCTCTTTTTTTTTTAATTCCTTATTCTTGGATTCATTTCTTGAGCTAACGATCTAAGCTATATTTAAGATGTCAAATTTTGATATCTTTCAGTCACTATGCCTCCACCCTTTGATGGCTCCAACTATGCCTATTGGAAAGCCAGGATGAGGATTTTCCTCAAATCAATGGATGAGAACGTGTGGCTTGCCACAGTGATTGAATGGAACCCACCTACCACTGAAGTGACTGGTATCAATGGTTCAAAATCAATGAGAGTAACACCATTTTTCTCATGGAACACTCTTCAGAAGAGTGCAATAGTGCCAATGGAAAAGCACTAAATGTAATCACTTGCGCACTATCACCGGATGAGTTCAAAAGAATCATATCCTGTGATACTGCAAAGCAAGCTTGGGATATATTATAGATGACACATGAGGGTTCTTCAATTGTCAAAAAATCTAAAGTCCAACTCCTCATAACCAAATTTGAAGAAATTCATATGGAGGAAAATGAAATGTTTATGGACTTCTACACTAGATTAAATGACATTGTAAACTCTATGCGGGGTCTTGGCGATAAAATCCCAGAAAGTAAAGTGTGTATAAAGATACTACACTTGCTACTTGAACAGTTCAATTCTAAGGTAACCGCGATCCAGGAACTTCGTGATACGGATAATATGGAGGTAGAAGAGTTGGTTGGGTCTTTACAAACCTACGAGTTATCTTTTAAAGCTCCTAAAGGTAAATCTATTGCACTTAAATCTTCCAAATGTGTTTCTCAAGATTCTGATTTAGAAAATTCTAAAGATGATATGGCTCTTCTTGCTAAAAAGTTTTACAAGATTTTCAAAAGTAAAAAGAGGGTTGATTTTCAAAAATCAAATGATAAGAAATGTTCTAAACCAAAATCTAAAACTTTAAAATCTTTGAAAGATAGTCAATGTTAAAACTGCCAAGAATATGGGCATTTAGCAAATAAATGTCCTAAAAAAGACAAACTTAAAAAGAAAGGAATAGTGGCTACTTGGGACGAATCTTCTGGTATTAAAGCCTCTTCTAAATCAGAAGATTCTGAAATCAAGTCGGGCAATGAAGTTAAGGCCCTTATGACTCTAGCCAAGTTCACTTTTTCAGATCATGATGATTCAACTAGTGAAGAAAATCTGAATAGTGATTATGAAAATGAAGAAGATCTTCAAGATGCTTACAATGCCCTATACAAGGAAAGTTGTAAAATTGCCGTAAAACTAAAACTTCAAAAAGAAAAGTTTTTAAAACTTAAAGAAAAGTTTGAGTCTCTTGTTTTAGAAAAATCTCATATTTTAGATTATTTTAAAAAGACTAAAAGTGATTTAGAATTCAAAACCTCCCTGATTGAAAATCTTAAATCTGAAAATGATAAACTTAAGCTTGAAAACTCTTCACTTTTGAGTTCAAAGGATACATGGAGGTATGCCAAGGAGATCCGAAGTTTGAAAAACTCTTATCCGGATCTAAAAAATATGATGACAGATCCAGGTTGGGTTATGATAAAAATATACCTTCTAAACAGAAGAATACTCCTCCTAAGTTTGTGAGAGGAGAAACCTCTAACTCAAAGGGAAAAAGTACTAATCAGAGTTTTTCTAAAAATGCTAAAACTTCTCAAAAACCTAAAAGCAATTATGTTAACTATAAAATAAAAAAAAAACTAAAACCCTTTAGCTGAAAAAATAGTTGATTTGCTTAAGGAGCTCTTAAAATCTAACTCAGTGGGTCACTCGTACAAAAATTACAATTATAAGAAGACCAACTATACTCCTAAACCCAAAACAGTAATGAAATGGGTTCTTAAAGTTACTTGCTTGGTTGCCTACACTACTTTCAAAACTACAAGCCATTCCAAGTGGTACTTATACAGTGGATGCTCAAAGCATATGACAGGCGACAAAGCTTTATTCACCGATCTTAAAGATATGACTGATGGGTCAGTCACATTTGGTGATGGTAGCAACTGCAAGATTATTGGCCAAGGTACGGTTCAACTCTATAACCCTCCCTTATTTAAGAATGTTTTATATGTTGAGGGGCTAAAATACAACTTGTTAAGCATATCTCAAATATACGATAACAATCACAGCGTGAAATTTTATAATAAAGGTTGTGAAATCTTGAATAAAAAGGGTTCTGTAATATTAACTGGTCACAGGACTTCTAAAAACTGCTACATTGTAGGCGATGGTAGCTCATCTAATCAATCGTGCTACATAGTCCATACCGATGAAACTGAATTATGGCATAAACGCCTTCGACATGTACACTATCGTAATTTATACAGATAGAGCAAGGGAGAACTAATAAGAGGTCTACTTAAATTACAAAATGTAGACAAGATATGTGGTGAATGCCAGTATGGCAAGCAAACAATGAGCTCTTACAAAAAGGCGAACTCCAATGCCACATCAAAACCACTCGAGCTTCTCCATATGGATCTTATAGGACCTACCAAGACGGAGATTCGAGGTGACAAAAAATACATCTTGGTAATCGTGGATGATTTTTCTAGATTTACTTGGGTAACCTTCTTAAGGGATAAATCAGAAACCCCTGATGAAGTTAAAAGGATTCTCAAATGGATCCAAACTGAAAAAGGTTCTCAAGTTTGTAAGATCCGTAGTGATCATGGATCTGAGTTCGAGAATAGCAGTTTTGAGAAATTTTGTAATGATCAGGGAATATCGCATGAATTCTCTGCATCCAAAACTCCTCAACAGAATAGAATTGTCGAAAGGAAAAATAGAGTGTTTCAAGAAATAGGAACTGTAATATTGAATAGTATGAAACTCCTAAAAAATCTTTAGGCTGAAGCAGTGAATACTGCTTGCTATGTTATTAATCGGGTTTATATATGTAAATCTAATAATAAAACCGCTTATGAAACGTGGTTCAATAAAAAGCCTACTATCAAATACTTTCGAGTTTTTGGTTGCAAGTGCTATATTTTGCGTGACCATGAAAATCTGGGAAAGTTTGACACAAAAAGTGATAAAGGAATCTTTTTAGGATACTCTTTAAATAGTTGCGCATATCGTGTACTGAATAAAAGGACCGGTGTTATTCAAGAATCAATTAATGTGGTCATAGACGATCATTTGAATACACCTGCCCCAAGTTCAGATAATGATGAAGTTCTTCTATTTGACAAACCTGATACTTCATGAAGTCAAAACAATTCTGAATTAAGGATTGTTAAAGATCATCCAATCGCTCAAATTCTTGGTAACCCTCTCACTGGTGTCCGCACTCATAAACAACTAAAAGACATATGCAATTACGTGTGCTTTACATCTTAGATTGAACCGGTAAACATAAAAGAAGCTCTTTCTGATGAAAACTAGATAGTAGCTATGCAGGAAGAACTTAATCAGTTTGTTCGAAATGATGTCTGGTATCTTGTTCTTAGACCTAAAGATAAACATAATATAGGAACTAAGTGGATCTTCAAAAATAAGTCCGATGAACTTGGAAATATAATTTGAAACAAGGCAAGACTGGTTGTACAAGGGTACGCTCAAATAGAAGGCATTGATTATGATTAAACCTTTGCCCCAGTTGCTCGCCTTAAATCAATCAGACTTTTTATATCCATTGTATGCTTTAGAAAATTTAAAATTTATCAAATGGATGTAAAGAGTGGTTTTTTGAATGGTGATCTACATGAAGAAGTATATGTTGAACAACCTACAGGGTTGGAAGACCCTAAGTTTACTGATCATGTATATCATCTTAAAAAAGATCTATATGGTTTAAAACAAGCTCCTAGAGCATGGTACGAAAAATTGACTAAGTTTTTACTAAGTCATAATTTTCAAATGGGCAGTGTCGATAAGACACTTTTTGATAAGAAACATAACGATGATATCTTAATGGTTTAGATCTATGTTGATGATATTATTTATGGATCAACTTATACTAACATGATTGTTGAGTTTGCATATTTGATGAAATCTAAGTTCGAAATGAGCATGGTTGGGGAATTAAATTATTTCCTTGGATTGCAAGTAAAACAACAACCAAATGGCATTTTTATTTCTCAATCAAAATATGCTCTGAACTTAATCAAAAAGTTTGGATTTGAGAATGGTAAGAATTTTGATACTCCTGTGAGTACAACTTTAGGACTCTCAAAGGATTCTACAGGTAAAAATATAGATCCTAAATTATATCATAGTATGATTGGTAGTCTACTTTACTTAACTGCTAGTAGACCTGATATTTCTTTAAGTGTTGGGATTTACGCTAGATATCAGTCTGATCCTAAAGAGTCACATCTATCTGTTGTTAAGCAGATTATGCGATATGTCGCAAGTTCTGTTAAAATGGGTCTCTAGTATCCATTTGATACTAGTGTTCAATTGGTAGGGTATTTGATGCTGATTGGGCTGGAAATATTGATGACAGAAAATCAACTAGTGGTGGTTGTTTTTATATTGGAAACTGTTTGGTTTCATGGTTTAGCAAGAAGGAAAGTTTTATATCGCTCTCTACTGCTGACATTGAATACATTGTAGTAGGAAATGCTTGTACTCAGCTTGTTTGGATGAAACGTATGTTAAACGATTATGAAATCGCACAGGAATCAATGATATTATATTGTGATAATTCCAGTGCTATAAATATATCAAAAAATCCGATCTACCATTCACGTACCAAGCACATTGACATTAGGTATCACTATATTCGTGAATTAGTGGAAGATAAAATAATATCCTTGGAATATATACCGACCGAGACTCAACTTGCCGACATTTTCACTAAACCGCTCGACAAAAGCAGGTTTAATAAATTGAAATTTGATCTCGGAATGTGTATTCTAAATTGACTATTCATGCATATTTGTATCATAGTATATATATATATATTTGATAATTTAGTTGTTTAAATTTTAAATTTTTATGAAAAATGCATGTTTCGGTGTTTTCATGACCAGTCGAGGACATGCTTGACTAGTCGTGGTACGGCCGGTCGAGAACGGTCCTCGACTAGTCATGTAGTGCGTTAGAATCTTTTAAAATTGGAGAAAATTTTCATCTTCTTCATTTCCATTTCACTCTCCAACGAGCCGAGGCACGACTAGTCATACCCACCTTCCTAGATCTTAAAGGTTAGTGCATCATTTGTATTTCTCTTGTAGATTCTAGTTCTTATTACTTCATTTTCACTCTTGGAATAATCTATTTTGAGATTCATTGCATCTTTCGGGTTTTTTCTTAAAAAATCTGATCTAGCAAAACCCATTTTTGGTCCATCTTCTTTTATATTAGCTCCTCTTGCTAGGCGCTATCTTCGTTCACCTGAGGATGATCCCTCTGATGTACGGGATTTGTGTATGCGCAATGTCATTGTTGAACGGTCTGTCTGTACTGCACATATTGCTCCTTTTGGTATTCTACCTATAATCCAAGCTATAGGATGGGATAACATTTTACATTGGGGTGGGCCTGCATACCAATCTATTGCACAGACCATGTTTGTATGTATCTCAGTATTCTCTTTTGAGTATTTAACTTTTAAAATTGATACTAGAGAAGGTCTATTTGAAGTTGACTGTCATCTAATTGCAGGGTTAATGGATATACCTGTTAATGAGGAGGGTATTCCTATTCATACTTTAGCTGAGAAACCCTCAGAATCGAAAAAGCGTATGCTAAACAAAAATTTGTGTAATATGAATGTGCAATGGACTCATAAAGGGAATGCGCTCCCCGCAAAGGACCTGTTACCCAAATATAGGGTACTTCACAGATTTTTATTTCTAACCTGTATCCTCAATCTGGTAATAAGACTGAATTAATTACCTTTATAGTTCATATTTTGCACTCTGTCATTTCTGGTTCTAAAATTTTCCTTCCTTCCTTGATCTGTCATTTCATTATTCATTTCGTCTCCATCTAGGTCATAGTGATATTCCTTTTGCCTATCTCTTGACTGTTTTAGCTACTCACATGCTCGTGGCTATGCCTGTTGGAGAAGCTCCCATCCATCATCTTATTTTTAACAATTCGAATATTAACAAAATGAAATTCGAATTGGCTCGTCGCCAAGTGGATGTTGGTAGAGCTGAGGCTGAGGATGAAGAAGCTGGTGATCTTCCTCCTGATGTTGTGGATATGGATGATATTTTCGACAAACTTGAATCTGATTCTGGAAATGATCCTCATTTTGAGCCTTCTAATTTTGATGCTCATCTTCATGCTTTATAAGAGAAGGTAGAGAATATGAATATTGTTCATGATCTTCAGTTTAAATATATGCGCAAATATCTTTGGCGCTTGAACAAGGAAATGCATAATCTTCATGTAACACTCCGGATTTTTCCCAACCTGGAGTTAGATGTCCTTAGGCGATGGGCTGATCCTAATACCTAATTAACTTCTCAAACACTCAATTCAAAAGTCTCAAATTCCTTTTCAAACCATTTTCTTCAAAACCTCACATTTCCTTCAAAAATCTCACCTTTCACTACCTTATCCTTCAAAATTTTCTAAGTGCTTTCATATTAGACACAAATCTTAAAGTTTAGGTGATGTTGATCAATGCTTAACCTAAAAATTACTAAGAATAGTAAATAAATAAATAAAAGGGGTTTTTAACCATTAACCTTTTGGAATCTCACGAAATAAGTAGGCTATTTGGATAGATCAGCTTCTCCTACCCCAAAAACATGTATTGCACGTCAAATAACTCATCTTGGGTTGTAAAATACACCTATTTCAAATACCGGATGATGAAATCACCCCAAACAGGACAGCAAGTGGCGAGGGCCTCACCGAATTGGTGAGGCCTCGGCAAAATGCGGGCCTGGGCGGCCGCACGCATCGGGCAGCCCATTTTTTGTCCTATTTCCTGCACTTTTCATCCAACTTTGAAAAGTCAAATCTCCTTCATTATAACTCCGATTTAGGTGATTCAAAAACTAAATTGAAGCTTAATAATATAGCTTCATATAAAAATAATAGAAAAATATAATAAAAATTTTAATATAGTTAAATATAGGTCATTGTGACAACTGTCCGGAAAGCATTAGTTTGGACAGCTGCCGCTTCTAGAATTTTTAGAATTTTTCTACAACACGAAACCTAATAAAATTTGGTAAAGATGAAGTAGACGTGATGAAAAACTACTAAAAAAATAATTAAAATGATATACTACTTAAAAGCGCCAGAAAGGGGCATAGAACTGCCTTAGGATCATATTCTTTCGTGATTAGGGCCTAATTTAGTTAAGTATTAAACTGAATGCTCAATAAAATTAGCTTAAATCACTTTAAACATGATCTACAAGACCCAAAACTTGTGGAATCATTGACGCTATGTTACCCTATAATCGAGGATTAATCTCATTACCCGGTTACTCTCGGGAGCATCACGAAACTCCGCATCGGACCTGGACTGCGCATCGAAAGTCCAATTAATGCAAAGCTAAATGATTAGGACCACCATGTTGGGCTTGACAACCATCTTGAAAGTCAAAACCAAATAGTATCCCTGGACTATTCGCTTGAGCCCGGAGTGAGAAGTGTGAGAAAATATGGTTTTCTTCGGAAATTAAATTTAATTTAAGTAATCTGAGACTTGTCGCTTGCGGGTCGAATATAAGGATTCAGACAGTTAGATTCTGACCCAAATACACCCTCAGATCAGGAAACATTTCCCATACATGTCCGTGTACTTATAACCCTGATCGGTGATTGTGGACCGTTGAACTGAAACTGCTCCGCCACGGGCGATCTATAAACCCGATCGGACTGAAAACCTAACTTGACCTAGATCTATGGTCAGGGAGCTTAAGTCCGACCTTTGGCTCAAGGGGGGCTCCGAAAATGCTCTGTTGAGCAGGAACAGTCTCCCTTTGGACATAACCTAAGTATACCATAGCCCTGAGTCTATTTTCGTGAGTTTTGGCCTATATAAGGACCTTAAACCCTCTCTCATTCAGCCCATACGAATTTGAGAAAATCTAGGAGAGAAGGGAGAAAAGAGAGGGAAAGTGTGAGAATAGTGGGAGAAGCTTCCTGATACTCTATCTTGCCGATTTACGTGCTTAGCCATCATCTTCTAATCGCTATTCCGGCGATTCTGTCGACGTACTTAGGTAAGAAAAAACTTAAACCTAATCTATTCTAGTGTTTCAATTGCTACAAGTAGCAAAGTAGCTGACTTAAATCGTGCTATAGGTTGATAGACCGTCGTAGACGAAGGCTTAGAGATTTTAGCGTATTCGTGATGCTTCTACGGCGTAAGTTGCGGACTTTAGACGTATAGATTAAGGTTTTCAAAGCTTTTAATGTCAGATAATGATAGATTCATGATCTGGGTGTTATTTTATATGCATAATGCGATGTTCATTTTGCGATTCAGTTACGTATGCAAATTATGGCATATTATGTATTCTGTATATTTGTAGAAAATACCGTATACGTACAAATTTTGAAAGTGTGTTTGCCATGAGAAATTACTGTATGTTCATCCTAGATATATGTGTAATACTTACTCGGCGAAAGGATTCACCCAAATACATGTTTTTGCTAATATACGTTATGTATGTTAAATAAGTGTATTCTAAGTGTTTGTGAAAATGCTTGTAAGAGTAAGTACTTAGATGATTGTGCTTTGGGTAGGTGTTGAGATAGGATTCTCAACTAACTTAGAGATGCATATGATTTCCTCCATGTTGGTTGTTTAATTTATCGCTTACTTATGAAATGTATGTGTCTGTATTTTTTGTTTATATTGTGCTTTATAACATGCTTGTTAACATGTTTGAATTATTTTGTTAATTCTGCTTAGACTACTATACATGCTTTTGGATAGGACTTAAATGTGATTGGGGCTATGTGATAGTCCAGGCAATCGGTAACAGGCTTGAAGTCATGGCTGAGATTTACTTCGCCACATAGGACATGTTTGACAAACCCGGGTCGTATATTGGTCGTCGGCAGTAGTTAGGCCACACGAAGTGCTTATGTACTTCATGTCGATCAATGCGATGTGCGCTCGTGCTAGTCGAGCCCATCAAGTAACCCGATCTGTCTAATGTATGTTCATCATGTATAGACGTTACTGCTTGAATCTAAGGTACCAAACTTACCAGTGTAACCCCGTTAACCTTGGTACCTCAATCTCCTAAGACTCATGAGCCGGGCACGGTGGTATGGGACACCGTGGTCGAGCTGTCAGCCCACGCTAGGGCCACGAGCCTCCCCATAGTGACCAGTGAGCAACCCAGACTCGTGAGCCGAATACGTAGTATGGGACACTGTATTCGAGCTGTCGGCCTACACTGATAAGGTGATGGGGGAGTGGTGTAACGATTGCATGTAACAGCCCTGACAGCCATTTGTAGTGACCTTGAGCATACTCTGAATCTGCATAGAGGCAACGAGCCTTCCCATAGTAAACAGAGTATAAACTAGGCCTGTATTGATAAGGTGATGGGGGAGTGGTGCAACGAGTGCTTATAACAGCCCTGACAGCCCTTTACAGCGACCTAGAACCATATCATCGTAGGAGATTATCTAGGACTGACGACCCTAGAATGGATTATTGTTTGGGAATGATATAAGGAAGGTACCTTAGTTTTCCAATACTGCTGTATAAAAAAGACTAATAACAACTCGGTAATCATGGTCATAACATAGCACTGCATGTGCCTGGCGTTGTGGAGCACTGAGGGATGAACGCATGCCGCGGACATAAGATGGTGTCGCACGAGGGTGGTTTGGCAAGGGCATGTATCATGACTGCATTCCATACTTGCATTAATAAGAGTATTTATGAGTGTTTGATTGTACTGCTTTATCATTACTGCTTGACTGAATTGATACATATTAACATATGCTTTATTGTTCCACTGAGTTAGCTACTCACTCCCACGTTACGGGACGGTGTTTTGGACACCCACCAAACTCTGTCTTAAATGTAGGTATCGACGAGACACAGGAGGCTGAGCCTGATTACTATGATGATCAGGATGAGTTCTCCTACATGCAGTTCTCTGGAGGCTTCGCTTACTCCATTCAGATGACGGGGCTACAGGGTTTGCCATTATAGTTGTACCATTTTTAGCATTTTGATTTTGAAACTAATACATGTATATGGTGACTCAGTAAGGTGTTCATACTCTGGAGACCGATTGTGACCGTTTCTAACTTTATATACATTTATATACATCTTTCAATCTTCCGCTTGCGTTTTATAACTTGATCTGGAGTATGAATTACTATTTTGGTATAATCCCACTCATGATTATTGCACTAACATAGACAACATTCAATCATAAGCATTTATGTTGCGTAAGTGATGTTTTGGAACTCGGGTGTTGAGTTGCTACTCGACCCCTGATTTTCAGGGCGTTACACTTGATCCTACCATTCCTGCTCCTTCTTCAGGATCCGATTAAGTGTTTTTCTTGATATGTAATAACTTTCTTACTTATACTCTTTTTGGTTTGATGACTTTTTATTTTTTCTATATATTGTCCTGTTACTTCATCTATTCCTCCTATCCATAACTTTGTTGCTTCCTTTATCATATTTTGACAAAAAGGGGGAGAAGATTTGATTGATTGCTTATGGATATGAGTAGCTAGTAGCTATATTTCTGGTTACATTTTTGTTGGATATGTGTGGATATGTGTTGCTACTCAGGGGGAGTATATAAATAATGAGTTGTGCTACTTAATGACAACTGGTGCATGATTCGTTAATATGCATGTTGTGCTTCTCTTATTGAAGTATGTTTTGTCACAAATTTGACAAAGGGGAAGATTGTAAGTGTTATGGTCTCATGCTCCTTTGATTGTCAAATTTTGTGGTGCCAAAACCTCTTGTATGCCAAAACTTCTATCTGTGTGTCTTGTGCTTGTATGTTGATATATATATATATATGTGTGTGTGTGTGTGTGTGTGTGTGTGTGTGTGTGATTCAAGCAACATCACAATGGTTCAAGACATGTACGGTGCTCGACTTCAAGAAATACAAGGTTATGTTCTTTGTCCTCTTCGGTATGCTTCAATGTTCAGAGCTACATCAATAAGGAATGTGTTAGTTCAAGACTCAAGTGCAGTTCAAGACTCAAGTGCATTTTAAGACTCAAGTGCATTTTAAGACTCAAGTGCAACTTAAGTTAAAGTTTATATTCAAGCTATAGAAGATCTCAATCTCAAGTTACATCAAGTAGAGGTCTCAAGCTTCGTAGGTTAAACCATTATATGAAAGAATGAAGTTCAATGTTCATACTTCATGTTCTAGGTATGATAGACCTGAGTTTGACCTTAGGGTAGGTCATTTTGTATACATAATTCAAGATGAATCTTTTTATATGAAGTTAGTCTGTTCTAAGACTAATCCTGGACCTTGTTCGACCAATCCAAGACCTGGTTCGACCAGTCCAAGAAATTCTACAACCAGTTCTAAGTTGTTGAAGATTTTCAAAATTTTTTGGTTATTCTTCGACCAGTCCTGGAGATTGTTTGACCGGTTATATGGTGGTCACGACTCATCCTTCGACCAGTCTTAGAACTACGACTCAAACTCCAGCAACCAAATCTAGTTTTCTACGACCAGTCTTAGGTTTGCTCAACCAGTCATAGGAGGTCTACGACCAGTCGAAAGGGTCCCTACGACCAGTCGTAGAACTGATTTTTTTAGATCGCGCTTAAATTTTCAAAATGCCGTTGGAGCTACGACTAGTTGAAGGGTTCCTAAGACCAATCGTAGACGTGATCTTTGCATCTATAAATTGAACACGAACTTCAGAGTTTTATATCGATTAATTTAGAGAAAATTCAAGCCTCTACTCTGAGATAAGTTGTGTTCATTTTCAAGCTACGTTGTGCATATTTAATATTCTTTTGTTAGCTTTTTGTATTTGATTTTATTCCTATATTCCAATATTATTTTAAAAAGAGGAATTTGTAACGACTCAAAAAATTCCGTACAAAGGCCCGAGTACTACCTCAGGAAGAAATCACTTAGGATCAAATCCTCTAAAAATTAAATAAAGTTAACAAAGTGTTAAACTAGATTAGCTACGAAATCCGCTTGATTCACTTTTAATATGATCTGCAAGACCCGAAACTTGTAGAATCATTGACACTAGGTTACCCTAAAATCTAGGATCAATCTCATTACCTGGCTGCTCTTAGGAGCATCACGAAACTCCGTATCAGATCTGGACTACACATCAAAAGTCCGAATAATGTGAGGTTATAGAATTAGGACCACCTTGCTGGGCTTGACAACCATCTCGAAAATCAAAACCAGATGGTGTCCTAGGGCTATTCGCTTGAGTCTGGAGTGAGGTGTATGAGAAAAGGAAGATTTCTTTAAAAATGTAACCTAATTTAAGTAATCTGAGACTTGTCACTTGTGGGCCTGATATAAGCAATCAGACCATCAGAATCTGACCCAAATACACCCTCGGATCAGGGGAAATTTCATACACAGGTAAGTATACTTGTAACCCTGATCGAGTTTCAGTGACCGTTGAACTGAAACTAGTCCGCCACGTGTGATCTGGGAACCTAATTAGAATAAAAACTTAACTCGACCTATATCCATAGTCAGTGAGCTTAAGTCCGACCTTTGGCTCAAGGGGGGCTCCGAAAATGCTCCATTCAGCTGAAACAGATCCCCTTTGGACATAACTTAAGTATACCTTGGCCCTGGGGCCATTTCCATCAGTTTTAGGCCTATATAAGGACCTTAAACCCTCTCTCATTCTCACCATACGAATTTGAGAAAACCCTAGGAGAGAGAAGAGAAGAAAGGGAGAGAAAGTGTGAGAGTTGTCGGAGAAAGATCCTATTACTCTACCCTGTTATCATACATGCTTAACCACCCCAATCTAATCACTATTCCGGCGATTCTGACTTCATTTCTAGGTAAGAAGACCCTAACCCTAACTTATTTTAGGGTTTTTATTGGTACAAGTAGCGAAGTAGCTGACTTACCTTGTGTTATAGGTCGTCATATCGACGTTGATGAAAGCATAGAGTTTCTATTAAATTCGTTACACTTCTACGACGTTAGGTGTGGACTATAGACGTATAGGTTATGGTTTTCAAAGCTTTCAATGTCGATTAATGATTTATAACTGACAAGGGTGCTATTACACATGCAAAATGCGTCATCTGTTTCGTTATACGAGTTTACATGAACTATGTAAAATATAGTGTATTTTATGCATATGTTGGAATGTTTGAATATGTTTGGAATTTGGATTTGTGCTTAACATGTTTATTTGTCGTGAATATATGCCTAATACATGTGCGACAGCTCCTTAGTGTAAGGACTTGTCTAAAATCACGTCACGACAAATATACGTTATATGTGACTAAGTGTGTAGCCCAAGTGTTTGTAGAAATATTTGAATGAACATGGAGCTCAGATTCATGCACACCATGGTTATCCGTCGTGGGTATATGCACGTGGTATATGGGGAAACTCCCCAGTGAAAGTATTTGGCCTAACACATGTGTAATCCTCATACATCATGTAAGGTGATGTATGTAGTCTATATGTTTATGAAAATGTCTGAATGTGCTAGTGTTCACCTAGAATACTTTGTAAGAGGATCAAGATACGAATCTCGGTTACCTCAATTATGTCTATGATTTTCTACATATACGTTACATTGTAATATCTGTTTTATTTCATGAAGTGAATGTGTGTGAAATCTTGTTTGTGTTGTATTTCATAACATGCTTCTTTGATTGTAAGAATTGAATTACTTGTTTATTCCTGCTTTAACTATCTCATATGATTCTTGATGAAATAAAATGAAGTTGGGACTATGATTTAGTCCAAGCAGTCGGTAATGGGATTGAATTCGTGGCTGAGATTCATTCGCCACGTAAGACGTTTTTGACGAACCCAAGCCGTACTTCGGTTGGCGACAGTGGTTAGGCCAAGCGAAGGGCTTATGCACTTCATCTCATTCAACTTGTCATGCGCTCGTACTAGTCGAGCTCGTCAAGTAACCCAATCTATCTAATGTATGTTCACCATGTTTGAAAACTACTGCTTGAACCTAAGGTACCAAACTTACTAGTGTAACCCCGTTAACCTTGGTACCTCGATCCCTAAGACTCATGAGCCGGGCATGGTGGTATGGGACACGTGGTCGAGCTGTCGGCCTACACTAGGGCCATGAGCCTCTCCGTAGTGACCAGTGAGTAACCCAGACTCGTGAGCCAAATATGGTGGTATGGGACATTATATTCTAGCTGTCGGCCTACACTGATAAGGTGATGGGGAAGTGGTGTAACGATTGCGTGTAACAACCTTGACAGCCCTTTGTAGTGACCTCGAGCATACTTTAAATCTGCGGTAAGGCGATGAGTCTTTTCATAGTAAATAGAGTATAAACTAGGCCTGTATTGATAAGGTGATGGGGGAGCGGTATAACGAGTGCGTGTAATAGACCTGGCAGTCCTTTACAGCGACCTAGAACCACATCATCGTATGAAATTATCTAGGACTGATGACCCCATAATGGATCATTGTTTAGGAATGATATAAGGGAGGTACCTTAGTTTTCCAATACTGCTGTATGAAAAGGACTAATAACAACTCGTTAATCACGCTCATAACATAGCACTGCATGTGCCTGACGTTGTGGAGCACTGAGGGATGAACGCATGCCGCAAACGTAAGATGGTGTCGCACGAGGGAGGTTTGTCAAGGGCATGCATCATGACTGCATTCCATAGTTGCATTAATAAGAGTATTTAAGAGTGTTTGACTGTACTGCTTTATCATTACTGCTTGACTGAATTGGTAACATGTTAACCTATGCTTTATTGTTCCACTGAGTTGGCTACTCACTCTCACGTTACAGGACGGTGTTGTACAAACCAACCAAACTCTGTCTTAGATGTAGGTATTGACGAGACGTAGGAGGCTGAGCCTGATTACTATGATGATCAGGATGAGTTCTCCTACATGCAGTTCTCTGGAGGCTTCGCTTAGGTCATTCAGATGACGGGGCTACAGGGTTTACCATCATAGTTGTACCATTTTTTTTATTTTGAAACTAATACATGTATATAGTGACTCAGTAAGGTGTTCATACTCTGGAGACCGATTGTGACCGTTTCTGGCTTTATATACATTTATATACATCTTTCAGTCTTCCGCTTGCGTTTTATAACTTGTTTAGAGTATGAATTATTGTTTTGGTATAATCCCACTCATGATTATTGCACTAACACAAACAACATTCAATCATAAACATTTATGTTGCATAAGTGATGTTTTGGAACTCGGGTGTTGAGTTGCTATTCGACCCCCGATTTTCAGGGCACTACAGAATTGCTATATTCCTTCTTCTTTGGAATCAAAATCAAATAGAGCTATGCCCAATTTGGTTTAATTTAAAATCAATTAGAACCTAGAACTATTTCTTAAGTGAGTATTGGACATTGAACGTTGATTCGAACTTCTACTCTCATTGGTTCTACCGGGCTGCTACAAAAGGAGAAATCCAGGTATTTTACATTTATTGTAAATTCATTATTTTGGTTTTGTTTGAGATTCGCCAGAAAAATCTCATTGTGTTGGTTATCTGAGGAGAGCCAGAAAACTCAGAAAGTGTGAGTTTTTGAATTGTGTAAGCCCAAGTTAAAAAGACACAATTGTGAAGGTTTTAGGTGAACCTATGAAACCTATTTTAATAGTGAATGTTAATATCCCCTGTGTGAGGATATTAGGAGTGGAGTAGTAAGCTGTGTGGCTGTTGTTTAACAGTTAGTGAACACATAGGCAAACCACTATATATCAGTGTATTTTATGATTTGAATGCTCTTTTAATTTCCATATCTTTAATCGTTCAGATTTGTGGAATGTATATGTGGATGTGAATGTTGTAATATTTACATTTCAAGCAAAGTGGGGAATGTTGTAATAGTTTAGAATTAATTTCTTGCTATTTCCTTTATTTCCTTTCTGTTTGAGTTTTGATATTCAATTTGTTCTAGTAAGGTTGTCCTGTTATAAACCCTTGGTTTTTATGGTGCAAAGGTTGTCCTTAGAACAATATTAATATCAAGCTCTTTATTTAAGATTGCTTTACATTTTAATTCCTTGATTTATTTAAAGTATTATTCTTTATTTTTATAAGGTTATCGTATTTCAATTCCACTGTTAAATTTTAATTTGGCACAGTCCTATTCACCCCCCCCCCCCCCCCCTCTAGGATATATAGCTTGGCCTTTTCAATGAGTCGCTGAAATACCTTTTTTTTAAGAATGATGCTAAGCTCCGCTTAATGTTGAGGGTCAAATATTGCATATTATCCCCTATTTATATCTTGGTTTTATGAACATGATAATGTTTAATGTTATGTTTTATGCATGTTTGTGTTAAAAGGTGAATCTGAGAGCTTGGATTGAAAAGAATGCTAAAAGCATGGATTCAATGCTCAAGAATCACCAAGGTAAAGATGGGATCTTAGAAGACCAAGAACGAAAAATTTTTATGCCAAAGATCTAAGGAAACCAAGTGCAAAGGATGGATAAAAGATTGGCAAAAGCACAAGTTAAACGGTAAAAAAACATCACATTTTGGTGCCACCTAAGCCAATTTCGGTGCCACCAAAAGTGTACAAAACAGTACAGCAAGAAAACAACTTAATTCGGTGTCACCTGAGCTTAATTCAGTGCCACCGAAACCAATTTCGATAGCAAGTCCGGTGACCCATTTTGCCACCTAAGTACTTTGCACATACAATTTCAGATGCAAATATGATTTCGGTGCCACCGAAATCATGCAAGGCTGACGCGGATTGCGTAAATTGGGGCCTTTCGCAAGCGATTTTCCAAAATTCCAAGTTGGTATGTAAGAGAGGGATTCACAACTATAAATAGGAGTCCCTAAGATGTTCTTAGACATCTTATAGGGTTTAAGGAGCGGAGCGATAGCGTGGAGAGCCGCTGCCGAGAGTTTTTCTTCTTCCTTAGTTTATTTTTATGTTTTTCTCAAGAGATTATAGTTCAATCATGTCTATAGTTGGCAAAACCTCTTAGCTAGGGCTAAGAGGTGAAGCTTATAGCATAATTGAGATATTTTTTTTTTTTAATTCATGTTTATGTTCGAACTTCATTGAATTCTAGTTTATTCTAAGGAATATTTTCAGTTTTTAATGGTTTGTTGTGACTCAAATTACAATAGATCTACAATAGCTTTAAATAACTTCTTTTTTATTTGAGATTATGGATTTGGTAAATCCTGTTGTTTGCCATCGTCCTATGGGCATGGTTGGGTGATGGAATCCCTTCCAATTGACCACAATTCTCCTTCATTAATGCTAGATCAATGTGATGTTCAGAGATTTGACTGTCTCTTCTTCCAATTAGATAAGATAGGACTTTGATTCTAGTTGGATCTCTTGAATTAAGCAAGGTAGCATCCTGAGAAGCTTCAAGTGGATCCTTGGCACCCTAGTTCCTTTTTAATTGATAATTTAAACCTTATTCATAATTACTCTTTTAAATTCAGATTTCTACTTCAGTTCTTCATCTAGTTCTGGTTTTAGTTAAATTTAGAAGATACATAAGTTTAGTCCCTATGGATTTGACATCGGTCTTACCGAGATTATTACTACATCGCAACCCTACACTTGAGGTTCGAACAAGTTTTTGGCACCGTTGTCAGGGACTAATGGTTGCATTTTTCTGAGATTAACTAGTTTTGGAATTAGTTTAAGATTAGGGTTTTTTGTGAATTATTTTAGAAATTAACTTGGCTTTCTATTTCCAGGTTTAGAAACTTTCCTTTTCTATTTTTAGAAACTAATTCACTTTTTATTTTTAGGATAAAAACTTTCCTTTTTCTGTTTTTAAAAACTAATTTCCTTTCTATTTTTAGAACTTTCCTTTTTCTTTTTAAAAAACTAGGTTGCTTTCTTTTTTTCCTTTAGAAACTAATTCACTTTCCTATTTCTTCTGCAGGATCCCAATGTAAAAACTTCTAATTTAGTAACTTCTTTCTATTTCTAGATTTCGATTTCTCTCTTTCTTTTTAGGTTTAGGTTAGAATCTGAAATTGAGGGCTGATAGTATTTCATGCCCATGTGCGTCCATGATATCACTCGACATCTCTTGAGAGAAGGATGATTGGTTGAGGGGTTATCTATCCATCACAGGATTAGACACCACTCAAGATCCAAAAAGTTAATTGAAATTATGGGTGCCAATCAACCTCCAAATCCACCTCAACCTAGGGTTGAGGAAATCCAAGATGAGAATGAGGTGCATCATGCACCCCCGCCTCGTACTTTACGAGATTACTTACAACTGGCGGGAGTGAGCACACATTCCTATATGGTTTTTCCAGAAAATATAGGACATATGGATATCAAGCCAGGGGTGATGCAACTCCTTCCTGAAAAGACCGAGCTATATGTCCTAGAGGAGGGGGGGGGGAGGTGAATAGGACTATGTCAAATTAAAAAATAATAGTGGAATTTAAATAAATCGAATACAGATAGCAATAGATAATCCAACAATGCTGAATTTAAAGACAACCTCAAAAGAATGAGTATTGAGAGGTTGATACAAATGTTGTTCTAAGGATAGCCTTACACTATAAAAACCAAGGGTTTATGGCAGGATAACCTTACTAGAACGGTTTGTGTATCAAAAACTCAAACTGTTATAGAAGAATAAAGAAATAAATAGTAAGAAGGGAAATCTAAGCTATTACAACATTCCCACACATCCACATAAGGATTACAACATTCTCCATAAATGTAAAAAGGAAAATTACAATCATCCACACAAATAAATAAACAATCAAACCACAAGACAAAGAATTATAGTGGTTCGCTTGTGTGTGCACCAACTGTTAAACAACAGCCACACAACTACTCCACTCCTAATATCCTCACACAGTGGATATTAGCGTTCACTATGAAAATAGGTTTTTCCAGGCTCACCTAAAACCCTCACAATTGTGTCTTTCAAGTGGGCTTACACAATTCAAAAAACCGCACACTCTGAGTTTTCTGGATCACCTCAGATAAACTAAAACAAAGAGATTTTTCTGCCTCAATCTCATTGAAAACCAAAAATAAAAATTTACAACAATGTAAAATACCTGGATATTCTCTTTGATGCAGCCCGGAAGAACCAAGTCGGAGTAGAATTTCAATGTAGAAGTTCAATGTCCAAACTCACTTATGAAATGGTTCTAGGTTCTAAATTGATTTTAAATTAAATGAAGTTGGGCTAGCTCTATTTAATTTTGAATCCAAGAAAAGGGCAATCTCAATCCCTTCTTCAAATATGATTGGAATAAAGAATACAAAATTAAATATAATAAAGTTAAATTAAGAGAATATTAAATGAGCACAATATAGCTTAAAACGACACTAACTTATCTCTCAGAGTAACAAATTGAATTAGGTTGAATTGAATGAAAAACTCTGAAATTTGTCCTCTATTTATAGGTGAAGAAATCGCATTCACGACTGGTCCTGTGGACACTACGACTGGTTATAGGACTAACAAATTTTTGAAATTTTGAGCGCAATCGGATAAAGCCATTCCATGATTGGTCGTAGGAACTTCACGACTGGTCATGGGACCTCCATGACTAGTCGCGACCTGTCCACGATTGGTCATGTGGAACCACACTTAGTTGCTGGACTTTGAGTCATGGCTGCAGGACTAGTCGAGAACGAGTCGAGCACTGTTCACACGACTGGTCGAGCAGTCTTCAGGACTGGTCGTGGCTTAACAAAAAATTCCAAAATTTTGCAACAAACTTAAGACTGGTCGTAGAATTTCTTGAACTGGTTAAGCCAGTGTTAGGACTAGTCGAACAGAGTCCAGGACTAGTCGAGAAACAGTCTATTCACTTAAAAAATGATCTAATTGAATTATGTATTCAAAATGACCTACCCTAAGGTCAATCTAAGGTTATTCATACCTTATCCATGATGTATGAACATTGAGTCTTCTTTTCCTTTGGTTGATAGTCATTCTTTAAAGCTCTCGAAGCTTGAGGTCATGACATATATAGAAGCTTGAACTTGAGATCTTGAAGCTTGGAATTGACTACCGTTAAAGCTTGAACTTAAGTATCAAAATCTAGAGACGTTGTCTTGACTTGTACGAAGCTTTGTAAATCTTGAACTCTTGAGACTTGAAAGCTTGAATTCACAATTGATGTTGTACATGAACATGAACAAGTAATCTTGCATTTGAAGATCTTGAAGTAAAGACCATTGTCCTTGTACATGAGATGCACTGTCTTGAATATATCGATGCGCTACACAAGATATAGATTTAAGAGGTTTTGACACTACAAAATTTGACAATTATAGGGGCTAAAAACTATGGCACTTACAATTCCAAAATTCCATGGACTTGAATCTAAAAATCCATATTTACACATGAAAGAGTTTGATGAGATCATAACCACTCTATATTTTTCAAACGTGTTTGAGGACATGGTTAGGCTGAAACTCTTTCCCTTCTCCTTAAAAGAGAAAGCTAAGACGTGGTTGCATTCATTACATCCACGATCTATTGCCAAATGGAACGAGATGATAAGGGAGTTCATAAAAAAAATTTCCCATATCATAAAACGAATACCCTTAGAAAATCGATCATGAACTTTACCCAAAAGGAATATGAAACATTCTTCCAATGTTGGGAGCGGTTCAAGGATCTTGTCAATTCATGCTCACAACAAGGTTTTGAAACTTGGCGAATAACAAGTTTTTTTTACGACGGGCTGACTTCTTCCATGCGTCAAATGGTCGAAACAATGTGCAATGGAGAATTCATGAACAAAGAGGTCGATGATGTGTGGGATTATTTTGACAAGCATGCTAAAAACACATAATCATGGGACATCTCCCCAAAATCTAACACCACTTCTAGGCCTACTCAATCAAAGGAGAGGGACAGAATATATCTTCTGAAAGAAGATGATGATATAAATGCTAAAGTGGCTAATCTCACAAGAAAACTAGAGGCCGTGGAACTAAAGAAGGATAATGCTAAGGAAATTATTTACGGTATTTATGCTTGCAATATTCACACAACTAAAAATTGTCTAACAATACCTACTTTTCAAGAGGTACTAAATGAGCAATCTAATGCCATGAACAATTACCATAGACCTTTCAGTGGATCCACTTCCAATACATACAATCCTAGCTGGAGAAATCATCCAAACTTCAGTTGGAGGAAAGGACAAATTGTAAGTGTTATGATATATAAAGCACCCTTTGTTGTCAAATTTTGATGAGATAAAACAATTCAGAGTGTGACTTGTTCATATGATGGAAAGTTAACCTTTAAGCTCAGTACGATGGCAAGTTCACCTTCAAGATCACACGAAGTTGGAAAGTGCAAGACATGAAGATCAAGTCTACTTCAAGATTAACTCTACTTCAAGAATAAACTCTACTTCATGATCAAGTTACTAAATCTACTTCAAATAGAAGATCTGAAGCAAGTGAAGGTTTGAGTTCAATGTCCAATATTTTGGGTATATATAACCCTAGAAAGGCCCTAGGTTTTGGTCATTTCTTATGCATATTATCTAAGGGTTATTATACTTTGAATAGGCTTAAATTCGACTAGTCCTAGCCTATGTTCGACTAGTCCAGACTCTAGTTCTACCATTCCAGGATTTTCTTCGATTAGTCCTAGTTTTAATTCAAATTTCGAGTTTTTCTGATAGAGCCAAGACTAGTTGAGCACCGTACTCGACAAGTCATGGATACTGGCTCGACCAGTCGTGGACCACTCAACTCAAAGTCCAACAACATTTTTAGGTCACACGACCAGTCGTGGACCGTGCTCAACCAGTCGTAGGTCGGTTTTATCGGATCGCGCCAGAAATTTTAAAATTTGGTTGAACCTTAGACCAGTCGAATGAACCAATTTCCAGCCTATAAATAGAGGCCTTTTCTCATTCTAAATTAATTTAGAAAAGCCACAGAAAGCTTCTAATTTAAGAGAAAAGTCCCTATCATTATCAAGTTATAGTCCGATAATTTAATATTCTTAATTAGCTTATTTGTTTTTGTAATTCCTTGATCTCAATGTTGTGAATCTGATTTATTTTAAAGGGAGTTGTTACTCTCCCTTTTGAGATCCAAGGAATTCAAACAAGTAGCCCAAGGTTTGAGATAATATAAAATCTGATTAAAACCTAAAACCCTTGATTATATTTGTTTGACATTGAACATCTACATCAAGTGAAGCGGTTCTACAGGCTAGATCAAGCAACATCTTCAAAGAAGAAGATAAGTACATTTTAAATATTTACTATTTGGTTTATTTGAGATATCCAGGAAAATCTCTATTGTGGTTTTGACTGAGATAGATAGAAATCTCAATGTGTGGGGTTTGTGATTGTGATAACCCATTTGAAAACACAATTGTATAGGTTTTAAGGTGAACCTGAGAAAACCTTATTTTATAGTGAAGGCCAATCTCACGTGGATTGTGATTATTAAGAGTAGAGTAGGTGTGGCTGTTTGAGAACAGTTGGTGCACACACCGAACCACTATATATCTCGGTGTTTGAGGTGGATGATGATGTATGTGATGGATGTGTGTTGAATGTTTGTAATTCTTTCTTTCATGTACATGTGGTGAGTGATTGTAATAGATAGCTTCCATTATTTGCCTCTTGTTTTAGTCTGTGATCTTGATCCTTATTGAGTTCAAAAAATTAGGTTGTCCTACCATAAACATTTATTTTTGGTGCAAGGTTGTCCTTTGAACAAAGGTTTGAATCAATTTCTTAATACTATTATGATTAAGATCTACATTTAATTTAGTTATTTATCGTTCTGTAATTTTTTATTTTGACATAGTCATATTTACCTCCTCCCCCCCCCCCCCCCCCCCCCCCCTCTCTAGGACTAAGAGCTCACCCTTTTTAAGTGCTATCAAAGCTAAGTTGCACAATTATTAGATTAATTTTCTTGAGCTTATCGATCTATAGCTTTCATTATGTCAAATTTTGATAGCTTATCTATTACTAGGCCTCCACCGTTTGATGGCTCAAATTATGCTTATTGGAAAGCCAGAATGAGGATTTTCTTGAAATCCATTGATGAAAGCATGTAGCAAGCCACGATAACCAAATGGAAACTACCAGTGTCTAAGGTTCTAGGCGGTGATGGAACCAAGTCCATTAAAGAATCACCTTATTATTTATGGACCACACCTCAGAAAAATGAGAGCAGTGCCAATGCAGAGGCCTTAAATGCCATTACTTGCTCTCTATCACCTGATGAATTTAAAAGAATTATATCATGTGATACAGCTAAGCAAGCTTGGGACATCCTTGAAATGACACACGAGGGAACAACTATTGTCAAAAAGTTTAAATTCATATCCTCATTATAAGGTTTGAGGAAATTCGTATGGAAGAAAATGAGTCTTTCATGGACTTCTATATGAAACTAAATGACATAGTTAATTCCATGTGGGGTCCAGGAGATATTATCGCAGAAAGAAAGGTTTGCACTAAGATACTGCGATCACTTCCTGAGAGGTTTAATTCCAAAGTAATTGCCATTTAGGAACTGAGAGACACAAATCAAATGAAGGTTGAGGAGTTAGTTGGTTCACTTCAAACCTATGAGTTAAATTTTAAAGCTCTCAAAGGTAAGTCCATAGCTCTTAAATAATCCAAATCTATTTCAAAAGATAGTGATGCTAATTCAAAATTTAAAAACTCATAGGATGATATGGCTTTACTTGTTGAAAAGTTTTATAGGATTTTCAAAAGTAAGAAAAGAGTTGATTTTCAAAAACCTTCTGAAAAGAGAAAAGGAAAATATAGAAATTAGAAATCTCTAAAAGATAGTCAGTGTTTCAACTGCCATGAAAGTGGGCATTTGGAAAATAAGTGTCCAAAAAGGGACAAGTCAAAAAGAAAAGGCATGTTAGCCACTTAGGATGAATCATCCAACTCTGAAGTTTCTTCTGAGTTGGATGAATCAGATCAAGAACCTTCAAATGAAGTAAATGCTCTAATAACTATAGCTAGAGTCACCTCCTTAGATAGTTACAATTCATCTGATTATTAGAATCTCAGGAGTGACCATGAAAATGAAAATGAAGAAGATCTTCAGGATGCCTATAATGCCCCATACAGGGAAAGTTGTAAGATTGTTGTCAAACTAAAGCTTCAAAAAGAAAATTTTCTTAAATTATAAGAAGAACTTGAAATTCTGTTTTGAAAAATTCTCATCTTTCTGATTGTTATAAAAAAGCTAAATGTGATTTAAGTTTCAAAAATTCTGAACTTGAAAAAGTCAAAGCAGAAAATGAGAAACTAAAACTTGAAGTTTCTTCCCTGTTAAGTTCTGAGGATACTTAGAGATATGCCCATGGAGATACTAAACTTGAAAAGTTATTAACTGCATCCAGAAAATGTGGTGATAGATCGAGTATGGGCAATATCAAAATACACCTCTGAAACATAAGAATGTATCTCCTACATTTGTTAAAGGAGAATCCTTAAACTCAAAAGGAAAGAGCTTGAAAAATAATAACCAAAACAACTTTAAAAATACAAAAACTTTTCAAGCTTTTAAAGTCAATCCAAATAACATCAGCTTTTTAGAAAATAAAGTTATAACCCCTTAGCTGAAAAAAATAGTGGACTTACTCAAAGAGCTTCTCAAATCTAGGTCTAATATCAGAGTTAATAAACAGAGAAATTTCAATTCTACTATGGGAAGGAAAACCAATAGTACTCCAAAACCCAAAACTACAATGAAATGGGTTCCTAAAGTTACTTATCTTGCTGCCCACACAGCCTTCAAGGCTTCTAGTCATTCAAAGTGGTACCTAGATAGTGGTTGCTCTAGGCATATGACAAGTAACAAAGATATGTTCAACAACTACAAGGAAATGACTGATGGTTCAGTCACTTTTGGTGATGGAAGCAACTGCAAGATAATTGGCCAAGGTACAGTACAAATTTCTAACCTTCCTCCTTTTGAAAATGTCTTATATGTTGAAGGTCTTAAGCACAATCTTTTAAGCATTTCTCAAATCTACGATAACAAACATAGTGTTAAATTTACTAATTAAGGATGCGTGATCTCTAATGAGAAAGGTTATGTGATATTAAATGGTCATAGAACGTCTGAAAATTGCTATATCATTAATGAATCTTGCTCATCTAGTTTCTTATGTTACATAGTCCAAATTGATGAAACTAAATTATGGCACAAACGCCTTGGACATGTTAATTACCGAAATCTCTATAGACTGAGAAAAATCGATCTAATTAGAGGTCTACCCAAATTAAAGAAATTGGATAAGATATGTGGCATATGCCAAGTTGGCAAACAAACAAGGAGTAGTCACAAGGTAGTGAACTCCTCTGCCAATCTAAACCTCTTGAACTTCTCCATATGGATCTTGTTGGACTAGCTAGAACGGAGAGTAAAGGTGGTAAAAAGTACTTCCTGGTTATCGTTGATGACTTTACCAGATTTACCTGGGTAGCATTCATGAGAGAAAAATCTGATACTCTCGATGAAGTTAAAAAGATTCTAAAATGAATTCAGATAGAGAAAGAGATGAATGTTATCAAGATCAGAAGTGATCACGGGTTGGAATTTAAAAATAATATTTTTGAGAAATTTTATACTGATCATGGTATATCGCATGAGTTTTCAGCTCCTAAAACACCTCAACAAAATGGTGTTATTGAAAGAAAAAATAGAGTGCTACAAGATATGGCCAATGTTATGTTAAATAGCATGAAGTTACCCAAAAAATTTGTGGGTTGAAGCTGTAAATACTACGTGTTATATTATAAACCATGTGTACATCAGAAAATCTAAAGATAAAACACCTTATAAATTATGGTTTAATAAGAAAACTACTGTCAAATACTTTCGAATTTTTGAAAGTAAGTGCTTCAACTTACGTGACCATGAAAACTTAGGGAAGTTTGAAGCCAAAAGTGATGAAGGGATATTCTTAGGTTATCCTCTGAATGGTAGAGAATATCGAGTTCTTAACAAGAGAACATGTGTAATTCAGGAATCTATAAATGTGGTGATCACCTGAGCACACCTTCATCTAGTTCAGAAGATGATGAAGTCAATATAATTGAGAAACTAACTCTTCATCTAGTCCAGTCAATACTGAACTAAGATTAGTCAAAAATCATCCTACTGAACAAATACTTAGTAACCCTCCCACTGGCGTATGTACTAGAAAACAATTAGAGAATATTTGCAACTACATTTGCTTTACTTCTCAAGTTGACTCAGCCAACGTAAAAGAAGCACTTACTGATGAAAATTGGATTGTTGCTATGCAAGATGAGTTAAATCAGTTTGTAAGGAATGATGTTCGGTATTTGGTTCCAAGACCATCTGATAAACACATAATTGGAACTGAATGGATTTTCAAAAACAAGTCTGATGAATTGGGAAATATTATCAGAAACAAGGCTAAATTAGTTATACAAGGGTATACTCAAATAGAAGGAGTTATTTATGATGAAAACTTTTCTCCTGTAGCTCTCCATGAATCTATCAGACTATTTATATCCATTACCTACTTTAAAATTTTTAAGATATATCAAATGGATGTTAAAAGTGCTTTCTTAAATGGTGATCTGAAGTTACGGTAATGACCGCTTTAGTTGAAGTGGGTATATGCCAATATGTCCTAGAGGGGGGTGAATAGGACTTTTTAGTATTTTATGACATTTTAAAATCCTATCAATCATATCTTGAGAAAATATGCATGTATCAGGATTTCTTTAAAGTAACTCTAATGGCTTCTAAGCCAAATAGAGGATCCAGTCATAAAACTATTTTGAAAGATAAAAAAGATGCAAATCATAGTTTATGATAGAGGTGATTGTGTATGAGGTGTGATCTCAGATACTCAGATATGAAAACATTTAAGGAAATCACACAAGCAGTAGAAGACAATAGCAATCTCAAACACAATTATTTTTATAGTGGTTCAACTACTTGTCTACTCCACTTCCGGCGGACGCACTCAACCCTTGAGGATACCAGATCTCATTAACAGAGGTTTCACAATAGGTTCACCTCAAACTGGAGGTTTCGAATCAGGTTCACCTCAAACTAGTACAACCTACTCTAGGCTGACTCTAACGTGTCTACACGACACAAGTTTATGCCCCACATAGGAGCAAGGGTCAACACACAGCACCCGACTTTTAGGCCACACAGGCAAATGATCCACTTAGGGAACCTCACTAGTTTATGCTCCCATGAGCAAGGGTCAACACATAGCACCCAGGTTTTAGACCACACAGGTCAAGGACCTACACAATGACCTAAGAGTTTATGTTCTTCACAGAGCAAGGGTCAACACAAAGCACCCCCACGTACGCTTCCATCGAAGGTCTCCTATGAGGACTTGAAAGAGGTGAGAAACACCTTAGACCCAATCCTACAGAAGGAATGATCACAAGAGTCCTCTGGACTCTAGTGACTTACAAATAAGTAGATGAGCCCCATTCAGCACTTTGATAAAGATCTCCTCCTATGATGACGAAGAATTTTCAGCTCCCTTGAACCACAACTCAGATAATGTACCAATGTAAGGCGACAGGTTGGGTCAAGGTTATGATGGAATCCTACTCTATTAAAAGTTTTTCTATAAACGAGGTAGAGTAATTTCAATCATCTATGCATTCAAGGCATCCTAGTTTAATGATTTGTCATTAAGATGATAACTGCAGGATCCTTGAATGCGGAAGTTCATTCCCCAATCCACTCTATTGAATGTCAATTATGAGGGTAGATTGGAGGATGAACTTCCATGAGAGAAAAGGCTTAAGGTATATGATATGGGTTTAAACACTTAAAAGCACTCTCTATTTTCTCTACCAACAACTATGGGCAAGCTCTCATTAAATAGGCAAAAGGTTCCAACGAATATAAAGCAGTCAAATTTTTGACAGAGTTCAATATCATTGAGCAGGGTCGATATCATCGAGCGTATACTCTCGATAGCATCGAATGACCGCTCGATGATACGAACTCAACTGTCAAACATTTTTAAAACTTTTTGCCAACTGGTCGAGGAGATCGAACACACATCGATGAAATCAGATTTCGAACTCCGATTTCATCAACACTAGGTTCAATTCCTCGACATTTGAAAATGTGAGAGCACTTGCCTTTGAAACTTAACAGGTCAAAGATATGATCGAGCATCACTCGGTATCATCGGAATTTGAATAATGATGATATCGATGGCAATGTCGATTCATCGATAATTCCAATGAATTTTCCTATAATCTTCCTAGACAATTTTTGTCCTATTTCGATGACATCGACCCAGCCTCGATATGATCGATATTTGAATATCGATTTTATCGAGTGACCCTCGATCCAAGAAAAACAACCTGAAAACTTGCTGGATAGATTTGTGTCTCAATCCGATATCATTGAAGGTCTACCAATATCATCGAGATTTGAATTATGAGGATATTGAGGAGCCCTTCAATATATCGAGAATCACATGATTTGCCTTAGTAGTATTTTGGACACAACTGATCTGATGTCGATTTTATCAAGTCGACTTGATGGACTCGAGATTCAAATTTTGATGATATCGAGCAATCCATCGATTCATCGATAATTCAGTCCAAAGATATTTGTGGTTGCTGGACATCATAAGTCCTCATTTCGATAATATCGAGTGAGCTTCGAGGACATCGATAACAGGGTTCGATTTCATCGAGCCATGTATCGATAAATCGACAAAGGTAGAAAACTTAAAGATTTTTCTATTTTTTTAAAGTTTTCTAACCAAAGAAACCTAGGATGTTCTATTCAATTTTAAGGGTTTTAATTACCTGGTGTTTTGGGACATGGGATGTGAGGCTAAGATTTACCTGTGACAAGTTCGGGCACACATCTTGTTGAGGCAGACGCTTGATCAATCTTCCTATGGGGCTCCTTTGTCTTGCTGACTCAACGCTCATGCTAATTGACAAACCAGGGCACTTTCAATCTCCCCCTTTGTCAATTATGTGACAAAACACCAAAACACCCTAGAACAACTTCTAGACGAACACCCTAAATTGTATGTACATGAACTTTACACAATTTTACAATGCTATCTAGTTCACACACACAGATGACCATTTCATTCAGTAGCTTCTCCCTCTCAACAGCAATCTCCCCGTCTTCTTGCAGCTGCTCCCTCTAACACCTGTCTTCTCCCCCTATCACTTGTACCATCATTCACAAACACAAGCAGATACACACAATTTTCCTTCGGGTTGTGGATGGAAAAGGGAAATATAACAGTGGATTGAAGTAGAAGCAAGTGGGAGAACCAAGACCCAAAGAAAATGCATAAGATGTACAACAGATAAGGACAGGTATGCATATTAAGTCAAAGGAGATCAGTGATTTTAATAGACACTAATAGTATGGATATAAAGATCAAACATCATAAATCAGTTAAGGAATATGCAGGAGGAGACATTCTCAATTGATATAAACTAGATAAAACAAAGAAACAGAGATAAACATTATTTGAAGCAACCCAGATAAATATGGTAGTAATCATATATGAATTATAATAAGCCATGAAACAGAATATCCAAAATATGTACTGCCCAAGGTTGGCAATAGTGTAACATCCATCCCAAACAAAAATAAAAATAAAAATCTAGCCCATCCATGGGTAAATAACTATTATAAAAACAAAAAATTGTCAGACTTTGAAGGTTAGTAATCCATCACATACACTCAAATGAGCGGAGGGCATTCAAAAAGATACCCATGCCAATGCACTGAGATGAGAATAGGGTGTATGTGACGACACACAAATTGTCTATACTATGGTGGAGGGGCGGAGGAAGACGGTGTTGTATCGTCGTGTCTGCAAATGATCAAATCCACCAATTGTTGCACCGACTGCTGCACCTCGTTCACCAGACGTTCCAAGATGGTAAACCTTACATTCATTGACTCCTTAGCTAAGTAACTTCTTGCAGTGTCGTTCCAATCCGATCTTGATGTAGCTTAAATCATTTTGCATGGACGGGGTCGGATGGAGACGATGCTTGTTGTGATGCAAGAGGATCACCTTCGGCCATTCTGGCGCCTTCGGCTTGTGCAGCCCCTTCACCATGTCCCCCTTCTTCGTGAATCCCTTCCTCGAGTTGGTCTTCGAGAAATCTATGAAACTTCAAATCCATCTTTCTGACGTTGTTCTTGTTGAAGTGTTGAAGAGGAAGTTCCTGATCGTGTGTTAGTAGAAGACCGATCGTATTACACAGCACATGAATAATCCAAGGATAGGGCAGATGAACATCTCGAGAAGTGTGAATCGCATACACTGATTGGTGAACAATTAGTGTAGGAAGGCAGATTTTGATCCCAGTTGCTACAGAATATACTATCATGGCTATGAATCCTGTAAGGTCGGAACGATTGGTACTTTGAGGATATACGTTGGAGGCGAAGATGCAATGTAGAATACGATACCTCGGTTCCATGAATTTTGCTTTTAGCACATTGCCTTGATGCCAGAGAATATCACGACCATGGCAAAGAAATTTAGTAACCATGGATCGAGTATCAACATTCTCAAGGTCCACGTTAGGGAGTCCGACGGGAGACAGAGTGAGGCCAAAGATTTGTGCAACAGATTCAGGGGTAATCTCCACATCATCACCCCCAATAGAAACGGTGATAGAAGGGGGTTCAACCACTAGAGAGTGACTAGATGCAAAGAAGTTGTAGGTCCTTTCGTAGTGACATGCGCCCCCAAAGTCAAGGAGAGGTAGCCAGTCAATTATGGCTAACAAGGGTTCCAGATTGTATGGTTTTAGACACTCCCTGTCTATCCTCCTTTCATGGACTAGCTTTCTTCCAGTGTATTTGGCCAGAGCCGGATTGACCCTAGCAGGAGGAGGGGCCGGTGCTTCAGGTTGGGACCCGCCACCGTGTAAGGGTCCCATGTTTAGGCGGCCTTGCCCTTTCCTTCGAACTAAGGACCTTTTGCCTGGAGGATCTCGAAGATTCTCCAGGACCAGACATTTTTCCCTTGTCCTTTCCCATTTACTACTACTCGCAAGAGAGATTTGATGAATTTCAGGTTTAACGGACAGAACTTCTCTCAAAATCTAGAAATACCCAAAAAGCACAAGATGGAATCTTGAGGAAAGGAGGAAATAGAAGGGGTATTAACGGATATGGATGACCTTATAAGACTCTCAGATGAAGCTTCTTAGAGACCGGTTAAGAGAGATGAGTAGAGGAGAGAAAAATGACTTTTGGAAGTGAAATGAAACTTTTCCTCTCGTCCATCTTTTATCGGGCGGCAAACTTCGATATTATCGAACATGTTTTTGATGATATCTATATACCCCACTCGATGTTATCGAAGCTGTCCTCGATAATGTTTTCGATCATGTGACTCTTCTAATTCCAAAAGGGCGTCGATGATATCGATTCGAGATCAATTTAATCGAGAATCCACACGATTTATCGACAGACACATCGAAGATGTATATCCTCCATTTTTCAGCATCTCGACAATCTTCCATATATGTATAACTTACTATATCTTTATAACGAACAGTATACACATCAAAATTTGTACAAACATTGTACAATCCAAAATTATAAACATCATGATGTTTATATATAAAAAGATTGAGGTGAGGGACCTCAGATATATCGTTAAAAATTCATCAAAATTTCATCTCTTCAACAAATATCCAGATCTAGATGCATGACTTGGACATGTTTTTCCATGCCTAAATGTTTCTAAGCATATGGATCAACCATTCCTTTGCCTTTAATGACATAGCAATGGTTATTTGTGTGATAACCCTTCATCACTGGTTTACCTGATAGGTCTAGGATCTCGCATTCCTGCTTGTTGAATGTGACCACATGCTCATTGTCACATATTTGAGAAATGCTCAAAAGATTATGCGTCAATCCTTTTATGCAAAAGGCATTATCATTTTTTAATATATTTATTCATTTGATAATTCCCTATCTAATTACCTTAGCAGTGCTTCCATCTCCATAGGTGACTATCCCATCATTAAGATCTGAATAGTTTGAGAGAAGGGATTTATCACCCGTGACATGTCTTGAGCATCTGCTATCCAGGTACCACTTAGCATTATTGCTTGTTATATGATTTGAGTGAGTAACAAGGCAATTTTTCTTTTCTTTCACTACCCATTTTATGACAGGATTTTTATTTATGGTAGTTTTTGTTTCTTTAATCAAGTTGGGTAACTGAATCGTGTTTCCTTATCTTACAAATTCATTAGTTTTCTTGTTTAATTCAGCACTTGATTCAATAACTCCTTCATTATGTCAGTCATTCTGGGTGGTGATGGATGTGTATTTCCTTTATCCATATTCCTGGATGGACACCTGACACCTTGTTTTCTGGTTGGTTTAAATTTACTGACATGCTTTTGACTAGAGTTGGGTTGTGTCCCCCTAGGAAATACGCATTCAAACTTATAATGACCAGAATCACCACACGAATGACAAACAGTAGTAATCTTTGTTTTACTTCCTGAAGCAGCAGATTTTTCAGCTATTGATGTTGCATTTTCAAATTTCGTTTTAAACTTATCATATCCTAAACCACTCTTGTCTTATCCTTATCTTCCCATCCCTAATAGTTTTTCTAATTTCTCACCACTCTAGGAAAATTTACAGTTTAGTTCAGTAGACTTTCTGGATTTCTCTAAATCAAACAGGAGTGTGTGATTTTCATTCTGAAGATGCATGTTTTTATATTTTAATAGTTCATTCTGTTTGCTTAGTTTTTCAGACTCATATTTGAGAAAAGTATTGATTCTTTCGAGCCTATCATTTTCTGAGTGGTATTGCTGTAGATTGTTAATTAAATGTGTATTGATTTCCAATGTTTTATCTAGATCTTTTTGCAGCAATTTATTTTTGTTTTCATTTATTCCAAGTCTTTTAAGGATATTGATGCTATGAATGTAGAGTTGATTATAAGCATGCTATAGTTTATCCTTTTCTTCTTCTTCTTTCTCAGTTTCCTCATTATCTGATAGAAATGATTCAGTGACCTGAGGTTCTTCAACGTTCTCAGTTTCGATGGGAATGTTTGAGGCAGTAGAGACCATAAGAATTTTCAAAGATTTCTGGTCTCCATCGCTCTCGAGTCGCTACATTTTGAGTTTGACTCTTCCGTGTCATCCCATGTGGCTGCCATCGCTTTTCCTTTAGTTTTCCTATTTGGGCATTCAGTGGACAGGTGTCCAAACTTTCGACAGGTATAGCATTGTGGTTCCTTAGTCTTTCTACCAGATTTACCTGTAGAATGTTTGTTGTCCACTTGTCTTCCTTTAAATGGTCGACCACGATTTCTATGAAAGAACTTTATGAACTGTTGTGCTAACAAGGCCACTTCCTCATCTTCATTCTCTCTTTCACTTTCAATGTCCTCATTTGTTGTATTCTTTGAAGTTTTGAGGACAGTTGTTTTGGATTTAGGGGTTTGTTTGAAGTGTAGTTTAAATGTTTGTAGGGAACCTACTAGTTCTTCTACTTTCATTTCATCTATGTTTCTACACTCTTCAATGGTTGTTACTTTGGGATTAAACCATTCCGGTAATGATCTTAGTATTTTCCTATAGATTTTTGGTTTCACCTAATCCATCCATGTAGTTGCAGATGATATTCAGTTTTGTGAAAAACTCCATGAATGTCTCATGCTCTTCCATTCTAAGACTTTCAAATTGTGATGCTAGGAGCTGTAGTTTGGATCATTTTACTGTGCTGGTTCCCTCATGGGTTGTTTCCAACAAATCCCATGCTTCATTGACTTTTCCACACATACTGATTTGATTGAAGACTTCTTGGGACACAGCATAGTAGATAACATTTATTGTTTTAACTTTAGACGTTTATTTTTTCTTTATCGAATGCTGTCCATATTTCTTTGGATTTCGGTTTGGTTATAGTTGTGCCATTTTCAGGTACTATCTGTTCGGTTGGTGGCACATATCCTTTTTTAACAATATCCTAAACATCATGATCCAAAGATTTCAGAAAGTAATGCATCATAGCCTTCCAGTACGCATAATTTGATCCATCAAATACTGGAGGTCTAGTTACAGATGAGCCCTCTCAGTTAGCCATATTACCAACTTCAGTCAAGATCACTCTCTAGGCAGTGAAGTCGTTAAGAGAAACCTTACTTTGAAACCAATTGAAATTGCGGTAATGACCACTTTAGTTGAAGTAGGTATATGCCAATATGCCCTAGAGAGGGGAGAATAGGACTTTTTAGTAGTTTATGATATTTTAAAATCCTATCAATCTTATCCTGAGAAAATATGCATGTATCAAGATTTCTTCAAAGTAACTCTAATGGCTTTCAAGCCAAATAGAGGATCTAGTCATAAAACTATTTTGAAAGATAAATAAGATGTAAATCATAGTTTATGATAGAGGTGACTGTGTGTGAGGTGTGATCTCAGATACTCATATATGAAAACATTTAAGGAAATCACACAAGCAATAGAAGACAATAGCAATCTGTTAGTGCTATGATTTCATATCCCTTTGGTTGTCAAATTTTGTAGTGCCAAAACCTATATGTCTTGTACTTCTTGTGTTTCTTGTTTGTGACTACACACTGCTTCAAGACAAGATCATGAATGAAGAATGTTTTCAAGACAAGATCATAAATGAAGAATGTTTGCAAGACATGTCATGAATGAAGTCTACAAGAATAGAAGACTTCAAGTTTGCTTCTAACAAGTTCAAGATTAGAAGACTTCATCAAGACAAGTCAAGAATGTACCAAGCTCGAGAAAGACCATCAACTCGACTTAAGCTTCTACTTCAAGATCATCTGAGAATACAGACCTTCAAGACTTCAATGTCCATCTCACTTCAAGGTTTGTTTGACCTTAGGTTGACCTTAGGTTGGTCTGTATGATAGGTCATTCTGGATACATAATCTGAATATTTTAATTTACTTGGTGTGACTGTTCTAAGACCAGTCCTAAAGATCTTAATACCAGTCCTAGGTCTGCAACGACCAGTCTTAGGTTTCTCAGGACCAGTCCTAGGTTGTTACAGATTTTTGAATTTTCCTGGTTGTCCTTCGACCAGTCCTGGAATTGCTTCGACCAGTCCTGGGAAGTTCTACCACTCATCCTTCGACCGGTCGTAATCCTACGACTCGAACTCCAGCGACCTATCTCAAGTCCCACGACCAGTCGTAGGTGTCTCACAACTAGTCGTAGGTGGTCCACGACCAGTCGTAGGCTACCTAAGACCAGTCGTGAGAACAGCTAATCTAATCCCGCGGAAATCTTTCAAAATCTTTGATGCTCGACCAGTCCTAGGATCCTAAGACCAGTCGAAGATGGGATTTTTCAGGCTATAAATAATGCACGAATTTCAGAGTTTATTCATTCCATTCCATTCAATTCAAGCGATTTAAGGCTATACTATGAGATAAGTTGTGATTATTTTTTAAGCTATTGTGCATATTTAATATTCCTTTTGTTAGCATTTTTCTATTGTGATTTTGATCCATATTCCAATCTTATTTAGAAAAGAGGAATTTGTGATATTCCTTCTTCTGGGATCAAAATCAAATAGACCTTGCTCTTCTTGATTTAATCTAAAATCAATTAGACATAGAACCATTCTTTATGTGAGTATTGGACATTGAACGACGTATCATTCATCTACTCTGATTAGTTCTACTGGGCTACTTCAAAAGGAGATCCAGGTATTTTACTTTGTAATTTACTTTCTCTGGTTTTGTTTGAGATTTGCCAGAAAAATCTTATTGTTTTGGTTATCTGAGGAGAGCCAGAAAACTCAGATTGTGGGGGTTTTTGGATTGTGTAAGCCCGAGATAAAAAGACACAATTGTGAAGGTTTTGGGTGAACCTGTGAAAACCTATTTTGATAGTGCATGCTAATATCCCCTGTGTGAGGATATTAGGAGTGGAGTAGCATTCTGTGTGGCTGTTGGCTAACAGTTGGTGAACACACAGGCAAACCACTATATATCATTGTGTTGTGGATGTGCTTGATTTCTTTATTCATTTATTCCTTAAGTATTGTGAATTGCTTTTGTGGATGAATGTTGTAATTTTCATTTCAAGCAAGTGTGGTTGAATGGTGTAATAACTTAGGATTTATTTCTTTAAGTTATTCTTGATTTATTTTCCATATCATTTGTGTTTTCTAGATCGTTCTAGAAATAAGGTTGTTCTACCATAAGCCATTGGTTTTTGGTGTAAGGTTGTCCTTAGAACTGATTTAGTATCATTCTCATATTTCATATGTTTTGAGAGAGTTATTATTTCAGCATTGTTATTTATATCTTTTATTATTATGTTATTTTAAGGTTTATTTGGCATTGCCCTATTCACCCCCCTCTAGGGCATATAGCTAGGCCCTTTCACAATCTCAAACACGATTATTTTTATAGTGGTTCGACAACTTGTCTACTCCACTTCCGGTGGACGCACTAAACCGTTGAGTGTACCGGATCTCACTAATGGAGGTTTCACAACAGGTTCACCTTAAACAGAAGCTTTCAAATTAGGTTCACCTCAAACCAGTATAACCTACTCTAGGCTGACTCTAACGTGTCTACACGACACAAGTTTATGCCCCACACAGGAGCAAGGGTCAACACACAGAACCCGACCTATAGGCCACACAGGCCAAGGATCCACACAAGGAACCTCACCAGTTTATGCTCCCATGAACAAGGGTTAACACACAGCACCTAGGTTTTAGACCACACAGGTCAAGGACCTAAGAGTTTATGCTCTCTATAGAGCAAGGGTCAACACAAAGCACCCCCACGTATGCTCCCGTCGGAGGCCTCCTATGAGGACTTGAAAGGGGTGAGAAACACCTTAGACCCAATCCTACAGAAGGAATGATCAGAAGGGTCCTCTGGACTCTAGTGACTTACAAATAAGTAGATGAGCCCCATTCAGCACGTTGATGAAGATCTCCTCCTTTGATGATGAAGAATCTTCAGCACCCTGATGTTTTATTTAAACCAACATGATTTAAATGATTTTTAAACTCGCAAGTATACGAATCAGATGTAGATACGGTACGTATTACGAGATCGTTCCCACGAGGACTGATCGTCACAACTCAAATTCACAATTCTTCTTAACTAATTCAACAAATAATGGAGCAAATTACTAACACAAATTTACGGAAAATAACTGAGAATAGGGAAGAAAATTCAATCAGAGAGAGCACTAGGACTTTCGAATCCACCCTTAATTATCCTAATCTTTATTTAGTCTGTTGATTCACCCTAATCTAGATTGATATAACTTATTTAGAGAAAGCACAATCTATGTCCTTAGTCGGGCATACAGAATGTCTAATTCCTTTAAGCAATGCCATGAATGACATATCCCATGTCCTTGGGGCACATGGAATATACAATTCATTAAAAGCACTGTTTCCTCCTCTATAGGAACTTGTTCATGATCAGACACAAGCACCTAGAATAAGCATCCATACAACGTCCATATATAGACTCTGATCAAGTTTATAGATGGAGAAGTATAGAATTTTAACCCAATCAAGCACACTAGAGAAAGAACAAATCAATTCAGTTAAAGTAAAATCAACATAAACAAAGCATTATTCAAATTAGGGGCTTCATCTCAGCCCTAGCGAAGAAAATTAGAAATCCATGTGCTCAACTAGAAGGAAAAAAAAATAAAATTGATAAAGGAAAAACATATGGAAATCTGAATCAGCCCTCCTTTCTTCCTCTTTCTCTCTCTTTCTTCTCTTTCTTCTTCTTTGGCCTCTCTTGAATCTCCTCCAGCCGAACTTCCACACTCCGGATCTGAAATTCATGGATCTCCCAGCTCTCGATGCCTCTTTTTTCTCCTCGTTCCTTGCTTTTGTATTGGGTTTCAGGGAAGGACAGCTTGTTTACGCAGCAAAGTTTGAAACGGATAGTCGGTACGTGCGTAAGTCATAACGCTGTTGTATTGGTGGCCCCCACATATGATCCTTGATATAAAATCCACTCTGTTTACTAAGATCAGTATGGAAAAATGGTCAGACAGGACAATTTTTCTTTTATTTTGGTGTGGTCCACACAATCTTTTGTGCTACCGTCCAACCTTAGTTTGAACGGCTACAAACTAATCTTTGCTGTCTTTTGTAACTTCCGCCACCTAGGCATGGATTGTAGCCGCCTCAGGGAATGAATGGACGGTCTGGATCAGAAATCCGACCGTGATCCAGATCACGGTGTGCCCCACAGAGACCGGTTGTCACGGACGCTGGAACAGAGATCGCAACTCTTTCGCTGCGGCGCTGGTGTGGCCCACTTCGTTGCTTCTTTGATAAATCAGTACCGTTAATTGAATGTATCTCGAGATTTCAGTCGGAAATGACTGCTTTTGGATTATTTTTGGTGTGGTCCACCTGATTTTCTGCTCCACCGTCTGTCTTGCGTTTGGCGGTGGGAATAGTGTGATCGCATGTGTGAGGCCAAAATTCCACCTAGGTGAGGGTCTTCCCTACCCCAGAAGCACAATGAACGGTTCAGATCTTTTGAAACGATGATGTGTGGACCCCACTATCGAAACCGACGCCGGACAGCGTTAACACTGTTGCGTTTTTTAGAAACTCTGGATTTTTGGTCAGTCAAAGGTCTGTTTGACCTTCTTTGTGTTGCTGTGCACGGCTAGTGCACTCGTGCATGATGCACACTCTGTTTGGGTGGGGTCCACTACAATATAAATGAGAAATCAGCACCATCCATTCGTTTTGTCTCTCCAATTAAGGGGTTGATACCAAAGTTGAAGCATATCCCGCTATCAGGTGGGCCCCTCTTAATGAATTAAGGGGATGATCTGTCTGTTGGAGCACTTCCATAGTGATCTGAGGGCTAAAATTTTATATGAACGGTTAATTTATAGCCCTCAAAAAACGTATGGAGTTTTGAACCGATCGGATGGCTGGAACCATGTGATCATGCATTCTGAACCATTTTCGGGCCTTTTCAACGTGAACGGCTTGATTTTCTCGGATCCCTGGCGTATAATTTCTTCAATATTGATCCTCTAGAGTGCGTCCCTTTCTTTGGTTACTTCAGAGCGTCAACTCCACACTTTTAGTACTCTTTTCAGTCCACGCTCCTGATTGCATCCTACATCAAAAAACATGATTAAAATATCCCGTTAAACGTTATCATGTTGGTAAAAGCAGGTAATAGTCGGGGTCTAATATGCAATATTCGGCCCTCATCACAACCCCCAACCAGCATTTTGCTAGTCCCGAGCAAAACATGCTAAAATAATTTCAGAAATAAAAGGGTAACTCCTGTAAAATTGAGTGACTTGTGAACAGATAGTTGAGATGTGAAAATTCTAAGATTCATGAATGGTGAGAAGATTTTTCTCCTGAAATCAAGCTTACGGTAAACTTCATAATCAAGTTCAAAATATTAATCCATTAATTAGAACAATTCTAAACACCGAGTTTCATGAGTGCATAGTGTAATCTCGGCTTACAATCATTAAAAGATCCAATTGTCAATTTCATGATATCATTAGTAATTTGTGACAACCAAACCTGAAACCAACACTAGCATTTTAGATCATCTTTTCATTCTATCAGCCTTTGATTTCCTTTATAAATAGTGGTGCCAAGGAGGGGAATCAAATCCGCACCTATAGGGAGCAAACCTATGGTGAAAACTTGTCGCCTAACTCTTTTCTCATGTCAACTATGGGGAATCGAATCTTCATCTATAGGGAGCAAACCTATGATGACGATTATGTGACTTACTCTTTCAATTCTTCTTTATAAACTGATGCTAAAAATTTTTGTTTTTCAGGCTGGTTCCTTTCATGCTTAATGCTTACCAAGTTAATCATTCAATTTTCGAATCAGAACCTTAATGTGTAAGCGAGATGTGATATGCGGAATCATGACTCAATCAATGCTTAAAACTTCTAATCATGGGTTAACAATTCAAAATTGACTGTGAAATCAAGCAGATGGCCGAATCCAAGAGTCATAAGTTACCCATATTCTCGACTATCCGTCAAAATCACTTTGAATTCATCAGAAATTCCAGAAATTTTTTTTAAAATTTTCACAATTTCTGCTCAAGACCAAGAAAATACTGATTAGGTAACCTAATCCCCTACCCCCAACCTAAAATCTACATTGTCCTTAATGTAAAAGAAATAATAATGCGATGCACATGGGACAACGAAAATAAAAGAGAAATGAGGGAAAGATAGTACCTGGACGGAGAATCAAGAGGCTTCCTTAAAAAATATCATCGTAAAAGCAGGTCGGCATAAGAGAGAAATCAACAAAAATAAAAAATAAAAGATCCTACGTATACTACTTTCGCAGGTGCTCTCGATTGCATTTAGCGTATGCAACAAGCCTTTAAACCCCTAGGTTACCCCTAGTGGACGAGTTGTAGTCTCGTGAGGGTTTGTAGCAATGTTACCACAAACATTGAAGTAACTAACTAAGAAAAAGCAATATAATAAAACAAAAGGCTGGGTTGCCTCCCAGGAGCGCTAAGTTTAACGTCTTCAGCCAGACAAGAACGGACCATGAATAAACTAATCTTTATAACCAGGGTCCGCCAAAGAAATTACCTCAACACCTTAATTAACCAATCCCAGACAAGTGATGTGAGTTCCCATGAGCCGTGCTATCTGCAATGAGGTAACTGACACTGTCGTCAAATAATTTAAGGACTTCTGCTCGAACGACTTCTTCCATGTTAGGATCACGCTTCCTTTGCATTTCACGCGACTTTCCCTCAGCATGATCCATACATACAGTGGGGCATACTCCCTGTATTTCTGCTATCTTCCGTTTAATTGCTGCCTTATATGCTCTAAGAACATTAAGCAGCCTGCTCTCCTTTACCTTCTCAGAGTTAGAAACTGTGCTGTCAGGTAGAGTCTCAGAGGGACCGGGTGGAAGAGGTTCCACTTTCGCTTTCCATTTTTCAGTCTCCAAAATAGGAGTAGAGTCGAGCAGCGCATTAACTTCATGGATGGGACTATCTATGTCAAAATCCATGCCATATTGTGCTAAGCAGGTCTCAAGTGGATCTTCAAAAGATTTACGGAAGCAGTCCTGCACTAGACTCTCGATCATGTCCACTTCAGATATGTTATCCAAATCTGCGGATTGTTGTCCTGCATTAAAGACATTGAGTTTAATATTCATGTTACCAAAGGACAACTTTATAACTCCATTCCGGTAATTTATAATAGCATTAGATGTGGCCAAAAATGGACGACCCAAGATGACTGGGATCTGACTATGAAGATTTTGGATAGGTTGAGTATCTATAACTATGAAATCCACTGGAAAATAAAAATTATCAACCTGGATTAACACATCTTCAATAACACCCCGGGGCACCTTGACAGATCTATCAGCTAGTTGTAATGTTACTTTAGTCGGTTTCAACTCACCAAGTCCTAGCTGCTCATAAACTGAATATGGTAACAAATTGATGCTCGCCCCTAAATAAAGCAATGCCTTCCCGATCTTATGATCTCCTATGCCGCAAGAAATGGTGGGAGCTCCTGGATCCCTAAATTTAGGAGGGGTGTTATGTTGAATCATGGAGCTGAGCTGCTCTGTAAGGAAGATTTTCTTATGAACATTCTGCTTACGCTTTTGAGTGCATAAATCTTTAAGAAACTTAGCGTAAGCAGGGATTTGCTTGATAGCGTCAAGTAACGGGATGTTGACTTGCACTTTTTTAAACACATCCAAGATTTCATCAAAGTTGTTTCTTTTCTTTATTGGTGCCAGACGTTGAGGAAAGGGTGCTTTGGGTACGTAGGGTGGCACATTAGTGGCTCTTGGAGAGTCAGAGAGCTTTTGGACTTTGGATGCATTGGTGTGACTCTCTGCTTCATCTTGATATTCTGCTTTAGAATTTGATTCATCCCTAGGCATCTCTATTCTGTTATCAATCTGCTTGCCTGACCTAAGGGTAGTGATCGATTTGGCCTGTTCATGATATTGCCCTTGGTTGGAATTAGAGCCAATCTCATACTGTCCCTTTGGATTAGCCACAGGTTGGCTAGGGAACTTGACCTTCTCTCTCTCACTCAATGTGGCAGCTAGTTGACCCATTTGTACTTCCAGCTTAGCAATGGATTGCGCATTTGCTTGTAAGCTTTGCTGGTTGGCAAGTAAGGTTTGTTAGGTGTCTTTTTGGAATTGGAGAGAACTCTGCATAAAAAGATTGAGTGTTTCTTCAAGAGATGGTTTCCGTGATTGTGCAAGCAGTTGTTGATATTGCGGAAACTGTTGAAGTTGTTGACTGCTAACTTGGGGGTGCAGTTGCATGGGAGGATTTCCAGATGGTCCTCCTTGTTGTGGTCTTTTTGCCCAAGAGAAATTTGGATGCCTAGCCCACCCTGGGTTGTATGTGTTCGAGTAAGGATCATTCCCAGGTTTTTGAAAACTGTTCATAGCATGTACTTGTTCAGAGAGAAGTTCTCGGGGATCTGCACTGATGGACAAGACTGCATAGGATGGGCAGGACTAGAACATATGGCACAAGCCTCGGCTTGAGTTGTTTGTGGAGGTCTATTATTTAATACCAGGGCATCAACTTTCTTTGTCAGGTTATCAAGCTTGGCGCACAGATCTGGCATGACTCCTATCTCATATATACCACCTCTCTTTTGTGGATGGGGACTTCTGTCACCTCTATTTAAATAGTCCCATTGCTGGGAATTTTCACACAAGGTTTCAAAGAAGTTCCATGCTTCGACATCACTTTTGGTCATGAATGACCCTCCACTGGTGGCATCAACCATGCGACGGTTCTGGAGTGTCAGACCGTCATAGAAGTATTGAACCTGTTGCCACTTTTCAAAACCATGGTGTGGACATTTAAGAAGTAAGTCCTTCCATCTTTCCCAACATTCATGAAAGTGCTCTCCCTCTTTTTGTGTGAAATTGGTAATTTCCCTACGGAGAGCATTAGTTTTGTGAACAGGGAAGAACTTGTTTAAGAACTTCTTAGACAATTGCTCCCATGTAGTGATAGACCCAACTTCTAGAGAATTCAACCATGCTTTCGCTTTATCCTTCAAAGAAAAAGGAAAAAGGCGCAAACGGATCGAATCGTCTGAAAAGTTTTGAAACCTAAAGGTAGAGCAAATGTCTAGGAATTCTTTCACATGATGATATGGGTCCTCCTTGTCTAAATCATAAAATGAAGGCAACAACTGTATGACCCCAATCTTGAGTTCAAAGTGTGCTGCCGTGGTGGTGGGCAACACTATGCATGAAGGCGCATTGAATTGGACAGGAGCTGAATAATCTCTAAGAGCTTTAGTTCCATTCTCTTCCGCCATTTCAAATAGGATGTTTCTAACTCTTCTACGAAAAGTTCTTTCTATTTCAGGATCAAAAGGTGTTAGTTCTATATTTAGAGATCTACGTCCTAGAATAAACTATGTTATTGCAATGTAAGAAGGAAAGCTAAACTAAGAAGCAACCTAAGAGAAATAAAACTAGAACTAGAAACTATGAGATTTTAAAACAAGTTAAAACTATGTAAATAAGAATGGGAAGAAAGAACCCGGAAAAGGAGATGATTGATGTCAGAAGATTTAAGAAGCTCCTCCTTCACTTAGTAGCTTCCTTCCTCAATTCCTGTAAATAAAAACAAAGACAAATTAAGTTTCCTAAAATAATAATAGAAAAATCCTAAGCAACGGTTAATTTATAAAAGGAAAGTTTCTAATCTTAAAAATAAAAACCTAACTTAGTTTCTAAAAAGGAAACAACAAAAAAATTTTCTAAAACTAGAAAATAGAAAGTTACTTAAAAGAAGAATCTAAATCTAAAATTAGAAACTAAAAAATTTCAAAAAATAAAAAATAAAATAAAATAAAATCCTAATTCTAAAAATAGAAATTAGAAAAAGTAAAGAATTTAGAAAGGGATTACCAAATTAGAAGATTATTTCAGGACCCTACAAAACAGGAAATAGGTTAGTTTCTAAAATCAAGAAAAGAACTAAAAGTTAGTAAAATCCTAAGCTATGAATTATGATAAGAGAGAATCCCAAATTCAATTTGGAACGAAACAGTCCCCGGCAACGGCGCCAAAAACTTGATGTTTTATTTAAACCAACATGATTTAAATGATTTTTAAACTCGCAAGTATACGAATCAGATGTAGATACGGTACGTATTACGAGATCGTTCCCACGAGGACTGATCGTCACAACTCAAATTCACAATTCTTCTTAACTAATTCAACAAATAATGGAGCAAATTACTAACACAAATTTACGGAAAATAACTGAGAACAGGGAAGAAAATTCAATCAGAGAGAGCACTAGGACTTTCGAATCCACCCTTAATTATCCTAATCTTTATTTAGTCTGTTGATTCACCCTAATCTAGATTGATATAACTTATTTAGAGAAAGCACAATCTGTGTCCTTAGTCGGGCATACAGAATGTCTAATTCCTTTAAGCAATGCCATGAATGACATATCCCATGTCCTTGGTCGGGCACATGGAATATACAATTCATTAAAGCACCCTGTTTCCTCCTCTATAGGAACCTGTTCATGATCAGACACAAGCACCTAGAATAAGCATCCATACAACGTCCATATATAGACTCTGATCAAGTTTATAGATGGAGAAGTATAGAATTTTAACCCAATCAAGCACACTAGAGAAAGAACAAATCAATTCAGTTAAAGTAAAATCAACATAAACAAAGCATTATTCAAATTAGGGGCTTCATCTCAGCCCTAGCGAAGAAAATTAGAAATCCATGTGCTCAACTAGAAGGAAAAAAAAATAAAATTGATAAAGGAAAAACATATGGAAATCTGAATCAGCCCTCCTTTCTTCCTCTTTCTCTCTCTTTCTTCTCTTTCTTCTTCTTTGGCCTCTCTTGAATCTCCTCCAGCCGAACTTCCTCACTCCGGATCTGAAATTCCTGGATCTCCCAACTCTCGATGCCTCTTTTTTCTCCTCGTTCCTTGCTTTTGTATTGGGTTTCAGGGAAGGACAGCTTGTTTACGCAGCAGAGTTTGAAACGGATAGTCGGTACGCGCATAAATCATAACGTTGTTGTATTGGTGGCCCCCACATATGATCCTTGATACAAAATCCACTCCATTCACTAAGATCAGTATGGAAAAATGGTCAGACAGGCCAATTTTTCTTTTGTTTTGGTGTGGTCCACACAATCTTTTGTGCTACCATCCAACCTTAGTTTGAACGGCTACAAACTAATCTTTGTTGTCTTTTGTAACTTCCGCCACCTAGGCATGGATTGTAGCCGCCTTAGGGAACGAATGGACGGTCTGGATCAGAAATCCGACCGTGATCCAGATCACGGTGTGGCCCACAGAGACCGGTTGTCACGGACGCTGGAACAGAGATCGCAACTCTTTCGCTGCGGCGCTGGTGTGGCCCACTTCGTTGCTTCTTTGATAAATCAGTACCGTTAATTGAATGTATCTCGAGATTTTAGTCGGAAATGACTGCTTTTGGATTATTTTTGGTGTGGTCCACCTGATTTTCTGCTCCACCGTCTGTCTTGCGTTTGGCGGTGGGAATAGTGTGATCGCATGTGTGAGGCCAAAATTCCACCTAGGTGAGGGTCTTCCCTACCCCAGAAGCACAATGAACGGTTCAGATCTTTTGAAACGATGATGTGTGGACCCCACTATCGAAACCGACGCCGGACAGCGTTAACGCTGTTGCGTTTTTTAGAAACTCCGAATTTTTGGTCGGTCAAAGGTCTGTTTGACCTTCTTTGTGTTGTTGTGCACGGCTAGTGCACTCGTGCATGATGCACACTCTGTTTGGGTGGGGTCCACTATAATATAAATGAGAAATCGGCACCATCCATTCGTTTTGTCTCTCCAATTAAGGGGTTGATACCAAAGTTGAAGCATATCCCGCTATCAGGTGGGCCCCTCTTAATGAATTAAGGGGATGATCTATCTGTTGGAGCACTTCCATAGTGATCCGAGGGCTAAAATTTTATATGAACGGTTAATTTATAGCCCTCAAAAAATGTATGGAGTTTTTAGCCGATCGGATGGCTGGAACCATGTGATCTTGCATTCTGAACCATTTTCGGACCTTTTCAACGTGAACGGCTTGATTTTCTCGGATCCTTGGCGTATAATTTCTTCAATATTGATCCTCTGGAGTGCGTCCCTTTCTTTAGTTACTTCAGAGCGTCAACTCCACACTTTTAGTACTCTTTTCAGTCCACGCTCCTGATTGCATCCTACATCAAAAAACACGATTAAAATATCCCGTTAAACGTTATCATGTTGGTAAAAGCAGGTAATAGTCGGGGTCTAATATGCAATATTCGGCCCTCATCACTCCCTTGAACCGCAACTTAGATGATGTACCAATGTAAGGCGATAGGTTGGGTCAAGGTAATGATGGAATCCTACTCTATTAAAAGTTTTCCTATAAAGGAGACAGAGAGATTCCAATCATCTATGCATTCAAGGCATCCCATCTTAATGATTTGCCATTAAGATGGTAGCTGAAGGATGTTTGAATGCGGAAGTTCATGCCCCAATCCACTCTATTGAATGTCAATGATGAGGGTGGATTGGAGGATGAACTTTCATGAGAGAAAAAGGCTTAAGGTATATGATCTGGGTTTAAACACTCAAAAGCACTCTCTATTTTCTCTACCAACAACCAAGGGCAAACTCTCACTAAATAGGCAAAAGGTTCAAACGAATATAAATTGGTCAAATTTTTGACAGAGTTCGATATCATCGAGCAGGGTCGATATCATCGAGCGTATACTCTCGATAGCATCGACTGGCCGCTCGATGATATGAACTCAATTGTCAAACGCTTTTAAAACTTTTTGTCAACTGGTCGAGGAGATCGAACACATATCGTTGAAATCGAATTTTGAACTCTGATTTCATTGACACTGAGTTCGATTCCTCAACATTTGAAAATGTGAGAGCACTTGCCTTTGAAACTTAACAGGTCTAAGATATGATCGAGCATCCCTCGATATCATCGGAATTTGAACATCAATGATATCGATGGCAGTTCGATTTATTGATAATTCTAGGGAATTTTCCTATAAGCTTCCTGGATAGTTTTTGTCCTATTTCGATGACATCGACCCAGCCTCGATATGATTGATATTTGAAAGTCAATTTTATCGAGTGACCCTCGATCCAAGAAAAACAACCTGAAAACTTGCTGGATAGATTTATGTCTCAATCCGATATCATCGAAGGTCTACCGATATCATCAAGATTTGAATTCCGAGGATATCGAGGAGCCCTTTGATATATCGAGAATCACATGATTTTCTTTAGTAGTATTTTGGACACAATTAACCTGATGTCGATTTTATCGAGTCGACTTGATGAACTCAAAATTCAAATTTAGATGATATCGAGTAGTCCATCGATTCATCGATAATTCAGTCCAAAGATCTTTGTGGTTGTTGGACATCATAAGTCCTCATTTCGATAATATCGAGTGAGGTTCGAGGACATTAATAATAGGGTTTAATTTCATCGAGCCATGTATCGATAAATCGACAAAGGTAGAAAAGTTAAAGATTTTTCTATTTTTTTTTAAAGTTTTCTAACCAAAGAAACCTAGGATGTACTATTCAATTTTAAGGGTTTTAATTACCTGGTGTTTTGGGACATGGGATGTGAGGCTAAGATTTACTTGTGACGAGTTCGAGCACACATCCTGTTGAGGCAGACGCTTGATCAATCTTCCTATGGGGCTCCTTTGTCTTGCTGACTCAACGCTCACACTAATTAACAAACCAGGGCACTTTCATGATCTACATAAAGAGGTATACGTTAAACAACCTAAGGGCTTTGAGGACCCTAAACACTCTAATCATGTTTATCACCTTAAAAAGGAACTTTATGGTTTGAAACAAGCTCCCAGGGCATGGTATGAGAAGTTGACTAAGTTCTTTCTCAGTCACAATTTTGTTATGGGAAGTGTTGACAAAACCTTATTTGTTAAAAAATATAATGAACACATACTAATTGTAAAAATATATGTTGATGATATTATCTATGGTTCTACATGCACTAACCTGTCCATTGAGTTTGCAGAGCTTATGAAATCCAAATTCAAGATGGGTATGGTAGGAGAGTTGAACTACTTTCTAGGTTTACAGGTTGAACAGCTAGAAGATGGTATTTTCATTTCTCAAACCAAGTACACTTTAAGTCTAGTTAAGAAATTTGAATTTGAAAATGGTAAGAAATTCGATACTCTTATGAGTACGCCTCTTAAGCTATCCAAAGATGAAACAGGTAAAAGTATAGACTCTCGGTCATATTACAACATGATTGGTAGTCTCTTATACTTAACTGCAAGTAAACTGGATATTGCATTCAGTGTAGGTATCCGTACAAGATATCAATCTAATCCAAAAGAATCTCATCTTATTGTTGTTAAGCACATTAATCGATATGTCGCAAGTACTGCTAATTTAGGCCTCTGGTCTCCATATGATACAAATGTTCAATTAGCTAGATATACAGATGTTAACTAGGCAGGGAACATCAATGATAGAAAATCTACCAGTGGTGGATGTTTCTATATTAGGAATTATTTAGTTTCTTAGCACAGTAATAAACAGAGTTCAGAATCAGTATCCACAGCTGAGGCTGAATATATCGCAGCTGGTAACGCTTGTACCTAGCTTGTTTGTATGAAAATAATGCTTAATGATTATGGAATTATGCAAGATACAACGATTTTTTATTGTGATAATTCCAGCATAATTAATATTTCTAAAAATCCTATTCAGCATTCTTGTACAAACCGTATTGATATTTGTGCCATTACATTCAAAAATTGGTTGAAGATAAAGGCATTTCTTTAGAATATATCTCGACAGAAAATCAAATTGCTAATATTTTAAGTAAACCGCTTAACTGGAATAGATTTTCTAAATTGAAAATTGATATTGATATGTGCAATTCAAATTGATTGAATTTTGTTAAGTTTCCATGTTTTATTTTTATATATTTTTTTGCAAATGTTTTTGAAAACTTTTTAATAAAAATTAATTTTTTCAGAGTCTCACGACAGATCGAGATATGACGGGTCGAGCATGTACTCAACTGGTCATGAAGCGCGGGGATGGTGTCTTAAAAGAGGGGAAATCACCTTTTTTTTTTCTCATTTCTTCATCTTCCACATTCGGCCCTCCTCTCAACTCATCGGACCCATCAACCTAACATCCTAGTAAGTGCTCCATTTTCATTTTCCTACTGGATTTGGGTCTTTGTATGCTTACATTGCTACATTTTGAAGTTGATTTGAGTTTTCCCATCCATTGTTGTAGGGTTTGATCAAAAAAATTGATCTCTTGCAAACCCATCAATCTTTTGTTGTTTTTCTCTATTTCTTGCATTCAATGGATGTTCAGTATAAGAAGAAAGCAACTCGTGCTTCTTATTCTAGGGAAAGTCCTCTTAAGGTGTGTACCCTTTGGGCATCCAAGGAAGACCCGGAGTATATGCGGGATCTCCGCAACAAGGAAGTTATTGTTGAGCGTACGATCAATACTGATCATTTGGCTCCCTTCCATCTTCTTCTCATCCTTACCGCTGTAGGTTGGGAAAACATTTTGAATTGGGGCGGATTGGCATACCGCTTAATTGTGCAAGGAATGTATGTTTCAATTAGTGAAACGTCCCTCAATGATCTTACTTTCTCTTTTAATTTTAGAGAAGGGACAGTTAAAGTAGATAAACATATCATTTCAGGTTTGTTAGACATATCTGTTAATGATGAAGGTATTCCGATACCAACCCATGCAGATAGAATGTCTAAATCCGAGCAGTGCAAATTGACCTGCAAATTATGTCATTTTGATAAGGAGTGGAGTCTAGGTAATGTGCTCCATGCCAATTAGATGTTACCCAAATACAGGGTTCTCCATCACATTTTCATTGCTAATGTATATCCTCGTTTTGGGAACAAGGCCGAGTTAACATCGTTTATGTGTCGCATTCTCCATTCAGTTATATCACAGTTATATCAGGCATACCTGTTTGTCTTCCTTCATTAATTTACTATATTATCATTCAATTCTGTCTCTGAAAAGGGCAAGCTCTCAGTCCTAAAGGGGGGTGATAGGACTATGCCAAATAAAAAATAAATGTGAAATATAAATGCAGATAGCTGAACCAATTAACGACCGCAATTGCAATAGTATTGAGAGGTTGATACAAACGTTGTTCAAGGGAAAACCTTACACCAAAAACCAAAGATTATGGTAGGACAACCTGATTTCTTGAACTCAGTAAGGGTCAAAAACTCAAACTAATACAAGAAGCAATTGAAATAAATCTAGCTATTACAACATTCACCATAAGTACATGAAATAAATACAAGCATTCACCGCACATAAATCACATACATCATCATCTACCAAACTCCAAAAATTATAGTGGTTTGGTGTGTACACCAATTGTTCTAAAATAGCCACACCTACTCCACTCCCAATAATCATAACCCACGTGATATTGGCTTTCACTATGAAAGAAGGTTTTCTAAGGTTCACCTTAAAACCTTTACAATTGTGTTTCCAATGGGCTATCACAATTAAAAACCCCACACTAAGATGTTCTGACTATCTCAGTCAAAACCACAATAGAGATTTTCTGGCAATCTCAAAAACCAAAAGCTATAATTCAAAATACTTTTTTGTAGATTCTATTTTAATATAGCCCAGAGGAACCGCTTCTTTGAAGATGAAGATGTCCAATGTTCAATCACATAAATGGAAGGGTTCTAGGTCTAAATGAATTTTAAATTAATCCAACCTTGGGCTACTTTGATTCAATTTCTTGGATCTTAAAAAGGGTAGATTAGAATTCCCTTTTATCAAATAAGATTGAAGTAGCAAGAGATCAATAAATTAGAAATTAAAAAGCTATAAAAGGAATCTTAAATTACCATACAATAGCTTGACAATCACGGGGACTTATCTCTCAGAGTGGTGGCTTGAATTGGCTTGGAATAAATGAAAAAAGCTGAGAAAAGTCCTCTATTTATAGGCTGAAAAATGGTTCCCTTGACTGATCTGGGAGCAACTAAATTTTAAAAATTCCAGTGTGACCAGATAAAACTGATCCTCGACTGGTCAAGCATGGCACTCGACCGGTAGAGTGGGGCTCAAAATGGTTGCTGGAGTTCGAGTTGAGCCCTGCTTGACTGGTGGAGCCCGTCTCCACGATCAGTCAAGTAAGGTGCTCGACTGGTCGAGGACCTACCAGAAAATTTTGAAATTTTGAATTTAAATCTGGACTGGTCAAGTCAGAGCTTGGACTTGTTGAACATTGACTAGGACTATTTGAAGCAAAGCCTATAATCGGCACAATGACCCAAATTAAATGTACAATATGAATGACCTAAACCTAAGGTTTTTCTAGGGTCATTTATACTTGAAATGTTGAACATTGAACTTGTAGCTTTGGTAGATCTAGTAGATCTTCTTCTTGAAGTATTTGAAGCTTGAACTTGTATACTTGAAACTTAATATAAGGCACATATTATAGTCCGTACCTTTCCATAGACTCTCGTGGTCATCCCTGTCGAATTCCGACGACACGTGATCCATAATCGGTGATTACACTTGACCTTGAGTCACACCCTGTCAACCTAAGTCAACTCGACCCGAGACTTGTACTCTTGTGACTGCGCCGTCGCTATGGTTCCAATGTCGCGTCTCACGCGCTGATGCGATACCCAGGCCAGGAGTTGTGAGCCCGCATTTATTTCGAGGAAAATGCAGTGCGTTGCAAATTCCGAGAGAACCTCTACAACCCATCACATCAATCAAACAAGTACACATCCTATCACAAGTACAAGCTAAGTACAAGCAACCCATCCCTCTCCCATTCCCAAAGTCAACTCTCTCTCTCTCTCTCTCTCTCTCTCTCTCTCTCTCTCCACCCATCCCTTTCTTACACTCACCCATCACCCATCACTCACTCTTACATCACCTCTCTCTCTCTTTTCTTAAACCATTTTCTCAAGCAACCCATGAGAGTAGACGTCCAAGCTTTAAGGAGAGCAAGGAGAGCTTTGTGTGTGGCTCACTGCATACCCCAAGATCCGTACCATCCAACCCTTCAACCCTCATCATCTACCATCAAAGAGGAAGTCGCGGAGTTAAGGAAGCCATGGGACCAAGAAGGAGTGAAATTAATGGGTGATCATAGTGCTAGAACTTTATTTTTTATTTAGGGCCCACATGATTTGGGACCCATATTGATGTATGTATTGATACATGTGTTAGAGGGGCCCATAGTGGTGGGGCCCCTCCATTGCTCATCCCTCTCTCTTCTCTCTCTCTCTTCCCTGTTTATGGCCCGCCTTGATGGATGTATTAGATCCACGTTGACCACCTTGTGGGACCACCTTACTGCCGTCACAGGGCCTGCATGACTAGCTGGTCATGCAAGACTATCTTATGGGAAAAACAAAAATGTCAATTTGATTGGTGGGCCACCACGTGGACCCACCTGATTTACATGATTGTATTCAGACCGTCCAAACTCTGGGTCTAGACGGAGGCGAACACAAATATTACCCATGATTCTAGAGGCTGGTGGGCCACACTAACGTGCACCCCACCTGGATGGATGGATGTATCCACACCGTTCGTCTAGATCGGAGAGGCCGCAGGCCTAGACGTTGAAGGAAAAAAATGGAAATACCAGCTTGATCCAAAAAAAATCTGGTGGGACACTCACGTGGACCCCACCTTGATATATGTATCTAATCCACATCGTCCATCCCATTTCCTAGCTCATTTTAGGCGTTGAATCGAAAAATGGAGTCAATCCAAATCTCTGGTAGGCCACACCATTAAAAATATTATTTTAATAGTGATAAACTGTTAGGGCCTGCTGTGATATTTCTGGGCGTAAAAAAATATTGAATATTAAGCTTATTAAACCCGTCTGAGCCATAGAACCCAGCCGACAAATTGGATCATCCTAATGTGGTCCCCACTTATAAAAATCCTTAGAAAATTTTTTTAAAAAATCTATATATATTAAATAGCTCTGGACGCTGTTGATGGCACCATCCAGAGGACGTTACAGCAAGCAGCGTCCTGCTACTTGGAACGGGCAGTATCAGTGGGCCCCACCACAGGTCTCACCATGATGCATGTTGACCATCTACACCATGCATTTGTTGGGTCCCCTCTTAAAAATGGGGTACGCTAAAAATCAGCCATACAAGGAACTCAGGTGGTCCACACTACAAGAAGCAGCAGGGGTTGAACGTCTACCATTGAAACCTTTTCGGGTCACAAAAGTTTTGGATTTATATGAAATTTGTTTTTCATCTTAATTCAGGTCTTGTCACCTTATGAACAGATGGGATGGAAGATAAATGTTATGGTGGGCCACACGTGTGGACCCACCTTATATCCACACTGTCTATTGGTATGGACGGTGGGTCCCACGTTGCATGCAGCTACTGCTACATTAACACCAACAAGCTCTGTGGATCCCTGCATGATATATGTGTTATATCCCATCTGTCATGGGGCGTAGGACCCACCATATATATGTGTTACATTAACTGTTCAGCTCATGAACGGTGAGTCCCACCTTGATATGTTATATATCCACACCGTCCTAGCATGGGATGGTGTGGCCTGCCATCATACATGTGTTTTATATCCATCCACCATCCAATTGGGATGGTGGGCTCTCACTTGATGTAAGTGTTTTATCAACACCACCCGTCCGCGGGATCCACCTGATGAGCATTGGATCCTCACCATCCAGTAAGCCTGGACGGTGAGGTGATATAAATGTCAGTTTGATTCAGAACTCTGGTGGACCACATGAGTGGTCCCACCTTAATGTATTTGTTTTGTGCCACGCCATCCATCTGTTGGCTGGACGTGTAAGGCCCACCTTGATGTATATGTTATGCATGTTGCCCATCCATTTTACTAAATCATGGGCTACCCCATTAGGCCCAATATGATATATGCCATTGGGCAGGTTTTTATGGGGCCCTATGCGGTGATGGGTTTTATCAAACCGTCTATCTGTCAGGACATAAGCAAGTGTTGTGGGTCCCATGCAACTCGAAGCTGCTGACTGACATACTGGTGATGATCTCAGAGATGTATAGTACTAATATGTGGACTAATTAAGCAGGAGTTGCATACTCATTCATTCATTCATTCACTATCCACTTTGGCTAGTGGTGTGCAACTAATTATTATGTGTACCTTCGTAATGGCCAGGATTTCAGTTGAGGCGCGCGACTAACCTGAGATTAGGAGTTTACGACATTGAGTCGATCTATCTAAATTTAAGTATGGGACTGGTTTGGATATAAGTCTCTTGTGATGGACCCCGTAGCCTACTATACTACGTACTATCATCCCTACTTCACACTCCAGCTTAGTCATTTCATTCGCACCGCATATTGCATTACATACACGGCATATGGCATTTTGGGTTGCTATGTTTCTACATTTATATGGCCTAGATGAGGTTGACGGTATTCGTGGACCCATTAGGATTTGCATATTGTGTTGCATCCTCGGTGTATGATATTTGGCTTACTATGACTTCGCATTATATAGCTGATCTACATTATTTCCTCAGTATATGATATTGACTTATCGGGCAGATGAGTCGTTGTAGAGTTATCAGGCAGAGGTGGCATCTGAGAGTCAGTCAGATTGGCAGATTGGTTCTGATGGTGGACTTCGCTTTAGAGGCCGATTATGTGTCCCGGATATTCCTAAGTTGTGCAGAGATCTTATGACCGAGGCACATCGATCGCAGTTTTCTATCCACCCTGACTCAATGAAGATGTATCGCGATATGAGGCGTTAGTATTTTTGGGCGGGGATGAAGTGTCAGATAGCCAGTTTTGTGGCCGAGTGTAACACATGCCAGCGTGTCAAGGTCGATCATCAAAGACCCCTTAGTCCCTTGCAGCCGTTAAGCATCCCATTGTGGAAGTGGGAGCACGTATCCATCAATTTTATCATGTGTTTTCCAAGGACTCAGTGCGATCATGATGCTATCTTAGTTATCGTCGATCGTTTGACAAAGTCGACGTATTTTCTTACGATTTATGCTACCTAGACTTTGGACCAGCTTGCAAGGTTATTCATCGATGAGATTGTGAGATTGCACGACATTCTAGTTTCAATCATTTCTGGCTGAGACCCGAGGTTCACATTTTATTTTTAAAGGAGCTTCCAGACAGCGATGGGGTCTGTTTTGCAGCTCAGCACTGTGTATCATCCACAGACCGATGGGCAGACCGAGAGGGTTAATCAGATCCTTGAGGATATCCTTCGGGCTTACATGATTGATTTCTAGGGTTGCTAGGATGAGCACCTGAGATTGGCTGAGTTCGTGTACAACAAAAGCTATTAGGCGACCATTGGCATGGTTCCTTTTGAGGCCTTATTCGGTAGACCATGTAGATCTCCAAGTTGTTGGACCGAGGTTGGAGAGTGGCGTCTCATAGGTCCCAAGCTTGTGCAGCAGACATCAGATGTCATTAACATTATCAGGCAGAGGATGAGCCTTGCTTAGAGCCGGTAGAAGAGTTTTGCTAATAGTGGCGTCATCCCTTGGAGTTTGTCGTTGGGGACCATGTGTATTTCAAGGTCTCACCCATGAAGGGTATGGTTCATTTTAAAGTGAAGGGCAAGCTTACCCCGAGATTCATAGGACCTTTCGAGATCACTAGGCATGTTGGCGTCATGGCCTATCGGCTTGTCTTGTCATCTCAGTCGTCTGGCGTCCACAACGATTTTCATGTATCTATGTTGCGGAAGTGTGGATCAGACATCGTTCCTGTTATTTATTGGCAGTCGTTGGAGGTTCATGAGGACACTTCTTACATTAAGCAGTCAGTTCGTATCCTTGATTGGAAGTGAAATGTCGATAAAGATTGCACTAGTTGAAGAAGGAATATGCCAATATGTCCTAGAGGGGGGTGAATAGGACTTTTTAAAGTTTTTATAATTTATAAACAAAACCTACTTCACTAATCCTATGATCATGCAATTCTCAGGATTACTCAAATGTAACTCTACTGGCTTCCAAGCCTGGTAGAGGATCCAATCACAAACTGCTTAAAGAGTAAACAATATAAAGTCTAATTGATGATGGATATGACTGTGTAGGTGTGTGTGAAGAGTGATCAGATATTCACATGTGGAAGTATTAAAGTAAATCACTCAATTAAAATAACAATCTCAAACACAGTCATTTTATAGTAGTTCGACGATAAGTCTACTCCACTCCCGGTAGCCGCACTCAACCCTTGAGTGTACCGGATTTCACAAGGTTCACCTTTAACCTAAGGTTTTAAATCAGGTTCACCTTCAACCTTTACAACCTACACAGAGTCTGACTGTTTATGCTCTCACGAGTAAGGGTCAATAATGCTCTCACGAGTAAGGGTCAATACAACGCACCCACTTTTAGGCACACTGGCCAAGGATCTTCCATAAGACCCTACTGGAGGTTTCTACAAGGTTGACCTCTAACCCTAAGGTTTTACAAGGTTCACGTAAAACCCAGAGTTTTACTGGTTCACTCCAAACCATATGTTTATGCTCTCCACAGAGCAAGGGTCCACATAATGCACCTACCATGTATACTCCCGCCGGAGGCCTCCTTGAGGACTTCATAAGGTGAGAACCACTTAAGACCCAATCCTAGAAAGGAATGATCACAAGTGTCCTCTTGGACTCTGGATACTTACAAATAAGCTGATGAGTCCAGTTTAACACAGTGTTGAAGATCTCCTCCTCCTTATTGATGAAGGGTCTTCTGCTCCCTTGAGCCGCAACACAGAGTGATGTTCCAATACTCAGCTTCGGGTTAGGTCAAGGTTTTGATGAAATCCTACTCTCTAAAGATTTTCTTATAAGAAAGATAGAGTAGATCCAATCATCTAGGCATTCAACGCATCCTAGCTTAATGATTTGTCGTTAAGGTAGTAGCAGGAGGATCCTGGAATGCGGGAGTTCATTCCCCAATCCACTTTATTAAGTATCAATGATGAGGGTGGATTGGAGGATGAACTCCCTCGAGAGAAAGGGCTTTAGATATAAGATATAAGTTGAAACACTCAAAATCTCTCTCTATTTTCTCTCACAGCAATAAAAGACAAGTCCTCTATATATAGGCAAAAAGTTTCAACGGATATAAAATGGTCACATTTATGACAGAGTTATATAACATCAAGCAGGTTCAATATCATCGAGCGTATACTCTCGATAGCATCAATGGTTTGCTCGATGCCTCAGATTTAATGTCATAAGCTTTTGAAACTCATTGCTAATTAGTCGATGAATCGAAACTATTGTTGATGTCATCGGATTTCGAACTCCGATTCCATCGATGACAAGTTCGATCCATCGACACTTGAAAAATGAGAGAGACTTAACTTTGAAATATTCAGGTTTTCATGAATGATCGAGGATCTATTGAGATCATCAAAATTTGAATGTCGATGATATCGAGATCAGAGTCGAGGCATCGATAAATCTAGCTGATTTATCTTTGAGCTTGCTGGACAGTTTATGACCATGTTCGATGCAATCGACCTGGTGTCAATATCATTGATATTTGAATATCGATTCTATCGAAGGGCCACTGATCATAGTTAAAAATGACCTGAAATATCTGTTGTAAGAAATGCACGCCTTCTATTGATATCATCGATGGACCTCCGATCTTATCGATATTTGAATTCAAATCATATCAGACGGTCATCGATATATCAAAGGAATTTGAGATTTTCATTAAAAAAAAAACAGGGGCGCTGAAAATCTGCCTGTCGATCTTATCAAGCCACTTTCGATGGACTCGAGATTTGAATATCGATAATATCGATATGTGTATCGATATATCGATAATTCGTCCAGATATGTTATAAAGTTGTTGGACATATTTAGTGCTTATATCGATGATATCGATATGTGTACCGATACATCGATAAATTCATCCAGATGAATTTTTAATTGCTGGACACTTTTGGTCCTCTCATCGATAATATCTTTTAAGATATCGAGGACATCGACAGTGCAGGTCGATCATATCGAAGGTGCTTCGATAAAATCAACAAGGTGAGAAAAACTTAGAGATTTTTCTATTTTGCAAAAAGTTTTCTCACCCTAAAATCCTATGATTTCTAACTCATTTTTAAGGGTTTTTCTTTACCTGGTGTTTTGGGTCATGGGATGTGAGGCTTTAGATTCACCTGTGATGAGCTTGCGCACGTCCGGTTGAGGCAAACGCTTGAATTGATCTTCCTATCGAGTTCTATAGACAGTCTGACCCACCACTCACGTAACTTGACAAACTAGGGCACTTTCAATCTCCCCCTTTGTTAATTACGTGACAAAACCCCCAAAACACCCTAGAACACTTCTAGACAAACGCACCCTAAATTGTGTGTACATGCTTTTAGACAATTTTACAATTTTCTAATGCATGTACACGACCCATAGCTGCTCCCCCTTTCTTGTAACACTCTCCCTTGCTTGATGCAGCTGCTCCCCCTAACACCTACAATAACATAGATAGATATACAATTTTCGGGGTGTTTGCAAATGTTCTCCCCCTTTTTGTCAGTCATTGATAAAGATATCCTAGTTGATGTTGACTAAAGAGTGAATTGCATAGGAGAACCGAACAGGCAGAAGCAGATGAATTTAATGTATAAGAGTTAGCTCAATTTCAGCAAGCATCAATTTCAGAACCTATGGATGCATTTTAAAGCAGTGATATAGCAATTTTCAATCACATGCAATCCATAACTGGATAAACCAGGGGAGTGCAAAACAAAAATATGACATTAATGATATGAATTCTATTCAGCCATATTCAAAATGAAACTAAAGTTATCCGATTATCCAAAATAGACTGCCCAAGATTGGTAGAAAATTAACAGTTATCCCAGTAAAAACACCAAGCCAACCAAAAAAAAAAATGATATTCAATTAGCACAACTAGCATCTACCGTCTTTACGAGTCACCACGTGTGAGTAAATCAACTACTTGCTAATTTATTTGTTGGAGAGAATTGACTTTTTCTTCAATCACGGTGAGACGTCTCTCACAATTGTGAAGTCGCTCCTCCATGCTCGTCATACCGTTCAGTAGATGACGTTCAAGATGATGAGTTTGGCGATTTGTGATAGACTCCGGACTCAGCAATGGATCCCTATGGATATGACGGAGGAGCATGTGGAGCAGCTGACTGCAGGGGAGCACTGTTCTCAGGAAGAACTGAAGGAAGACAAAGCTATTGTGCTGCCTGAGCCGAATCACTGTCAAACCACTTTTCTGGATAGACTTTGTCAGATGAGACAGGAATACCAACATGATGGGCTAATTTATAGATGAGTACAGGAAAAGCTAGTGTATCCTGATGATTTCCTTGAATGACTCGAATTAGCTGCTTAAGAAGAAGTGTTGTGAGGCACACCTGAACTTCCTAATATACATTATACAACACATTTAACACAAAGAGAGATAGATGATTACCATTCACATCACACGGATAGACATTGGACTCAAAGATGTCATGAAGGATTTTAAAAGTGGGTCCAAGATGATTAATATGAAGGGAATTATCATCGTTCTGAGAAATAGTAGTTCCCTGACATAGTACATGAGTTATCTCGCCCCACACACCAAGACCATTTAGATTCCGACTGGTAACAGGAATGCGAGTGACTTGGAGATCTAAAAGGTGACTCAAGGTGATGGGAGTGATGTGCTTGGAGTAGTGCAATAATTCTACTTGAACATAGGGTGGATCGTCACAAATAACATGACTTTTACTGAGGAATTCATGGACCACTCCAATTTGATAAGTACAACCAAGATTCAGAATATTTTTCCATCCTATTACTTCTGGAAGCAGGTCTACACCAAAAGACTCGATGGCGCTGTTGAGAACTAGACATTCAACAACAGTGTCTGGATGTCTCACCGATGGAGTGAGTTGATGCAAACTGGGTTGTTTTTCTTTCCCTTTTGAAGACTGAGAAAGAGACTTACCTTTCCTTTTGTTCATGATTTTTTAGTGTAAGAGGCGAGTAAAGGTAAGGAAGGCCAACCAAAAGAATGGAAAGTACCCGACCAAAAGTGAGATTAAACTCTAGAGGGGAAGGGATGAAAGGATAATACCCGTTTCTTTTAAAGCTTTTGGGACCCGTTGATGGTCTACTGGCTGAGGATTCGAGCAGAGAGCAAAACAGAAAAAATTTCAGATAAATAACAATTCTTTCACTCGATCGCCTTTTATCAGTCAGTAGTCTTCGATTTTATCAAACTTACTTTTGATTATATCGATGATCCACATCCGATGTTATCGGCAATTGCTTCGATAGTAGTCCCGATCTATGACTTTCCACATTCTGAAGAGATGTTGATGATATCGACCCATGATTGATTAATCGGAAATGATAGATCGATAGGTATGAAGAGGAATATTTTTCTTTTTCGACCCTTCAAGTATATCAATAGCATCCTCAGCAAAATTATGTACAACTATTGTACATCAAAAGTTATAAACATTTGCATGTTTATTTACAAAAGATTGAGGTGAGGAACCTCAGATATATCATTTGACACTTAACAAAATTGTATCATTTCAGCAAATATCCAGATCTAGATGCATGATCTGGAATTGTCTTTCTCTGCTCAGTATTTCTAGGCATCAGTCATTTCTATGCCACTGATAATGTAGCAGTGGTTATTTGTGCGATGACCCTTCATTACTGATTTTCCTGATTGCTTTAGGATTTCTCATTCTTGTCTGTTGAATTTGACCACATGCCCATTATCACATATTTGAGATATGCTTAGGAGATTATGTGTCAGACCTTTTATATAGAAAGATTTTTCATTCTCAAGCAACTATATTCCTTTTATGATTCCCTGTCCAATTACTTTAGCAGTGGTTCCATCACCATAGGTGACTATCCCATTGTGAAGATTCTTATATTTAGAAAGAAGGGATATGTCACCTGTTACATGTCTTGAGCAACCACTGTCAAGATACCACTTAATGTCATTATCTATTAAGTGATTTGGGTGGGTAACAAGACAGTTCTTCTTTTCTTTAATTACTCATTTTGTCACGGGGATCTTACTTGTAGTAGATTTAATTTTCTTATCTGATTCAACTACTTGATTAGTCTTTGTGTTGCTACTTGAGGCATTAGAGTTTTTCTCATATCCTAAGCCATTTTTGTCTTTTCCAGGTCTTCCTATTCCCAATAGTTTTTCTAACTTTTCGCCACTCTGGGAAAACTTACAGTTTTGCTTGGCAGTCTTTCTGGACTCTTCTAGATCAAACAGGAGTGTATGATTTTCATTTTGAAGCAGCATATTTTTGTCTTTTAAGATCTCAACCTATCTGATCAATTTCTTGGATTCAAATTTAAGGAAGGAGTTAACTCTCTCAAGTCTATCATTTTCAAAGTGATATTGTTGTAAGTCATTTATTAGATGTGTATTAATTTCTAGAGTTCTATCCAAATCTTTTTGCAACAATTCCAATTTATTTTCTAATATTCCGAGTCTTTTGACCACTTTGATGTTATGGATATATAGTTGATTGTAAGCATCTTGTAGCTTGTCCTGTTCTTCTTCTTCTTCTTCTTCAGTTCCCTCATTGTCAGATGAAAATGATTCAGCGGCTAGCTATTCTTTCTCGTTCTCTGATTCAGTGGGAATGTTTGAAGCAGTGGAGACCACGAGTATTTTCAATGATTTCTGATCTCTATTGCTTTCTGAGTCACTAGATTCTGAATTTGACTCATCTGTATCATCCCACGTGGCAGCCATTGTCATGCCCTTAGTTTTTCTATTTGGGCATTCAGTAAATAAGTGTCCATACTCGTGACATGCGTAACATTGTGGTTCTTTGGTTCTTTTACCAAATTTACCTGCAGAAGGTTTATAGTTCACCTTTCTTCCTCTAGAAGGGCGACCACGATTCTTTTGAAAGACTCTTCTAAATTTTTGTGCCAGCAAATCCACTTCTTCATCTTCATCGTCCTTTTCACTTTCACTGTCCTCATGAATTATTTTCTTTGAGGTTTTTAGGATAGTGTTTTTGAATTTTTGGGGTTGTGTGAAGTGTAGTTCAAATGTTTGTAGGGAACCTACCAGTTCTTCTACTTTCATTTCATCTATGTTCCTACACTCCTCAATTGTTGTAACCTTGGGATTAAATCGTTCCGGTAGGGATCTTAGAATTTTCCTACAAATTTTCGGTACCGGAACTTTCTCTCCCAATCCACCCATGGAGTTGCAAATTATATTTAACTTTGTGAAAAACTCCATAAATGTCTCATGCTCTTCCATTCTGAGACTTTCGAACTATGAAGTCAGGAGTTGAAGTTTGGATCGCTTCACAGTGCTTGTGCCCTCATGGGTTTTTTCCAATAAATCCCACGCTTCCTCGGATGTCCCACACATACTTATCTGATTGAATATATCCTGGGACACGACACGGTAAATAGCATTCATAGCTTTGGCTTCAGATGTCTGCCTTTCTTTGTCGAATGTTGTCCACTTTTCTTTGGATTTGGGCTTTGTGATTGTTGTGCTACTATTAAGTACAATTTATTCAGTAGGTGGCACATATCCACTTTCAACTATATCCTAAACGTCATAATCTAAAGATCTTAGAAAGTAGTGCATCCTAGCCTTCCAGTATGCATAGTTTAAACCGTCGAATACTGGAGGTCTAGTGACTGATGAGCCCTTACCTTTGGCCGTATTCCCAACTTCAGTCAAGATCACTCTCTAGGTGGTGAAGCCCTTAAAGAGAGACCCGCTTTGATACCAATTGAAATGGCGGTAAAGACCGCACTAGTTGAAGAAGGAATATGCCAATATGTCCTAGAGGGGGGTGAATAGACTTTTTAAAGTTTTTATAATTTATAAACAAAACCTACTTCACTAATCCTATGATCATGCAATTCTCAGGATTACTCAAATGTAACTCTACTGGCTTCCAAGCCTGGTAGAGGATCCAATCACAAACTGCTTAAAGAGTAAACAATATAAAGTCTAGTTGATGATAGATATGACTATGTAGGAGTGTGTGAAGAGTGATCAGATATTCAGATATGGAAGTATTAAAGTAAATCACTTAATCGAAATAACAATCTCAAACACAGTCATTTTATAGTGGTTCGACGATAAGTCTACTCTACTCCCGGTAACCGCACTCAACCCTTGAGTGTACTGAATTTCACTAAGGAGGTTTTACATGGTTCACCTCTAACCTAAGGTTTTAAATTAGGTTCACCTTCAACCTTTACAACCTACACTGAGACTGACCGTTTATGCTCTCACAAGCAAGGGTTAACACAACGCACCCACTTTTAGGCACACTGGCCAAGGATCTTCCATAAGACCCTACTGGAGGTTTCTACACGGTTGACCTCTAACCCTATGGTTTTACCAGGTTCACCTAAAATCCAGAGTTTTACTGGTTCACTCCAAACCAGATGTTTATGCTCTCCACAGAGCAAGGGTCCACATAACGCACCCACCACGTACACTCCCGCCGGAGACCTCCTTGAGGACTTCAAAGGGTGAGAACCACTTAAGACCCAATCCTAAAAAGGAATGATCACAAGTGTCCTCTTGGACTCTGGATACTTACAAATAAGCTGATGAGTCCCGTTTAGCATAGTGTTGAAGATCTCCTCCTCCTAATTGATGAAGAGTCTTCTACTCCCTTAAACCGCAACACAGAGTGATGTTCCAATACTCGGCTTCGGGTTGGATCAAGGTTATGATGGAATCCTACTCTCTAAAGATTTTCTTATAAGAAAGATAGAGTAGATCCAATCATTTAGGCATTCAAGGCATGATAGCTTAATGATTTATCGTTAAGGTAGTAGCTAGAGGATCCTTGAATGCGGAAGTTCATTCCCAAATCCACTCTATTAAGTATCAATAATGAGGGTGGATTGGAGGATGAACTCCCTCAAGAGAAAGGGCTTTAGATATAAGATATAAGTTGAAACATTGAAAAGCTCTCTCTATTTTCTCTCATAGCAATAAAAGACAAGTCCTCTATATATAGGCAAAAAGTTCCAACGGATATAAAACGGTCACATTTATGACAGAGTTCGATATCATAGAGCGTATACTCTCGATAGCATCGATGGTCTGCTCAATGACTCGGACTCAATGTCATACGCTTTTGAAAATCTTTTTCAATTGGTAGATGAATCGAAACTATTGTCGATGTCATCGGATTTCGAACTCCGATTCCATCGATGACAGGTTCGATCCATTGATACTTGAAAAATGAGAGAGACTTGACTTTGAAATATTTCAGGTTTTCATGAATGATCGGGGATCCATCGAGATCATCAGAATTTGAATGTCGATGATATCGAGATCAGAGTCGAGGCATCGATAAATCCAGCTGATTTATCTTTAAGCATGTTGGACAGTTTATGACCTTGTTCGATGCAATCGACCTGGTATCAATATCATTGATATTTGAATATCAATTCTATCGAAGGGCCCCCAATCATAGTTAAAAATGACCTGAAATATCTGTTGTAAGAAATGCAAGCCTTCTATTGATATCATCGATGGACCTCCGATCTTATTGATATTTGAATTCAAATCATATCAGAGGTCATCGATATATCAAAGGAATTTGAGATTTTCATTAAAAAAAATAGGGGCGCCGAAAATTTGTCTGTCAATCTTATCGAGCCACTTTCGATGGACTCGAGATTTGAATATCGATGATATCGATATGTGTATCGATATATCGATAATTCGTCTAGATATGTTGTGAAGTTGCTGGACATATTTAGTACTTATATCGATGATATCGATATGTGTACCGATACATCGATAAATCCGTCCAGATGAATTTTTAGTTGCTGGACACTTTTGGTCCTCTCATCGATAATATCATTTAAGGTATCAAGGACATCGACAGAGCAGGTTGTTCATATCGAGGGTGCTTCGATAAAATCGACAAGGCGAGAAAAACTTAGAGATTTTCCTATTTTGCAAAAAGTTTCTCACCCTAAAGCCCTATGATTTCTAACTCATTTTAAAGGGTTTTTCTTTACCTGGTGTTTTGGGTCATGAGATGTGAGGCTTTAGATTCACCTGTGACGAGCTTGCGCACATCCAATTGAGGCAGATGCTTAAATTGATCTTCCTATCGAGTTCTATAGATAGTCTGACCCACCGCCCACGTAACTTGACAAACTAAGGCACTTTCAAGGAGCAGGTCCTTCGGACCAAGGGCATTCTCCTTGTGAAGATTCAGTGGGGTCATCATAGTGTGGATAAGGCATCTTGGGAGTGCGAGGCTGTGATTAGCGAGCGTTATCCCCATCGCTTTGATGATTAATTGTATTTTGTATTGTCTCTGATTATATATGATGTCATGATTTCTCTTCTTTTATGAGTTATGCTTAGTTGTGATGATAGTCTAAATTTTGAGGATAAATTTTTTAATAGGAGGGGAGAGCTGTAAGGCCCGTATCCTAGTCCGTACCGTTCCGTAGACTCTCGCGATCCTCCCTGTCGAATTCCGACAACCCACGACCTGTAATCCGTATTTGCGGACGACCCTAAGTCGCATCCTGTGATTATGAGTCGGCTCAACTCAAAACTTGTACCATCGCGACCGTACCATCACCATGGTTCCTTGCTCACCGATGTGATACTTAGGCCAGGAGTTGTGGGCCCACGTATATCTCGAAGAAACGTCCTGTGTTGTGAATTCTGAGAGAATCTCAACAACCCATCACATCAATCAATCAAGTACTAGTCAATTACACAACCCATGCTTCTCCCATCCCTTTCTTACCAACAAAGAGAAGCAACCCACACCCCATGCCACCTCACCCTAACCATAAGTCAACTCTCTCTTACACACACCCATCCCTCTCTTACAACACCCATTCCTCTCTCCCATCCATCACTCCATCTTATCCCATTTCTCTACCATTTTCCAAGCAATTATGAGAGAAAAATTCTAAGGAGGGAAAATAAGCTAAGTGTGTGGCCCACTTCCTACCCAAATCCCTTATCCAAGCCCTTCAATCCTCATCATCCTCCATCAAAGAGAGATCCAAGGAGTTTGGCATTCCATCGGACCAAGAAGATCCAACGGTGGGTGTTCTTATAGGTTTAGATTTTTATTTTTTATGATGGGCCAAGTGGGGCCTATCAATTGATGATACGGATATCACTTTGGACCCTAGGTGTGGTCGATAGCCCACCATGATTCATATGTTCATCCCATGATGGGGCCATTCTGCATGGACCCCATCATGATGTTTACTTTCCTAGTTTGAAAAGATCATCTAGACCTTACATTTTGGTGGAGAAGGGATCTCCACCGTTGATTTTGATTGGTGAGCCCATATGTAATAGGACCCACTTGATATATGTTGTAATGCATGGAAGGGAGGGCCCATAATGCCGGGGTCTCTCTCTCTCTCTCTCTCTCTCTCTCTCTCTCTCTCTCTCTCTCTCTCTCTCTTTTTCCCTATTTAATGGCCCACCTAGAGGAACGAATTAGATCTATAGTGCGGATGGTGGAAATCCCATGTGATGTATGTATTTTATCCATGTTGTCCACCTATATGGACCCCACCTGCTGGACGAGTTCACCTTGACCGTCCATATGGCGGGCCTGGATGAGGAAGAAAACAAATATCGACTTAGTCTAGTACGTGTGGCCCACCCACGTGGGACCACCGTGATGCATGTGTGCTATCCAGCAGGTGGGCTGGACGCTGGAGTCCCTTAAAAAAATAATATATAACAATAATATATATATAATATAGATATATACGTTATATACATATCTGGTGAGCCCCACGTGGGAACCCACCTGTTGTTGAAAGCGGCTTGGCTGGCGCATCTCATACCGGCTGAGGACGTCACCAAGTTTCGTGGGACTCACCTGACATGTGTGGATTTCATCCACACCGTCCGTCCATCTGGACGGAACCCTCCTGATGCGTGGGTGGAATCCACGCCGTCCGTCCATCTGAATGGAGCCCACCATGATATTTGTATGATAATCCACACCATCCATCAGGTTGGGACGATGGGAACCCACGAGCAGCAGCATAGCTGCTGTATATATCAGCAAGCTGGGTGGGTCTGGTCTGAGTTCGATCCAGACCATCCATCTATGGCCCACCAGCAGTAGTTAGTTGTTGGTCTTGACGTCAGCAAGTTCTGTGGGGCCCGATGATGTATGTGTTACATCCTTATGAATAGACTAGATGAAAAATAAACGTGATGGTGGGCCCTGTGGAGTTTCGATAATGGAAATCATTATCACCACGGCTATTTGTGGCATGGTCCGGATGATCTTTCAATCACTACCTCCACTGTTATTTATGGTGTGGCCCACGTGATGTGGCCTACTTAATTCGTATATATGAGGCCCATTGGTGCGGCCCACTGATGTGACCCACTTGATATATATGAGGCCCATTGATGTGGCCCACTTGATGTATATGAGGCCCATTGGTGAGACCCGTGGATGTGGCCCACTTGATGTATATGAGACCTATTGGTGCGGCCCATGTGATGTGGCCCACTTGATGTATATGAGGCCCATTGTGATGTATTTGAGGCCCATGGGTTGAGGCCCAATGTTATGTATACAAGGACCATGAGTGAGGCCTAATGAGACGTATGTAAGGCCTTTGTGTGGGGTCGAATGTGATGTATATGAGGTCCATTGCGATGTGTGATTCCACCATGATGTATGTAATGATGTTTATGGCGAGCCATGCCTTGAAAGCAATGATGGTTTGACGTCCACATTGTAAGAGCAATGATGGTTAAATGTCTGCATTGTAACTCTCCCTAGGACCCATTGTTAGGCCCATACTTATTGTGTGCAGGCCATTTAGGCCCATCTTCGTTATGAGGATAGTTCATCACCATATAACATTCTTAGTATAACTCCATGATTCATGCCCATACGCATCATCTGTATACTTGATATGAGGAGTGACTGATCATAGCATATGTCATTAGGCAGATTGTTTATGGGAGTCACTGATAGGAGTTACTCACATGAGCGCGTGGTACGCAAAGGATTTCTACATGACTAGACAGTGTGATTCATGCATCTCGCATTTGTGTGACATGATCACTGTACACCCTAGCGACATTAGGGCCGTAAGCTCCACAGGCACATTGTGGATGACCGGATTAGATACCAAAAATATTGGCTCTAGCACTGTGGGCACATAAGATGTCCTTGGGTGAAAGTCCCAGAACCTTTTTGGTACCAGGAGACGCTCTGACATCTAGACTAAGTGGATACATAAGCGCATGAGTGCCGAATACCAGTAGGCCGCATCTCCCACTATGTCGTGGTCGATTGTAAAGGGGTGTGGCCTTATCCGCCCGAGTGAGGGGGCTGTAAACAAGGTTGAGTTTGACCTGCTCGTAAATGGGTCCGCTATCGAGAATCCGAATAGGTATTGGCAAAGTACTGGTTAGGCAGATAGTATGGTTTCTTCTACTCGCTGGGCTGTCCAGATAAGGAGGCGATAGTCAGTGTGGAGTGTACTAGACCCCGGTGATATCCCAGAGGGGAACTGTACTGATATATGTACTTGATAAGGACTGACATGCTTGTGTTGCATCTCGCATATGACATTTAGCTACGTAGGCCTCGCATCGCATGGCTTTGGTATGGCCGATAGCATTTATGCCTTACATCGCATGGCCTTGGTATGGCCAATAACATTCATGCCTCGCATCGCATGGCCTTGGTATGGCCGATAGCATCCACGCCTTACATCGCATAACCTTGGTACGGCTGATAGTATTCATGGACTTGCCAGCAAATTTCACATTACTCTGATATCGCATACTTGGCATATACCTTGCACACACAATTACACCACCCTCTAAGCTTTTTATAAGCTTATGCACGACAGTTGCGTGCAGGTGACGTTGGATCACAGCAACACTGAGGTAGGAGCATGTAGCTGAGCTTTTGGAGTTCCGATATCTATATTTGTATTTCTCTTTCCGCATTGTACTCGAAGTTTTTGATATAGTAGATATGTGGTGATGTTGTTTTGTGACTTGTTTATGCTCCATTACATAAAAAAAATCATATTAAAAATCCTCCATGTAGGATCCCAGCATCAGAATCTGGCATACGGGTATCGGGAGCCGAGAATGGGGCACTACGGAGGCTGTCGGCGCTGGATTCGGCAATCGAAAATTTTGTGAGCTCGATTTTTGAGTTTGGGGCATGACAACCTCTGTCAGACAGGAAAAAAGATGATACAACTTTTAATACAATCTTCTAATAAATTACAAAATGGGGAAAAAAAAGGGTCAACTCAGGAAAATAAAAATAAAAATCAATGAGCCTACCTGCACAAGCATGTCAGTAAGACAGTTGAAATGAACAAGTATAATTTAAAGATTAAATCTAAAATAGTCATATAATTAAGTTTTAATCTGCCCAAGGAGATTATTGTGCAATAAAAAGAAAATAGATAGCATACACGTAAAAAGTACAAATACAGAAAGAAGTGAAACACCTCTTGGAAACTCCTCATGCATAATTGTATAAGGTTCCACTACATGAAACAAATGCCTAGCAAATGTCGTATAAGTTACTATGACAGCTTCATGAAAGCTACATCTCTTGACTCAAACAGCAAAATTACAAGATTGATTCTAGGAGGTTACAATAAGAGAGAAAGAAAAGAACCATCTGACATATTATGACAAAGAGAAAGCAACATTACATACACAAATCTACATATACTTTCACATATAAAAAGATAAGCAACAACACCATGTAGAGTTCTATGATATATTCTTGCCACCAATACTGTTATTGAATACCAAATCTAATTGGTGTTTCAATCAATTAAGAAGTAAGAAATCATAAGAAAATGCAAAATGATTAAAGCCGAAGAGAATATCTATCATGTAATCTATTGTAAAGAACAAAATAAAGTAATTGACCTCTTCTAAACGATTCTTAAAGCCCCAACCAATTTAAAATTATAAAATGAAAGCCAACTAAAGCTTAAAATAGAAAAGAACAAATTTAATTTGAATCGTAAATCGTAGGATTCAAATCATAGAATCATAGGATTCATCTAAAAAGCGATTCTAGGTGGGATTCAAATCATCATGCTTAAGATTCAACTCAAATCGTAAATTGTAAATTGTAGGATTTTGACTGCATTTGTTGTTAAGAGTCAAATATTGCATATTAGACCCAGTTATTGCCTAGATTTACGAATATGGTACTGTTTAACAGCCTGATTTAATCGTGTTTGTGATGCAAGGTGTATTTACGAGCTTGGACTGAAACATGATGTTAAAAGCATGGATTTAACACTTTGATGTCACCAAGGTAAGGGTCGGACCCCAGGGGACCAAGATTGATGGATTTACACGCCAGTGATCGGAGAAATTTGAGAAATTGAAGCTCGAGTGGCCTGAAAGTGAGCCAAAATATTAAGATCACAGGGTTTCCACCATCCATTTGGCTCGAAACTTCATACGTGGCCTGAGGACCATAAATTAATTGTACAAGTCAATTTTCAACCATTTAATCCCTCTGGAAGTGGCCCAACGGACAGATCAGCCTATAAATCAACGAATTGGGGCCCACCTGGTATCTGGATATGCTTCAACTTTCTTCTCAACACCTTAAAAGAGGTGACAAAATGGATGGACGGTGATGGATTTCTCATAAACATCACATGTGGACCCCACCGGTCGTGCTTGTGCACAGCGCATAAGTGCACTCAAGGTGCACTGGATCTAGAGCACCCGGTCAGCGGGTGTTGACCCGATCCCACTCACGTGAAAGACAGCGGACGGACATTGTCCGTCCATTTTGCAATAGTGGGGCCCACCCATCATACCTATGTATGATCTGGACCGTCCATTGTGTCCGGATAGTGGGGACGACCATAATCATGGTGACCTTTTGGTCCTATGCACTCGATCACAAGAAAGTTGTGTTCAAACTTGAGATGGACGGTGGAATGAAGATCTCATGGTCCACCTCAGTTGGGATTCAAAACCAAGCAAGTTTAGACGGTTTTTCATCCTGAAGCCAATGAACGAAGTTGATTTTACACCTTGCATCAATCAGTGGTCCACCAACCATCACAGAGCTGCGGCGTAGCCTCTATTTCGTAACAGGGGTTGCGGTTGATCTCTATGGGGCCCCATAGGACAGCAACAGTCCGATTCGGTCCACCCAGTAGGAGCCCACGGGCCCTCTCACCCTAGCCTAGGAGATGAATTTCAAGAAACCACGGAGATCAATTTTCAATCGTCTAAACAGACGACTGACGGTGCAATGAGAAAAAATGCGTGAGACACACCGAATTCAATCTAGAAATCGTCCATTTTTTCTGAAATTCCAAGGGTGATCCAATGAACGGACATGATTTCTCAGAGATTGTCAAGCATGGGCCCCACCGAGCATTAGCAGAAGATGCAAGTTGTTTCCCACTTCAAAAGGGAATGCGTAACCTCTTACGCACTCCCAGCCGCTGCTTACTGCTTGCTGTCTATATAAGAAAGAGAGAGAGAGAGAGAAAGGAGAGCATGATCAGGGATCCAGGAAGCAGAGGACGTGGAGAGAGAGAGAAAGAGAGTGAGAGAGAGATCAGGGGACGCGGAGGCATCCATTTTCTTTCATCTTCTTCGGGTTCTTATTTTTATTAATTTTTTCTTTTTATTGAGATTAGCCTTATCATGTCTATAAGTGGCTAAACCTGTTAGGTAGGGCTAAGAGGTGAAGCTTGTAGTGTGATGGGGAGACTTTTTGCTTGTGTCTTTTGTTTAGACTGAACTGATGTTAATTTTGGTTTAATTAAGGGAATGTTTTTAATTTTTAATGATCTGTTGTGACAAAAATTACAATGGTTCTGCGATAGCTTTGAGTATGTTCCTTTCCTTTTTATGTTTATGACGTCAGGAAGCCCTATTATTCACCATCGTCTCCTAGGCATGGTCGAATGACAGTACCCTTCCTAACCTTCATATCATGTTGATTGGTTGTTAATTAGTTTAATTTTATTGTTTACTTTGTCTCTTCGGCATGGTTTAGTGATGGAATCCGTTCTAATTCTTATACCTTTCATCTCTTGAAAACTATATCAAAGGCAGTTCAGTTTTAATTTTCATGGCTACACCCTTCAACTAGATGAAGATGGGACTCTAAGTCCAGTTAAGTTCTTGAATCAAGCATAAGATCTCCCTGATCTCTACAAGTGGATCCTCTGAATCCCTAGTTTTCTTCCTTTGAATTCTCTAAGTTTTAGATAAATATTTCATCATTATTTCCTCAATTACATTCAATTTAGATTTCATCTTAGTCTAGTTCTAGTTCTATTCAGTTTCAAATTACGTACAGATTCCAATCCCTTGGGATTCGAACTCGATCTCACCGAGTTTATTACTACATCACAACCTTATACTTGGGGAGTGAACAAGTTTTTGGCGCCGTTGCCGGGGACTGACGGTTACGCTTTTCTAAAATTAATTAGCCCTAAGATTAGGATTTTTAATAACTTTAGTTTTAGGGTTTTAGTTATATTTGATTTTTAGAAACTAACCTGCTTTCCTGCTTTGTAAGAATTTGATAGATCTTCTAAAGTGGTAACGTCATTCTAATTTCTTCACTTTCTTTATTCTTTAGATTAGATTTTATCTTCTAGAGACTAACTTCTTTTATTCTCTTTTGCAAGATCTTAACATAGGAACTTCTTATTTGGTAACACCTTTCTAACTTCTCTTCTTACTTTCTATACTGCTGTAGGAATTTTTTCTTCTTCTAGGATTGGACTCAGAATTAGGGTTCACCATGGAAGCTTGGGTAGATGTCTATGCTAAGATGGATAAGCAGTTTTGGGGAATACTTGTGGGTTTTGGAATTCAACGTATACCTCAAGATTTTTCTCCATTGAGAACCGACATTGAGAACCAACTAGAACGTTATGTTCCATCGGTTAATAGGTCCGTATATGATCATAATTATGGGAATGAGGATTATTATCAACCATCTTATTCTCCCATGAATGATCAGTATGACTATAACCAGTGGAAACATCAAAACTGGGAAGATGAACCAACAACATGTTGTAATGATTATTCTCTTGGATCCCCTGCCTTTGAAATCCAACCAGAAACGATCCAAGAGGATTCATTTTAGCATAACATGGAGTGTCTTACGAAAATTAGAAAAATGTTGGAAGCACTGAATTCAGGTCTCAATAAGATAGAGGAAGCTCATTCATCCCAACTACAACCCAATCCAGAAATACAATGCAAGGAAAGTGATCTTCACTCACTTTCCCGAAGAGTCAATCTCGATGACGGTACAAAGGAATGGTCAAGAGACGTAGGTGTCTTTCAAATATAATGATGATGACATACTTCACTCACATGACACACTCGAGTTCAATGATGAGGAAGAAGTTAGTTTATGTGAACCTCAACCCAATCTAGGAATAGAATATGAGGAAAGCAATCCCATCCCAAGTGTACATTGCACTGAACTAGACTATGATGAGTATTGGGATGACGATCATAAATGTGCAGCCCCAGTTCCCATGGAATTAATCTCAACTTTGGTCCAGGTCAATGATCAAGAAGTATACGAAGGGAGCGGTCATAATGAGCTACTCCACTCACTTGACATGTCTGATTTAAAAGTGGATGAGCTCCTTACAACCGACCCTTTTATCTCTTGTGAGACATGTTTGGATGATTCCCTTGAATTGCATGATGATATGATTTGGGAGATGGACGAGTTGCTCGATATGACTCTGGGAATTGAAAACATTTAGTTAAAGCCACTATTTGAGTTACCAACTCTTGATAATATAATACCTTTACTGGGTGGTACCGATGAACAGAGTTCTCACATCAATGTGTCGCTAATTGATCCTCAATTTGTCTGTGCAGGGCAAAAGCAAGAGAGCATACCTCCATCTACTTTTTTAAGATGATGGAGTCCTTGAGCATTTCATTACAGATGTCAATGTGAAAAATAAGTCACTCTCAGCTGAATTTTCCAACTCTTTAGACGATTGCTTGGCACACCCTCCAGATTCAAATGAGCCTATGATTAAAGAAATAACGGATGCCTCGCAAGAGAATATCTCGATAGTTGTTACTAACTGAGAGAATCCTTACTCTGAAGCTCCTTCTTCCCCAGATCTTGAATGTTTACCATTAAAGGAAGAGGAGTTGACAATGGAACCGAAGTCTAGAACTTCGGAATGTGTTAAGACTACATCATTTCCTGAAATTTTTTCTAAATTTTATCTACCTGTAGTCACTGATTCACTATGGGATACTAACTTTAAAACTTTTTCTGACACAAGTGAATCATATATACTTTGGATACCTTAGGTGAATCAATGAAACATTTTCTATGAGATACATAAATTTCTCTGGAAACGTAACGCCCTATGTTTTTAGGACCCGAGTATCTAACCCGTTTCCCAAAAACCTAAGTGTTGGCTTATAAAATCCAGTATAAATTTGAACCGTTTATAATTAATTAGAGTTAACAGCAACGAAGCTAGATTAAACCATGCATTGTATAAAATAATCTGATCATTACAAAATTCCAAATGTAGCGTCCATATAGGACTTATACAATCATAAATAACGAAGTTCATTAAACAAGGCAGAAATCTATCAACTAGTGGTGGATCTCAATATGGGTCACAGGGACCCAGTCTATCTCCTCAGCTACCCGATCTGCTCTAGCAACCCAGTGAATAGCATCGGCTCGTCCTACACCTGCATCAACTGTTACGGTTTGATAGTGTCAATGACTATCGCAGTGAGGAGCTTCCTCTAAGATTTGCACACTCATTATTCATAATCCAATACAGATCGCAAGTCGTGAGGATAGATATATTAAACAGAGCAATTCATAATTATGATCACATACTGAGAAATCAAATCAATCAACATAATCTCATCACAAGCAAAATACAATAGCAATCACAATACAAGGAAATATGTCCAGATAATCAAATAATTAACCTTACAAAATCCATAAAATGGTTAGAAAATCAAACTTTAAACCTTTACTTCACCCGGAAATCAAATCGTGCTTGAACACCGCAAGATGACTAGGAAATCACTAAGCGAACACCCGCTCCACCCAAAAATCATAGTACGACTCAACACCGTAAAATGAAGAGAGAACAACATAAAACGTCTACTTCACTCGGAAAACGTATCGTACATGAACACCGCAAGATGGCTAGGAAATCGCTAAGCGAAGACCCGCTCCACCCATAAATCATGGTACGACTGAACACTGCAAGGTGAAGAGATAAGCAACATACAAACTTAGACCACCCGGAAATCAAATCGTACGTGAACACTGGAAAATTACTAAGAAATCGCTAAGCAAACACCCACTCCACTTGAAAATCATAGTACGACTAAACACCGCAAGATTGCCAAAAAAATCAACATATAAACTCTAGACTACCCAGAAATCGTATTGTATGTGAACACTACAAGATGGCTAGGAAATCGCCAAGCGAACACCCGCTTCACCCGAAAATCACAATACGACCGAACACCGCAAGACTACTAGAAAAACCAACATATAAACTCTAGACCACCCGGAAATCGTATTATATGCGAACACTGCAAGATGGCTAGGAAATCGCCAAGCGAACACCCGCTCCACCCAGAAATCACAATACGACCGAATACCGCAAGATGGCTAGGGAACAATAAGATATGCGAATATAACCATTAAGCCACGAAAGGGCACCAATAGACCATCAAAGATATGAGGGCAAATATACGGTCCAAGCCACATAGGCAACGTACGGTCCAAGCCATGTAAGGCAAATAGGGACCACATGATAGTAAGTCCAAGATAAGTTCCATTCGTTCCATCACTTAAGTGCAAATGGTAACATGTAGTTAATTAATGCATGTACAACTGAAAAAAATAGCATGTTATCATCAAACCATTTGTGCATGTTATGATTAAAGAGAAATGCCTATCATCCAACACATGAATTTATTTCACAACAAATTAGCATATTCAATAGCAAGGTAAGTAACTCAATTTGAGGAATCATGTCATCATGTACATCCAAATTGACGAATTTAAGTGGGAAGCTCAAAGGGTGAGTCCTCACCTTTAGAGGTCGTAGTTTCTTCCTCGATCCAAGTTCTCGTGACTATCCTGTGTTCCAATATCACGCAAGAATTTCATGGAGTCAATGAGTCATTCTCGTTATAGTAACTTGTATTAGAAGATATTCAAGTCTTTGGCATGAATGGGGTCTATAAAGACCCATGAACATGGGCATTTGGGCCTGATTTTAGGGTGTCCAGGCCCACCAATCTTTAGCCTGACCAAGTGGCCTGGACTAGGCCTGAGATTACCCCTCACCAAGGCCCGAACCGGCCCGACTTGGCCCAGCTGCCATGTACACGCAATAATGCCCAGAAATCTGGACAGGACTGGGCCATTTCTGGCCTAACTCTGTTGCTAGCAGCCCAAGCTGGCTGGGCTGGCCTATTTTGGCCCTATAGATAGGCCACAACTGTGGCCCACTGCACTTGCAGGGCAAGGCCCACTGAGATATAAGGTGTGGCCCACTGAGTTTCAAACTCAGGTGCTGCCCACCGTTTGAACGTGGTGCGACCCCTGCCTTGTGGCCGAGCATGGCTCAAACCCACGGCCCAGGTGGAGGACGTTTGCAGTCTAACGTCCTAGCCCAGCAAGGGCATTTTCATTTCAGTTTTTCACAGCCCATCTGAGGGTTTGTTTCAGCCCAGATTGAATGCCCAGCTAATGCCTGATTTCAGTTTGATTCCAGGCCAGCCTGAGGCTTGTCTTCTTACTCAAATTAGGGCCCAGCTGAGGGGTGTTTCCAGCTTCCTGGCCCACTTACAGGTCTGGTTTCCGCTCATTGCACGGCCTGATGAAGGCCAGATTTTCGGCCCTGAGCACAGTTTGCTACAAGGCCTGTTAACAGGTTGTTTCCTATTCGAATCAAGGCCTAATGGAGACCTGATTCTGACCCTTTACATGGCCTGATAAATGCCGGATCTTGGCCCTATTTTTTGCCTAGATAGTGGGCCAGTTGAAGGAGGTTTTCAGCTAGATTAAAAGCCCATTGAAAGGCCTGCTTTTTGCATTTCCACAGCCCAACTAAGAGGTGCTGCAAATCAGAGTTCAGCCGTTACCTGATGGAGATGGGTTTCTAACTTCGACTCCTGGATTTGAACTCGTTGCTACACTCTCTCCCTCTGTTTCTCTCTTTTCTTCCTCTCCTTTCTCTTTCTTCCTTCCCTGCTGGAGCTCCAACAAGATTCTAGCCCGATCCAGGTGGTATGGCAAAGGCGAGTGCGGCAATGGCAGCGACAAAACTCTCCCTCGTCTCTCTCTACTCTTTCTCAATCTCTTTCTTTTCTTTCTTTCTGTTTCTTTCCTTTTTTTTTTTGAATCGTTGCCCTAAAAACAGTTGGTTTTATAAGCTACGCTAGCAGTCTGTTGAAGTTAGAATGCTAATCCGGGATTAGTTACTGTCTGCGTTTTCACCCCACTAAACGTACCGAAAATTTCTGATCGAGTGGAATCCTTTGTGCTTGGCTATATGACGCATATACGGATGGTTTTCCGGTATAATGGTCCACCTAACTGACGTCCTAGGTCATCAAATGGGGTCCACGGATAGGTGGTGGGTTCTTCCAGCGGACGGGGAAGATGACTTCCATGCCAATGGCAGATTGCCATTGGACGGCTGTGCTTGTGATCAGCGGTGTTCGGACGGTTTGGATTTCTCCTCTGATGACTGTGGGGCCCACTAAATGGATGGCGTTTAACGCTACTCAAACGTTTTAGCTTCAACAGTGGCGGGAGAGGAAATTTTTCGAGTGTGGCTAGGGAAAGCCCTAGTTGGGAGGGTTGAGATGGGTTGTAGCGAACGGCTAGGATGGTCGGAAGGCGATGCACGCGGATTGCCAGCGTGTAAAGCGGAAGGAACGGAATCCTTTCCGTTTTTGGAGGTAGGTGTGTTTGTTAGCCTGATTTGTGGCTTAGATTGTGTGAACATGTGAGAAATCCAACGGTTGAAATTGGGTAGGATTTATCCTCTCTATTTTCTCTACAAGGTTGGCAGTTCAGATCGTACATTTAGATCTTGATCGTAGGCCACCGTCGGACGCACGGTGTCAGCTGTTTTCAAACAACGTCGGTGGGAAGAGCACTGACCTGCTTTGCCATTTCGAGTCAAACCCGATTTGACCCAACACTGGTTTCAGTGCAGTGCGGGAGTACACTGGCTGTGTACTCCCATCTCAAATGTGGGGACAACAGTGAGGATCTGGATCGATCTGCTCCGTTCATTCATTTAGGTGGCTCTCATTAGGGTCCAGCCCAAAGAATAGGGTAGATACATGGCTTAGGTGGGCCATACATGCCACATTTGTGTTCGCTTGTTGGTTTGCGAGGCCCATGGTATTCTTAAGTGGAATCTGGCCCGTCCATTAGTTCCAAAATACTATATACTAAGTAATAATAATTGTAACATACATACAACTTGTATTACATTTATATTTTATATTAATGATTATTTATTTACTTTGAAATATTTTATATATATCTTTTTCATATATATATAAATATTAATTATTCAAAGTGTACTATAATTAATTTATGTAATATTCTTATACATTCATTATAATAATATTGATAAGTAATGTTTTAGATTACATAATAAAAATATATATTTTTATATTTGTTTAGTATAATACATTAGTACATAGTTAGAGTTATAAAATGTAAATGTTAATTAATATACATTGATTATATAATAATGTGTTGGTCTACAATTTGTTTTGTATATAGTTTAAATAATATACATGATTTAAATAATTTAAGTAACATACGTAGTTTTACAAATAATTATAAAATATATATTTTTTTGTATTAAAATATATATGCAATTATATCCCATTTAAAATGAATTATTTGGTCTCCTTGGTAACACCCGAGTACTGAAAAGTACGGGATGTTACAATCTACCCCCCTTAAAGAGAATTTTGGCCCCGAAATTCAATACTTCTACCTTAAACGGGACAAAGACAAATTGTTTTCCTGTGTCTCTAAGAGTTCACACTTTCCTCGTGATGTATGTCTAAATGCTTAAGGGCTTGTGACTGACTACTAGGACTAGGGTTGTTACAATCTACCCCCCTTAAAGAAGAATCTCGCCCACGAGATTCGATCATGCTCATCCCAATTTCTTTCGGTACCAACTATGATCATGGGTTTGCTCACACAGCTTGAAGAAGTGTTTTACTACTATTCTATAATTACATATTTGTGTGTGTGTTTGAAGTTCACAATGACAGTTCGACGCCATAAAAAAAAGTAATAGTTTTATGTTTTCAGTGTTCGAGTTAACATAAACAGACAGTTACGGTCGGTTTGAGCCTGATACGCCAAACTTCTGCCTGGCCGGGCAGTGACTCTACTAGTATCCTTCTCAATCCTAGTGAATATCGATCTTCTGCTTGATCAGGGCATTGAGACCATTGTAATCATTAGGATTTAAAATTCATGTCAAACCGTGCATACTTCGCTTAAACATGGTTCTGTCTATTCGCGTTCCCAACCATTATAGTCATTTGAGAGGTTATTAAATTTCCTACTTCCTTAAAGAATAAGCCTAAATGATTCGTTATGCTTCAACATTACGATTTAGCTATCTGGGGTGCTATTCTAAAATCTATAATTAAATTTTTTTCTAATCATTACTACACATTCATAAATTTCATAATCCTTATAAACTATCTGGTAACTACTAAGGATTTGTAAAGATCATACCTGGGCCTACTCGCTCAGGGTTGGGTGTACCCAAGGCGTACATGCGGTAAACTCCTCGTTCTCATGCTTAAGGTCGCGAGGCTTGAGTAGGATTCGAAGAAGTCCTCTCATCTCGTTGTTTCTTGAAACACCGCTTTAAGATATGGCCCGGTTTGCCATAGTAGCTGCAAAGTCTACCCTGACTCAAAGAATGAATTGGGAGAGACGTTAATTTCACCCTTTCTTCAGCCATAGGAGATGCAATTGGCGCCGTCTTGGCTTTACTTGCTAATCCTTGAATAAGGGTACCCATTTTGGCCTTACACTCGAAGTCCTTCTCTATTCGCATGGCTTTGTCCACGAGATCAGCGAAGTCAGTAAAGTCGAAGGTGCACAATCTCGATTGGATTTCGGGTCGGAGACCTTCCTTAAACTTTTCCAATTTATATTCTTTGTCCTCAACAGCCTTTGGTACATATCGTGACAATTCGTCAAAGCGCGCTTCATATTACGGTACAGTCGTACTCCCTTGTTCCAGTTTGAGAAACTCAGATATTTTCTCATGACGATAGCATGGAGGAAAGTATTTTCATTGAACATTTTCTTAAACTCATTCCAGGTCCACTCATAATCAGATGGGACTCTTCGTAGCATGCCTTCCCACCATATATCGGCCTCGCCTTCCAAGCCATAAGTGGCGAGGATAACCTTTTGGGCGTCCGAACAACCCAACGATCTCATCATCTTGGCCATTTTATTCAGCCAATGTTCTGCTAGAACTGGATCTAGTGCTCCCGAGAAGGACGGTGACTTCAGCCTCTGAAACCGTTCAACATATCTGGCCCACTAACTTCTTCAGTCTTTGAGGCCGATGCATACATATTACATTGGAGAGCTTCTAACAATGAGGCGATCGAAGCCTGTTATTATTATACGATGGTAGTCAGCTGACTAATAACATCGCTAAGTGGGGTTTTAGGTTGCGCATTTGGTGGAGGTGTGCCCACATGACTCACAGACGACTGAGACGGGATAGTCCCTTACGTAGGCTCTCTTGTAGGGCCACTTGGCCTAACTAGAGGTGAAGGAGAGTGCTTATGAATCCCTTCCCTAACAACCTCGTTTGTTGGTGAAATTAGTAAATGGAGAGTTTGTGATCTTAAACGACGGGAGTTTGGGGCCATAATCCTGTTAAAACAAAGGATTCCTCATAGTTATGCCCTCGTAAGTTTAAGCAAGTCTTAACTTAAGATCGTAAGGCAGCTTATATGAATCATACAACTGGAGCATTGTTCAAGTCGATAGGTGCTCAACAAGACTCAAGGGTCCTAAGGTGACCCTTTAGCTTTCTTAGACCCACGTCTTCTAGTCTTCAACCTACGATTAGGGTCCTATGATAATCTCAAGGTTATACTAGTGTTCCAGGATAAATTACAAGGGGTCTAAACTTATGAGTTATTGAGTTTAACCCAACTTTCCACAACACCTAAAATTTATTTCTAAGTTTAATGACTATCTTAGAATTTCTCATGGGAGCCTAAAATTCCAAAATGAGGATTTGGGTTTAAAATATGTTAAACTTACCTAAATTTCCAAAGCTAGTCTCAACCAGCCTAGCTTAGGGTTGAAATTTTGCCTAAGATTCTAAGTTCTCCCAATTAATTATTCTTATTTGTTAGAACATACGAGGGGTGTTGTTTCTGATCAACGAGATGTATTAGGGGGATTTAAATTTCAAAATCCTAGTCTAATTCCTTGGGTTTATAGAGCATTTATGTCGGGTTTAACGCACAACATGGTGGGTACTTGTTTCCTTATGGTTCCTGAGTTTAGTTCCCATTATCAAGCAATTATAATTGACAAGGGATCTTAAGTTCTTGTTTATAAGTCCAAATAGTTAAGCCTAAAAATCACAAGGAATCCTAAAATTCATGTTTCTAAATACACAAAACACCTTAATGTTAAGGGAATAAAACCTAGCTTCAAGTCTCGAATTTTATCAATGAAACCTTGGGTTATTTGAAATCACATAAGTCCTATTTTTCCCAAGGCCTGGTATATCTAGACTCACTCTGATACCAACTGTAATGCCCTGTGTTTTCAGGACCTGAGTATCTAACCCGTTTCCCAAAAATCCAAGTGTTAGCTTCTAAAATCCAATGTAAATTTGAACCGTTTATCATTAATCAGAGTTAACAGCAACAGAGCTAGATTAAACCATGCATTGTATAAAACAATTTGATCATTACGAAATTCCAAACGTAGCGCTCATACAGGACTTATACAATTACAAATAACAAAGTTCATTAAACAAGGCAGAAATCTATCAACTAGTGGTGGATCTCAATATTGGTCGCAGTGACTCAGTCTAGCCCCTCAACTACCCGATCTGCTCTAGCAATCCAGTGAACAGCATCGGCTCGCCTTACACCTACATCAACTATTACAGTTTGATAGGGTCACTGGCTATCACAGTGAGGAGCACCCTCTAAGATTTGCACACTCACCATTCATAATCCAATACAGATCGCAAGTCATGAGGATAGATATATTAAATAGGGCAATTCATAATTATGATCACATACTGAGAAATCAAGTTAATCAACATAATCTCATCACAAGCAAAATACAATAGCAATCACAATACGAGGGAATATGTCCAGATAATCAAATAATCAACCTTACAAACTCCATAAAATGGTTAAAAAATCAAACTTTAAACTTTTACTTCACTCGAAAATCAAATCGTGCGTGAACATCGCAAGATGGCTAGAAAATTGCTAAGCGAACACCCGCTCCACTCAACAATCATGGTATGACACAACACCGCAAAATGAAGAGATAACAACGTATAACGTCTACTTCACTCGAAAATCATATCGTACATGAACATCGTAAGATGGCTAGGAAATCGCTAAGCGAACACCCGCTCCACCCGAAAATCATGGTATGACTGAACACCACAAGGTGAAGAGATAAGCAACATACAAACTCTAGACCACCCAGAAATCAAATCGTACATGAACACCGCAAAATGACTAGGAAATCGCTAAGCGAACACCCGCTCCACCTAAAAATCATGGTACGACTGAACACCGCAAGATTGCTAGAAAAACCAACATATAAACTCTAGACCACCCAGAAATCGTATTGTATGTGAACACCGTAAGATGGTTAGGAAATCGCCAAGAGAACACCCGCTCCACCCGAAAATCACAACACGACCGAACACTGTAAGATTGCTAGAAAAACCAACATATAAACACTAGACCACTTAGAAATCGTATTGTATGTGAACACTGCAAGATGACTAAAAAATCGCCAAGCGAACACCCACTCCACCTAGAAATCACAATACGACCGAAAACTGCAAGATGGTTAGAGAACAATAAGACATGCGAATATAACCATCAAGCCACAAAAGGGCACCAATAGACCATCAAAGCCATGAGGGCAAATATACGATCCTAGCCACATAGGCAACATGCGGTCCAAGCCATGTAAGGCAAATAGGGACCGCATGATAGTAAGTCTAAAATAAGTTCCATTCATTCCATCACTTAAGTGTAAATGGTAACATGTAGTCAATCAATGCATGTACAACTGAAGAAAATAACAAGTTATCATCAAACCATTTATGCATGTTATAATTAAAGAGAGATGCATATCATCCAACACATGGATTTATTTCACAACAAATTAGCATATTCAATAGCAAGGTAAGTTACTCGATTAAAGGAATCATGTTATCATCTACATCCAGATTGACGAATTTAAGTGGAAAGCTCAAAGGGTGAGTCCTCACCTTTAGAGGTCGTAGTTTCTTCCTCGATCCAAGTTCTCGTGACTATCCTACACCCCAATATCACGCAAGAATTTTGTAGAGTCAATGAGTCATTCCCATTATAGTAACTTGTATTAGAAGACATTCAAGTCTTTAGAATGAATGGGGTTTGTAAAGACCCATGAACATGGGCATTTGGGCCTGTTTTTAGAGTGTCCAGGCCCACCAATCTTTAGCCCAACCAAGTGGCCTGGACTAAGCCTGAGATTACCCCTCACTAAGGCCCGAACCGTCCCGACTTGGTCCAGCTGCCATATACAATAATGCCCAGAAATCTAGACAGGATTGGGCCATTTCTGGCCTAACTGTGTTGCTAACAGCCCAAGCTAGCTGGGCTGGCCTATTTTGGCCCTATAGATAGTCCCCAAGTGTGGCCCACTGCACTTGCAGGGCAAGGCCCACTGAGATATAAGGTGAGGCCCACTGAGTTTCAAACTCAGGTGCAGCCCACCATTTGAACGTGGTGCCACCCCTGCCTTGTGGCCGTGCATGGCTCAGACCCATAGCCTAGGTGGAGCTCGTTTGCAGTCTAACGTCCTGACCCAGAAAGGGCACTTTCATTTCAGTTTTTCATAGCTCATCTAAGGGTTTGTTTCAACCCAGATTGAATGCCCAGCTAAGGCCTAATTTCAGTTTGATTCCACACCCGGCTAAGGCTTATCTTCTTACTCAAATTAGGGCCCAGCTGAGGGGTGTTTCAACTCAGCTTCCTAGCCCACTTACAGGTCTGGTTTCTGCTCATTGCACGGCCTAGTGAAGGCCAGATTTTCAGCCCTGAGTACAGTTTGCTGCAAGGCCTGTTATCAGGTTGTCTCCTATTCGAACAAAGGCCTGATGGAGACCTGATTCCGACCCTCTACATGGCCTGATAAATGCCAGATCTTGGCCCTATTTTTTAACTAGATAGTGGGCCAGCTAAAAAAGGTTTTCAATTAGACTAAAAGCCCATTGAAAGGCATGCTTTTTGCATTTCCACAGCCCAACTGAGAGGTGTGCAAATCAGAGTTCGGTCGTTACCTGATGGAGATGGGTTTCTAACATCGGCTCCTGGATTTGAACTCGCTGCTACACTCTCTCCCTTTGTTTCTCTCTCTTTTCTTCCTCTCCTCTCTCTTTCTTCCTTCCCTGCTGGAGTTCCAACAAGATTTCAGCCCAGTCCAGGGCATTGAAGCCTATTGTAAAAAGGGCTTTTGGATGATCCTAATGAGAAACCTACTGAGAAATTTATCTAGGTATTGGCTGGAAGAGGAACCTTGCGGTACGATTGAGTAGCTTTTCCCTTGCTTTCATAGGACTAGGGTAGTTTGCTTATTGTTGTTCTAAGATAGTCGGCTTTATACTGTTAGGTTAGCTTACTTTTTAAGGTATTTTAAGATAGGTTGTTTTTGTTAGTTTCACTCTTGTGCTGACTCGCTCTCACGATGATATCTTTGGAAAAGCCTCTCGATTCCTTCATCCAGGTACTATCTTCCCATCATGTTTCATTTACTTTCATTGTCCCATGTTCATTGCATGCTCATATTTCTTTTACATTGAGGACAATGTAGATTTTAAGTTGGGGGTGGGAGATTAGGTTACCAAATCAGTGTTTTTTTGGTCTTGAGAGCAAAATTTGTGAAAATTTTTAAAATTTTATGGACTTTCTTGTGAATTCGAAGCGATTTTGATAGCCATCTTGGATTTAGAATTACAAGATAAGTGATGTTGGTAATTTATGACTCTTAGATTCAGTTATCTGTTAGATTTCACAGTTAAGTTTGAATTGTTAATCCATAATTAGAAATTTTAAACATTAATCGAGTCATGATTTCACAGGACACATCTTGCTTGCACATTAAGGTTTCAGTTCAACATTTAAGTGTAACTTGGTGATCATTAAGCATGGAAGGAACCAACTTGGGGAATTTGTCCATCATGTTCAAGAAGAATATAAAAAAAGAAAAAGAAGTTTTTGAAAAACTCACCTAAAAAATAGTTGTCGTCGAAAAGGGTTGGGCGAACAGTCTTCACTGTAAGTTTGCTCCCTATAGGTAAGGATTCATTCCCCTTCTTAGTTAACATTTGGAAAAGGTTGGGTGAATGGTCTTCACCATAGGTTTGCTCCCTATAAGTGAGGATTCAATTCCTCTCCTTGGAGTTACCTGTAAAAGGGTGACATAGAGTGAAAGCCATCGATAGAAAAATCAAAAGCTGGAAGAATGAAAAAAAAAAAAAAAGGAACTGTAAGGCAAGTTCTGGTTTAGGTTTTAGTTGTCCTGAATGCTCATTTGGACATCAATGTTATCATGGAAATTGATGATTGGACCTCTTAATGATGATAAGTTGGGATTACACTATACACCCATAGAACTCCATGTTTAGAATTTTTCTAATTGATGGATTAGGACTTTGAACTTGACGATGGAATTTACCGTGCTCTTGAGTCCAGGAGAAAGTAATTCCCAAACATTCATGAATCTTAGAATTCTAGGTTCTTAATTGTTTTCAAAAATCACTTGAGTTTATAGAAATCATCCTGTAAGTCTCAACGTATTTTTCGCATACTTTGCTCGGGACTAGCAAGATGCTGGTTGGGGGTTGTATTAAGAATCAAATATTGCATATCAGACACCAATTATTGCCTAGATTTATGAACCTGGTACTATTTAACGGCCCGATTTAATCATGTTTGTGATGCAAGGTGTATTTGCGAGCTTGGACTCAAACAGGATGTGAAAAACATAGATTTACCACTCTGATGTCACCAAGGCAAGTGACAGACCACAGGGGACCAAGATTGATGGATTTACATGCCAGTGATCCAAGAAATTCAAGAAATTGAAGCTCAAGTGGCCTGAAAGTCAGCCGGAATGCTAAGATCACAGGGTTTCTACCATTTGTTTGGCTCAAAACTTCATACATGGCCTGAGGACCATAAATTAACCATACAAGTCAATTTTTCAGCCATTTAATCCCTCTAGAAGTGGCCCAATGGACAGATCAACCTATAAATCAATTAATCGAAGTCCACCTGGTATCTGGATATGCTTCAATTTTCTGTCCTGAAGCCAATGGACGGGGTGGATTTTACACGTGGCATTAATTAGTGGTCCATCGACCATCACAGAGCCACAGCGTAGCCTCTATTTCACAATAGGGGTTGCAATTGATCTCTGTGGGGCCCCATAGGACAGCAACGGTCCGATCTGATCCATCCAGTAGGAGCTCAAGGGACCTCTCACCCTAGCCTAGGCGATGAATTTCAAGAAACCACGAAGATTAGTTTCAATCATCTAAACAGAAGACTGACGGTGCAATGAGAAAAAACCTATGAGAGACACCGAATTCGATCTAGAAATCGTCCATTTTTTCTAAAATTCTAAGGCTGATCCAATGAACAGACAAGATTTCTCAGAGATTGTCAAGCATGGGCCCCACTGAGCATTAGCAGAAGATGCAAGTTGTTTCCCACTTCAAAAGGAAATGCATAACCTCTTACGCACTCCCTGCCGCTGCTTACTGCTTTCTGTCTATATAAGAAAGAGAGAGAGAGAGAAAGGAGAGCCTGATCGGGGATCCAGGAATCATAAGACGTGGAGAGAGAGAAAGAGAGTGAGAGAGATATTGGGGGACGTGGAGGCATCCGTTTTCCTTCATCTTCATCGGGCTCTTATTTTTATTAACGTTTTCTTTTAAAAGAGATTAGCCTCATCATGTCTATAAGTGGCTAAACCTCTTAGCTAGGGCTAAGAGATGACGCTTGTAGCATGATGGGGAGACATTTTGCTTGTGCCTTTTGTTTAGACTGAACTGATGTTGATTTTGGTTTAATTAAGGGAATGTTTTTAGTTTTTAATGGTCTGTTGTGACTAAAATTACAATGGTTCTGCGATAGCTTTAAGCATGTTCCTTTCCTTTTTATGTTTATGACGTCAGGAAGCCCTGTTGTTCACCATCATCTCCTGGGCATGGTCGAATGACGGTACTCTTCCTAACCTTCATATCATGTTGATTGGTTGTTAATTAGTTTAATTATGTTGTTTACTTTATCTCTTAGGCATGGTTTGGTGATGGAATCCATTCTAATTCTTATACCTTTCATCTCTTGAAAACTATATCAAAGGAAGTTCAATTTTAATTTTCATGGTTACACCCTTCAACTAAATGAAGATGGAACTCTAAGTCCAATTAAGTTCTTGAATCAAGCATAAGATCTCCCTGATCTCTACAAGTGGATCCTCTGAATCCCTAGTTTTCCTCCTCTGAATTCTCTAAGTTTTAGATAAATATTTCATCATTATTCCCTCGATTACATTCGATTTAGATTTCATCTTAGTCTAGTTTTAGTTCTATTCAGTTTTAGATTACGTACAGGTTCCAATCCCTTGGGATTCGAACTCGGTCTTACTGAGTTTATTACTACATCACAACCCTATACTTGGGGAGTGAACATTTATATTTACTTATAAGAAGACGACCATAAGCTTAGAACCTTAATGAGAATCCAAAAGTGGATGATGTCTTAAAACAGGGCATCTCTCTCTTAACAAGGAAATTGAGAATGCTAATGGAACGGGTCACCCTTCACAGAGGTTGAAAGTGCCCTGGTTTGTTAATTTACATGAGTGTTGAGTCAGTCAGACTGCAGAGCCTCATAAGAAGATCAATTCAAGCGTCTGTCTCAACCGGATGTGTACAAACTCGCCACAGGTAAATCTAGCCTCACATCCCATGTCCCAAAATACCAGGTACATAAAACCCTTAAAATAAACTAGAACATCTTAGAGTTTTTAGGGTAAGAAAACGTTTTCAAAAATCAAAAAATTCTCTAAGTTTTCTTGTCTTGTTGATTTTATCGATACATATCTCGATATGATCGACCTGCGCTAACGATGTCCTCGGTACCTAAACGATATCATCGAAATGAGGACAAGAGTGTCCAGCAACCACATAAATATCTAGATGGATTAATCGATATATCGATACACCTATCGATATCATTGATATTCAAATCTCGAGTCTATCGAAGTTGACTCGATAATCTCGACAGGCAGATTCCGGCGCCCCTGTTTTTTCTTAAGAATATCATATATGCATCGATATATCGAAGCCTCCTCGATACCATCGAAGTTCAAATCTCGATGATATCAGAAGGCTCTCAATGATATCGATCTTGGGCGCCAAGTTCTTCTAGCAAAATATTTCAGGTTGGTTTATCTATGATCAGGGGTCTCTCAATGTAACATCCCGAAAATCGGGGGTCGAGCATAAACTCAACTCCCGAGTTCCAGAACATCACTTATGCAACAAAATGAATGATGTTTGAATGATGTTGGTATTAGTACATTGAACATGAGTGAGATTAAGCCAAAACAGCATATTATACTCTAGAGACAGTTAAATTGCAAGCGGAAGACTGTGATAGATATATATAATATAAAAACAGTGATGAGTCTCCAGAGTGTGATAAATTTACCAGGTTAAATAATTACAATACAATTCTAAAATATACCTAATATGAGGAAGTGTAATGTCTTCTATCCCAAGTACCATAGCCCTGTCAATACAATATCAGGTCTTCATAGACCTGCGAGAGAGATACAGATAGGAGAACTCCTCCTCATCATCATAGAAATAGTCTGGCTCTGCTTCATAAGCATTGCCATCACCTGAAACTCAACAAATCTGGTTGGTGTTGCAAACACCATCCCGTAACGTGGGAGTGAGTGATCAACTCAGTGGAACAGTAAAGCATACATTAACATGTTATCAACTCAGTCAAGCAATAATGATAAAGTAGTAAAATCAAACACTCCTAACTACTCTTATTAATGCAAGTATGAATACAGTCATGATGTATGCCCTCACCGACATACTCCCTCATGCGACACCATCTTCGTTCGCGGCATACTTTCTTTCCTCAGTGCTCCACATCTTCCAGGCACATGCAATGCATGATGAGCATGATTATCGAGTTGTTATTAGTCTATTTCAAACAGCAGGATTGGGAAACTAAGGTACCTCCCTTGTATCATTCCCAAACATGATCCATTATAGGGTCGTCAGTCCTAGACAATCTCATACGATGGTGTGTTTCTAGGTCACTGCAAGGGCTGCCAGGGCTGTTACACAGAATCGCTGCACCACTCCCCCATCACCTTATCAATGCAGGCCTAACTTATACTCTGTTACTACGAGAAGGCTAGTCGCCTCATCACAGAATTAGAGTATGCTCGAGGTCACTCCACTGACACCCTACCAACTGGCAGTCTATTTTCGAAGCCCGACCGATCCGCTTATTGAGAATGGAACCCGGATACAACCCGACTGGGGACCACAGCCAGGCTGTGCCAGCGTAGGCCGACAGCTCGAATATAGTATCCCATACCACCATAATCGGCTCACGAGTCTGGTTGCTCACTGGTCACTACGGGAGACAGGCGCCGGTGGCATTACGTAATCGTTGCACCACTCCCCCATCACCCATCACCCCAGCATAGGCCGACAGCTCGACCACGGTGTCCCATACCACCATGCCCGGCTCATGAGTCTTAGCGGATCGAGGTACCATGGTTAAAAGGATTTTCACTGGTAAGTTTGGTACCCTAGGTTCAAGCAGTAGCGACCAAACATGGTGAACATACATTAGACACATCGGGTTACTTGACGAGCCTGACTAGCTCGAGCGCACAATCAATTAGACGACATGAAATGCATAAGCACTTCGCATGGCCTAACCACTGTCGCCAACCGAAGTACGACACGAGTTCGTCAAACACATCATGTGTGGCGAGATGAATCTCAACCACGATTCTAAGTCTGGTACCGGATGTCTGGACTATGGACATAGTCCCAAGCTCCATCAATTCTCAACCATAACATGTAAAGTAAAGCATGATAAGCAAAGTAATTCAAGCATACTAGCAAGCATATCATAAAGCATATTATAAGGCATGTTATGAAACAAGTTACAAAGCATAATAAAAAGCATGTTATAGAGCACTATACAAATAAGGACACAAACACATATATATTTCATAAGTGAGTGGTTAGAGTAAACAACCACGTGGAGGATATCATACGTGACTCTAAGGTAGTTGAGAATCCCATCTCAGCACCTACCTAAGGCCCTAACATCTAAGCACTTACTCTCACAAGCATTTTCACAAACACGTAGAGTACACTATTTCAACATACATGACGTATGTTAGAAAAATATGTATTATGGCTATCCTTTTGTCAAGCGAGTATTTTATCCATGTATATCATATTCATACCGTAATTAATCATGACAATTACATCTCCAAAATTTATACATACACGGTATTTTCTAGAATACACATTTTCAACATACATAGTGTGTACAAGCAAACATATATTACAGCGATTCCTTTCGCCAAATAAGTAATTTATTCATATATTATATAATCATACGACAAACAATCATGGCCAACACATTTCCAAAATATACATGTATACGGCACTCCTTACAATACAGTATTTCTACATACATAGTGTATATTAGTAAAACATGTATTTAGGCGAATCCTTTCACCAAATAAGTATTTTACCCATATATCGTATATCCATACAACAAATAAACATGTCAAACACATTTCCAAAAAAAATACGTATACGGTATTTTCTACGAATACCTAGAATATGTAAAATTCCATATTCTACAACTTTAATCGAAACAGAAAACGGAAAGCACTTTGTACATGTGCAATTGCATGCAGATCATGAATCTATCATTATCTGACATTGAAAGCATTGAAAACCATAACCTATACACCTAAAGTCCGCACCTTTTGTCGTAGAATCGTAACGGAGTCGATAGGTTCACTAAGCTTCCGTATACGGGAGTTTGGCAACCTAGAGAACGAAACAGGTTAGCTATTTTATAACCTACAACCTATACAACCCTAAAACAGATTAGGGTTAGGATTTCTTACCTAGAAACGACGCCGGAATCGCCGGGAAAGCGATGAGAATCAGGTGGTGGAGCCCGAATAGCGGCAGGAAACAGCAACAGGGAGTTCCTCCCACATCTCCCTCACTTTCTCTCACTTTTCTGTCTTCTCAAACCCAAATTCGTGTGGTTGAAATGGGGAAGGATTTAAGGTCCTTATATAGTCTAAACTTCACCGAAATAGACTTCTGGACAAGGTTCACCTAGGTTATAACCAAAGCGGGACTTTTTCAGCTCAACGGAGGACTTTTTCAACATGTAAATGTGTATGAAATTTCTCTTAATTCGAGGGTGTAATTTGGTCTGATTCTGACGGTCTGGTTGCTTAAAACTGATCCACAAACGAGAGATGCCAGATTACTATTCAAGATATTTATTTTTAAAGAAAATAAGTGTTTTCACACTCTCTCGCTCCGGACTCAAGCGAATGTACCATGGGACTTTTTGGATTTGATTTCGAGATGGTTGTCAAGCCCAGCAAGGCGTTCTAATTCCTTAACTTCATGTTAATCGGACTTCCGACGTGCGGTCCAGATCTGATACGGAGTTTCGAGATGCTCCCGAGAGCAGCCGGGTAATGAGTTTGATCCGAGATTTTTGGGTAACCTAGCGTCAATGATTCTACAAGTTTTGGGTCTTGCAGATCGTATTTAAAGCGATTCAAATGGATTTCATGGCTAATCTAGTTTAGCACTTGGTTAACTTTGTCAAATTTCTAAAGGATTTAATCCTAAGTGATTTTTGGTCGAGGTGGTACTCAAGCCTTTGTAGTTTGTATATAAGGTGATCCAAGTTATAACACTTAACTAGTTTAAGATAGTGTCTAGGGTGAAAGTACTTAGGAAAATTGAAAGAACAAGGTGGTGAAGGGTTGGATTTGTGAAGGAAAAGGGTTCAGAATCAATTTTAGACTGTGGGATTCAGTTCTGACATGTTAATAAGGTGTTAGGATCGACCCATCGCCTAAGGACGTCTAATCCCAGGTTGGGAAAAATCTGGGGTGTTACACTCAATAGAATCGATATTCAAATGTCGATAATATCGCTACGATATCGATTGCATCGAACATGGATATAAATTGTCCAGCAAGCTTAAAGGAAAATCCATTGGATTTATCGATGTATCAACACGAGTATCGATATCATCGACATTCAAATTCCGATGATCTCGATAGTCACTCGATATTCTTGTAAACCTGAAATATTTTCAATCAAGTCTCTCTCATTTTCAAATGTCGATGAATCGACACTAGTTTCGATGGAATCGAAGTTCGAAATCTGATGACATCGACACCTGTTTTAATCCCATCGACTAGCTAGTAAAAGGTTTCAAAAGCATATGACATTTGAGTTTGTGTCATCGAGTGGACCATCGATGCGATCGAGAGTATACGCTCGATGATATCGAACCCACTCGATGATATTGAACTCTGTCATAAATGTGACCGTTTTATATCCGTTGGAACCTTTTTCCTATATATAGAGGACTTGTCTATTATTGCTGGGAGAGAAAGAAGAGAGTACTTTTGTGTGTTTTACCTTAGATCATATACCTAAAGCCCTTTCTCTCAAGGAATTTCATCCTCCAATCCACCCTTACCATTGACATTCAATAGAGTGGATTGGGGAATGAACTTCCGCATTCAAGGATCCTCCAGCTACTACCTTAATGACAAATCATTAAGCTGGGATGCCTTAAATGCATAATAGGAATCACTCTATCTTCCTTATAGGAAAACATTTTATAGAGTAGGATTCTGTCTTAACCTTGACGCAACCCGAAGCCTTACATTGGTACATCTTTTGTGTTGCGGATCAAGGAAGCCGAAAACTCTTCGTCAACAAAGGAGGAGATCTTCATCAATGTGCTGAATGAGACTCATTTTCTTATCTGTAAGTTATTAGAGTCTAGAGGACACTTGTGATTATTCCTTTTTAGGATTGGGTCTTAGGTGTTTCTCACCCTTGCAAGCCCTTGTAGGAGGCCTCCGGCAGGAGTGTATGTAGTGGGTGCATTGTGTGGACCCTTGCTCTGTGGAGAGCATAAACATCCGTTGAAGGTGAACCTGTCTAAAACCTTAGGTTTGAGGTGAACCGTGTGAAACCTCAGGTTTGGGGTAAACTACGTAAAACCTCCGTCAGGGTCTTATGGAAGATCCATGGCTAGTGTGCCTAAAAGTGGGTGCTTTGTGTTGACCCTTGCTCGTGAGAGCATAAACAGTCAGCCTCAGTGTAGCTTATAAAGGTTGAAGGTGAACCTGATTTAAAACCTTAGGTTTGAGGTGAACCGCTGTGAAACCTCCTTAGTGAAATCCGACAGGTGAGTGCATTTGCCGGGAGTGGAGTAGACTGATCGTTGAACCACTATAAAATGACTGTGTTTAAGATTGTTATTCTTCTGTGTGTGTGATTTACTTTTACATTTTCATATCTGAATATCTGAGATCACACCTCACACACATACACAGTCATATCCATCATAAACTAGTTTGCATAGTGTTCACTTCTTAAATAGTTTGTGATTGGATCTTGTACCGGGCTTGGAAGCCAGTAGAGTTACTTTTGAGTAATCCTAATATGTGCTTGTTGTTAGGATTAGTGTAATAGGATTTTAAATAAACCATAAAAACTTTAAAAAGTCTTATTCACCCCCCTCTAGGACATATTGGCATATTCTTACTTCAACTAAAGCGTTCTTCACCGCTATTTCAATTGGTATCAGAGCGGGTCTCTCTTCAAGGGCTTCACTGCCTAGAGAGTGATCTTGAACGAAGTTGGGAATATGGCCAAAGGAGAGGGCTCATCAGTCACTAGACCTCCAGTATTTGATGGATCAAATTATGCATACTGGAAGGCTAGGATGCACTACTTTCTAAGATCGTTGGATCATGATGTTTGTAATATAGTTGAAAGCGGATACGTGCCACCAACTGAACAAATTGTACTTGATAGTGGCACAACCATCATAAACCCCAAACCCAAAGAAAAGTGGATGGCATTCGATAAAGAAAAATAGACTGCTGAACAAAAGCTATGAACGCCATCAACTATGCCGTGTCCCAAGACATATTCAATCAAATAAGTATGTGTGGGACATCCAAGGAAGCATGGGATTTATTGGAAACAACCCATGAAGGCACAAGCACTATGAAGAGATCCAAACTTCAACTCCTAACTTCACAGTTCGAAAGTCTCAGAATGGAAGAGCATGAGACCTTTATGGAGTTCTTCACTAAGTTGAATATCATTTGCAACTCCATGGGTGGATTGAGAGAAAAAGTTCCGGTTCCAAAAATCTGTAGGAAAATACTTAGATCACTACCGGAACGGTTTAATCCCAAGGTAATAACCATTGAAGAGTGTAGGAATATTGATGAAATGAAAGTAGAAGAACTGGTAGGTTCCCTACAAACTTTTGAACTACACTTCAAACAAACCCAAAAATCCAAAACAACTTTCCTAAAAACATCTAAGAAAATAATAAATGAGGACAGTGAAAGTGAAAGAGAAGACGAAGATGAGGAAGTGGCTTTGCTGGCTCAAAGATTCAGGAAATTCTTTCAGAAGAATCGTGGCCTTTCATTTAACAGGAGAAAGGTCGACAACAAACCTTCTGCAGACAAATTTAGTAAAAAGAGCAGACAAATTTAGTAAAAAGACCAAAGAACCACAATGTTATGTCTGTCAGAAGTATGGACATCTGTCTACTAAATGCCCAAACAGAAAAACTAAGGGCAAGGCAATGGCTGCCACATGGGATGACACAGAAGAGTCAAACTCAGAATTCAGTGACTCAGAGAGTGATGGGGATAAGAAATCCTTGAAAATTCTTATGGTCTCCACTACTTCAATCATTCATAACGAATCTGAGAACGAAAAAGAATAGCAAGCCACTGAATCATTTCCGTCAGATAATGAGGAAACTGGAAAAGAAGAAGAAGAAGAAGAAGAAGAAGAAGAAGAAGAAGAAGAAAAGGATAAACTACAAGATGCTTATAATTAACTCTACATTCATAGCATAAATATCCTTAAAAGACTCGGAATAGCGGAAAACAAAAGTAAGTTGTTGTAAAAAGAGTTAGATAAAACATTAGAAATCAACACACAATTAATAAATGATCTATAGCAATATCATACGGATAATGATAAACTTGAATGAATCAATACCTTTCTTGAAAACGAGTTTAAGAAATTGAACAAACAAGTCGAGATCTTAAAAGACAAAATTGTGCTCCTTCAAAATGAAAATCATACAATCCTATTTGGCTTAGAAGAATCCAAAAAGATCACTAAGATAAATTAAAAGTTTTCCCAGAGTGGTGAAAAATTAGAAAAACTCCTAGGGATGGGAAGACCTGAAAAGGACAAGAGCGGTCTAGGATATGAAAATTTTAAATCAAAATCTGGAAATGCAGCACCAATAACTGAAAGATTTGTTGCCTCAGGAAGCAAAACTAAAACTACTCCAGTGTGTCATTTGTGTGGTGATTTTGGTCATTATAAGTTTGAATGCATAACACCTAAGTGGACTCAACATTACTCTGATCAGAAATTCAAACCACCTAGAAAAATGTAGAATTTCAAAAGTTCATTTAGAAATATGGATAGAAGAAATACACTTCCATCACCACCTAAAATGACAAACAAAATGAAAGAGTTAATTAATCAAGTGGATAAACTAAACACTAAAAACTCTGTCATGAAATGGGTGAGGAAGAACTAGTTCAAATCATGCATCAGGATCTGGATACTTGTTGAAATGATGTAATTTTGCTGTGCTCCAAATGTCATATCTGAGGTATCTCACCTCAATCCTTTTGTACATAAACATCTTGATGTTTATAATTTTGATTGGTATAAATCTTATACAAAATTTTGTTGTGTATATGTTTGATTGAAAGATGATCTATACTATACAAGTTAGTCTGTCATTCTAAGGGAAAATGAAAAATACTCACTCTTGATATGACTGTCGATAAGTCATGTGCATTTTCGATCAAATCGATCAACGGTCGATATCATCGACACCTCTTCAGAACTTGGAAACTCACATGATCGGGGCTATTATCGAAGCTATTATCGATAAACATCGAATGCGGATCCTCGATATGATCGAAACTAAGTTCGATAAAATCGAAGTCTACTGCCCGATAAAAGGCGGACGAGCGAAAATTTTTCATTTTTTTTTTGGAAAGAAGCATTCCATTTTTTTTCTGCTAAAACCCTTAACCGAAAGTACATCGTGGGTCCCAGAAGCTTCTCAAAAACTGGTACTATCCTTCCATTCCTTCCATTTCAGAGTTTATCTTACCTTTTAGTCGAATATTGTCAGTCTCTTTGAAAGAAGAATTTTGTCTATTCTTCCCAAATCTGTCTTGATGGGCAAGGACAAAGAAACAGTGTCGGGTCTTGGGGAGTCATCCAGACCTTCTCGACGAAAGACTCTTGCCCCAAAGGAAAAGGTAAGTGCTACCGAATGTGGGATTCCCCTCGTCAGAGATCTCGACAAACTTCACGTGGTGGGTCCCAGTCCGAAACTCCGGCACCTCCTGCGGCTAGCTTAAACCCACGTCCAACAAAATATACACGGAGGAAGCTCATTCATGGGAGAAAGGTAGACAGGGATTGTCTAAAACCATATAATCTCGAATCCCTGTTTGTTGCAATCAATTGGTTGCTTGTTCTAGATTTCGGTGGGCCATGCCAACTTGAATGAACATGCAACTTCCTTGCCGCGTGTCACTCACCCGTGTCTGATCCTCCCTCTATCATGGTCTCTCTAGATGATGATGATGTGCTGATCACACCTGCCACAATGGCAAATATCCTTGGACTGAAAATGACACCAGAGGGTCTCCCTGAAAGGGACCTCAAAAATATGAAAATTCAGTCCATGGTAACTAAGTACCTCTGTCATGGTAGGGATATCCCTTGGTATTAAGGGAATGCATTAAAATCTAGGTACATGGAACTGAAATTTTGAGTCATGCATGGTATCTTCACAACAAATATATATCCCAGAAGTACCAACCGGTCCGATCTCACTGGTTTTATGACCATGCTAGTATACTCAATTGGCAAAGGGATAAGGATCTATCTGCCAACTCTGCTTGTCTATCAGTTGGTAATTATCATACATAAATCTATAGACCTCCATCTGCCCTATCCATGGATCATTAACATGGTATGCAATGTCATCGGCTTCCCAATGACTACTGATCCGATTCTTCCTCTCCAAATCTTTAACAAAAACAACATTCGTAAGATAGACTTGAAGTTCCACAAGTACCCTGAGGATCCAGAGGAAGGTACCCAAGAAGAAGGAGATGCTAGTGTCGCTCCCACCAAATGGACTGAGATGGCCAGAGATGAACCATTTGGACCCGATCCATCAGTGTCAACCTCAACACCTAGGTATGCCAAATGATTCAAGTTGGACAGGATTTGGGTAATTTAGAGGGATGTCCACTCAGTGCACGAGAGACTTACCATTTTAGAACGGATAGTTCAAGGAGTGCAGCAGACAGTACAACAGTTGGTCGAGCTGTTCACCGGTCGTTGTGAAGATACGGCGCCATCGTCCTCGGCTCCATAAGTACTGGTCTCTAGGTGCTATCACAATACACTTCACTCTTATTTCCACATATGAACATTAGTATCTTTTTGGATGTTCTACGTTCTTATGAGTGTATGTGATAGCTCTCTAACTTACAAAGGCTGACATTTTATTTTTGTTATATATGCCCATGGATGGGCTAAAAACTGAAGTTTTATGATGGATGCCCATGAATGGGATTGGTATTTTTTTGGGGGATAACTGTTAACCTACTATTGTCTATGGCAGTAGGGGTTTTGGATATTTAGATATTTTTTTGATATATGGCTGAATGTAATTATCATCCTTACTGCCATAATTCGGTTCTCATATCCCCTGGTTTATCTGATATGGAATGCATGTGATGTCTCTAAATGATTATCCTATTTACTTTTATCACTGCTTTATTTAATCTGATATGCATCCATACTCTCTAAAAATGATGTATGCTTAAAACTGGTTTAATCTTTATACATATATATTTGTCGGTTCTCCCACGTTATTGTAACGACTCGTAAATTTCTGTACAATGGCTCGAGTACCACCTCAACCAGAAATCACTTAGGATTAAATCCTTTAGAAATTTAACAAAGTTAACTAAGTGCTAAACTACATTAGCCATGAAATTCAATTGAATCGCTTTAAATACGATCTGCAAAACCCAAAACTTGTAGAATCATTGACGCTAGGTTATCCTAAAGTCTAGGATCAAACTCATTACCCGTTTGCTCTCGGGAGCACATTGAAACTCCGTATCAGGTCTGGACCGCACATCGGGAGTCCGAATAATACGAGGTTAAGGACTTAGGACCGCCTCGCTGGGCTTGACAACCATCTCGGAAATCAGACCCAGACAGTGTCCCACGGCTGTTCGCTTGAGTCCGGAGTGGAGTGTGAAAACACATGTTTTCTTTACAAAATAAATATCTGGAATAGTGATCTGAGACTTGATACTTGCGGTCAATTTGTAAGCAACCAGACCGTCAGAATCTGACCCAAATACACCCTCGGATCAGGAAAAATTTCATAAACATTTACATGTACTTGGAATTTCGGATCGAGACCCGCTGACCGTTGAACTGAAACTGGTCCGCCACGCGTGATCTGGGAATCTGACTGAAATGAAAACTTAACTTTACATGGATCCGAGGTTGATGAGTTTAAGTCTGACCTTTGGCTCAAGGAGGCCCGCCAGAAGTCCTCCGTTGAGGTGAAACAGGTCCGCTTTGGTTATAACCTAAGTATACCTTGACCTTAAGTCTACTTTGGAGAGTTTTTAGTCTATAAATGGACCTTATAACCCTCTCTCTCACAGCCATACAAATTTGAGAGAAACCCTAGAGAGAGAAGTGAGAAAAGAGAGAGAAAGAGTGAGAGAAGTGGGAGAATCTCTGTACTATCGTTCCCTACCACTACACAAGCTGCACCACCTGTTTCTCATCGCTTCCCGATGATACCGACTTCGTTTTGAGGTAAGAAACCCTAACCCTTAATCTGTTTTGAGGTGTGTAGGTTGTAGGTTATGAAATAGCTAACCTATTTCATTCTTTAGGCTACCAAACTGCCAGATACGGAAGCTTGGCAAACCTAGCTGATCCGTTGCGATTCTACGGTATAAGGTGAGGACTTTAGCTGTATAGGTTACAGTTTTCAATGCTTTCAATGTCGGATAATGATAGATTCGTGATCTGCATGCAATTACACATGTACAAAGTGCTTTCTGTTTTCTGTTTCGATTAAAGATGTAGATTATGAAATTTTAAATATTCTAGGTATTCGTAGAAAATACCGTATACGTATAAATTTTGAAAATGTGCTTGACATGATTATTTGTTGTATGAATATATGATATATGGATAAAATACTTATTTGGCGAAAGGATTCGCCCAAATACATGTTTTACTAATATACACTATGTATGTAGAAATACTGTATTGTAGAAAGTACTGTATACATATATATTTTATATATGTGTTGCCATGATTATTTGTTGTATAAATATATTATATATGCATAAAATACTTGCTTGGCGAAAGGACTTGCTCTAATACATGTTTGCTAACATACACTAAGTATGTTGAAATAGTGTATGTTAAGTGTTTGTGAAAATGCTTGTGTGAGTAAGTGTTTGGATGTTGATGCCTTAGGAGGGTGTTGAGATGGGATTCTCAACTACCTTAGAGACATGTATGATTTCCTCCATGAGGTTGTTTACTTAAACCGCTTACTTTTGCAATATATGTGTTTGTATTCCTATTTATGTAGTGCTTTATAACATGCTTTATAACATGCTTTATAACATGCTTTATGACATGCTTACTATCATGCTTGAATTACTTTGTTTATCATGCTTTACTCCACATGCTACGAATAAGGTCTGATTAAGTTTGGGACTATGTCTATAGTCCAGACAGTCGGTACTAGACTTGAGATCGTGGTTGAGTTTCATGTCGCCACGTAAGATGTGTTTGACGAACCTGAGTCGTACGTCAGTTGGCGACAGTGGTTAGGCCGCACGAAGTGCTTATGCATTTCATGTCGTCCAATTGATTGTGCGCTCGAGCTAGTCAGGCTTGTCATGTAACCCGATATGTCTAATGTATGTTCACCATGTTTGGTCGCTACTGCTTGAACCTAGGGTACCAAACTTACTAGTGGAATCCCGTTAACCATGGTACCTCGATCTGCTAAGACTCATGAGCTGGACATGGTTGTATGGGACACCGTGGTCGAGCTGTCGGCATACACTGGGGCCATGTGTCTCCCCGTAGTGACCATTGAGCAACCAGACTCGTGAGCCGATTATGGTGGTATGGGACACTATATTCGTGCTGTCGGCCTGCATTGATAAGGTGATGGGGGAGCGGTGTAACCTTTGTGCATAACAGCCCTGACAGCCCTTTGTAGTGACCTCGAGCATACTCTGAAATCGTGGTGAGCCTTAGAGTTTTGCCGCGGTATATAGAGTATGAACTAGGCCTGTTTCTGTATAGTGATGAATCGTTAAAGAGGTGATGAGGGAGTGGTGTAACCTTTGTACGTAACAGCCCTGGCAGCCTTTGTAGTGACCTAGAAACCATACCATCGTCTGAGATTAACTAGGGCTGACGACCCTAAACTGGATTATGTTTGGGAATGATATAAGGGAGGTACCTTAGTTTCCCAATCCTGCTGTTTGAAATGGACTAATAAAAACTCGGTAATCATGCTCATCATGCATTGCATGTGCTTGGAAGATGTGGAGCACTGAGGGATGAAAGCATACCACGAACGTAAGATGGTGTCGCACAAGGGAGGGTGTGGTGAGGGCATCCATCATGACTGCATTCATACTTGCATTAATAAGAGTAGTTAGAAGTGTTTGATTTTACTGCTTTATCATTACTGCTTGACTGTATTGATAATATGTTAACCTATGCTTTATTGTTCCACTGAGTTAGCTACTCACTCCCACGTTACGGGACGGTGTTGCGCACACTAACCAGACTCTGTCTCAGGTTTAGATGAGCAGATGACTCAGGAGGCGGAGCCAGACTACGATGAGGACCAGGACGAGTTCTCATACATGCAGTATTCTGGCGGCTTCAACTAGACTGCCAGGATCGGTGGGACTTGCAGGGATTACTCCTTAGTTTAATTTTTGACATTTTGTTCATGAAACAGACATATGTATATGTTGAATCCGATGGGTTCATACTCTGGAGAATGAAATGATTTTATTTCTTTTATCTACATATATATACAGTTCAGTCTTTCGCTTGCCTTTATACAATTGATCTGGAGTATGAATTACTGTTTTGGTATAATCTCACTCATGTTTATTGTTCTAACACAAACAACATTTAATCATCATTATTTATGTTGCATAAGTGATGCGTTGGAACTCTGGAGTTGAGTTATACTCGACCCCCGAATTTCTTGGCGTTATAAGTTAGTATCAGAGCATGATTTTGATTAAACCGGACCTGATTTATGTTCCCACGACGTACGCTGATGCATTACAACTTAGGAGGGTGCGAGAAAAATATAGAAACAGTCCTAGGTTTTCCCAATTTTGCCATTTGGCGAAGTTCATCAAAAATGATTATTTTGATCGAGTTCGTACTCGATCCTGATCGCACGAGTCTATTCCAGATTACTTCTAGACCGTCTATTGACATGTCTAGATCACAATACACCTCATCCTAGTAGTCAAAAATCTGTAAATACTAGTATGTATCTGAAAGTACTCGAAACTACCCGAAATCAAGTGAATCGAGGTCGGGGGCCTACCCACATTGATCTAGGGGTACCCAGGGTGGAACCCAATATTTTTTGGGGCCTAGGGGACTGGAGGACCACGCCCATAGGGCCTCCCTTTGAATTTCAAAAAGTTGGTCGGCGAGGCCCTCGCCGGTTTCTAGGTTGGGCCGGGCCCGCGGCTTGGGCCGATCACCTTTGGTGGTCTCATATAACCCCTGACCTACCTCCCGTCCTATTTCCATCACCCAAAACCACACCTCCTTCACAAACTCCCTCTCCAAGCCATTTTTTCCTCTTGCATTGCTGCCCTCTCTCACAAATCGCCTTTCCAATCGTCCTCCCTGCTAATTTCGACCACAACCTACCCATTCCCATCGTCCACAACAGTCCTCTCCTCCATTTCCTATCCGTTTCTCTCATTTGGACTCCTACACGCCCCCTTTGAAGCTCTAAAATCGTGCAAGCTCCGTAAGTCATCCTACTTCTCCATTTTCCTTCTCCATTCGCTGTCTTTGGGGCTTTTACAATACCTGTCGAGCCTCCTATTTGTGGAGAACCCACATTTCTAGCCCCTTCTCTCATTTTCCTTCATTTTCCATGGCCCTTTTTGAAGTCATTACGGCCATTTTCTCCATCTCCACCATCCTCTCTCTGATGTGCAAGAGAAAGAGCATCGCTGATGAGGCTGGGCCTAGTCGCCCTACACGATCAAGGTGGCCGAGGGACACCACTGCTAGCTCGAGCTTTGCTCGAGAATTTTGAACAAAGCGGTACCTTGATCCCCGGATCCCTGCTAAACGAGCTCAGTTAGCGGCACTACCTCATGGAGTTTATGAGGACCGTAGGGATCTTTTTAAAGCCCAGGTGGATGGATGGCTCTTTAGGGAATACTACTTATTTGAGCAAGTGGAGGCGGCCCACTGGGGTCCGCTATTTGAGGCCAGGGGTCACGCTAATCCTGGTACTGTCCGAGCCTTCTACGCCAACATTCGTGAGCCTACACTAGAACCTTTGCAGTTTTAGCTCTTAGTTGGGGTGGATCTATTTGTCACTGTTGATGTAAGAGTGATTGCATGGCTTATGAATATGCCTCTTGGTGACGTTCATGCTAGCTAGCAGAATCTAGGGACTGTTCGTGAAAGGATCGCCGCACACGTTACCTTTGTGGTGGTCGACTAGCTGAGTGGCAGCCAAACAAAAGCCTGCTAGCATCCCACATGTCAGACGACTTCCGCCTACTACATCATATCTTCACGTACAACCTCTACCCTAGGCACAGTAATCGCAGCGAGTGCACGCGACTCATGGTAGACTTTCTATACCAAGTGGGGTAGGGGACGAACTTGTGCGTACCTACATTCGTGTTGCGACCGATCGTGAATATTGCACTCTCCACCAGGAGCTCTGATTCGCTTCCTTCGGCCGACTCATATGCAGGATTGCACGGGAGTTTGGCTATAGTCTGGGGATGGAAAGGCCAGTACCGATCCACCAAATCGACGAAAGTACTCTCCATCAGATGGAACTTGGGGCACGGGAACGACGGGCCTGACATGAGGAGAGTGAGGATGAAATAGAGAGTGAAGAAGAAGAGACTGGGGATGGTAGTGGCGATGAAATTGAAGAAGAGGAACCTGAGGCCCAGGATACAGAGGAGAGTTCACCTCTTGCGGTTCAGGAGCAGGGCACAGATCGGGCTTCCATAGATGCGCGTTTAGCCCATCTTGAGGAGGGCCAAGCCGCCCTACAACAGGAAGTCGGGCGGGTTCAAACCAAGCTTAGCAAGGTGTCTCGCACTTTGAAGGCCATCCTGTGTTGTCTACAGGACAAGAATGCTCCCCCTTCATCGCCTGATTCGGATGCCTAGTCATCCAAGTTATTGTTTGTGGTTGTTTTAGTTACCGCATTAGGCGGTTTATGTTTTCATATTGATGACGTAGTAGTTAGTAATATGTTTTAAGTGTTTGATCTTGTGGATGTAAATGGCTCACATGTAATTTTTGTCATGATTCATGTAACTCTGTAGTCCATGTATTATGACAATTTTGGATAAATGAAAAGCATGTAACCTCTTTTGCTATGAGATGTGTGGAATGCTTAAAGTGTTTATATAATGTGTTGCTATGCTTTATCTCACCAATGTTGCACCCTATGTTGTATAAGGCATGCCGCGGCAATATACACGGAGCACAGCACACCTCCTTCTTACTGGCTCGATGGACCAGACTCCTTCTGGTAGAGGTGGTCCTGCGGACGGAGGGTTAGACTCTGATCAGCCTCCTGCTGGTCCTACTGGTGGACTGCCACCTTATACACCCACGGTTCATGAGCAGCACCGGGCATCATCATCTACACAGCATGACCCACAGGCTGCTCCACCTACTGATAGGATTGAGCAGTTGATGTTGATGATGCATTAACAACAGATGCAGCACCAGCAGCTTATGGCCACTATTGCTGAGGCCTTATCTCAGGGTGAGAGTGCGATTCCACCTCCGACATCTACATGTCCTGTTAAGCATACAGAGCCTCCTGATCAGTTGAGGATGTGCCTCTGCCCACACCCGTTGCACCCCCTACTGGAGATGTTGGTACTCGTGGCCTACTCGAGTGATTCCAGCGCTTGAGGCCTCCCTCATTTATGGGTTCTCATAGACCCGAGGAGGTTGAGTTTTGGCTAGACCACATCTCCAAGATGCTAAGGATGCTGCACTGTACTAAGGCAGAGCAGGTCGAGTTGGCCACTTTCATGTTTGAGAGGGAGGCCAGTTTATGGTGGGACAGTGTGCTGCGGTCTATCGCAGCGGACTATATGTGGACTTGGGCAGCATTCGAGTTCCGGTTCCACGAGAAGTATTACCCGCAGACCTACAGACATGAGCAGGAGGATGAGTTTCTACGCCTAAGGCAAGGAGGCATGATCGTTACTGAGTATGAGCACCGCTTCACAGAGTTGGGCCGCTTTGTCCCAACCATCCTGGTTGATGAGCAGATGCAGATGCGTCATTTTTCTGTGGGTTTGCGACCTGATATATGGTCGAAGATGTGCTGCATCAGTATACCTTCTTATGCGAAGCTAGTTCACATGTCTATGATGGCCGAGCAGGATGTTGATCGGCTGGCCCGTTCTTATGGTACTATGGTTACAAGACCACGACCGGAGGTACAGAGCAGGCCTTTCATAGGCAAGAGGCCTCGTGCTGACTCGCCTCCTAGGATTGTAGCACTAGTGGCTCTGATGAGGTGCCCTATTGTGACCTGTACGTACTGCGGGAAGCAGGGTCATCCTATTGGGAGTTATTTCGCGTAGATGAAGGATGATGGGTTTTCTCCGCCACAGATGATTGGTTGTTCTCGCCCACAGGCTTTATCGACTCCACCTCTACAGACTGCCCCTGCTCATTCTTCCTTCCGACCTCCTATATCACGCTTCAGGCCGCCTCAACAGCCCTTGGTTCCATAGCTGAACCGTCAGCAGTAGGCTCGAGTACATACGCTTGTTGCTGAGGCACCTGAGACGTTGATTTCGGCCCCGACAGCTTTTGAGGGTACGGTTCACATTCACGGTACTTCCGTTTCCTTGTTGGTGGACACTGGGTCCACTACTTCTATTATTTCTTATGGGGCAGTTAAACGTCTAGCTTTACGTACTACTCCCACGAAGGGAATGAGACTCACTACGGCCACTGGGACTTTTTCGGATGTCGCACGGATATGTGAGGGTTGCTCCATGGATTTGGGTAGTAGAACAGTGCTCGTCGACCTCATTGCTGCTCCACTATGGCATTACGACATTATTCTCGGTATGGACTGGCTCTCGAAGATGAAGGCAGAGATAGATTGCGACTCGAGTCATGACGGCCTATGGATCTGACGACACAACTTTCACGTTTCCAGTGCAGGTCAGTTGGCCCTGCCGTGTTGACTGTTATACTGCTTTATTAGCGCCGATCGATGGTCTGGTATTAGAAGATACGCTGGTGGTTCGGGAGTTTACAAATGTGTTTAAGACGATTCCTGGTTTGCCTCCTCGGCGCGAGATCGATTTTACCATTGATCTTACGCCTGGTGCGACACCTATCTTATTGCCGACTTATCGTATGCCTCTGTGTGAGATGGAGGAGTTGCGGAGACAGATTGACGAGCTAGTAGGGAAGGGTTTCATATGACCTAGTGTGTCTCCTTGGGGAGCGCCTGTCCTATTTGTGAAGAAGAAGGACTAGACACTACGGTTATGTATTGATTACTGTAGGTTGAACCAGGTCATGGTGAAGAACAAGTATCCTTTGCCCAGGATCGATGATCTGTTTGATTAGTTGAAAGGGGCGAAGTATTTTTCGAAGATTGATCTGTAGTCAAGGTATCATCAGCTGCGCGTTAGAGATGAGGACGTGCAGAAGACGGTTTTCAGGACATACTTTGGGCACTATGAGTTTCTAGCGATGTCGTTCGGTCTTACGAACGCACTGGCAGTGTTCATGGACCCGATAAACCGAGTACTTCGACCATTCCTATACCGATTCGTCATCGTCTTTATTGATGACATTCTGATATACTCCACGAGTCGGGAGGAGCACGAGGAGCACCTGAGAGCGGTGATGGATACGTTGAAGAAGAATCAGTTATTCGCGTAGTATAAGAAGTGCGACTTCTAGCGGGAGGAAGTCAAGTTCATTGGACATGTGGTGTCCAAGGATGGGATAACAGTGGACCTTGTTAAGGTAGCCGTGGTTCAGGATTGGCAGCAGCCTAGCTCAGTTACCAAGGTGAGGAGTTTCCTTGGTCTGGCAGGGTATTATATGCGTTTCATTCGGGATTTCTCGAAGATTGCCAGGCCATTGTCTCAGTTGACACGGAAGGATCTGAAGTTCGCCTGGAATGAGAAGGCGGAAGCAGCTTTCAAGGAGCTGAAGGACAGGTTGACATCCGCCCCTGTGCTAGTATTACCAGAGCAAGGGGTGCAGTACACGATATACACTGACGCGTCTGGCGTTGGTTTGGGTTGTGTCCTTATGCAGAAGGACAGGGTGATTGCGTATGCCTCAAGACAATTAAGGAAGCATGAGGAGAATTACCCTACACAAGACCTTGAGTTGGCAGCTGTCATCTTTGCATTGAAGCTCTGGAGACATTACCTCTATGGAGAGGAGTTCGAGCTTTTCTGTGACCACAAGAGCCTTAAGTACATATTCACGCAGCGAGACTTGAATATGAGACAACGCTGATGGATGGAGACCTTGAAGGACTTCACATTCGAGGTTTCCTACTCCGGGCAAGGCGAACCTTGTGGCAGACGCGTTGAGCCGCAAGAAGGCTATAGCATTTGCAGCTCCGTTGATGATAGTAGAGTGGGACATGGTTGAGTTCGTGTGGGACTTCGAGCAGAGACTCACCGTGGAGGAGCCATTTGAGTGTGTTGCGCACGTTCGGGTACAACCACTGGTTGATGACAGGATTGTTGAGGCCCAGAAGAGCGATATGCGGTTGTCTGAGCTTCGAGAGCAAGCTAGCGACGCCGAAGACTCCAAGTGGAGAGTTGATTCTGATGGAGGTCTGTAATTCTGTGGCTGCCTATGCGTTCCTGATATACCTGATTTGAGACATGAGCTTCTCGAGTCTGCCCATAACTCGAAGCTTGCGATGCATCCTGGTAGCACGAAGATGTACCAGGATATGAGACGGTCGTATTGGCGGGATAACATGAAGGCCCACATCGCTGAGTTCGTTTCTCGTTGTCTAACGTGCCAGCAGGTCAAGGCAGAACACCGCCAACCTCCTGGAATGCTTCAGCCCATGCCCATAGTAGAGTGAAAGTGGGGCTTCATCTCCATGGATTTTATATCAGGGTTGCCGAAGACGAGGAAGGGACACGATTCCATTTGGGTGGTTGTGGACTGGTTGACCAAATCGACCCATTTCCTCCCTATCAGAGTCACGAACTCTGCAGACCAGCTGGCTAGGCTGTACATCAGAGAGATTGTGCGTTTGCATAGAGTTCCACTTGAGATCGTGTCGGACAAAGACACTCGGTTCACATCTATCTTCTGGACTCGTATCCAAGAAGCGATGGGTGTGAAGTTGAAGTTCAGTACGGCGTTTCATCCTCAGATTGACGGGCAGACGGAGCGGGTGAATCAGATTCTGGAGGATATGTTGCGAGCATGTGTGTTAGACTTCAAGGACAGTTGGGATGACTATCTTCCTTATGCAGAGTTCGCCTACAATAACAGCTTCCAGGCGAGTATTGGTATGGTGCCATATGAGGCCCTGTATGGTCATCCTTGTAGAGCACCGCATTGTTGGGCTGAGTTCGGCGAGCGTAGTCTGATTGGCCCAGAGTTGGTAAAGGCGACCACAGAAAAGATCGACATTATCAGGCGTTGATTTCTTACAGCGCAGAGCAGACAGAAGAGTTACGCCGATACGAGGCGGCGACCGCTTGAGTTCGAGGTCGATGACCATGTGTTCCTCAGAGTTTCCCCTATGAAGGGAATCCTTCGGTTTGGAAAGAAGGGGAAGCTTACACCAAGATTTATCGGTCCTTTTCAGATACTGGATCGAGTGGGTGTTGTGACGTATCGTCTCGCTTTGCCCACACCACTTGCAGCTGTACACAACGTATTTCATGTATCTATGCTGAAGAAATACGTTCCTGATCCTTCACATATCATCAGATGGGAGCAGGTACAGCAGAGCGAGGATGCTACATATGAGCTGCGTCCGACGCGTATACTTTACAGGAAGGAGTAGGTACTGCATAGCAAGGTGATTCCACTTGTGAAAGTACTATGGACGCATCATTCTGAAGAGGAGGCTACGTGGGAGACTGAGGCCGAGGTCAGGAAGAACTACCCTCAGATTCTCGAGAAATACGAAAAGGTGCAAATTTCAAGGATGAAATTTTTGTTTAAGGGGGGTAGATTGTTACGACTTGTAAATTTCCGTACAATGGCTCGAGTACCACCTTGACCAGAAATCACTTAGGATTAAATCTTTTAGAAATTTGACAAAGTTAACTAAGTGCTAAACTAGATTAGCCATGAAATCCAATTGAATCGCTTTAAATACGATCTGCAAGAACCAAAACTTGTAGAATCATTGACGCTAGGTTACCCTAAAGTCTAGGATCAAACTCATTACCCGTCTGCTCTCGGGAGCACATTGAAACTCCGTATCAGGTCTGGACCGCACATCGGGAGTCCGAATAATACGAGGTTAAGGACTTAGGACCGCCTCGCTGGGCTTGACAACCATCTCGGAAATCAGACCCAGACAGTGTCCCACGGCTGTTTGCTTGAGTCCGGAGCGAAGGAGTGTGAAAACACATGTTTCCTTTACAAAATAAATATCTGGAATAGTGACTAAGACTTGATACTTGCGGTCAATTTGTAAGCAACCAGACCGTCAGAATTTGACCAAAAACACCCTCAGATCCGGAAAATTTTCATAAACATTTACATATACTTGGAATTTCAGATCGAGACCTGCTGACCGTTGAACTGAAACTGGTCTGCCATGCGTGATCTGGGAATCTGACTGAAATGAAAACTTAACTTTACATGGATCCGAGGTTGATGAGCTTAAGTCCGAGCTTTGGCTCAACGAGGCCCGCCAGAAGTCCTCTGTTGAGCTGAAACAGGTCCGCTTTGGTTATAACCCAAGTATACCTTGACCTTAAGTCTACTTTGGAGAGTTTTTAGGCTATAAAAGGACCTTAGAACCCCCTCTCTCACAGCTATACGAATTTGAGAGAAACCCTAGAGAGATAAGTGAGAAAAGAGAGAGAAAGAGTGAGAGAAGTGGGAAAATCTCCCTACTATCGTTCCCTGCCACTACACAAGCTGCACCACCTATTTTTCATCGCTTTCCTGGTGATACCGACTTCATTTTGAGGTAAGAAACCCTAACCCTAAATCTATTTTGGAGTGTGTAGGTTGTAGATTATGAAATAGCTAACCTATTTCATTCTTTAGGTTACTAAACTGCCAGATACGGAAGTTTGGCAAACCTAGCTGATTCGTTGCGATTCTATGGTATAAGGTGAGGACTTTAGCTGTATAAGTTATGGTTTTCAACGCTTTTAATGTCAGATAATGATAGATTCATGATTTGCATGCAATTGCACATGTACAAAGTGCTTTCTATTTTTTGTTTCGATTAAAGATGTAGATTATGAAATTTTACATATTCTAGGTATTCGTAAAAAATACCGTATACGTATAAATTTTGAAAATGTGTTTAACATGATTATTTGTTGTATGAATATACGATATATGGATAAAATACTTATTTGGCGAAAGGATTCGCCCAAATACATGTTTTACTAATATACACTATGTATGTAGAAATACTGTATTGTAGAAAGTACTGTATACATATATATTTTATATATATGTTGCCATGATTATTTGTTGTATAAATATATTATATATGCATAAAATACTTGCTTGGCGAAAGGACTTGCTCTAATACATGTTTGCTAACATACACTAAGTATGTTGAAATAGTGTATGTTAAGTGTTTGTGAAAATGCTTGTGTGAGTAAGTGTTTGGATGTTGATGCCTTAGGAGGGTGTTGAGATGGGATTCTCAACTACCTTAGAGACATGTATGATTTCCTCCATGAGGTTGTTTACTTAAACCACTTACTTTTGCAATATATGTGTTTGTATTCCTATTTATGTAGTGCTTTACAACATGCTTTATAACATGCTTTATGACATGCTTACTAACATGCTTGAATTACTTTGTTTATCATGCTTTACTCCACATGCTACGAATAAGGTCTGATTGAGTTTGTGACTATGTCTATAGTGCAGACAGTCGGTACTAGACTTGAGATCGTGGTTGAGTTTCATGTCGCCACGTAAGATGTGTTTGACGAACCCGAGTCGTACGTCAGTTGGCGATAGTAGTTAGGCCACGCGAAGTGCTTATGCACTTCATGTCGTCCAATTGATTGTGCGCTCGAGCTAGTCAGGCTCGTCATGTAACCCGATATGTCTAATGTATGTTCACCATGTTTGGTCGCTACTGCTTGAACCTAGGGTACCAAACTTACTAGTGGAATTCCGTTAACCATGGTACCTCGATCCGCTAAGACTCATGAGTCGGGCATGGTGGTATGGGACACTGTGGTCGAGCTGTCGGCCTACGCTAGGGCCACGTACCTCCCCGTAGTGACCAGTGAGCAACCAGACTCGTGAGCCGATTATGGTGGTATGGGACACTATATTCGTGTTGTCGGCCTACATTGATAAGGTGATGGGGGAGCAGTGTAACCTTTGTGCGTAACAGCCCTGGTAGCCCTTTGTAGTGACCTCGAGCATACTCTGAAATCGCGGTGAGCCTTAGAGTTTTGCCGTGGTATATAGAGTATGAACTAGGCCTATTTCTTATCGTAATGAATCATTAAAGAGGTGATGGGGGAGTGGTGTAACCTTTGTGCGTAACAGCCCGGGTAGCCTTTGTAGTGACCTAGAAACCACACCATCGTCTGAGATTAACTAGGACTGACGACCCTAGACTGGATCATGTTTGGGAATGATAAAAGGGAGGTACCTTCGTTTCCCAATCCTGCTGTTTGAAATGGACTAATAAAAACTCGATAATCATGCTCATCATGCATTGCATGTGCCTGGGAGATGTGGAGTACTGAGGGATGAAAGCATGCCGCGAACGTAAGATAGTGTCGCACGAGGGAGGGTATGGTGAGGGCATCCATCATGACTGCATTCATACTTGCATTAATAAGAGTAGTTAGGAGTGTTTGATTTTACTGCTTTATCATTACTGCTTGACTGTATTGATAACATGTTAACGTATGCTTTATTGTTCCACTAAGTTAGCTACTCACTCCCACATTACGGGACGGTATTGCGCACACCAACCCGACTCTGTCTCAGGTTTAGATGAGCAAACGACTCAAGAGGTGGAGCCAGACTACGATGAGGACCAGGATGAGTTCTCATACATGCAGTATTCTGGCGGCTTCAACTAGACTACCAGGATCGGCGGGACTTGCAGGGATTACTCCTTAGTTTAATTTTTGACATTTTGTTCATAAAACATACATATGTATATGGTGACTCAGATGGGTTTATACTCTGGAGAATGAAATGATTTTGTTTCTTTTATCTACATATATATATTGTTCAGTCTTCCGCTTGCCTTTATACAATTGATCTGGAGTATGAATTACTGTTTTGGTATGATCTCACTCATGTTTATTGCTCTAACACAGACAACATTTAATCATCATTATTTATGTTGCGTAAGTGATGCGTTGGAACTCGGGAGTTGAGTTATACTCGACCCCCGAATTTCAGGGCATTACAGTTATAACTTCATCTTTGTCAATGATTGACAAAAAGGGGAAGAACAGTCTAAACACCCTGAATGAAAAATTGTGTATCTGCTTGAATTGTGTTGCAGGTGTTAGGGGGAGCAGCTGCACCAAGACAAGGGGAGTTTAAAGTCAGGGGAGCAGATACTATGTCATGTACATGGTTCAACTAGAAATTAAAAATTGTATAAAATGCATGTACACACAATTTAGGATGTGTTTGTCTAGATATTGTTCTAGGGTGCTTTGGTATTTTGTCATGTAATTGACAAAGGGGGAGATTGAAAGTGCCCTGGTTTGTCAATTAGCGTGGGGGTTGAGTCAGTCAGAGTGTAGAGCCTCATAGGAAGATCAATTTAAGCGTCCGTCTCAACCGGATGTGTACAAACTCGCAATAGCTAAATCTAGCCTCACATCCCATGTCCCAAAATACCAGGTATATAAAACCCTTAAAACAAACTAAAACATCTTAGGGTTTTTAAGGTAAGAAAACGTTTTCAAAAATCAGAAAATTCTCTAAGTTTTCTTGCCTTGTCGATTTTATCAATACACATCTCAATATGATCGACCTGCGCTATCGATGTCCTCGATACCTAAACGATATCATTGGAATGAGGATAAGAGTGTCCAGCAACCATATAAATATCTGGATAGATTTATCGATGTATCGATATACCTATCGATATCATCGATATTCAAATCTCAGGTCTATCGAAGTTGACTCGATAATATCGACAGGCAGATTTCCGGCGCCCCTATTTTTTCTTAAGAATATCATATATGCATCGATATATCGAAGCATCCTCGATACCATCGAAGTTCAAATCTCGAAGATATTGTAAGGATCTCGATGATATAGATCTTGGGCATCAAGTTCTTCCAGCAAAATATTTCAGGTTAGTTTATCTATGATCGGGGGTCTCTCTATAGATCGATATTCAAATGTCGATAATATCGGTACGGTATCAATTGCATCGAACATAGACATAAACTGTCCAGCAAGCTTAAAGAAAAAATTGTTGGATTTATCGATGCATCAACACGGGTATCGTTATCATCGACATTCAAATTCCGATGATCTCGATAGTCCCTCGATCATTCTTGTAAACCTGAAATATTTTCATTCAAGTCTCTCTCATTTTCAAATGTTGATGAATCAACACTAGTTTTGATGGAATTGGAGTTCGAAATCCGATGACATCGACACCTGTTTCGATTCCATCGACCAGCTGGCAAAAGGTTTCAAAAGCGTATGATATTTGAGTTTGTGTCATCAAGCGGACCATCAATGCGATTGAGAACGCTCGATGATATCGAACTCTGTCATAAATGTGACCATTTTATATCCGTTAGAACCTTTTTCCTATATATAGAGGACTTGTCTATTATTGCTGGGAGAGAAAGAAGAGAGTGTTTTTGTGTGTTTTACCTTAGGTCATATACCTAAAGCCCTTTCTCTTAGGAAAGTTCATCCTCTAATCCACCCTCACCATTGACATTCAATA